>ML681994.1:26083907-26361407 GCA_007922195.1 Podocnemis expansa | reverse complement strand
TTGTTTCGAAACAACTGTGTGTCGTGTGAACATGTTTTTTTTTGTTTCGAAACAACGAGGTTGTTTCGAAACAAAAGTGCTGTGTGAACACAGCCATAGAGGTCTGATGGGAAAGCATGACATTAACTATATTGTATAATGTGATCAAAACAACGGATAATGAGCTGAAGATGTTGGGCCTCAGATTTTTAAAAAACAAAACAAGAATCTGTAGAATAAGATGAGAGGAATTGTACAAATCTCTTTAAAGAAGAAAATCAAATTAAAACTGAGGTGCAAGTCGTAGAGCCCTGTCCAGTTGTAGATAATGTTGTGATACAATGAAGATGGGAAGCTATAGAAAATGTTTCCAGGGCCCTCAGGTTCTTACAGTTTATTTTAAGAGATATTGCTTCTTATTACTTTGCTCATTTGTTAGAAGAGATTTCTAATATGGAATCTGAACTTCCTTTAACAATAAATACTTTTCTCTTACCAATATCTAGAAATTCATTGAGACAAGAGCAATTAATAGAGTGGCTTGTTAGGCCCATTAAAATTGTTTTTCCATTTGTAAATGTTTGTGATAATTTTTAAACAGAATTTTAAAATAAATGTAGTGGGAAGTCACAAAGTTTTAATGTCACCTCAATTAACATAAGAAATATGTTAGGGGAAAAAGGTTCAGACTTAAAGAATTTGCAAAATTCGTGCAATTACAGTTCAAAATATTTTCTTGCCAAAATTTGAATAATATGGAAGATTAAATGGTATATTTTAAATGATTACAATGTGGCATGGAATTTTTTTTAGAACAAGACAATAGATTAGATGAGGAGTTAAAACTTACCAAAATAAAGCATTTGTAATTTGTTTTAAATATGGCATATTATAAGCAATAAATCAGTAGTTCCCAACCCGTGTTTCAGGGGGCCAAAAGTGGCCCTTGGGGGCTTTCAAGGTGGCCCTCAGCTCCCCTCCTGCTGGCTGCAGCATGGAGTCACTGGCTAAACACCTAGGTGGAGCGTGTTTCCAGAGGGCTCAAAGACAGATGCAAACTCCTTGCTGCAGTCAAAGGGGTAGGAGATTAGTGCTCCTGCCCCCATCCCTAGTGGGGAGCATGGCAAAGTACTCTGCCTAGGTCCATAAATGGTAGGGTCGTTGCTGGAGTCATAGGGAGAAGAGCACTGATCTGCTGTCCCCCTGGCCACAGAAGGGAGCCACTGCCTTGGGGCACAGAATGTGCAGAGCTGCGGGATGTGTGTGGTTTCCCTGCTGCAGCCAGGGAGATGGGAGATCCACAACCTGGATCAAGGAAGCAAACTGCTGTGAGGGGCTGGAAGAGGAGGAGGTTCCTGGTGGCAGAGGCTGGTAGCCCTTCCAGGCAATAAATGCATTATGTATAACTGGAAATTTCTTTCAAAGATTCTGTGATGCAGTCTTGATAATTACCTCTGTTTGGTCAGTGTCATACTTGTCATTTCTTTTATGCTTTTTTCCTCCAATTCACTTTATTTAAATCTGACAAGCTCACTATTGTATACATTTGGGGTTGTCAAAAATTATAAAGTAATGCGAAGAAAGGGCTGTAGGATAGCATGATTCCTCCATTCCATCCTATGGTGAGAAGGTGATAGAAGGCAAAAGGTTGGAGGCACAATGATAGATGCTGGTTAATTAAGAAAGACATAATCTGAATTCCATAGAATAGATGGAAGTTCTGCGCAGTTTGAGACCAATCAAAGCTCACTGAAGGTAATGGGAGTTCTTCCCTTGATAGCATTGGGGTTTGGATTCAGGAACGGGGCTATGGTTTCCGGCACCCCCCTGCAGCAGCACAGACTAGTGACATCATCACTGCCACACAATGGCGCGGTACCCATTTTGGCACCCCTCCAGCATTGGCGCCCCCCTGCAACGCTTACAGCACTTACCGCATTGCGCCAGCCCTGTTTGGGTTGGCCCATTGAAAGTAGAGGATTGGCAAAGAAGGGAGAAACCATTATGAAGATGGGTAGCTACAAGCCAGAAATGCCTTTAGCATCACCTACTGTGAGAGAATGAGACCCACCATGGAACTAGTCTGTGAGAGAGAAGGATGGATAAGGAGAAGAGTATGATGTGTTTTCTGGGGAGATCTGTAAAGAAAGGTCTCCCATGAAGGGAGAGAAATGTAATTAAAGAGCATTTAAATAGCATTAGTATGATGCAGAGACTGAACCAGAAAAATCAGTAATTGTTTGGCTTTGTATCTGTATCAAGCTGTCTGACCCATGTGGTGGGTGCATGGAATTAATATTGTTTGCCTCTATTCCACAGAAGGAAATGAGTTAGTTTTTTTTAATAACTGTCGAACAGCTTAAATAAATTAAATAAAGAAATAGATCCATCAGCTTCCTAGAATCTGGCTTTATTGGCCTGTTGTGCTTATTCCACACACATTTTTGCTCTAAATTACATCATTGGTTTCCCTTCAGAAATGTTTCTGTAGGCCAGGGACTATATGTCAAAAATGTGATCGCTTCCCCAGCCATTATACTAAATAATAAAAATTTGCATGTAGCTTACTGAAAAGTGTGCAGGACTTTGGTTCCCAGGTATTGGAAACACTTAAGATAAGGCTCTGTTTGCATCTAGGGAATTGCAGAGAGAGGGGGAGGAAATCTCTAGTCCAGGGGTCTCAAACACATGGACCGTGGGCCACATGCAGCCCCTGAAGCTATTTCCTGCGGCCCGCAATGACACTGTTGTCACCAGGAGTGCTGCTGGCCTGGGGTAAGACCTGGGGCTTGGTACACTGAGCTTTGGGGGCTTGCATGCAGCCACCACCGCGGGCAGCCTGGCTGTGCACCTGAGACTCGGGCACTGGGATTCAGGGTTTGAGACCTGCAAGCCTGGTGCCAGTGATGCCCCTGATTGTTACTGATATTTGCAATATTGTTGTATGAAAGGGTTTCAGTGGTGTGGCTCTCAGGCTAATGTACTAGTCCCCATGCAGCCCTGTGCTAGTGCTCATGCAGCCCTTGTGGTGATTTGAGTTTGAGACCCCTAGTTTAGAGAAAGAGATTCAGGCTTAGTACAGTATTTAAAGGCTTAGGTATGATGAGATCTGTCTGCTTTTGAGATCTTCTGGTTCTCTCAGTTCATTTTAGCCAGGTGCAATTAAGTGACTTGAATTTGCTTACCATCCCTACAACTAGTCTGAAGAGACCGAAGGCAGGACTGTGTGTCTGGACTGCCTTTCCCATCTGTTTTCATCAAAGTACCTCTGTGCTAGTTGCCTAGGTCAGCTCAAGACTTTCTTACTCCCTTTTGCTTTATGTGTTTAACAGGCTCTTTTCCAGACTTTCACTGACCTGTAATGTGACCCTCCCAGGAGATTTAGGAAAGGCTACACTCAAACCACCAGATGGTGCCCTTGATCCTCAGTGCATCTCCTGTCTGCTCCCCTCTGTCTTTCTTTGCCGCTTCCATAGCCCAGACTCATTATCACCAATAGCAAAGTTATGTTTTTGGCAAACAGGAAACTGAGTCAATTTCTATAGTTGGAAGGCCACTACCAGAGCAATCACGGTTAAGACAGTAACAAGAGGTTAACCAAGCCCCGCACTTGAGCTTGCCACACAACAACTGCATGCGGGGTCAGGAAGGAGTTCCTTTCCCTCCCCACCCCCACTGCATAGTGCATTGTACAATCATCCAGATGCTGCATGTATGTAAGCTGGTGGTGGGACAGGACTGGGCAGGTTCACCTCCTTCAGAAGCATCCGCTATTTGGCAATATCATCAACCACAGGCATACTGCCCTTTGTCAGTTTCAAAAGGGATAGCCGTGTTAGTCTAGTCTAGTAAAAAAACAACAAGGAGTTGTGTGGCACTTTAAGACTAACAGATTTATTTTGCTCATGCAAAAAATAAATCTGTTAGCCTTAAAGTGCCACACAACTCCTTGTTGTTTTTATACTGCACTTTGACACTACATTGCCTATACCATGGAAGTTGGGTAAGTGTGTGTGGGGATTTCTTACTGATATTTAGTATCATTGTGACAAACTGGAGACTGAAATGTAAAACCAGCGGGGCAAAAGAGCCTAAAGAGAACTGCAGCCAGCTTCCTCCATTGGTCCCAGGATCATGGTAGGTGACTGCCTGGGGAAGGGAAGCACATCTTCTCCTAGGCTTGAAGCCATTCTTGTGAGGCAGGATATAGGAACAGAAAATGTCCTCTCTTTATGTCTACACGGCTCTTTTATTTTGAAATATCCCGTCCTTTTGAAATAAGAATCGTCATTTTGAAAAAGTAAAACCTGGGCCCCCCTCGAAACGGCCGTTATTTCAGAAGGGATATTTTGAAATAAAGCCATTTAGACCTGTTCTTTCAAAACAACACTGTGTAGACCTGTTGTTTTGAAAGAACTGTTTCAAAACAACAGGTCCAAACGGCTTTATTTTGAAATATCCCTTCCGGAATAACAGCCATTTGGATTGCAGGCTTTCCCTTAATTCGAATTAATATTTTGTTAATTTGAATTAACTTATTTCAAAATAAGGATTTTATTTCAAAATAACTCATTTCGAAATCCTTATTTCGAAATGACAATGCATGTGTAGACATAGCCTCTGTGTCTATTGTACAGACTGCAAGGAAAATCCTGTTCCATTTGCGTGTTTCTTCTGCTTTCGCCTGGCCAGAAGCAGACAGAACACCCAGCTGCTGACCCTTTTGTCCTCTGTGGCTGTTTGATGGCCAAGATTTGCTTTTCTCGTGAGGTCTAGTACTGAGCTAACATGCTAAATAAAAAGGAGGCCATTTAGAATAAAAAGCAGTGGTAAGGACTTTGTGCCTCCGCTGACCACCTAGAGAAGGGTATGCACCTGAACTCTACCAAGAGCAATATTCTGCCTTTCTACAGGGTTGATATAAAAGGATGCCTAGGACCTGGGTGAACGAATTCCTCCTTCTTGTCAGTAAGAGAATGGCTTACTTCTGTTTTTTTCCCTGTGATGAAATAATGATGCAGATGAGCATTATCGACTAAAATTTCCAGTGCCTTTCATGATTCCAAAATGCTCAGAAGACTTTACAAATGCTGTATGGCTGTGCTTGTGTCATCTGCTCCCAAAATCCAGAAGCCAGTTCTGGGGTGGAACCTGACAGGTCTTTAACAATGCCCAGCACCACTACACAACAGTTTACAAGAATAAGTGAAGAAGAACTGCATGTTGCAGGGCTTGATGTATGTGGCCTTTATTACATGGGCGGGGTGTCAGACTAGATGATCATAAAGGTTTTTCTGACCTTCAAATCTCATAGGTAATGCCAAGGGAAACGCTAGAGTCACAATGTAAATACCCCAATAGGAATATAGCCAACAAAGCAGAGCTGACACCTCTATTTTAGAAAATGTTGGATCTTTGAATGACTAAAAAGGGTCAGGACTTCCCTTTTATATTCCATCTGTCTAGCTAGGATTTTATACCACCCTCACCACCATGGTCTCCAAGCACTTTCAAGTAAGATGGTGCCTAAGGCATTGCCAACACAGTGTTAGTTCACTAATATTTTTCAGTGGTTCTTTACAGTCATATCACCTTTCATCCAAAGGCCTTAAATTGTTCTGCCAAGTTGCATAGGTTTCATTTCTGTTACATAGATGGGGAAACTGAGTCACAAGGTGGTGAAAAGCTTTTCCTAGAATTGCACAGTTGGCCAGAGGTAGAGGTGGGAACCAAGCCAAAGCTGCATCACTCTCATTCCTTTATTCTAATCACTAGACCATACTATACTGCCTCCTACTGGCTAAGAAAGAGGTGCTTTTCTCCACTGAATCACAAGGGTCATTCATATAGCGCTTTGCTTTTCCATTTTGGTTTCTAATTCAAATACTGATTGGGAACAGTCCTGCTTAGCTTAGATTTGTAAGGAGCACTATCTGAGGTGGTTGGGATAGCTGCAGGTAATGATACAGCTCTCCTCTGCCGGTAGACTGAGTGGCTCAGCTAGGAGGAAAAGAACTAAAATTTCCACAGAGGCTTGATCATGCATGGAGGAATTCCCAAAATAGCAATGGGTTTCTAGGGAGCAAGATGAATTCTAGCACACATTCGCCATAAATCCCCTTGACTGTGAGGCAGTCCTCTAACATTCAAAGCATTTTAGTCAAAGAAAATGTCTACTCCAATTGTAAGCAACTATCTGCTTTTCAGTCGCACTTTCACCATGTGCTCATTTAAAGGGGACACGGTCAAGTGATTTTAATCCCAACATTTAGATTCTTTAAAAAATAATAATAATAATTAAGAGGAAGGGAGGGAGCTGTGTTTCAGACCCTAATGTGTATGGAAATGTTTATTTAAAGGAAAACACAATTTTAAGGCAATGTAAATCCTCCTCTACCAGATTGGTCAGCCAAACAGAATAACACTATGCTGGTGGATTAAAAACAGAAAGTAAAATTTTTCAGTCTTGTTTCACTTTCTCACCTGAGTAAAATGCAAAAAGCAAACATTTAGCTTTAAGAATTAAATCAGTTTTAATAGCAGGAGCTAGAAACCTCCTTAAAATGACTGAGAATATGTTTTCTGTGGACAAAATTCACAAAGTCAGATAGCTTGGGCTCAAACAGGCCTAGAATGAAAGTAGAATCTCCTTGGAAAGGGGATTATAGCTCTGTTTCAGTCGTGTGAATCTCCCATTTTCAGTCATGGTGGGCCGCAAGAGATCAGTTCTTAACTGCACAACTAATCCTGCATTTCCAAAACTGAATATTTCCCATCCTGGTATTCAGAGCAAAGCGGGGACGTGGCCACATTCATGAGAAAGAAGAAAACTGTTTTATAGCCAGAGGCGTCGCTGGCCCAGGTAGGGACCTGGGGCATGGGCCCAGGCCCCCCCCGCTGGCCTGTAGGCCCTGCCCCCTGGCCGCAGGCCCCACCCCCCGCTGGGGACGGGGCCAGAAGCCACCGTGCTGCTGCGGGCAGCTAGGGCCCGCATCCCTGGCTGGGGCCGGGGCCAGAAGTGGCCGTGGGTGGCTGGGTCCTGCACCCCTGGCCAGCGACAGGGCTGCCGCCGCCGTGGGCGGCCAGGCCCCAGATTTCCCACCACGGCTGCGGGCGGCCAGGCCCTGGATCCCCGGCTGGGGATGGGGCTGCCGCGGCCGCCGGTAGCTGGGCCCCAGACTTCCGGCCTGATTGGGCCAGATCCGGGGCACCAGCGCTGGGATTTGGGGCATGGGCCCCACGTGCCCAGTGCCAGTGACGCCTCTGTTTATAGCAGATTGATTATTTTATTAAATAAAGGCAACTTTGAGATTGCTGAAGGGTTTGGAATGTTGGTAGTCCTGAGGAAGATGGATGAATGGGCTGAGTGCAAATGAGGCAGTCACAGGTGCATGATAAATTGTGGAACCATATGATAAAATAAATGTATCACATGGCTCTGTAATTTATCATATGGGCAATAACTATTCCATATGTTGGTATTCTTAGAGAAAGAGAGAGAGAATGAAAGGATGGTGAGAGACATCTAATAAATGAACCCCTGGAAGAATATGAGATATCAGTCCTTAAGATTATAACTGTTATGTATAGAAAAAGCTATTTTAGGGAGGGTTACACCTCCAGCTGAACCCTATATGATCGAACTAATGACAATGCACCTGACTATAGAGGTGGTGCTATATATATTTCTTTATAACTCAATCAAAATAAACCTTTAAAATCTCTTTAGAATATTTGTAAAGCAGTTTTTATTCAGTGTCATACACAGAGCAACCATTGATGTGGTGTGGTGTGGTTTTAGCAGCACTTCTTCAGATGAACACCCCACACCACCATTTATTCTCCTGCCTGTGTTATATATAGGTAAGAATGTTTAGTGGTATGGTGAAGTATAAATGGGTTCTCAACATGAGTTCAGGGTGGCTTTATTACTTTTTTCAAAAGACATCCTTATATTACTGCTTTAAATAGAGACTATTAAAGTTTGAGATTTTGCCCATTTGAGTAAATTCCTTCTGCTGGATGCAACAGATTCTTTTCAGAGATTCAGACATTACCCTAGGATTTATGTTCATGGGTTGTAGAATCATAGAAACCATCACAGCAACAAGAATAAAAGATTGGAGAGAGGTTATCCATTCCATCATTGCAACTCATCTTGGGGGAGGGTTGGTGACATCTAAGAGGAACTTCAATGGTAAAAGGTTACAGCCAGCAATTAGTTACAGGCTGCATAGAATCTGGCTATTAGCAACAATTAAAAACAGCAGCTGCATTCATTGACCTTTCTTCTGCATGTGATACTGTATAATGCAAAGGCCTCCTGCTGAAGGTATCATCAGCTTTCCCATGCAATCAACCATCAGAGTCATCACCAAGATGCTGAGCAACAGAAGACTCACTATACACCTTGATGAACCTTCCAGTAAATTACAGAGACTAAACAACAGCCTCCCACATGGATCTGTTTTTGGACCCTCACTGTTCAATCTCTGTACCAGCAACATTCTCATCACATCATGCTGTAAATTCTTCTGTGCAGATGATATTGTGCTAGCAATTCAAGCATCCTCTGCGAAGGCCATAGAAAAGGTTAGGGACAATGACCTCCAGGCACTATTTCAAAACCTTTTGACTAAAACCCAGTGCTTTGAAACCACTTGTCTCTGGCTTCCACTTGAATAAACATGAAGCCAAAAGTCCTGCTGAAAGTGGACTTTTGTGGTCTGCCTATTATATGACCACAAACCACAGTATCTTGGAGCTACCCTCGATCAAATGCTGACTTATTGCCAACACCGAAAAGAAGATAAAGACAAAGGTTAACATCATTTAGAAGCTCTCTCGCTTTTGGGGATGTGATGCACACATGCTTCGAACCTCAGTGTTAGTTCTGATCATGCCGACAGTGGAATAGTGTCTACGAGTCTGGCACAACAGCTTCCACACCAATCTTGTTAACACTATGATGAATTTCACAGTCTGGACCATTAGCATCTATCTCAAAACACTACCAATACCTTGGCTTCCTGTTTTGGTGGGCATCACACCAACCAATATCAGGCAAGGTGCTGTTGTGGTCCAGGAGTACAAGATCCTGTTTACTGCAGATGTACCAATCCACCAAGACCTCCATTCACTGCCACTTTCCCAACTCAAATCCCGTAAGGCTCTGGATACCAATATCAGTGCTACAGGCCAATGGAAAAGACACCAACACTCACTGCTTTGAATCATGGGCTGCTTGTGATGTTCCAAACAAAGACCTGACTGAAGATCTAGTGAAAGGAGTCCTGCAATTCTGCCTTCCGCATAGGCAGTGGACTGCACTCAACCATGGAGCATACACAGAAGGTATAAATCTCTCTTTCACAAACGGAAAATAGAAAATCAAATTTGTGACTTGTGGCAAGGTACAAACCATGCAACACATCATGGACAACTGCCACAGTCACACAGTGGGGTTCATGGGGGGATCTATCTAGCTACCCCATTGGAATGGCTTTGAATCTTAAGATTCAGTTATAGTTCCAGCCCATTGCTTTTCAAATGCCATACAAAAGAAGTCATAAATGGGGCTTTAAGATACTTTGTGGGTATAGCCTCCTAATCCCTGTAACTTTACTTGGTTGATAGCTGACAGTTTGCATTACACATGGTGTGCAGGCCTTGTGCTTTGTCTAGGCATTGTGTATGCTCTCCATGGTTATTCTGGGTACTCACCCTCGCTAGTGACATACAGCAGTAGTATGAAGATGAGGTACATATAGTACTGAGGCACAGGAACAGCACTAGTGCTTCTGGCGCCATCCTGCAAGCACAGCAGATGCTGGCGCAGACAAGTGATGTCAGAGCATGCCACAATGACGCGCTCCCCATTTTGGCGCCACTCAAGCGTTGGTGCCCCCCTGCAATGCTTACGGGGCTTACCATGTTGCACCGGCCCTGCTGAGGCATATAGCTCCTTAAACATTTCATTTAGCAAGAGGAAGGGTGGTCACCTGAATCTGTCAGAGATGGGAAAGACCTATTAGGATACCTTGTCTTTACTCAACTCTTCCAGCCAGTGCAGATGTCATGACATATGGGTCTCAAACCTGAGTCTGCAGGAGCAGCCATGCACCAACCCTTCATGTGGCAGCTGGCTGAGTCTGGTGTCCCTAGACCCATTAAGTCAATTCAGTTAGAAGCTCCACCTCTGCAGTCCTACTGGCAGAGTCCTGGAGCAGCTGCTTGTCCTGTTGGCTCTACTTAAGCCAGCAACAAAACAACTGAGCCCCATCCTGCTCTGAAGCATGTGTCTTTTGCTTTCCCCTAGCACCCAATCAAGTCCAGAAGGCCCAAATTGTGCTGTTGACCTCAGACAACCAACAGGTGTAGGAGCAAGTGAGGCAACTCAGTGTGGCGACTACAGTGTCACGAATGCAGCATGCAGTGCCTGACCCCAAACAGGGGCAGGGCAATACCATTGCCGCAACAGTTTGATGAGAACCACTGGCAGTTCTGGGGCATCATGAACCACTGCTATGTTCTGTTGCTGATGCATTTCCAAATCTATGCCCTGGACTAGGCCAGGGTGGTCCTGGTAATCAGACTGCTGACAGAAGATGTGTTAGACTGGATATCTCCTTTGCTGGAAGGTCATAGTTTGGTGCTGTTGGAGTGGGAAGCTTTTCTTCGATTGATGGCCACCATCTTCACTGACCCCCTACTGAACATGAGTGTTTGAGGCTACCATGAGAGGACTCTACAGGTGCAAAGCACAATGCAGGGTGCTTCCACTTCCTCAGAGCAGGTAGAGTGGAAAGAAGTTGCACAGCTGTACCAGTTTTGGTGGGGCTTGAGGGATGAAATCAAAGATGAATAGGCTGTAATAGGTGGCTTTTATTGTGGAAGCCACTTGGGTGGTGAAACTCCCCAAAACCAGTGGTCCCACCACCATTCTGAGAGTGGTAGATCACTTTTCTAAAGTGGCTTACTTCATTCCATGCACTGATTTACCCTCTGCAGGGGAAAGTGCCTAGCTTTGGTATATACTACGTAATCTGTCTTCATGGCCTCTTGCATCATATCACCTTCAACCAGGGACCACAGTTCACTACTCACTTCAGGCATGTGGTCCTACATTTATTAGGAGTCCACATACACCTGACCTGTGCTTGCTATCGGCAGTCAGACAGTCATATGGAAAGAAGCAATCAGATCCCTGATTAGTACATATGATACTAGATCAGTTACCACCAAGATAACTGATCTTTGCAGTTACCAGATGTAGAATTCTCATGCAATAAGGGGACCACACATCCATAGACCATAACCTTTTCGTGATCAATGATGGTTACCACCCCTAATTCTACCCACAACTACCCACATCTTCCCCATCCATCTGTCTTAGACCTAGTAGAATATCACATACAAGAGGAGGTGAAGACACACCTTGAAAAAGCACTGCAAGACTTCTAAAGGCATTAGGACAAACATAAACAACAGGGACCTACTTATTTCATAAGACAAAAGGTATAGCTTTCAACAGAAAGCCTCCACATGGACAAAAAAAACCCTGGAAACAAAAGTAGTGGTTCTTTGCCCATACTGCATTTAGCAACAAATCAGCCTGGTCACCTTGGAGCATCAGCTTCTTCAGTCCCTTAAGTTCACCCTGAGTTTCATGTGTCACTTCCCTATGACTCCACTGAAAAAACCTGATCACCATCCCTCATAGTATGGATATAGGGTCAAGAGGAATACATTGTACATGAAGTCCTTAACTCTAGGATGAAATGGGTCAAATTGTGGTATTTGATAGATAGGGAGGGTTATGAACTGGAGGAATACAGTTAGGAGGCAGAAAAGACATTCATACTCTCAGCCTGATTTGGGTCTGCCATATGAGCTACTGTGAGAAACCCAGACTCATGTCTTCCAGAGGGCATCTCTAGGGGAGGGGATAATGTTATAACCAATGGGTTTCCAACATGGGTCTTCATGGTTTATAGGGCAACCATGCTCCAGCATGCCAGGTAGCAACCTGTTGAGTCTTGTGTATTTGGGACCCATGAAGCCCTACCCCAGTTTGAGGCTCTGCCCCTGTAGTCCTATTGGTAGAATGGGAGACCAGAGGAATTGATTGCCTGCTGGCCCTTCTTAAGTCAGCAGCAGGAACAGGAAACTGTGTGAACTGTTTTCCACCATCTTCTGGACTGTGTGCCTCCCTCTTCCTTGGTTTGATTTCCTGGCACCCTGTTCTAGCATGACTACTGACTCCTGTCTTGTGACCAGATTCTTTAGCTGTGACTACTGGGTCTGACTACCTATGACCAGCCCATAACAGCATGATTATGTTTTAAAGATTTTCTTCAGTGTTTTGCTCAATCCTGTTTTAGATGAATCATGTGATTGAGCTTCCACTACTTTTTTAATGTTGCTATTTTATAGCCTAAGATATTGTTTCTTTTGTTTAATTTCATCCTGTAACTTTTATTTATTCTCGCTCAGATTTCTCTAAACACTTTTCCCTCTCCTTGGTGTTTTTGCATCCTTGAAATGTTTATACACAGTTATCACAATGTTTGCTTTAGTTCAGGGGTGTCGCTGGAGGGGGCTCCAGGGGCTCAGCCCCCCTAAAAGTCAGAGTCAGCCCCCAAGCAGCATGCCCCAAAACTGTGTGGGTGTGCACCATTGCGCCCCCACACAGGGAACACTGCTTGGGCAGCGGGCAGTCAGCAGCTGTGGCCTGTACCCAGCCGGAAGACAGAGTCTTCTGGCCAGGAGGGAGCTGCCCCAGGGGGCCTGGAAGTTTCTAAAACTGCTACCCTGGCCTGACCCTGCTCTGAGCACACTAAGAGCAGGGTCATGCCAGGGGCCTCAGCCGCTGCCATGGCCCTGCTCTCCCTTTGGCAGCCAGGTAAGGGAGCCGGGGGTGAAGGGAGAAGGGGGGCAGGCATGCTGGCCCAGAAGGGAAAGGGTGCAGGGAAGGGGGTTGGCCCGGGGCAGCGGGGACCAGCAGTGGGACTGGGGGATTAAGGAAGGGTTCAGGCCAGGTGTGGGTGGGAAGGGCTCGGAGAACCAACAGGGAGGCAGGGGGGAAGGGAACGGATCGGGGCCTCAGCCACCGGTGGGGGCTGGGGCTGTCCCTAATATTTATGTCTAGTGACACCCCTGCCTTAGTTCATTTGGCTAAGCGGTACATACATAGGCTTTCTGTATAAGTCAATCCTTTTCAGCATCCTTTATCCTTGTATGTTGCTCTTCTTTTAATTCCCTCCAATTTGTCAACATTTTAGTGGTACTAAGTTGCCCTGAACTGAACACATTCTCAAACTGTGGTCTCACCAGTGCTGTAGAAACCTGGAGTATTTCCTATCTCTGTAAGAGGCCTCTGCATTTACAGCCTCAAATTAAAGTAGCTGGATGCTTTTTGGTGCTATACCAAATTGCAAAAATGTATTAAATTCATGGTCTCCTGTAGGTCCTTTGATGTTATTGCTTCCATTACGAGACCCCAAACTATTCCTCCCAACTCAGCTGCCCCTCTCTTTCAGTGGCTCATATGTTGCATCTACCATCCTCTCAGTCAAATTGGACTGGATAGGACTTTCCTTTCAGGATCCATCAATGCCATTTAATATATATGAGCCAAATTCTCTCTATTTGTAAGCAAAATATCTTTTTTTCCATTCTCTCCCTCCAGGCTTTCCTACTCCAGTGTATTTCAGTGCCATTAAAAGCTGTATCTTTATTTGTGTCCACAAACTTTCAAACACCAGCCTGTGTGTTCTTGGTCTATAACAGGAGTTAGCAACCCAAAAGATAAGAAGAGCCATTTAAAAAAACTCCTTCAATAATCAAGTGTTTTGAAAGCCACAATCCTGTTGCCTCCTGATGGGGAGGGGGATGCTGAGACCTGGGCCATGGCCCCTGCCGCAGGATCCCCAGGTGGGGGAGCGCAGAACCAGGAGTGGGCTGCCTACTGGGTCCCCCCATGGCAGCAGGGACCTGAAGCCAGGAGCTGCAAGGGGGCAGCCAAAGAGCCACAGGGGGTTCTGGAGCCACTGATTGCAGACCACTGGTCTATAACGTGATGTTTTAAGCCTCACTTAGCATGGGTGGGGGAATTTTTTTTTTTTGGAGAGGGTGAATATTTCTTCAGAAATGTTCTAGCTCAGTTGTCAAGAGTGCAGACAGGTTCCTCTAAGCTGAAAATGACAGGTGGGTGCCACAACAAAAAGCTTATCTGTGCTTTCTCAGGGACCAAGCCAAGCCCGTGAAATGAACTCCTCCACCAACAGACCTCACTATCTTCTGCTCCATGCCCAAGGTGCTTTGCTTCCACCTAGCCTTCTCTGTCATAAACACAAAGCTGCTTGTACATTTGGAAAAAAAAAACCCCACACCTTTTATGAAAACAAAACACTTCACCATACATACAGTTCTCCCTCTGGGAAGAGGATAAGAAAAAAAATTAACTGCATGTGACAGATGTTAGTCAGTATGAAGTGTTGCTGTAGCCATGTTGGTCCCAGGATATTAGAGACACCAGGTGGGAGAGGTAGTATCTTTCACTGGTGAGAGAGACAAGCTTACACAGAGCTCTTCTTTTGCTAGTTTCATCACTTGATGCCCTCCTGAAGGCTACACAGATACTTTGGAATGAGGGTACCAGAAAAATCTCTATAGACTAAAAGTGAATCTATTCCACAGCTGGGGGTGCAGGGGGAGATGTGGCAAGATTAGGTAAAAGGGCCAAATCATGGGACAGAAGAAAGTGTTTTCTTTCTCTCCCTTTTAGCTTTCACCATGCTCACTTATGATGGTGTTTGTGAGAGAAAATGATTTTTTAACACCCCGCCCCTGGCCCTGGGGAAAGTGTGTAACTGTATTTTATTTACATTCTAGTGGTGTTTGGCCTTATGGTCTCTGTGGCACATTCCAGGCCCAGGCTCTCGCAACAGGATTGAAACACAGCCACAATTTTATGTAAAGCAGCAGGGCTGGGAACCCTCTCCAATGGTTTCAGTTTCTCTCATCCAACTGAAGTAAAGACAGAGGATCAAAGTATCTGCTCACACTCCCTTCATGCATCCGAGCAGTGTTCAAACACCATGAGAATACGAAAAGAGCAGTGGTTGTGTGTCTAGAAAATATTTTTGCTCTTTCTTCTAGATCATTCTGTTTAGAGACTGGCCCCAAGTACAGTCAGTTGCAGGTTGGAGGCTTTGGGCTATTCTGTAAGTTCGCCCTCTTCAAAGCATCTGACAAAGTGGGATTTTCTCCCACGAAAGCTCATGTGATAAATAAATCCGTTAAAGTGCCACAGGACTCCTTGCTTTTATTTCTTAGAATCATAGGGTTGGAAGGGACCTCATGAGGTCATCTAGTCCAACCCCCTGCTAAAAGCAGGACCACTCTCACTAAATAATCCCAGCAAGGGTTTTGTCTTTGAATTACCCTCAGCTCAGATGGGACCCTGACTAGGGTTCCCGGATACCAAAGCTTGGAAAGGAGGACAGGGAAGTACGAAAAGGAGGACATTGGAGGACACATGGAGAAAATGTAGTATTAATGTAATATTCTTCTGTTTTTAAGGCGCCCTGGAACACTTTCCCCTAATTATAAGGTATTCTGTGGCATTCCAGTATACTTTAACCCCTATAAGTAAATAGCCAGACAAAATCATGTATTTCAAAATGCCTGCTAGATGGGAGGATGTGAAGGTAAAAAGGAGGACATGTCCTCCAGTTGCCTGACATCTGGTAACCCCAACCCTGACAAACAGCCAAATTACCCTCGTGGGCTTTAATCTCTCCTCTCCCCCCGGCTTTACACCAAGATTTGGCTCAGTGCTGCCACCTTGGAGGAGGACAGAACCCATCAAACTTGTGACAAAAGCCTGAAAAGACATTTCAAACCCGAGCACTTCTTTAGATGAGGGCTGCAGACTGGCTCCCTTTAGCTGAGTCACTAAAACGTTTATATGCACAGAGATCTCTACTACTTTGACATCTGGCCCTTTTCCCTAGGATTTGGGGGGAGGAAACAAACCCAAGGGCCCTCAGGAGGCTTAACAGATCTGAAGAAAGCAGCCCCAGCGGTGAGGCTGATGAAAGTCTGATTGTGCCTGTGGTGTTCACACTACAGGTTTCAGCACCATGCAAGCAGCAGGCTGCAAGAGTCCCCAGGCAAGGCACAGACCTCCTTTTAGTCCCAGGGAGGAAGCAGGAAAGGCAGAGGGGCAGGGACTGGGCGTGGGAGAGAGGGGCAGGGGGAGGAGGGGAAAAGGAAAGGGGAGGATGCAAAGAAAAAGAAATCAGACAAAACACTCTCCTCCTACTCCTCAAGGCATCACTATGAGATGTCAGAACCCTAATCAACACCAGCCCTAGGCCCCATCCACCCAGCCCCAGCTGCCATGAGAGCCAGGCCCTGCCAGAAGCAGCTCCTCCTCCTCTCTGTCATCAGCCAGTCTGGCCTGACACATTGAGCCCAGGCTGCTGAGTATTGTCCTAAAAGCAAAAAGAGAGAGAGGGGAAAAGGAGAAGAGAGAGAGAGAGAAGAAGAAAAAAAAAAAAAAAGAGAGAGAGAGAAGGGGGGAAAAAAATCACTCACTCAATCACATGACTTGACAGGATTTGTAACCATTTCTTTTTATGCCACAAAGAATTTTATGTACATACATTAAAGCCCCACAAAAGGAAAGGAGCTAAGATGGGACAATAAGGAAGCCTTGCAAGGTAAGAGCCTTTTCAGAGAAAGGCTGTGACTTTCCAGGGTAGGGGGAGGTGTTCATTGCAGGCTACACTACTCGACCAGGGGGTTTGTTGAATTTCACGTGGCTGCTTTGCCCAGGGTCATCAGCAGAGGAAAAGTGACTAACACAGGAAAGAGCTTGTGCTCGTGCTACCCCAATTCTGTATTTTCTGAATTCTGCTTAGCCTGTTTTTCTCCCCAGTAGTGCTACAAAAGAGGTGTTAGGTCGTGTGTGTGGGTTCCTAATCTTTTGCGTTTGGAGAGGTAGTTTTATTTATGTATAATTACAGCCCTTGCCCCAAATATATTGGTTAGGATGTGTACTGAAGGAAATGGGGGTCGGGGAGGGGGGAGTGTAGGAGCTATTGAAAGCTGGTACTTCTAGGAGAAAACAGGATCAGCTGGGGGTGGTGTGGAGGGCAGGTGAAGCTGAAAAAAATGAAAACAAAGCTCTTTAGGTATGAAAAAATTTGGATCAGCTATTTAATAGCTTGGAGTAAGGGGAAACTACATTAATTTGTATGTGTTTTGTTTGAAATAAATGGCTTGTAAAAGGAAACAGCAGGTCTGGCTTTTTTTTTTCTTTGAATTTTTGTGTGGTGTTTGTTGTGGTTTTTTTTTTGTGTTTTTTTTTAAATCTGAAATGTAACCTGAGCTCTTCACCTCCTCCCCCCTGAGAATGGGGTTTGAAAAATGACTGTTGAAATGTATTATTGAAGGCAGGAGGAGGGAAGTGGTGATGGGGGAATCTGTAGATCTCACATTTCACATTCTTTAGCAACCTTCCCTTAAGTGTGTATGGACACATACGCTCACACACCACAGAGGTTTTAGGAAATACAGGCCCCAGTACAGTTAACCCTTTTCGAATTAATTTTTCTTCCCTCTTTCTTATTCCTACCATTTAGTTTAAAAAATATTTCAGTATCTTGCTCACCAATGTTGTTTGTTTTTGAAGGGGCATAGGGAGAGAAAGTTTGAATCAAGGCAGCTTATATAGAGTAAGGGGGAAGCTGGCTGCTGAAAGCTATGCAAAGAGCTAGATAAAATCTTTTTCCTTCCCTTGATATTTTCCATATGGTTCAACTCCTCTTGCAGGGATTCCTGTCAGTCATGTGGCTGTTGGGTGTATCTGCATTCAACAGCCTTTAATCTCCATTTGTTACTTAAAATTTTGTTATGATCCACAAACAGTTAAAACATAGTAATAATTCTTAGCTCTGATAGCATTTTGTTGTGCTTTACCTGTTTATTTTTCTTTTTGCTGCACTCAAAAGGCTTACAAACCAAAATTTCGTGGTGCCTGGAATTTTGCAAGGATTATGTGGCAACTCTTTCTTCTTTTTTATAGCTTAGTTCAAACTAGAAACTGATCTCTATAAGACCTGGTTTACACTTAACACTTAAGTCCACCTGTCTATGTCACCCACAGCTGTAGAAAAAATCTTGTGCCCTGAGCACCCTAGTTAGTGAACCTAACCCCTGGCATAAATGCAGCTAGAAGGGTGGATTAATCTAAATCAGTGGTTTTCAGTCTGTAGTCTGCAAACCTCCTGGGGGTCCACAGATTGTGTCTGAAATTTTCAAAGGGGTCTGCACCTTCATTTGAAATTTTGTAGGGGCCTGCGAATGAGAAGAGGGTGAAAACCACTGACCTAAATCAATGGAAAACCCCCTTCTTGCTGTCAGGGAAAGGATTTACACTACAGTGCTACAGGGGAACAGCCGCAGCGCTGTAAAGTAGATGTACCCAGTGCTGCTTCACTGCTGGCTGTAGCATGCCCTCCCCATGCCCACTGTGATTCTGATGTTGACAAGTAGTGGATGTGCAGGTGTGATGCATTCTCCATGCCCAGCCTTAGGCTATGTAGAAGGTTTATGACTGGGCTCCTGCTGGGGGGTGGAGATAGCAGGGAGATGGACCACACTGTGGTTTGAAAATATCTTGACAGAGCTTGTTCAGGAAATTTTGTTTTGTTTTCCTTGTATCAAGGAAGAGTGAGGGGCATGTGAAAAGCTTGTGGGGTGTGAAGAAGAAGAATATGAGGAGGTTCTGGATAGGATTATGAGGAGGTTGGGACTGTAGGGAGGCAGGATGGTGAGGATGGGCCTGTGGGCAATTTGTGAATGCTAGTGAAATATGAGGGCGGAGTTTGTGGCACAGATTAGAGAGCTTCATGGGAAGGGGGAAGGGGGGGGGGGAGATAGGAAGCCTGGAGGGTGTGTGTCTGGTCTTGTGGAAAATTCTAAATGTTATTTTCCAGCTCTGTCTCTGTGTGCATTACCTTAAACCCTTGTGTGCTGTATAAAAATAACTTGCTCCTGGGCATCTTCCTTGACATATGTATTCACCTTTGCTGAGTCTTAACAAAATAGTCTGATTATCTCAGCTCTATCCAACTGGGAGTGTTTCTGGGTGGCAGGAACCTTCTCTTTGCCCTGGGGTGGTTACTTTGTTTCCTGGAGTATTCATGGCAGGAGAGAGAGAGGGAGCTTCAATTCCCTTTTGCTGGGAGATACTGAACTAATTTGGATGACTTTTATTTCAGGGGTTCTCAAATTGGGGATTTTAACCCCTCAAAGGATCACAAGGTTATTATGGGGGGGTGGTTGTGAGATGTTAGCTCCTGTGGATGCCAGTAAGGGTGACGTGGCAGGAATGAAGTTCGTTATTTTGTGGGGGTTTCCATAGCCTGAAATATGTTCAAAGGGGGTGCCGGCATAAAAAGTTTGAGAACCCCTGCTTTTTTTCTTGTCTTTAAATAGCTAAAACCAATAGATAGAAAAGGATAAGGCCCCCCTCCTCTGTTCCCACCCCAGAAATGGACCAAAATAGGTGGCCATTTTTATTCTGGTGGTGGTGGTAGTTAGGTGATGGTTCCAGCAACAGGAGATTTTAACTTAAGAGGAGAAGCCTACAGTGACTGTTACGTTCCCCTGCTGTAACAGTCATCTCCCTGGATGTTTCAGAGCTCTTCTTGCTGGAGATTTAGGGGTGCAAGATGAGTGATTGCTTGGAATTATCAATGTCATGTATTGAAAGAACACGAGTCAGCCCCTCTTCCCCATCAAAAATCATGATTGGCTTAAAAATAATGACATTTCAAGAATGATTTTGGAGTTCCTTTTGTCTTCTGGGTGAACTTTTATGACTCACAGTTTCAAGTTTTTCTCTTCAACTAGGAGGGCTGAAACTTAATTTTTTTTATGAAAGCTGAGTCTCACATAGCATGGCTCCAGGTAAAACAGCAAATATTGGAAGTCTCGGAATAAAGTTGTGAGTGTTGGCAATACTAATTTATTTTTTTTCTCTCTTCCTTTTTGCTAGATTCCTACATTCTCAGCCCTGCCCTGAAGGGATCTGTTTATGGGAGAGGAAAATTCATTCTCCCTAGCCAATTCTGTGACTGCTTGTTAGTACCAACCATGATTGTGCCTTTTTGATGTGAGCAGTTCTGTTGCTAATATTTGGACTGAGATTCCTTCCCTCACCTTCCCACCTCACTTTATAAAGCCACTAAAGAATCGTGAGAGACGAATGACTGTGGCTGATTATTTATCTTTGCACAAAATGGGAGAAAAGTCCTGGTTAACCCCAGGGTGAGAGGGTTGCAAATTTTTTTTTATTTTTATAGAAAAGTTATGCCATGCACCATTCATTTTAATTAATATTAAAGTATGTTATGGGAAGGTGAGAAGCTAAATACAACTTAACTTACAAGAAATGTTTAAAATGATATATCTATATCTATATAAGTAAATATTACTTGGCTCCCTGGCCACAAACTTATTAAAAAAAATTTGGTGGAATTATGTTCAGGACTGATTGGACTGGCCTGAAAAAGATTGTGAGAGAGTCTCCTTTCTGCAGCCCTCTTGAAGATGTTAAGGGGCCTTAAAAGTGACAGCCCCCAGGGAATTCTCTCAGTACAGAGGCATCATATATATAGGCAACCCTGCACCTTCTTTCAACATTGTCTCTGATATAGGGATGCACTGGGGTAGCTGGGCAGAAAGCAGGAATGGCTGATAGTCTGATTATTCTGGGCTTCAGAGCAGTCCTTAAGGCAGGGGGTCTCAAACACACGGCCCGTGGGCCTCATGCAGCCCCTAAAGCTATTTCCTGCAGCCTGCAATGACACTATCACCAATATTTGCAATATTGTTGTACGAAAAGGTTTCAGTGGTGTGGCTTTCAGGCTAACGTATTAGTCCTCATGCAGCCCTCCACTAGACCTCATGCAGCCCTCATGGTGATTTGAGTTTGAGACCCCTGGCTTAAGGGAACCATGCAAGGCTGCTGTTAGTTAGTCCAACTTACACTGGGACAGAGAAGACCAGAATTAGCTATGACTCCTGTACTACACCTTCAAAGAGATAGAGTCCAGATTGTAGCCCATTTACTTTTTATGGAGGAAAAAACCCTAGAAGTTCGTTTGTTAGGAGAGTTATGAGTGACACATTCAGCATCAATAATAATATGGTCATTGCTGACCTTTATAGGACTGCTTGAGAGTAGTAATCTAGAGGGGAAAGGTTCTATATCCCATAATAGATGTCCCTTTGAGGCAAACTGCAAGGCGTTTGAAAACCTGTTAGAAGTTAGACTCTTCAGTAATCACAGATTTGTGCAGATTCTGACATCACAACCATCATTTTTTAACCCCCCCCCAAAGACTTGGCAAGTAAGTTGAAAGAGGATGAATTATTGTTTTGCACATTTTAAAAACAAAATAATTAAATAACGGAATGGTATACATGGACTTATCTGGGATTTTAAATAGTTTATTCATTTATTTAAAACAGCTTTGCAGTTCACCTGTAAAATGCTTTCCACCATATGGCCTAATCATTTCCCTATTCCACATTTTTTTAAAATTATCAAACCCATTTGCTTTAAAATAGGTGTTTTTAATTTCACAGCCTTGTCTGCTTCTCCTGCTTGATCTCGCCCTGAAGTCAGGAGACTGAATCTGTGACATCACATTCATTCTCTAGGGCAACAGGCAGTGATTTATCTCAATTTAATTAGAAACAACTTCCAATTCTAGTTATCTTACATGTTCCATCACTCAGTGATTGGCTCTTTATGAGGAGATCAGTGCAGTCCCAACTGTGACATATTTAGTCTCCTTATCCAGATGGAGAACACAGTACAGCCAACCTTGAGAGATCATAGACCATGAGGCTGGCCCCCAGAGTCATGATTTAAAACCCCATCAAGTCACATTTTTGACTTGTCTTTACTTGTCTGCCAACATGTGTGTGATGGCTGTTCTGATGGAGGCTCCAGTTTACCAGTTCTTCAGCCCTCAGACTGGGGAACTGCAGTCCATTTCCTATTACTGTCATAACTTCCCTCCTAGTTTATTTCCTTTGATTGAAAAAGGGTGGTAAATAGTTCAAGAACCATTGAGCTAATTAATGCAGCATGGTTCACCCTTGCACATAGAACTTATATTACTTTCTAGGGTTGATGAGTTACAGATATACATATCAAAGAACTTCAAACTTTTATATCAATCATTCATATAAGTCATAATGTCACAGTAAAAACAATATGGAGTTCATTTAGCCTGTTGCAAGAAGCAGCACTTTTTGCATTCCACTTCACTGCAATCCCTAAATCTGATACCTGCTTCCCCTCGCCATCACCATCCGTCTTCCATGGCGTCCTTGCTGCTCTCTTATTCCCCATTCGTTTCCAGCCCACTGGCCTATGGAGTAGCAACCATTTGCCTGTGGATGAGCACCAATCTCACTCAGAACAGTCGGAGATGGCAGCATTTTTATTAATAAACTTGTTGCCACATACAGGTAGACTGTAGTGAAATGTCAGCCATCTTGCTGGCTTTTGCCCCAGTAATGGTAACAGGGGATGGGGCCCATTTTGAATGAGGGAAGGTTTGGGAGTCAGGCAAAGTGAGATCCCAAAGTTGCCAGAGCCAGGATAAAATCACAAGAGTTGGCAACACTGGTAAAGTCACATTGCAGGCTGGTTGTCATGTGGCTACATCAGGTCTTCAGAGGTGGAGATGAGACCAGATTCTATATAGATTTGGAAGGGGAGAAGGGAAGCTCCAGGTAGGAAGTGCGGGGAGGAGCTGCTTGGTAGAGAGTGGAAGAGATGTAAGGGAATGGGGGGGGGGGTGCTAAAGAGAGAAGCAAGACCTTCAGGAAGGAGGGGCTAGAGACCAGAGGTGGGCAAAATATGGCTTGTGGGCTGCATCCAGTCCGATAGGTCTCTGTGTCCAGGCCATCAGCCTCCCAGCAGATTTCCACCCTGCCCATTCCCGGGATGGCTCTCCACCACCCCCTTCCTGTCTTGGGGCCAGCTCTCTGTTATTCACCCAGTCCCCTGCCCTCCGAGTCAGCTCTCTGCTGCATCCTGAGCCCCCAGCTGGCTTTGGGGCTTCCCTACCATGGGCTCTCTGCAGCTGCACCAGCTGGCTCCCAGCTGCTACTCCCAGCTGGCTCTTCACTGCCCAGCCTCCCACTTCCCCCACAGGCACTGTGCTGCTGCCCCCCACCAGCTCCAGGCTGGCTCAGTGCCCCCCTCACGAGCTGCCATGCTGGGTGGCCCTGCGGCCAGCTGTCCACTGCTCCACCTGGCCCACCAGGCAAAATTATTTTCCACCCCTGGGCTAGACTCAGTTTGGGGGTGTGTGGAAGACTCGTGTTTGCTTTGGATTTGGGTACATTGAAAGGGGTGGACTCATGATTTAGCTGGAGGCAAAGTCACTTTAGCAATCAGTGCAGGCTGAAATGTTTGGAGGAGGGCCAGCCTGAGTGAGGAAAAACTGAGGCAATAGCTAGCCTGAAGCCAGATGAGGTAGGCAACACTGCTATACCCACAAATAAATAAGTTCAATAAATCTGGGCTATTGGACTGGGGAAGAGCTTGGAGGCAAGTTCTGGTGCCCCAAAACTTTGCTGAAAATGTCAAGCTGCTTATTTAAAGAAGAGAGCTGTTAGCTCAAGCAGTTCTGCTGCTCTGTGTTGTTCTTCAGCAAAGAAGGTGGTTTCTGAAGTAGCCAGGACCAAAAGCACTGTAAGTCAGCATCAACACCTTAATCTTCACCAGGAGAAGCCACTGTAGAGCATGGGAAATGGATGTCATTTATATGCTCCCTGCAGAATATCCTGCTTGTCATGTAGGGAGTTGTGGCTTCCAAGCAGTCTTCAGGGAGTAGCACTGAACTATAAGATCACTTCAGGATTGAGCAGTCAGAGAGCTCTAATTTGGGTACAAATATCTGCAATTGCTGTAGCAGAAATGTGGAAAATGGCACAACAGAGATTCTCATGTGCATTGATTTTTCTGTGTGAAAGTCCATCTTTTTAAGATTTTGCATGTCTGAGTCCATGTTTTTCTAAACAAACGAGGAGTCTCATGGTACTTTTAAAGACTAACAAATTTATTGCATGAGCTTTTGTGGGAGAAAGAAGTAGGATTTCTCTTACAAAAGCTCATGCATTAAATAAATTTGTTACTCTTAAGAAGTGCCACAAGACTCGTTGACTGTTTTGCTGAATTAGACAAACATGGCTACACGTTTGGAACTTGTCAACGTGGTTTTGTAGTCATTCTGAAGCTAGGTTGTATCAGACTTCTGATGCCACAACTGTGTCACTCAGGAATGTGAAGTGATGTGATCCCTGAGTGACCTAACTGTGTTAGCAGAAATCCCTAGTGTAGACGACAGCAAACCTGTGCTTTTACCAACATATTTGTTTTGCTCATTGGGGGCCAGTTTTATTATTCGGGTGTAAAGTTCAGCTTTGCCACTATTGCTGCATTCACTTTGGTGCTATGGTGGCTAGTTAAGTGCTCCCAGTGTAGGCATGGCCTTAGAAATGATATATCTGAGTGAGAAGTGGATCCCTTCAGGTTTAAATCACAGAATGTAAAATTAGGGTGTCCTGGGATTTTGAGTGCTCTAACTTATTTGTACACAATTTAGCACAATAGGTGGAAGTGGCAAGAGACAGGAACCTCTGTTAGGGTATGCAGAGAATGCTGGGGGTCAAGTGAATTTATTAATCCATTGGTATCTTGTCTGGAAGAACCAGTACCGAACTAGCTAAATAGGTGCAGCTGGAAGGCATGGTATCACAGCATTGCTAAGTACTTCCCACCTCTGTTTCTGTGGAACTATTTTCCCATAAAAGACATTTCAAGTGGCTTAACTCTCAGGCTAAGTGGCTGTCTCTTTTGTCTTGTTTGTAGTAGGAACTGGGCATGGTTTAATCTGCCCTTTCAAACCATGTAACTAATCAATGTGTTCTTCTCTGGATTGCATTAATGTGAAAGAGGAGAACTTGGCCCTTAAATTCTATGAAACCTTCACGCGCCAATATAGTCAGAAAAGTGACTCTAAAACTAGACTACCTTACTCAGCAGAGTTGCTTCCTGCGCATATTCAGAGCCATAGATGCTGACTTTAAAGACAAAAGTAGGTTTCTACTCCTGTTAGCCCTGCAGAGCCCATAAAGCTATGATAGAGGGAACTGCATTCACTTTTGGCTTGTTAATTTTGTGGAGGATGATGATCAGCAAAATTCCAGTTGCAGAAACTTTATTTCTGATGATAATGCATATGATGGAATGACCCCAGCTGAGTTTGCAAGGCTGGCAGTTAGACACACTTTCTTTTAAAACTAGTAAACAGAGCAAAATTGATGTTGAAGTCATGGAAAGATAAACATGAAAGCTCATTATGCCATTTTTAGTCACTTAAAGTGCATTATTGCATTTTAAAATGATGCACTCCATCAGTTCGTGTTCAAATTGTAACATCCCTCATTTTTTATTATGAGTGTTATTTGCATACATGTGTGTTCTTTGTGCCGTGAGAGTTCGTCAGCTCCTGCAGCTTATTTCCACCTTGAGTCAAAAATCCACTCTAGTAACAGTTTCTGTTCAGACTACTTTGTCATCTATAAAATAGGGGAAAACACCTTACTGGCTTGCGATGCTGTTAAATAAATTGTTTGTAAATTGTTTTTAGTGAGACAAAGAGAGGGGGAAATACAGAAAATGGAGGATGCAGTGATACAGTTTTTTGCTCCCTCTTCCCCATCTCCCAAACAGGCTATTTTCCCATATGAAGAGAGCTCCCTCTTTTTTCTTCCTAAGCTTATCAGTGTGGCTGTACATGGGGTAAGAAAAGTTTGTCACCATGAATATGCTGTGAAATGTATTTTTAAGTTTGTAACTATAGCTGGCATTTCTGAGCATAGTGCTGAAGGTAGCCATCTTGGTGAAAAATAGTAAAAGCAGTATCGAGTGACACCAGTAGCTGATTAAAAAATACTTGATGGTTATGATTAAATCACAGGGTACTTCTAGTTTACATTCTCTTTGAGCCTTCATCCTGCATAACTTTTTTGCCTTATGTTGTCTTCAGCAATGCCACCAATAGCTAAACCTTAAAAATAAAAAACTTCACATTTTAATTTTGGTGACAAATGCTTATTGTGAATTTTGCAGGGTTGAGCAAATTCAGAGCAGGATTCCTTTCTCTTGCCTTCACTAGAAAATTAAGTCATGTATAGAGCACAACCTTGTTAAAGAATATTGTTAAATATGACTTTTAAGTCTGTGTAGATCACGTTCTAACATGACTTAATATTCTAGTGCAGACAAGCTGTACAGATGATTGATCTGTGAGGGAACCCCCTTAGCCCCAAGTTTTTTCGTTACACCCTCTGTTGACAACAAAGTCGTATTTAAACTAGAGAACTAAGCAATTGGTAACTGAAGCATTGCACAAGTGCAGGTACCAATAATGCCATGTGTCCACACTATCCATGTTATTTGGGATGCAGGTTGATTGCAGTTTTACCCACGCTCCTGTTGTGCTGTACAAGTCTCTGGGTACTTCTCTTACCGTTCCTTCTATAGCCTCCTGAAGCAGTAGCTTCTGAAATATTTTGAAAGACTGTCTGAAAGTCCAGTCAGATTATGGGACAAGAATTTAAACTCCCATAATTTTACCAGTAAATCCCATACGCTCTCAAGGACTACCATAATTTTCTAGCCTCTTTTTCAAAATAGAAGCCTGGGTAAAAGCTTGGAGGATCCCTCGTTCCTTTGTTTGTGCTGCCATGTTCGAAAAACAGTTATGAGGCAGTCATGGCAGAGTGATCTGGTAGTATCTGTTGAGAGATCATAACCAAGACTAGAAGTCCATGGTGATGAAGTGGGATTTTCTCCCACAAAAGCTCATACGAAAAATAAATCTGTTAGTCTTAAAGTGCCACACGACTCCTTGTTTTTTTTTTGTTTTTTTTTTTGCAGAATGCAATAGTCAAAGCCATCTCCGACTGCCTGAGTAAGTGGCTCTGTGCTGTGTTTACAAATGATGATCACCAAGTGGAGTGGTGCTTTTGGGTCTACACCACGACCATAGCCTGTTGGGGACAGATTGTTCATCCCCCTCCCAAGAACAGTAAAAACAGTGAGGTTAAGGATGAAGAAGACAATGTTTCCAGATCTGTGTGGTGAGCTAGCCCTGAATGGCAATGCAAGACTGCAAGGATGAGTTCTCCTTGTCATTGAAAAGCAAGTGGCGATTGTCCTTTGATAGCTGTTTGCCCCAAGTAATTATTGAACATCAGCATTGGGTTGGGAAGACCAGTGGAGGGGGTGTGCTGTTTTGATGGAAATTTGCAGGGTAGTAAACATCAGTAGTGAGTAGTTGGTTGTGGGAGGTCACATGATCAATATGACTAATTTGCTGGAGCTCCCTAAGGAATTTAAGCAGTGCAGGAGATGTAAATGGAACCCATGTGCCCATTTGGGGTCTACTTTCTTGCCCAGGAGTACATGAACAGAAAGGATGCTCCTTGGTGGCAACAAAGGCCTTTCTGAATTTTTGGGTGTTCATGAATGTCTGTGTAGAAGTGGGAGGCAAATTGAAGGATGTAAAATGTTCAGACTCTTCAAGAACAGGGAGAGTTTTATTCCCACTGAACTGCTCTGATGTTGATGGTGTTTCTGTTCCCATTTGGCTCCTGGCTGACCCTTTGTACTCAGTTCATTCATGGCTAAAAAAATCTCTGCTTTATTTATACAAACCAAATGAGACACAGAAACTATGTACTTGGATGTTGCAGGAACATCAGGGGTTAAAGTATAATTTGGTGGGCCCCAGAACCCTCCTGCATGAGTGGGCCCTCCAATACCCCCGACAGACAGACACCCCCAGAGACACAGACACAGACACACACAAAAACCCCAGCAGTCCCCCACTCCCCCAAACCCTTACCTTGGCTGTTTGCGGGTTGGGTGACCGGCTGGAAGCTGCTTCCAGCCACAAGCTGCTCTACCCTGCAGGGGATGATTCACAAACTCTCAGCCCCCCATCCCGCTGCTCTCTGCTGTCTGGGCTTAAGATGGAACAGAGTTTAAGGTGGAGCCAGCGGAACTCAGTGTTTTGGCTGCTCATGCTGTTTTTATCAGGCCCCTGGAACACAGCATTCATGTGCTTTCCTCTATTTTTAGGGGCCATGGAACGCTGCCAGCCTAAAAATAGGGGGCCCTAAACCTGTGTTCTGGTGTGTTTCCCCCTTACTTTAACTCTTGAAGAAGATGGTAGGTAAGGATGAGCATTTGAGAGGCAGGAGCCATGGTGGAGATGTTTGACCTGCAATGACTGTTCTGTGACTAATGTAGCAATTATTGTAGTTGCCTACTGAATTTTGCATAAAATGAAAGCAAAGATGATGATGTCAGTGAACAGTTGGACTGGAATTAACTAATGCACATCTAGACAGACAAGCAGTCACACCTGAGGCTGTTAACACAGGCTTCAGTTGCATGCTGCATAAATTAGAAATGCTCCATGCGCCCACTTTCAAACTGGTGATGGGGAATTGGGTCTGGAACTGTGAAGTGAATGTAACACAGGATTTGTGGTGTATAGTAAATCAATTCATGCGTGATGCAGCTGGGTTTCTTTTAACATACGAAACCTAAATTCTCTTTCACTGTATGGTGAGGAGGTTTATGGAAGAGTGGATTATTGCAGTGCTGTGCTTTTCAGGTGGCCGGATTATACGGTGGATGGCTTTACAAGGGTTTTGTGTGCTAATGGTGAGAGAGATGTTAGAGGAGTGAACTGATGTATTGATATTAAAAAATAGTATCACTGATGTGCAAAGTATAAAGAACCTTTGCTTTCAGGAATAAATAATTTTACATGCTGACAAGCTTACAGGCTAGCTGGAAAATATAAAATATATAAAATGACACATGTACAAGAGCAGAGGCAATATAGATCTTCTGTTACATGTTTAGAGTGTGTGTCATAAGGATGTGTGTTTTCTTTTCCATCCTCTCTCTTGTTAGTAGAGTGCTTGGGAAGTGACTGAAAGGGAGTTGGAGACAGTCCAAAAACTGTTGTCTTGATTGATGCCATGGGTATTGGGTAGGTGGTGCAGGAGCTGGGGCCAGCTGCTGGGTCAAAACCACAGTCACTTCTTGTCCTTACACCTTTTATATAAACAGATTATTTTAGAACTGTCCGTTCTCCACATACATCTCCTTCCTCTTTGGACAGATTCTTGCATAACTTACTTGTTGTTCTACCTCTTCATGAGCAGTTCAGTCCTGTCTTTCATGGAGGATCCTCATCTTACAAAGACTGTGAATCTTTGAGTATTTCTTTGATCTGGTTCTCTCAGCTTTTTCTCTTCTTGGCCCTCATTGCTGTGGAGCCAATCTGCATACCTTCCTACCTGTTCTGATATTGCTGGAATGGACTACACTGAAAAACAAGAAATCAGTGTTGCTCATCTCAATGCTCCATCAGTCTCTTGGTATGCTCACAAAATGCTATAAAGGCAGAAATTTTAGTTCAGATTTTAATTCAAGAGCCTGCTTCTACACCATTCTGTCCATGGCCTAGAAATGCTAAGGGTGTATTAAAATTCACAGACATTACAGTAATAAGATGGATGGGGACTACTTTAAGATGAGGATGGGAAGGAGAGGAGGATGTAGTGGTCACTACAAATAGAGTAACAAAGATGTCTTATTACAGGCCCTTGGAAGAACATCTCTTTGTGAAGGCTTCTAGCAGGGGAAGAAAGAGGAACTGTTCAAAGAAGTGAGGGGAAAGCCTGATAAATTTTGCAGTATAATTATTAGACCATATACTACTCGATCAGTTCCATAAACGGAACTAGTGTGAGAGTTTCTGGATATGATGTGAGGAAGGAAATATGCATTTCCCAAAATTGTTTGCAAAGATTAAGCATCTGCTTGTGTGCAGGGCTTTTGCACATAACTGCTAAGGATTTGGGTGAGTGGGTAAAACTAAGGGCTAAAATTAATAAGTGGCACTCTTAGATTGCCATTTTTGCACCATTTACTTATGGCCTCTGTTAGCTGAGTGTCAGTTCAATTCCTAAACATGCTTTGCACAGCTTCAAAGATGTTCCATAGGATAATTCTGATTAGCAGTGTTTTTCATGCATTAAACGAGAAGTTTATCAGCAAGCAGATAAAAGCACCTTGCTATGGAGACATCATGGCCAGGTATATGTTTTAACTAATGCAATGTAATGTAACTGCTTTGGCCCTAACGCCCCATTTGTCATTGCTTGTAACAGAAGCTGCTTCCTTTTAAACTGCAGTTACTGTCCTACCTTTTAATTTGTCTCTTTCTTACTTGTTTGCCATTTTGAGTCTGGTCACCTGGTATATGTTGCTCACACTCAGCTGGGCATTTCCACCCTGAATGGAAACAGTGGCTCCTGCCGCCTGAAGAAAGAGGGAAGGGATGCCAGTTGGAGAATCCCAGTTTGGTTCCCTCTTTATTCACAAGAATAGATGAAGCAGCCACTGCTCATGTCATGTTGGCAGAGGGAGAGAAGAACAGGGTGAAGAGAGGTGAGCATTGCTGCTCTTGTGTGTCCTTGTCTGTCCTTTTCCAAAAACAAAACACTAAATATGGAGTTCATAGGAGCCTGCAAAAAAAATTTTTTTTCTCAAGCCTGAAAAATCAGCCCAGCAACAATTCATCTTGCAATAAAAACTGTATTCCTGCTGTGCAGGGCTCTTCATCCGTAGAGTCCACTGCCATGCTGGCCACTGTCTCTGCTGCCATGTTGAGAACCAACTTCTTTCTCTCTCTGCCCCTCGCACATTCCAAAGAGAAGTCTGGCTCTTCTCTCCCCTTCCCCCCACTGCCTGGTCCAGGAAGTTGCTGTTTCCTCTTCCTCTGCATTTCTTTTTTATTAAACTATGTCTTACTTCTGTGCTATGCATTAGCACAATGGGCTGGATGGAAAGATGAGTCTTTTGAGGATTTGATTCAGCTCATCATAAAACTGGGGAAGTCGTCTTGCTCTGACCAGATTATTTGTGATCCCAGAGTTCAAGTCCTTCCTCCCTCCGCCTCCTCTCATTAGACCTTTTGGTGGCACCGATTTCTGCCAGGTGGTGTTGGGTACTCTGAGAAAGTGTACACAAGATTGTGCAGTACCCTCTGTACAGGTGACTGGCTTACAGCCAGTTTGACATCTGTGTTGTGGTATGCAGAAAGCAGATCAGACAGGCTATTCTAAGCCAGTGATTTTCAAATTTTTTTCTGAGAACTCAGTTGAAAAAAATCATTTATGCCCATGACCCAACACTTAACATCTTTGAGTAAAGCATTCCGGTCTTTTGGCAGTGGCAATAGGGGGTGGTATGATCCAGTGATTGAGAGTCTGTGACCCAGTAGTGGGTCTTGACCCATAGTTTGAAAACCAGTGATCTAAGCATTGTAATGTAGCTTGGCAGTGGCAAGTTTGGAGCTTTGGGGTTATGCCAACTATCTTCATCTGCAGTGGGACTGCTTTGGTTGAGACTGGCACAGATGTGGCCCTGGCCCCTGGTTTTGAATCAGTCGTGGCCCCAATCACAGCCCTACGTTCAGGTTCAGCTCCGGTTGCAGCTTCGCACCTGGCCCTGGTGGTGGCCTTGGTTCTAGCCCAGGCTCCTTGGGGTAGGGCTTGCATAGGAGTAATGCGGACATATAGCATAAAAAGTTTGGGGATCACTGGTCTAGATAATACTTAGTCCTGCCATAAGTGCAGGGGGCTAGGCTAGATGATCTATTGAGGTTCCTTCTAGTCCTACAAGTCTATGATTCTATGACTTTATGACCACTGGCCTATCTCCTTCCTCTTTGGAGCACCCCTTCAAGTAGTTGAAGGTTGCCATCAAATCTTCCCTCACTCTTCTCTTCTGCAGACTAAATAGGCCTAGTTCCTTCAGTCTCTCCTCATAAGGCATATGTTGCAACCCCCTAATAATTGTTGTGGCCCCCTGCTGGATTCTTTCTAGTTTGTTAACATTCTTTCTGTAGGGTGGAGCCCAAAACTGGACACAGTATTCCACACGTGGCTTCACCAGTGCCGAATAGAGGGGAAATCACATCCCTCAGTCTGCTGGCAACACTTCTTCTGATGCAGCCCAATATGCCATTGGCCTTTTTGACAGCAAGAGCACACTGTTGACTCTCATACAGCTTTCCCATCCACCATAACTCCCAGGTTCTTTTCTACAGAGCTGCTGCTTAGCTGATTGGTCCCCAGCCTGTAGCAGTACATGGGATTTTTCTGTCCTAATTGCAGGACTTTGCACTTGTCCTTGTTGAACCACATGAGATTTTGTTTGGCTCACTGCTCCAATTTGTCTAGGTCTCCCTGAATCCTATTCCTGCACTCCAGTGTGTTTACCATTCCCCCCAGCTTGGTGTCATTTGCGAATTTACTGAGCTTGCAATCTATCCCATCATCTAGATCATTAATGAAGGTGCTGAACAGAACTGGTCCCAGGACCGACCCCTGGAACACTTCACTAGTTACTGGTTGCCAGCTAGACACTAAGCCATTGCTCCCTATCTGCTGAGCCCAATGATCTAGCCAGCTTTCTATCCGCCTTATGGTCCATTCATCCAAACTGTACTTCCTTAGGTTGCTGACAAGAATGCTGTGGGAAACCATATCAAAAGCTTTGCTAAAGTTGAGGTATATCACATTAACGACTATTCTTGCATCCACCTATCCAGTCATCTCATCGTAGAAGGCAATCAGGTTGATCAGGCACGCTTTGCCCTTGGTGAATCCATGCTGACTGTTCCTGATCACTCTATTTTCCTCCAAGTGTTTCAGAATGGATTCTTTGAGGACCTGCTCCATCATTTTTCCAGGGGTTGAGTTGAGGCTGGTTGGTCTGTAGTTCCCTGGGTCTTCTTTTTTCCCTTTCTTGAAGATAGGCACTATATTTGTCTTTTCTGAGACTTCCCTTGTTTGCCACGAGTTTTCAAAGATAATGTCTAGAGGCTCTGCAGTCACATTGGCCAACTTCCTCACCATCCTCAGATGCTGTTCATCCAGCCCCATTGTGCACATCCAACTTCTCTAAGTAGTCCCTAACCTGATCTTCCATCACTGATGGCTGCTCTGCTCTCCATTTTGCGTTACTCAGTGTAGTAGCCAGGGAGCTGACCCTGCCTGTGAAGATTGAGGTAAAAAAAGCAGTTCAGCCTTTTACTCATCATCTGCCATGAGGATACCTGCCCCATTCAGTAAGGGACCTACACCATCCCTGATACTCTTCTTGTTACTGACAAACTTGTAGAACCCCTTCCTGTTATCCTTCACATCCCTTGCTAGCTGCAAATGAAGCTGCCCTTTGTTTTTTCTGATTTTATGCCTGCAGACCCAAGTAGTATCTTTATATGCCTCCCTAGTCATCTGTCCAAGCTTCCACTTCTTGTAAGCTTCCCTTTTGTGTTGCAGCTCATCACAGAGTTCTCTGCTAAGCCACGCTGGGCACCTTCCATATTTGCTGTTCTTTCTGCACATCAGAATGGTGTGTAGGTAAACGAATGGTGATAACTTTGTCAGCAGGAGACACCCTGCCAGCAGCATAGTGCTGTCCACATTTGTGCTTATGTTGTTCAAGGGTGTGGGTTTTTTCCACACTCTGGAGCGACAAAGCTGTTGCTGGCATAACATTGATCACATATAAGATAATGGAGTGTTTGATAAAGGACTCAGCTGATAACGAATTAAAGGAGGGTAACAAGTAATCAGCACTGGTTTATGGAAAAAAGATTTTGCCAAACTAACAATATGTTTTTTTCATTGGGATTACAAGTTGGGTTGATAAAGGCAGTAGTGTTGATGTAGTAGGCTTAGCGTTCTGTAAGATGTTTGACATGAGACTATGTGACACTTTAATCAACATGGAACACACTGAAAGAATTAAAAACTGGCTAACTAATAGGTCTTCATCCATTTTCTTTAAGATCAATAACTTTTGTTCCATATAAAAACTTGTAATAAGCACAGGAAGGGTTATTAGTGGAACCAAATATTGCCAAACCCATAAGACTAAGTAGTCTTAATATAAACCAAATACCATATCTACTTGTCTATTCTGTCATAGGTTCTTGAGAGAGAAGTTGTTGATAACAGAGACTAAGTGGAGAGGTGGAATTCTTGAAATTCCATTAAAGATAGCAAAGACCTCCAGCACCACATATTTTGTCCCCCTTTTTAATGGCTGGTTCAGATAAGAGACTATGCTAGTCTACACTTAAAACGTACGGCAGCACAGCTCTCCCACCAACATAACAAAACCAGTGGTGATAACTATGTCAGCAGGAGATGGTCTCCCACCAGCATAGCACTGTCCACACTAGTGCTTATTTTGCTGAAGGATGAGGGTTTTTTCACACTCTTGAGTGACAAAAGTTTGTGCTGGTGTAAGTGCTCATGTAGACAAGGCCTTAAAAGAGTGTTGCTGCTTTGCTGTAGAGGTTTTAGTTCTTTGGGTCAAGTGGTGGATGTTCATAATTTTGGTGTGGAAAGTGAAAGGGCCAGACCTCTGTCATCTAACTTGGGCCTGGTCTGCAGTAAACTTCTGTTGGAAAAAATCAGTTCTGGTATACACACAGCAATCACACCATGTAGAGCTTTTTATGCACAACTTCTATCGAAACAGTGTCAGTGTAAACACAGCTGTATGATTTTGTCTTGGTAAATGGCCTCTGAAAGTGTCCCACAGTGCTAATCCTGACCTCGCTGGACATCTTTTTGAACTTGGCTGCACTGCAGCCACCCACCCCTCACACTTTAAAATTGTGGGAAGTTTTTTAAATTGATATTCCACTTCCTGCTTGGTCAGTTTGGAAATCCTGTATCCTATCCTCATGGCTGACTATGAGGGTTTCATGCAGCAAATGCTCTCCCACTTGGAGCACACTGGAGCTGCTGGACATGATCAGCATTTGGGGCAAGTTGGCCTTGCAGTCTCAGATCCAGTCGAGTTGAAAGAACTTTGATAGGTAAGGCCAGATTATTTGAGCCATGGCAGACAGCAGGACACATTGCAGTTCAAATATCCAGGAGCTGTGGCAGAGCTGCCAGATGGCCAGGGAGGCAAATTGTCACTCTGTTGTATAGCCAATGCACTGCCGCTTCTACAAAAAGCTGGAAGTCATCCTCAGCAGAGACCTTACATCCATCCCCAAGATGCCTACGGACACCTCTGCAGCCTCAAGACCAATGGACACCGGACTCAACCCAGACAAAGAGGTCATCAGTGACGAAGTGGTATTGGAGGATGACAAAGAGCTGGGGATTGGTTCCCTTGGTGAGGTTGTGAGGCAGAAGCTGTTCTTGACCCCAGAAAGTTACTGTCAGTCCTAACCCTTCAGCTCAGGCATTCCGGATGCTGGAGAAGGGAGCTCTGCTAAGTGTTTGGAAATTGAAGCTGTTTGTGTACAGCAGGCATGGGCATCCTTAACTTGGCTAAAATATAGAGGGAGTTGAAGGGATAGAAATGCACAAGAGTAACTATATTTCCTTGTGCTTTCCAATTTCTTTATGCAACTAAGCACTGCAGCTGAGAAGCATGTTAATGCATGCTGAGATTTCATGGGTTTTCCCCAGTCAGATCTCTAGGAAACCCTCTTGGAGGTATTTTCTGAGTCTGCCTCAGAATCTTTGGCAGAGTAGCTCTGTTCCTTCCTCCATTGTAGGATACTTTCACACACCAATTAACAATCACTTGTGCAGGGACCAAAGAAGCCCAGAGGCAAGCAACATAGTGGCCCGGTTTGATGCTGCTCACATGGAGGAGATGCACCCTAGCATCCCTGCTAACTCTCAGGAGTAGTGAGATATCAGCTTCTGTGGCCTCTGCCTGTGGAGAATGGTAGCACAATTTGAAATTTCTTTCCTGATGCGTCTACATTTATGCCTCAAGCAACTGCCCCCTATAACTTAGAACTTTGAGCCAGTTGGATGATCTCACCTTTCCCCCTATTCCCACCAACTCACCATTCCTGGGCTGATCAAAGTGCTGAACTCTGCACAGGGGAACAATGAGAATGATGTGTGTTTCACAGAAATAAATCTATAGTGTTAGGGCACTCACAGTAATGCTTCTGTTCATTATTTCTTGCTCTTACACAGATGTAGTCTTCACAGCTAAACCCTATGCCAGCAGATTGCCTCTGGCTGATGAGGAAGCAACCCTAGAGAAGCAAGGAGGAAATGTTCCAAGAACTCCTTGTTCTCTGAGGTGGCCAGAAGAGAGAAAAGGGCATGAGGAGAATCTGCATCTGAATTTCAGAAGACAGAGAGACAGGAACAGAAAGAGAATCAAGAGTCAGTCATGACTGGCCTTGAACAAATGATCAAAGCCATGGAGCAGCAAACAGAGCTGCTAAAGACAGTAGTCTCACTGCAGACACATTTCATGCATACTTGCCCCCCTCCTCACTGCAGCCACAACAGAACTTCTTTGCCTGAACTTCATCAACTCCCCCAGCTCATTCCTACCAAATTCTCACTACCTCTTACGTTCTACCCTTTCAGACAGCTGTGAAAATGGCTGCTGGACTGAAACACGGTTATCATAGCTGGCACTGCCCACCACAGCTTTCTCCCTTCCAGGACTTTGGTTGTGAACTGTTTTGTGTTTAATAATAAAAGCAAGCTCTGAGAACAATACACACTCTTAATTTCTGTGTTACACATGATATTTTCACCTGCAGCTGACAAATGGCTGAATCTTGAAAATAGTCATAGAATGGCAGAGTGCTTTTTATGGGCATACAGTCTCAAAATGGGCCCTCAATGCCTCCCTTTATCCTTTTGGCTCACCGTGGTGCCCCTCCAATACCCCGGCATGTGGATGCTTTTATGCAAATGCAAGGTGATCCACCTCTGCAGTCCACTCAAGGGCAAATTTTTTGCCCTTTTCTTCATGTAAATTATGGAACACACAGCAGGCAGCTATAACCGTGGGAGGATGGTCCTCATTTAGGTGCAGCCTGTTATAAAGGCACCTCCAGTGTAAATTCAACCTGCCAAAAGTACATTCAGTGGTCATTTGGCACCTGCTTAGCCTGTTATCAAAGCACTCCTTGTTGTTGTCCAGGTTGCCCATATAAGATTTCATGTGCCATGGCATTAGCAGGTAAGCTGGATCTCTCAGGATCACTATGGGCATCTCAGCATCCCCTGTTGGAATCTTTTGATCTGGAAAGAAAATCCTTGCCTGTAGCTTCCTGTATAGGGCAGGGTTCCTAAAGATACACGCGTCTTGTACCTTTCCTGACCAACTCGTTGATGTCAGTGAAACACCGATGGTGATCCACAAGCACCTGCAGTACCTTAGAGAAGTACCCTTTCTGTTGATGTACTCTGTTGTGATATGTTCTGGGGCTAAAATTGGGATATGTTTGTCATCTATCTCCTTGCTACAGTTAGGGAATCCCATTGTTGCAAAGCCATCCACTATTTTACAAACATTGCCCAGAATCACAGTCCTTCACAGAATGCGATTAACAGCCCTCACACTTATGATAATACAGCTCCAACAGTGGATTTCCCAACTATAAACTGATTAATGACCAACTGGGTACCAGTCTGGAGTTGTCAGTTTGCACATGGCAATCACTACACACTACTCTGCCAGGAGAACCGCTCTCTTTCTGGTGTCCTTGCACCACAGAGTAGGGGTGAACTTCAATAGAATTCCATGAAGGTGGTTTTGTGCTTTCAAAAGTTTTGCAGTCACTGCTCATCATTCCAGACCTGCATAATGAAGCAAACCGACCACACTTGGTGCTTGTCTCATGTGCCCAGACATGGCAGTTCACTGTGTGCAGGTACTCCATGAGTGAAAACAGCAATGCTGTGCTGTTTGTCTGCCTGTCACTCAGCAGGTCAGGCTCCTTGGATTACTGTTCCAGTTCAGAGCTCATGATGTACAGCGTGTCCAGGCATGATGTGTTTAGAACGCTGAAAGCAACAGTGGAGGACAGCGCAGGATCCATCTTTTTAGTTAGAGATAGTGGGTGTGCAAGAAAAGGAGGGATTGTTGGGGAAAAAATGTCACTAATCGCTGCCAACAATGCAATGACTGACGTGATTGGAAATGCAATGCATCATGGGACATTGAACCAGCACACATGCTGCTCTCCACTCCTCTCTTTCCCACAATTGCAAATGGCAGACGGTGGCGAGTTGGACAGTTGTGGTAGCTGCCTGCAGGGCACTGCTCTCACCATTGATACTACAGCACCAAGTGTGGATGTGCTGTGGTGACACAATGACTGCTATGTGAGCAGGCCTGAGCGCAGTAATTACAGTGCTTTTTGATCACCAGTGTAACTCATTGACAAATCTTTCTAGTGCTGACAAGACCTTAACTGAGTCAGGCACAGATGCAGCCTGTGTGGGTCAGAGGCAACAATAGGTTGTGAAGTTAACAGTACACGCTATAGTAAAGCATTTTCCCACTAACATAGTCTACTGTCAGCCTGTCAGACTTGTTCTCCCCTCACTACATTAGCTCCAAATATAATAGTATGTCAAATTGAAGGTGTGTTGTTTTACTGAAAAGATTGCCTAACATTGCAGGGCCAGGAGTATGATCAATAATGCCTTTCCTGATACAGTAATGCTCTTCTGTGTAGAAAGAGCTTTCTCATGTGTTGGAGCCAAGACTGAACTCTTGCCGGATCTAAGGCAGTGGTCCTCAACCTGTGGCCCAATAAGCGCATAACTACAGCCTTTGTAACACCTTTAGGGCCATAGAGGTAGTATGCATGTTTTGGAGATGTGGCCCACATAAGAAACAAAGAGCTGTCTATGCAGGCCAGAGTGGTAAATTGGTTGAGAAACACTGGGCTAATGTCATGCTGGTCTATCCCAAATGTGCACTGAAATCACAAAAACTGTGAATTAAAATGATTTAGTTATTTTGGTGCATGTCTCTGTGTGGCTGCTCATATTTCGGAACTAGGGATGGCTAAATTTGGTTTAGATAGAGTTGGTTTGCTACTAACCAGATCGCTTTCATGTTTATGTGCAGAGCAGGACTAAGAAATCCTAGAAACCTTACTGCTTACTTCTGGAAGGTTCTCAGATACAGTGGCAGTGGATGCAGTATAAGAACTGGAATGGCACAGAAGAGCTGGGAAAATGGGAGGATGGAGCCTATCACCTTTAAATCACAAGTTCCCATTCAAGCAAGAAACGAATGGCATGAAGATCTTATTCCATTTCCTAGTGTATAGATGTCTACTGTCTCACTTGGTACCCTGGTTGGCATTTTCAACAGAGAAGTCATGGGGACAGAACACCTATCTTGTTTCTAGAAATGGGGCGTACTGTCCAGGCTGAGGTTTGAGAAGGGTACTGGTAAATCCGTATCTCTCAAACTTCACATGTTTGATTCCCAAAGTTCTCTGTATCATACACAGTTTTGGTGTCCCTTTGCTTTATTTATTGAAAATTATTTGCATCAGAAAGGCTCTTGTGTTCTTGAGAGAATTCACTAGGGAATGAAATCCCCACAACAGTTTTAATTTCCTGCATGAAAAATTGTTGTCCTCCCTTCATTTTAGGTGTCTGTCATGCATTGCAGCCCTGGCAGGCTGAGAAGTATGGGGTAAGTGGGGACCTTAACTCTCCAGGGACTATCAATCTGGAATCTTTCACCTGTGCTAAATTCACAGAAATAATGTAAGAAAATAACACTGTGGTGTCTCATTTTAATGATAACTGCTGAGCTGTGCACTCATTTTACTGATGTTGGACACTTCTACAAGCATCAGCCAGATATTTAGAACTTTCTGTTTGCAGGGCTTGAGGGAGAACTGAGTTCCTTCCTGGCATGTAACAAGCACCGGAGGTGGGGGTTTTCCTGCATTTCAATAGTTCCTAGTTGTGTGCAGTTTTCTCCAAAACTAAACTTTTATTTCCTTTTTACCTCCACCCCCTACGAAGATAGACAACAGGGAGGTTTTGGTTATCACTACCCCTTTTCAAAGCAGCTCTTGTGCAATTGTAGGGGAAAGTGGATTGAGACTGAAGAGGAGAGAGAGCACTCCTTCATCAAAATGGAAGTGCAACCCTGGAAAAAGGGCTGAACGGCAGGATAAATGTAGGGCCTTGACCCTTCTAGGGAATGAAATCTCTTGTAGCGCATGCACCAGTTTAAGCAATTTAGCTATACTGAATCATGATGTTATCTGTTGTAGATTTTTCCTTTGTCCACATTAGCACTGTTTTAAACCGCTTCAGTTGCACCACCTTCTGAGTAACTATCCCACAGAACCTGGCATTGCTCCCAAAAGCAGTGCATGCAGGGAAGTTTTGAAAGGCCACCAATGTGCTGTGTATAGCTAGTTGAAGCATTTCAATATGTCTGGATCCACGCAGGTGTTGAAGTGTCTCAGAGTGAAATTGGTGTTTGGCCTTACTGAAACACAGTCCACTCCAAACTGTATTTAGCAAGCAAGTACCGTATATAGTCGGGTATAAGCCAACCCGGGCATAAGCCAACCCCCCAATTATGAGACCAAAAAGAAGCTAAAATTGGTGACCCAGGTATAAGCCGAGGTCCCCTTTTGGCCTAGGCCCCTAACCACCCACCCATTGCTGCTGGCTTCCTCTGGAGTTTCTGACAGCTTCCCTGCCCCCAAAATCTCTACTGCTCCCACCTGCTCTGCCCTTACTTCACTGCTGTCACCCCTGCTGTCCCCTGCTCCACCCTTTCCTCACTGTTGCCCCCCTACTCCCACCTGCTCTGCCCTTTTCACACTGCTGTCACCCCTGCTCACTTCTCAGTTTCCTGCTGCCCCCCACTCCCCCCTTTTCTCACTGCTGCCCTCTGCTCCTCCTACTGCCCCTTGCTCTGCCCCTTCCTAACTGCTGCACGCCCGCTCTGCCTCTTCCCTCACTGCTGCCCCACTGGCTTATCACTGCCGCCCCCCTGCTGCCTTCTTAGTTCCCTGCTGTTGGTCCCCTGTTCCCCAACACCCCTTCCACCGCTTTCCCCGTCACCCCCCAACCTCTGTTGCTGGTCTTCCCAGCCTGCCAAGCTCCCCCCCCACTCCCCGGTACCTGTCGCTGCTTCCCTGGGCTCCCCAAAAACCCTGGGTCCTCCTGCCACTTTCCCCGGACTCCCCGACCCCCCCCAACCTCCAGTCTCTGCCGCTGCTTCCTTGGCCTCCCTGAATCCCCCCCTCAATGTCCAGGCTGACCCCCCCCCCAGGACCCCCTTGCTCCAGACGCCAGGGTCCCTTACTTCCTCCAGCCCCAGCCCTGGCTGACTGCCCAACATGGCCACCCCACAACGCTGGGGCTCCAGCCTGCCACATGGTCAGGGAAAGGGCTGGCTGGGGCTACCTACCGTATTCTCTCAAGTATAAGCTGAGTGCCTGTTTTGAAGCCAATTTTCAGGCACAAAATTCTCGGCTTATACATGATGATATACGGTAGGCTGTTCATAATGGTTTTATGTGTGGCTGTGATCTGTGTTACAGTTGTTGTAGGGAGAGCAAAATAGTATTTATATGCAGTAAGAAACTCTGTTATAGCTGAAGAGAGAATTATTATGGAAAAACTAGATTCTGTTATGAAGCTCTGTTTTTAAACATGTTAATGAGCAAAACTGATTTGGACTGAAAATTGCTAATTTTACTCAGAAAAATAAATAGAATATTTCTGCAGACTTTGAAGAAAGATGGTGAAATTGAGTTACAGGTCACTACAAAACAAACAAGTAGTCTAGTGGCAATTTTAAAGAGTAACAAATGTATTATTTGCATGAGCTTTCGTAGGAGAAAATCCCACTTCATCAGAAGCTTAAAGATAGAGAAGTAAAGATGAGTGGGAAGAAATAAATGCAGGGAAGTGTAAGTCGTAGAATCAGGTCAGACTGTTTACAGTAAATCAGTATAGTTGTTTTGATTCAGACAGTTGAGAACAGCAGATAGAAGGATGGTGAGGGGATAAGGAAAGCAAAATTATCTGTTGTAATGAGAAAAGAAATCATAGGCCCTGTTTAACCCTATGTTGACCCTCCACTTGTCTGCATATGAATTTCAATTTTGCAATTTCTCTTTGAAGCTTTGATTTGTAATCTGTGTGACTAAGCATGCCTTGTAACAGATCATCAATGGAGTGAACAAGAAGATAGACGTGTTCCCCTATTGGTTTTTAAATGTTGCTGTTTCTGATGTCAGATTTGTGTCCATTTATTCTTCTGTGCAGAGACTGTCCTGTATGCCCAAAATGTAAGGCAGGGGGAGGAGGGTATTTCTGGCACATGATGGCTTAAATCACATTGGTGGATGAGCAGGTGAATGAGTCCTTGATCGAGTAGCTGGCTTGATTAGGTCTTCTGATTGTGTCTTTTCTGCAGATTTGTAGGCAAAGTTGGCAGCAGGGTTTGTTGCAGGGATAAGTGCCTGCTTTAATGTTTCTGTTAGGTCTGTGTTTGCTGGTGAGTGTCTGCTTAAGGTTTGGGGGCTGTCTGTAAGCAAGGAGGGATCTGCCTACCCATGCCTGAGAGAGTGAGGGATCATCTTGTAGAATAGGATGTAGATCCATGGAGCAGTAGCTGTCTGGCTTGGGGGTTGTAGGTTATGACTAGAGGTGTTCTGTTGTTTTCTTTTTTGGGCTTCTCCTGTAGTAGTTGACTTCTGAGTACCTGTCTGGCACTCTTGATCTGTTTCTTCACTTCCCCAGGTGGGTACTGTAGTTTTAAGAATGCTTGATAGAGATCCTGAAAGTGTCTGTCTCTGCCTGAGGGACTGGAGCCAATGCCGTTATATCTTAGAGGGCATGTTTGTAGACAGTGTTTTGTGTTGTGTATCCTGGATGGAAGCTTGAGGGATGTAGGTAACTATAGTGATCTGTAGGTTTTTTGTATGGGGTGGTGAGTTATGTCTCCACCATTAATTTGTACTGTACTGTCCAGAAAGTGGATTTCCTGTGTGGAGTGTTCCAGGCTAAGGTTGATTGTGGAATGGAAATTGTTGAAATCTCTGTGAAAATCTTCAAGTGCATCCTTTCCATAGGTCCAGATGATGAAGATGTCATCAATGTAGTGTAAGTAGAGGAGCGGTACTTGGGGACAGAAGTGGGGGAAGCGTTGCTCTAAATCAGCCATGAAAATGTTGGCATATTGTGGAGTCATGTGGGTACCCACAGCAATGCTGCTGACTTGAACGTATAAATAATCTTCAAATCTGAAATGGTTCTGAGTGAGTATAAAGTTAGAAAGTTCGGTAATGAGGTGTTCCGTGACTGGGATGTTTCTCCTAATGGCTTCTAATCTGTCTTTGTGTGGGATGTTGGTGCACAGAGCTTCTATGTCCACTGAAGACTATCAAAAGGAACCACACTACTTACCATATATGATCATGTATAAGCTGATCCGCGTATAAACCAACTCCAGATTAACCCCAGAAACCTGGGGGGGAGGGGGTTGTGCTTTCCAGCGAGACTCATTATTCTAAGTCTAATTCCTGGTGATAAATTAACTAGTGGTTAAAGTATAATTTGATAGGCCCTGCGCTCCCCAGGGCTGACTTGCCCCCTCCCTAACCCCTCTTTGCTCTGCTGCTGGCTCCTCTGGGCTGACTCCCCCATCCAGGGCTCCTTTAATTGGCTGCTCTGGCAGCCATGCCACATGCTGGGGCTCCTGCCCCAAGCATGCTCTGAGCATGCTCAGGGTGGGAGATTTAAAAACTCCCAGCCTAAGCTGGGGCTGCTCCTTGCCGGCCGGAGGACTGTGTCTTCTGGCTGGGTAGGGGCTGCGGCTCCTGGGCCAGTTCAGAGGAGAATGCAGCGTTCCGCTGAATTCTTTCTATTTCTGGCACATTCCAGCTTACTCTTGGGTCTGAAATTTGGCCTTGACCTGCACATAAGCCAAATGCATTTTTCAAAGGGGATTTCAGGGAATAAATTTCTCAGCTTGTACACGAGTATATATGGTACTCAAGAAACTCCTGAAGCAGCACAGGAATAAAGCATGACAGACATACCCCCAGGAAGCTGACCAGGGAAAGTCCATCTGCCACTGATATCCATAAACCTGGAAACTCTGGACGCCTCATTGTCTCAAGCATTGGCACTCTTAGAGCAGACTTGTCTGGCTATATGGACTCCTCCTCAGACCCTATGCTATCATCACTTCTTGCTATCTTCAAGACTCCATGGACTTCCTGAGCAAAATTCAATCCAGTGGTGACCTTTTAGAAAATAACATTCTGGCCACCATACATGTAGAAGCTCTGTACACCAACATCCCACACAAAGATGGATTACAAGCCTTTAGGAGAACTATCACAAATGATGTCACCACACACCCCGTTGCCAACTTTGCACACAGAGCTACACAAAGGACACCATCACAGGACCTAATCAAGCCAGTTGCTCCATCAAGGGCTCATTCACCTGCTCATCTATCAATGTGATTTATTCCATCATGTGGCAGAAATGCCCCCCTGCCTTATACAGTGGACAAACAGGACAGTTGGCACAAAAGAATAAATGGACACAAATCTGACATCAGAAATAACGACAATCAAAAGCCAGTAGGGGAACACTTCAATTTTCCTGAGCACTCCATTGATGATCTGTTAATAGCTGTGCTTAGGCACATAGATTATAAATCAAAGCTTCAAAGAGAAACTGAAGAGTTGGAATTCATAAGCAGATTTGACACTGTCAGCTTAAGGTTAAATAGGGGCTATTGTTTCTTTTGTCATTACAGCACTTTCCTTTTTCTCTCATTTCCATCTAATGTGCTGTACCCCATCATTTGAATCAAAACAACTACATTGATTTACTGCAATGGTCTGACCTGCTTCTATGACTTACACTTCCCTCCCATTTATTTTCCTCCCATTCATCTGTAGTTACCATCTTCAAGATTCTGATGAAATGGGATTTTCTCCCACAAAAGCTCAAATGATAAATAAATTTGTTAGTCTTTAAAAGTGCCACTATACTCCTTGTTTGTTTTGCTGAACTGCACTGACATGGCTGCCTCTTTGGAACAGGTCACTAGACATTATTCTCATTTGAGATTTTGAATTTTCTGAAATGTTTTTGTGTTGCTTTAGCTCCAATACAGCATGTTACCATCTCTGCAAACTGTCCATCTGGCTAAATTGCCTTGGAAACCTATGCATACGTTTGAGGAAACTAAATGGTAATGAAACTCAGTAGTGATTCTTGTATCTAATTGTAGTGGTTAAAGTGTGTATCTGAATGATTTGCCCTCTGCTGGCTGGTTACAGTGTAGGACAGTGGTTCCCAACCTTTTCTCTTCCATGGCGCACCTTGATATCTTCAAATTTTTTGAGGCACACTTCCATTACAAAAATCATGAATATTCAAATTAACTTAAATTACTTATGAATATTCATGAACCATGGCACAGTGTTTCAGAAATGCTGCTATGTGGGGTAGCAGAGCAGGGGTGGCAAAACAGGAGGTCAGGAGTCGTGTGCAGTGGCAGGAGTGAGTGTGGGGAGCGGAGCAGAGCAGGGCAGGGGTGGCAAAAGAGGACAAGGGCAGCCATGTGGGGAACAGCACAAGGGCGGCAAGAAAGGAGAGAGGAAGGGAGAACAAGAGTGGCTTGGGGGGGGCAGGGGGGAACCTGGAGAGTGGGAAGGTAGGGCAGGGGAGCCCCACTTCCCCCTTCTCCACAGTGGCTCCCTGCCACCCAGGGCAACTCCTTACCCCACTGCTGCTCCCTCTCACCCCAGTGGGATCCATCCTCCCCTCCCCCTGCCCCCTTCTGCCTATAATGGACCCTCCCATCACTGCTGGGGCCAGAACTAGGCCTCCAGCCCTCAGCTAACCCCCCCCACAGCCACCCCGCCCCTCAGCTACACCCCCCCAACCAAAGAGACACCCCACAACCCCAGCTACACATCCTCTGCTACACTTCCACTCCCACCCACCTCTGCTACACACACACACCTGGCCCACACAACCCCCAGCAGCCCTCCCTGCCCCCCCCAAAGCCTGTACTTGGGCTGTTTGCAGGCTGCCTGACACAAGCTGCTCCGCCCTGCAGGGGGAAATTCACACACTCCTAGCCTCCCACAGCAGTCTGCTGGCTGGGCTTAAGGTGGAGTGGGGCTTAAGGTAGAGCCACCAAAGCGCTGCTTTCCGGCTACTCATGCTATTTTTAGAGGACTCCTGGAACTCCGTGTTCTGGTACCTTCCTCTATTTTTAGGGGGTTTGGAACACTGCCTGCCTAAAAATAAGGGGTCCCTGAACAATGTTCCCTTTAAGCTGCATGGCTCCATGGCTGGGGGCCTGGCAGCAATGCTTGGGGCGGCCAGGTAAGGGGGCCCTGACCCCTCCTTCCAACTTCCGGGGGGGGGGGCAACGGGGGCTGGAGGCTGCTCCAGCCACCTGCCCGCCTGGCCTCACCCCAGCGGGGCAGAGCAGCCGGCCGCGCCTCCCCAGGGTGTGGAAGGGGCCAGTGCTGAGCTCCAGGGTGCGGGGTCGGGGTGCTGGAGCAGCCCGCCCCGCTCCCAAGGAGTTTGGGCCACATCACCCTCATCCCCCCCAATGGGCTTGCTCCATGACCTTGGGGGGGCCAGGGGCAAAGCGGCCCAAACTCTTTGGGAGCAGGGCAGGCCGCTCCAGTGCCGTGATCCCTCACCTCGGAGCTCAGCGCTGGCCCCTTCCGCCCCACAGGGAGGCTCGGCCGGCTGGGGGCAGGCTGGCTGGGTGCTCTGCCCCAGCAGGCAGCGGAGCTGGGGGGGCAGGATCGGGCCCGCCGGGGGGGGGTGCTCAGTGAGCAGCACATGCTGCTCACCTGCATCAGCCTCTTAGAAGGAACGTGGTCCCTGAACTGTGTTCCGGTGCCTTCCCCTTTACTTTAACCCCTGCCTTTTCCCAGCCCTGCACAGCCTGTGTGGCTGGGCTGAGCCGGGAGGGAACTTTAACTCCAGCTCCTGGCACACTGGGAACCTCTGGTGTAGGAAAAAAACATGCTGTAGCTTCAGATCCTGGAGATAAAGGATTAGTGTCTTGGTCCTTGTGGAACAGATTACATACTTAATCTAGTATGTTGCTGCTTCTGCAGCAGTGGACCTCTTGCAGAGTGGCACTGATTCCCTCTTCGAAGTAGGGGGAAAATAGAAGAGACGGAATTGCAGGACAATTTTTGAAAAGTTATTTAATGTATGGAACTCTTCAGTGGGTTGTGACTAGAATTCTATTATATGATGTCTTTTCTCTCTTCCTGTAATTTTAAACCTAAAAAATTATTGTTGTTGTTATTTTATGGGTACATAGGAACATTTTCAAGGAAAAATTGTTCAAACCATTTTAAAGTTATGGATGTTTTAAAATAACATGTCCAAAGCTCACCATTTTGGGGTCTTGCTTGCTTATAGAACTTGACTTTTATATGCTCTTTGGAGCCAACTGCCATTATTATGGGTCTGTGCAGCACTTAGCACAATGGTGCTGGCTGAGGCCTTGAGGCTCTACCATAATATACAAGTTGATTAATAACAAAACTTGTCTAGGGCATAGGCTAATATTAAAACAAACCTGAATCCTGTTTGCAACACAGTGGGTGCTTTATGGATAGCTCAAGGGAAAGTTAATCAAATCTGTGCAGAGGTGAATCAGAACAGTTCCTAAATTCTTCAGGGCTCTCTGTGGCATCTGCTGGGGATCCAGGGAACCTGTGAAGCTTCAGAGCCCTGTAGATTAAGGAGGGGAAACTGGCACCAATGAAGAGCTCTGCAAGGGGCTGTAGGTTAGGTGCAGCCAGAAGCCCTCCATATCTCCTTACGTCTAAGTGGCAAGGGTAGATGCAGGAAAATGAGCGTCCTGTGCTGTTGTAATTTTTAAAATACAGAGAAATTGGATAAATCTGCACCTAACTTGTTTCTGCTAACTGTGCATTCCAAAGAATGGTAGATTTAAAAACTCAAACCAGCCACTACTGCAGTTAAAAGGATAGAAGCAAACAGTGAAGGAGAAGTAGATAAATGAGCTTAATTTATACAAGCTCTTAAATTGTAAAATTCTGGATTCACTCTGGCCTCATATCCCTGTCCATTTTCAGCCTGTGGATCAAACTCTTACACTCCCAGTGCCAGTTATGTTTTGATGGCTTTTAACTGTGAACTCACTGTGATGTGAATTAAGGCTGTTACTTGTAGGGAAAGCTTTGTGTATACACACACAAGCTGTACTGGTACAGTTACAGTGCTACAACCCTCCCCACCCCAAGGGTGGATGCCATTATTTGTAGAGCTCTGCACGAATACAAATAAGTGGATCCGTATTCAACCTGCATCTGCAAGAAATGGTCCACGGATATCCATGTTGTATCCATGGATGTGGATATAATGTGGATATCCACGGATTTGCAGGGCTCTAGCTCTGTGCAGATAAAAATATGCGGATCTGTATCTGATCTGCATCCACAAGAAATGGTCTGCGGATATCCATTTTGTATCCGTGGATGCAGATATAAGGTGGATATATGCAGATTTGCAGGGCCCTAATTATTTGGCGTAAATGTGCACTGATATCAGTTATAGCTGATTTCTGTATGGGAATTGGTATAAGCTGTTTCAGTTAAGGCACCCAGAAGTATACCAGTATAATTCTAGTGATACCAAAATCTTAAAATAAAAAATCTAAATTAAGAGTTACAACAGCACAAAACCTGTGAGCAGAGCAGGCCTAAAATGTTTTTTTCTGTCAGTAGAAATTAGGGCCGGGGGTGAGAAGTATTGGACCATGCTGTCCTTCACTTGGTCCCTTGCCCTGTTCAGTGCCCTGCACTATGTTCTTCCCTGCTTAGGCCACATTTTTAAAGGGATCAAGGGTTGGCGCTTTCACCACCTCCTTTAGGAGACTCTACCACAGTCTAGTAGATTCATTGCCAAGGGACATTTCCTGATGATAAGCTTTAATTGTGGAGATCAAACTCCTAGCCTATGTTATGACCTCTGTGTCTGAGCGTAAATCAGTTACAAGCTCTTCTCCTACAGTAGCTGTTCAGAGTCTTCCTCCTTCAGCATCTGAATATGAGTCCTTCCCATGCTATCAGATATTACTTAGGCAAGGAAAAGCTCCTTTGGCATCTGATGGATGCCTATTTCAGCTTCAGGCAGTTGGGTCTTTCCTTCAACCCTGCTGAATTTAGGGCAGGTCAAAGAAGCAGTTGCAGGGGCAGAGCTGAGAGGTAGCTGCCCTGAGCAGGGACGGGAGTCAGCAGCTCTGGGGCCCTGGTTACTGAAGATGGGTTTTTAAAAACTGGAGCTGTTGGCAGGGAAAGAAATTTGAACTGATGCAGTGTTGTCTTTTTGGAGATGTCTCGAGATATGTCTTTTTGTTTATGTATAAAATATAATCAAGTGGGAGGAATCTGCTGCAACATGGTTGTTCCCTGCCCTTGTTACAGAACCTCTACAACTTGTGGTGTGGACAAGATCTAAACGTGGCCTTAGAGTTAGGCTTAAGCTGGGTTCTGAGTTCACTGTAAGTCTTTGGTATTGTGTGCTGTGTTCCAGGCACAATGTCTTCTGAATCTGAGAGGGCAGGGAATCTGACTAGCAAACCAGTAGCTCTGGATCTGAGGGGTATGGCTGGCAGCTCAGCAGTAAACGGTGGGGAGGAAGGGAGTAGGGAAAGGAGGAGTCTTTATACCAGTTTAAGTGGTGGTTCTCCTTCTGGCTCTTTGTGGTACTTTTAAAGACTAACAAATTTATTTAATGCATAAGCTTTTGTGGGCATAATCCCACTTCCTCAGTTGCATGAAATGGAAACTGTAATATATTAGCTATATATGCATATGAAGAAAAGGGTGAGTTACAAGGTCAATTCAAACAGTTCCAGAGATGTAGTCTTAGACTGTTTACAAAACAAACACATTTTAATCCAAACAATGTGGCTGTGGGCCTTGAACAAGAATTGAAGAGAAGGTGACAATGTTAAAAGAGGAGAAATCACCTTTTTCTATTGTTAGCCAGTCTAAGTCCCAATTCAGACCTAGACTGATGGTGTCAAGTTTGCATGTGAGTTCTAGCCCTGCAGTTTCAAGCTGAAGTTTTTTCCACCCCACCACCCCCCAAGTACTGTAACTTTCATATCTGTTACAGAATGTGCATGGAGATTGAGGTGCTCCCCATTGGTTTGTGAATGTTACCATTTTTGATTTGTGTCCTTTATTGTATGGGGTAGAGACAGTCCAGTCTGGCTGGGGTATATGGCAAAGAAGCATTGTTGGCACATGCTGGCATATATTGCATTGTAGAGGTGCATGTGCATGATTGAGTGGCAGATTTGGTTAGGTCCTATAATGGTGTCACTTGAGTCGATATGCAGGCAGAGTTGGCAACAGAATTTGTTGCAGGGATAGGTACCTGATTTAGTATTTCTGCTGTAGGTGTGTAGTTGCTGGTAATTACTTGCTTAAGATTGGGGGGCTCTCTGTAAGCAGGCTGCCCTATCTCCTAAGGCTTGAGAGACACAGGTATCATCTTCCATGTTAGGCTGTAGATCCTTGATGTGTTGTAGAGAGTTTAGCTGGGGACTCTAGGTGATAACCAGTGGTGTTCTGTTGTTTTCCTTGATGGGCCTGTCCTGTAGTACGTGACTTCGGGGTACCCATCTGGCTCTTATCAGTCTGTTTCTTCACTTCCCCAGGTGGGTATTGCAGTTTTAAGAATGCTTGGAAGATTCCCTATTCCTTTGTTTCTCGAGTCAGTCTGGAGTGGGGATTATTTAGGGGCAGAAGTGCTGACTATTTTTATGCAGAATGAAGCCTGGAGCAGTCTCCCTTCTGCTTCCAATTACCTCCATTCCATTCCCGCCTCCATTTACCCTCTTCTGCAATTAGCCAGCAACCCTGTCTCCCTAAGATCCCATCTCTCCCAATCCTGTTCCCTGACCCTCTTCTGCTCCTCTGCCAGTGAGTTGCTTGTTTTCCCTTCCCAAAGAGTCCCCATTCCAGGTCGACTCAGGCTCTCCTGTCCCCTTCTTTCCCTTCCTAAAGAAACCCCTAGATTCCATCTCCCACACTCCACCCCTGATTCCTTCCAACACCAGACTCCCTAAGCACTCCTGACTGTATCCAGCCTCCCTTCCCCCTGCTTCTGTGGGGCCCCAGGGATAGGCTTTGCCTTCCCTCACGCTTGAGAGGGAAATACGTGACAGTTTCTCACTGGTGAGCATCACACATGGAGATGCATGAATCTTGGCAGCTCTCTAATGCTAGGCTTTGGATTTCCACTTTCTGAAGGATTTCTGTTTGGCTCAAGAGAATCTCTGACACCAGATGGCTAAATAGCAAGGTTCATCTTTTGCCTTCTATCTTTGTTGTTGTGCAGAGGCATGAGTACTCTCTGTGACTTGGCTCAAGGGTTACTACAGTAGCCTTTTTGTGGCCACGGCTATGCTAGGAACACTTTAATAATGTAAAAATGTCAGTATTGGATACTAGTTAAGTGCCCCTAGTTAGTATAGGCATAGCTATGCTTCATACCATTATAATAAAACTAACCCAGAAGTGAAACGAGCTATATTGATAAAATGATAGATTTGATTGTAGAACTGCACCTACTCTAAGGACTTCTGTTGGCACAGCTATGCCAGTCACGGATCACACGGTTCTTTTCACATCTGTGACTGACTTAGCTATGTTTGCAGAAGTCTGTAAGGTAGACCTGATTTAAGGATCATTTACTTCTTATTTTAGACTTAAGGGTCTACTTGACTAGCTTCCTCTTATTTTGGAAAGCTCCATTTTAGTGGACATTGCTGAATGCTTTGGAGACGGGTGTGAAAACCCTCCTAATACCCTACGGTTAGGGGAAACGTCTTTCTGATCTTGAGTTGATCATACTTTGCCCTGAAGGATGAGAAGTACTGGGATGGCCCTTTGCCTGTAGCATTATGGAGCCAAGAAGTCTGCAGGAGATACAGTGTGGTGCCCTTTGCCATGTCAGTTGATGACTGAAATATCCTGACCCTGTAATCTATAAGACATATTTATTCTGTATGATCTCAATGTTCAATGTTTTCATTAATGATCTGGATGATGGGATAGATTGCACACTTAGTAAGTTTGCAGATGATACCAAACTGGGGGGAACGGTAGACACCCTAGAGGGCAGAGACAGGATTCAGGGAGACCTAGACAAACTGGAGCAGTGGGCCAAGAGGAATCTCATGAGGTTCAACAAGGATAAGTGTAAAATCCTGCACTTGGGACGAAAAAACCCCATGTACTGCTACAGGCTGGGGAGTGATCAGCTAAATAGCAGCACTGGAGAAAAGGACCTGGGAGTCATGGTGGATGGGAAGCTGGATATGAGTCAGCAGTGTGCTCTTGCTGCCAAAAAGGCCAATGGCATACTGGGCTGCATCAGAAGAAGTGTTACCAGCAGATCGAGGGATGTGATCATTCCCCTCTATTCTGCACTAGTGAGGCCACATCTGGAATACTGTGTCCAGTTTTGGGCTCCCCACTACAAAAAGGACATGGACAAATTAGAGAGAGTCCAGAGGAGGGCAACCAAAATGATCAAAGGGCTGGAGCACAAGCCCTATGAAGAAAGACTGAAGGAACTAGGCTTATTTAGCCTGCAGAAGAGAAGACTGAGGGGGGATTTGATAGCAACCTTCAACTACTTGAAGGGTTGCTCCAAGGAGGAGGGAGCTCGACTGTTCTCGGTAGTAACAGAGGGCAGAACGAGAAGCAATGGTTTCAAGTTACAGCTGGGGCGGTCCAGGCTGGATATTAGGAAAAACTTCCTTACTAGGCGAGTGGTGAAGCATTGGAATAAGTTGCCTAGGGAGGTGGTGGAATCTCCATCTCTGGAGGTGTTCAAGTCCCAGCTGGACAAAACACTGACTGGGATGATCTAATGGGAGTGGTCCTGCTTTTTTTGGCAGGGGGTTGGACTAGATGACCTCGTGGGGTCCCTTCCAACCCTATGATTCTATGATCTCTTCTGAGTCACCCGGTGAGGTGAAAGGGTCCCTGAATGGTCATTCTTCCCCCTCATTTCACTCATCCTTCCTTCTTGCTCTCATATTCCTTCCCTGCCTTACCCATTCATATAGTCCTAACCACATTCTATCTTGGGTTTAATTTTTCTTTAATATCTTCATTTCTTTAATGACAGCAGGAGCTGCAGGTAGTTCTCTGTGGGAGCTGTGGTGCATGGCTGTGCTTGAGGTAATGAGAGCTGATGAAAGCTTCTTGTTACTGTGACAAGATTCCTTCCTTCTCTGTATTAAAAAAAAAAAGTGACAGCCTGTACTGGCTGTATTAATATGTTTTAATGGCTTGCATGTGTCTACTGGGGCACTTGCTTGTCCATCTTAAGAGAAGCTGAGCTTTCCCTCTTCTCCCCCATACCATCTTTGACTGAGATCAGCCAGGAATCGAGCAGTCTGACAAGAATTTCCCAGAAATTCTGGCAGTGAAACAAGAAATCTGCCTTTTCACACTGGGGGGGGGGGGGGTAGAATTCCAGAAACCCTCTCCTCCTCCAGTCCCCCAAATCTCTTTTCTAGAATGTTCCTCTGCCTGTGATCATCAATGGAGCAGCTGTCTCAGACTGTAGGATTTCTAACAATGGGGGCTGAGGTGGTGTGGGTGAAATTTCTCTAAAATAATTACTGCATTTGTGAGGTGAAACAAGAGTTTGTTTTATTGAGAGCTAGGAAGAGAAGGGAGCTGACACACAATGCGAGCATGTTCTAAAGTAGGGTGCCCAGTTCATCACACTAGCTTTTTATCTCGTAGGGTAAAATACAGTTAAAACTGCAGGCAGAAAAAGTCTGGTGGTCTGAGCCTAGAGCATCTTTTTTTATTAAACTGCATTCTGATACACAGTTAGCCACGTGTAGAACGCTGACTGAGCTCTTGAGGGGGCCAAGCACTGCAACAGCAGTGCTTCAGGGCAGGACTGTTATACTGACAGACAACTGTGTGGGGTCCAGACGTGGAAAGGCAGGAGGTACTCTGAGTCAGAACCAAAGTGCATTGGTGGAGCTATGTGGTGAAACTCACACAACGAGCAGGAGATCAGCTTGTGAAGAATTAATGCTGCATAACCTCTGTCAGGGAGAGGGAGCAAATGGCAACAAGCCCTGCTTCACTCACGCACAGATCTGCCAGGAGAGGTCAGCTCTCATTGACTCGCTGACAGGCTGGTTGGAAGGCATTATGATATAGTAGGGGAAGGGATATTGATCAGTTTTAAAACAAAACAACCCTGAAAAGCCCTCTAGACACAAGATGATTGGGGGAGTGGTGGCTGGTATCAAAGGAAGCCCCTTCCAGCTCTTGTAAAATTCAGAATATATGCGCTCTGGCTTGGGGGTGGGTTTGGAGTAAGTGGAAAGCAATTTTGATGTAATCTAAATTCCTCCTTGCTTGCTGCTGGCAGCCACATGCTTCTTTGCAAGCAGCTGCTGTTCCAGGTCTGTATTTGCCCCTGATATCGTTTAGCTACCTAGTGACTCTCTGCAAACGGATATAGGAAGTCTCTGGTCACCTAATGGTGAACCTGAGCATGCCGTTCAGGGTGCCTGCTGCTGCCTCAAATTAGAGGAAACCGATGCATGAGGAACATCTGGCATCTCTGGGGTCACTTGTGCTCTCAGGTTAATAGAAAAGTGATTGTAAATCATTGTCTGGAGAGAGATGGAGCTGCTTTGGCTGCCTTCTTGATTCTCTGAGCCCATGCCAGCCTGCTGGTGAGGTGGTCTTGGCAGCTAGTTGGTCTCAGAGTGTGTGTGGTTCAGTTTGTTTCCCTCGACTGGATTCAGTATCATGCTCTGCTCTTGATGAGTGGTCCTTCTCTTGCTTGTATGTCTAAGGCAGCCTCCTTTTTGGGTCTGCCCTAGCAAGAGTAAATGGCTTTGTTTTGGTTTTGTTAATTTAAGTGCCAGGAAAAGATGCTGGATTGGTAGCTCTGGTCAGAGGCCCCACACAGCTTGCCCCTATCCACTGTGTTGCATGCCTGCTATTGCAAACTGCCCCCCCCCAAGTTATAGGGGGCTGTTTGTGAGAGATTTCTCACTCTGATTGCCTTGAATTGTTTTTGGTGGTGATGGTGGAGTAGGGTTTGCGGCAAGTGTGCAATGTGCATCTCCTACGGCCCTGCCTCCTGCTTGCACACCAGTGGTTAAAGTATAATTTGACTGGCCGTGCAGCACTCCTAATCTCTGAGCCCCCTTCCTGTATTGTCTGGACCCTGTTCATGCATGTGCAGACCCCTGCCCAGCAGGGCAGGCTCAAGGGGCTATGGCACCCTGAGCCAGCTTTCGCTTTTGTGGCGGAGAGGAAGGGCGGTGAGGGGCAGAACCCAGCCTCCACTCCAGGCTGGTTCGCCCCACACCCAGGGTGGCCCTGGGGTGGAGCGGGCCAGCCCAGAGGCTGGGCTCTGCTCTCCTACTGTTCTTCCCAAGGGGTGGGGCGGGCTGCCCCAGAGGCAGGGTGAGAGAGCAGAGTCCACACCATGGGCTGGCCTCTCTGCCCCCTGAGGACAGAGTGACTGGCTCGGGGAGGGATGGGAGCACAGGGTCTGGCTTCTGGGCTGGCCAGCCCTACCTCTTAGCACAGCGCCCATGAGCAAATGGCACCCCGAGCTAGGGCCTCATTTGCTTAGGGGTTGAGCTGGCCCAACAGCTCAGGTAGGATGAAGGCACAGGTTGTGGAGGGAGGGATTAGGAGGGGGCAGGGGGTGAGGGTGGTGAAAGGGTGGCTAGGGGCCAGGGGCAGGAGATGAGGGCAGGGAAGGGGAGGGCAGGAGGCAGAAGGTGTCAGGGTGGTGAAGAGGGGCATGTGCAGGAGATGGGGGCAGAGAAGGGGTAAGTGGTGGCAGGAGGTGGGGGTGATGAAGGGGGTAGGGGCAAGAGATGGGGCAGAGACAGGGTGGGTGGGTGGGTGGGTGGGTGGCAGGAGATGGGGGCAGGGGCAGGGGCACGAGCACGAGGTGGGGTGGCGAAGGAGGGCATGGGTAGGAGATGGGGGCTAAGAAGGGTGGGTGGGGTGGGGGTGGGGGGGCTGAGGCAGAGAAGGGTTGGAGCATGGGGGTTGGGGGCCTGCAGCAGGGGGGCTGGGGCTATATGCGAAGGGGACACTGGGCCGCTTGCCTGGCTAGCGCCCCTCTGTGGCTGCGGGGAGCTTGGGGACCCTGTTCAAGGCACCCCATCAGGAGAGTCCACCCTGCCGCTCCCTGTGCCAGCCCTGCCCCTGGCCCACCTTGCTGCTCCACTGCCTGCGGCCATGGGTGGCTGCTACAGGCCCATCTCTTCCAACACAAAGGGCTCCCGCCTCCTGCTCCTCCTCCAGGTCTGGCCCAAGCTTGTCCCTGGGCCCCTTTACCTGGCTGCCAGAGCGGAGTGGCCATGCCATAGGCTGCTCCTCCTGCCCTGAGCATGCTCAAGGCGGGAGTTTTAAAAACTCCCAGCCTGGGGGAAGCTTCTGGCTGCGTAGGGGCCACAGCTGCCACACACAGCTGGCAGTTGCGGCCGCTACCCGGCTGGAAGACACAGTCTTCTGGCCAGCAGGGAGCTTCCCCCAGGCCAGGAGCTTTTAAAACTGTGCATGGGTAGTAAGGGCAGGGGGAACTCACCGGAACTTAGTGTTCCACCCCATTGTTCTATTTTTAGCGGCCCCGGACTGCTGATCCCTAAAAACAGTGGGCCCTGGAACAGTGTTCTGGTGCATTCCCTCTTACTTTAACCCCTGCTGCACACAGATATTGAACTGCAGAGAGAACTCTCCACAGAGTTCATGCATTCAAACCACCCTTCCTCTTATACGGGTCATGATCCATGGAGGATCCATTCTTCAATAGAATTCATCCACTGAAGTGAAAACCATTAGGGCTGAAAATAATGGCAAGAAAATAATTGCTGTCTCTTAACAAATTGTGTGCCGTGGGACAAAGGTAAACCTGCTCACTTTTGCTGGCCGTAGCTAATAGGAGGTAACTCCTTGACTTGTTTGTTTTCTAATTAAGTTGTCATATCCCTTCTCAGTCTGGTTCCTGAAAGGTGTTTGGGGCGTAGTCAGGTTTTCTGAAGAAGTGGAGTCCCTGGGTTTATGCTTCAGTAGTGAAGGACACTGTGGAGCAGTGGGTTTTAAACCACGGGTTGGGACCCAGTACTGGGTTGCAGACCATGAGATACTGGGTCACAACATCCCCTGGAATACATTGCTGAAAGTTATAATTGTTGGTTCATGGCGTAAATGATTTTTTTTCAACTGGGTTCAGAGGGAAAAAGTTTGAAAACCACTGGAGGATGAAAATTTGGGAGATTTCTTTCACCCCTTCCCCAAAGAAACTAATTTCCAGGGTATGTTTCAGTGAGTTCCCTTGCTTCTTTAATTCAGTTTTCTAGCTGGGCCTGAGGGAGCCACTGGACGGTATTGTGATTCCTCTTAAGAGTGTGAAAAACAAACAAGGAGTCCAGTGGCAATTTTAAAGATTAACAAATTTATTTATTGCATGACAAGTCAGTACATTTCTTAGTCTTTAAAAGTGCCACTAGACTTCTTGTTTTGCTGAATTAGACTAACCTGGTTACTCCTAAGAGCATGAGTAGGTGTGACTCTGCATGGGATTAGAACCCCAGATCCACCTGGCTTCCAGCCTTGTTAACACTGAACTGTGTAGCAACATAATACAAATGGCCAGTGACGATATAGCTAGCAAATATGACTTGTCTTATGATTTTTACTTAGTTTTATGATAAAAACAGGTGGAAAAGACCTAATCTCTCTCTCTCTGTGGCCAGTGCAGCCTTATTCCATACTATGTGTTTTCCAAAGTCTTCTCCAGTGTATAGTTTTGAAGATTGGGCATGCACTCTATCTTTCTTTGTGATGAATCAAGAAGCCTGAGAGGATTTTAATTTTTTTTGTTTACCCTAGGAATATTGGAATGGCCACTCTGGACTTACCTGGCTTTGTTCGAGGATCCCTAGGGAGGTCTGATGGATGTTTTTTGTGAGTTTTAAATACCTTTATTGAAAGTATGAAGGTGCTGAATAAAGGCAGCCTTTAGATTCAAAATATTAATTGTCCATTGACTGCCTAGATTATAGCGAACACAAATAACAACACAAAGAGTTAGGAAACAGTCTGAATACAATCCCTTCTTTCAATAGCTCGGTTTCAGTCTAACCTTTTATGATGTCACCATTTCACTGGGCCATCCATTATCATAGTCTTCCAAGCCTAGACAGAACCTGAATTTCTAATGTAGGGGGAACATGCAGAAAAAGTGTTATAAAAGAGCATAACAAGCCATTGAGTTAATGCCTTCTTTGTACAGTACATAATAAAGAAGGAAAGAAGAACGTAAGACCCATTTGTTTTGCAGGTGACCTTTCAAAAATCTCATACAATGTGACTACAGTGTAACAACCCCTTGAGAACTAAAATCTACTTCCTTATCAAAATATTTGGATTCTGCTTGTTCATACCTTTATAAGCATGGTGTTGTGCATACTGGTTCCTTGCTTCTTGGTTGTTTACTAGGGCAGAGCCGCTGATGCTGATTTAATTTATAAGGAAATATTGGGGTGGTTCTTAAAGGGTAAAAAGAATCTTGCTAGCTCTGCAAACAGATTAAAGTTGTGGGGGATCACCGAATCTCAATGGTGTAACAACTCAAATACATAGAAAGGGAAACACACGAGTGAGAAAAGGCAACTGATGTGTGTCCCCTTTCAGGTCTAGGGAGGGCATCCCACTGAAGTGGTAAAAATTAGTTTGTTAACTTAATAATCCTTGTCGAGTCTTTTCCCTGCACTCCCCCTCTCCTTCCCATCAGCAGGCCACTCTTCCCTTTCTTTCTGTCTTGTAAGTGCCCTTGTGGGGTGTGGGGAATTGCAAGGGGTAAATCGCATTCAACAACTCGATCTGGCAGTAGCTGCTGTTGCTAATCTGCCAGCTGATCACCTGCTGTCTTGAAGCTAACAGAACTGAATAACTCGCTGTTCATTTTTAAAGTGATATTGTCAAGATAAAAATCTCTCTATATATTTTAAAACAGCCCTTTGAGTTACTGAATAGTATGTTAGATTACTAAAACCAAAGGAAACTTTAAAAATCCAATTGCTTTTCACCGTAGCTAGAGGGATGGCCTGAAGCACCAGATATGAATTACCTAGAGACACCCTGCAACCACAACTTTGAATCCCAGCAGGCTTGACTTAGCCCTGCATCCTGAGGTCGATACATTGACTTCCATGCAGCTTATTGTGTGGGGTTCTTTCACATGTGACCTTATTAAACACTGAAGTTCTCTGTGGACATGAAAAATCTCATGGGAGTTTTCGTAACTATGGGGGTTGGGGGAGACAGTTTGCTGCAGTGTCCTTGGCAAAATCCCCTCGCCCCTCTGAGAGCATATGCTGCTTGTTTGTCTGTATCAAGTCCAAGATGTGGTTGCAGTGCACTGATTGGTGATTAGGACTTGAAAAATGTACTTAACATTGACTGGCTCAAGAACTAAGGCAGCTGGCCAGGGAGGAGGAGAGATGGCACCGTTCCCCCTGAAGTCTACTGGAATAAATAGTTGTGCATTATATTTAATTGTAATATATTGTTAGTTAACTTCCTGCTTAATAATAATGAAAATACACACACTGCATCTCTCCTGCTCAGGTTATGTCTTCTTTTGCATTTTGGTTTCTGTCCAATATTTTCCTTCCTATCACGGCATGTGTTTTTGTGTGTGTGTATTGCCACCAGTGTCTTTTTCACCTCTTTGCTAACATCCTATCGTTCCTTCTCTCTCTACACCAAGCCACATAGACACAGAGTTTTGAAGTGTTACCGAATCTTTATTGGCCAGAGCACTAAGCTGACTAACCAGAGGCTGGTATGAAAGATAGGGATGTGAGTCACTGTCTAGGGACAGTGCCCAGGTAAGGTGCTAACTCCTCTCTCTCCATCAGCTGTCAGGAGAGAGCAGAGTTCAGTGGGTTTAACTAGAGTGCTATCCTTGGAGCCTGCCTAGGGAGTCCATTTTTTCAAATAGCTTCCAACCAGGAGGTGTCAGAAGAAACTTGAAGGACCCCTGCCTGCCTTTGGGCTCTTGTGAGAAGGAGCGCTCCTTTCCCTCCCCACCCCTCCATCCCTTTGCAAGCTTGATGCATAGATGGGTAAGTGGGTCTTTTCCCAACGGAGCTTCTGTTTTTGGATGCTCATTCCTGGTAAATAAGGAGGAGAAAGATGGGCTGCTGGTTAGGGCACTAGCCTGTGACTTGAGAGAGATTAGCTCAATTTCCTTCTCTGTCAGAGACTTCCTGTGTAACCTTAGACAGGTGACTTGGTCTGGTGCGCTATCTGTAAAATGGGGATAATACTATAGGGGGCATTGTTACTCTGGTAAGCGGGGATATAAGCTAGATAGCTCAGGTGCTGTCCCTGCTACTTCTCAGAGCTTCCAGAGAAACAGCAAAGTAAAACTAGCCATTTTCAATTTGGTTTCACTGTTGTATGTAGGGTTCGGAAGAGCAGCAGTGGAAGACTGATAACTGGTCAGTTCTTACACTGCTGCAGCTTGGGAAAACTGAGCAAAAGAGACATTGACTCTGTCTGCATGTGTGGAGACTCATGCAAGTGCTGCTGCATCAATTTATGCTGTGTTCACATGATCTTTTTCTAGAAACCTTTTTCTGAAAAGAAAACTGAGATTCAGTAGAAGTTGATGTCACTGGCCTAAGGAATCTTCCTCCTCCTTCATACCCAAATAGAATTTTCAAGCCTTGTCTGCATTTTTATAGTTTATAAAAAATGATGGATTCTTCAGGATGAAAAGTGCTATAGAAATGTAAGTGACTATAGCGATAGTTGTTTATATTTTTGTTCTGTAGTCAGTTTGGCAAGGTGAAACTTGTCTGGTCAGTTTCTTACCAGCTTTTCATATATTAGCATGATGCTTTTTGCATTGTGGCTTGTAACAGTGAAATACAAATCTTCTCAAATTACTGAAAAATATAATGTGTGTGCATATATTGGTCTTTGGAAAGATTTTTTTTCTCCTATAGCAATATAATGGGCCTAAACTACTTGAGTGCATGCTCCTTTTAAATCTACTGCTTACTTTCTGAGGGGCAGAGGTGAAAAGGTAACGTATAGTTCTTGCAGGAATAAAGCTTGTGTTTTGGCATCCCCACTGTTCTGCTGCAATAGCTCACAAACTGACCCTGTTAGCAAAGCCATTCAGTCATCACTGGGTTTTCAGGTCTACAGGCACAGAAGCGAACTAAACAAATAATGTGAAGTTAGGGGATATAGCGGGAATGTGGCTGTAATTGCCAAATGGAAGAGGGCAAAATTATGGATGAGGTTAGAGGGAATTCTCATGTGGTACAAGGATAAAAACATCCAAGCCTTTTCCATGCTACAATTTCTAGTGTAGCTGCTGCCCTTGGAATTATACGTCTGAAAAATCCTAATATAGGGAAGGTCATGTAGCGTAGCAATAAGCAGGTGGCTTAATAAGGGACACTTCTAAATCACTAGTGATTCAGGCTTGTGCTTGGGGTGGTGGGTGAGGACACTAGTACCATTTTATGGATGAGTTGTAAAATCAAAGCCTTGATCACTTGATTGTTAAGGATCCCTCTTCTCTTTTCACAAGATTAAGGGACAGTGACCCCTATGTTCTGGCCAGGTTCCAATTAATTACTTTCTGCCAGTCTAAAATTCCCTGTACAGTTTATATTACAGACGTTGTTATTCACTTCCCCATCTAATCACTTGTGTGTAATGTTGCTGGCACAGAATTGATGCTTCCTTTCAACACAGAGATGAGGGGAGTGATTCTTTTATATTCAGTCTTTGGATGAACAGCTGCTTAGCAACGTCAAGATGTCGTTATATTACAAACAAACAAACAAACAAACAAACAAAAAAAAACGTTTGCTCCTGTTCCCTTCAGCTGCTGTTTCAGAACAGGTCTCCCCTAAGTCTCCCAAATAGTAAGGATGGGTGTGTGTGTGTGTGTGTGTGTGTCAGACTGTCTCTTTCTCCCTCTCTCTCTCTGAATAAGAAGCATGTGTCAGGCTTCCTGGCTGGGAGCCAGGACACTCTGTGGAACTATAAATCGACCTGTCAGGGAGGGGGGGAAAGATTAACGTTGGCCGTCTTCATTAGTGGGTCCCCTGAGGAAAGTGGGTCTGCCCTGAGCTGTGAATGAGACCAGCTGACAGAAAGGGGGAGTCTGCATTTTTTATCACTCCCCCCCCCCCCACAAACCCCCTGAGGAGCAGCGGAGAGAATGATAGGGATGGGAGGATAATAAAATGATGGAACTGGAGCTTTGTAGCAGAGTCCTTGCTGCCTTCTGATTGGAGGAGGGGGTAGTTGGTTGCTGTTCCTCTGCACCAATCAGTGACCCACATGCCCATGCGTGTGGTTTGAGTATTTAGCATGCTAATTGGGAGCAGAGAGGAGCTGGCCCAGTGGCAGAGCAGTGCCCTGCCATGCTAAACAAGCACTAGTAATTGCATTGAATAGACCTCCTTTTGCAAGCTTTTAACAAAACCAGAAAGGAGCATTTATCACAAGCAGCATATAATTCTTCCTGGACAGTTTTTTTTTTTCAAGGCCAGATAATTTTTCCTATATTTATTCCCTTGCCCACGCTGATTTTATAAATAACTCCTTGAAGCCAAAAAAAAAAAAAATCTGTTTCTCAGCAAACCCCCCCTTCATTGTGTGTGTTTGTGCAGGAGACCATGGACATGCACATGGACACACACACGTTATCTGTTGCTTTTAGGTAGCTCAGCAGCATGGAGATTGGAACTGCAATTGGTAACACTTCCATGGATTTTAGCACGAAACCTGAAGATTGAATTGTGATGGGCCTTCTACCAGTAAAATCTGGTTTAAGCTGGTAGGTTTCTTTTTCCCTCTCTCCTTTTTTTCTCCCTCCCTTCACAGTGAGATACAGGCTTGATGTCTGGATAGTGCTGTTCTCTGTTCACGGAACAGGAATGACATATGCATTGACAATGCAAGCCAGATACACCCTATGTCAGCCAATGTACCAAAACCCTAACTTCGGGGGACCACAGAGAGAGACATTCATTGTCTGTGATCTCTGCCACCTCTGTATTGTGACGGCGGAGGGGGTGTCAATTAGTGGCAGCTGTGCTGATTGTTCTTAATGACACAGATCTAGCCAAGGAGTGAAGTGAGACCTGACGTGATGCATCTTTTCCCCCCCCAGATCTCTGGGGCACGGCATTGCTCTAGAGCAGTGGTTCCCAACCTTTGCTTTACATGGGCAAGTACATCATTATCAAAAGCTTTCACAGACCACCACCCTGCACTCCCCACCCTCAAGCCCCTTCCCATGCCCACCCCCCTGTGACCCTGTGTTCCCGGGCACCCCCCCATCACCCGCAGCCCCGCACTCCCCGCCTTGCACCTCTGTCCTTTGCGGTCCTGTGCACCCCGGTTCCAGCTGCACTTTTCCCATCCTGTTCCCCTGCAGACCACTTGCAGTGCCCTTGTGGACCAAAGGCTGGGAATCGCTGCTTTAGAGAGTGAGGATGCTGAAGAACAATAACTTCCAGTGTAATTAATTGTGCTGTGAATGTGAGAGAGACTGACTAACTGACTCACTCTCTCACTCACTCCTGTGAGTCCAAAATAACTGAGCACACAGTTACAGGTGTCTTTGCTTTGCGAGAGTTTGTCATCCCAACCCCACTCCACACACACATTGATCTTACCTCCATCATCTTCCTGCCCCCAACAATATTAAAAACTTATATTTTATTGTTCCTTGAACCCTAAGCCCTTTGCAAATTACATGGATTCAGAAATTGTTTCACCCACCACTGACAATCAAGCATCTTTGGGGTGGAATTCTACAAGTTTCTTATCATTTTGAGGAAAATGATACAGCACTATTTTGGACTGTATTTCTCTATGATTTACAAATACTAAATCTCTCAGTTCTCTTTTATGGTAGGTAGCTATTGGGACTCATTTTCTTGGAGAGTAAAAGAAAGTACAAGGACAACATGCAGGTCAGGGGTGTGTGTGGTTTTTTTTGTTTTTTTTTTGTTTTTGGGTTTTTTTTACGATTCAACCATAGTTACAGTCCCTGACCTAACAAGCTTACAGTCTTCTTTGGACAACTAAATAATGAATAATGATGGTGACATTTTGGGAAGGGACACGGGTGTGAAGGCAGAAAGGACAACAGAAAGCAGGAAAAGGAAAATTAATATATGGAACTGTTATTTACAAAGAAAGCACTAAGTGGTACTAAAAAATTTTCACCCATCACATGGTGGGCAGCAGAACTGATGGTGAAAGCCAGGAATCCTGCCTGCCAGTTCCCTATGGAAGCCATTACTCTTTGCTGTTGAATAGTGCATAACTGGGCTTTAGCCATAACACTTCTCCAAAAAGTGCCATGGAGTATTTAATGAACATAAGTGGACAGATTCTCAGCTTCATGTTTCATAGGGAAGATTGCACTTTCAGCAGTGCAGGGTTCCTAAAGCCATGGATGCAGTGCTAAAAGGGATGCATGGCAGCTGCTAAGGCACTGTCAGGGCTTAGTACCCCAGTTTCCCACAGATGTCTCTGTTCAAGTAATGACCGGCCTGACTCTGTGTTTCTGGATGTCTGACAAGAATATAGCCTCTTGTGGAATGGGTCTGCCCAATGAGAGGCCTTCATTTTCAGGGACATTGTGTCTTGGTTGAGGTATCAGAAGGTTGAGGGAAATGCAATCCATTCTGGCGTGTGCAGAAGTGCAACTGTAGTTTAAAGGCAGTGGCTGGGGACCACTCCTGTGTGGCTGAAAGTTGGTTTGTTTTACAAACCTCACTTCAGAGATGTACCCACTTGGCTCTGCTCTGTAGCTGTCTTTGCATGGGTGCTCAGGGAGGTGGAAAAGCTCAGGTATTGCTTTGCAGTTTCCTTGCTCCCATCCTCCCCGTTATTCCTCCAGAGGGTGGATTGTGTGGCTGGATGCTAAAGATGGGTGTTGGAGGTGAATGGCAGGTGCGGAGAAAGTCCCTTATTCATACACCATTCTCTTATTCCAGTGAGGGAAGGAAGATTGCTGTTTTTCTGTTTTCTAGCTCAGACTTTTGGGTTTTCAATAACAAATGATTTTGCTATGCCTCATTTGCATATTGTTGTTTTCAAGCCTCTGCATCTTCTTTCTTCTCTTTCCTCCTTCCCTCGCCTCTTCCTTCCTCCCCCTCTCTTTCTGCTAAAGATCACTCCTAAGCTCTGAGATGCTCCCCATCCCCCTGCATTTGTTTGCCTTTTGTCCTTTGTTCCCCATTTGCCAATGCCTGGGAGCAAAGAAAGGAAAGGATACCATCTCTCTATGAAATACAGGGGAGGGTTGGGGTGAGGGGTGGGTGAGGGTGCAGGCAGGCAAAGTTGTCGGCCTGGCAGCATGAGGCTGAATCCGCCTCAGAAATGCACCAAAATGCTTGTAAAACCCCAGTTGGAAGGTTCAGGGGGTTCACGTCCAACATTACACTTGCAGTGTCCAGCGTTATGGCTGCAGTCCCACCAATGATGATGGGACTCCCCTTCAGACTAGCACTCTTGGCCTCTGCTGTTCCAGGGAAGTGACACTAGAATCTGAAATCAGACCCACGTCTCTTTTGTGTGTTAACACAGAATACTGACAGGTGGTTGGGCAGGTTCTCCCAAGTGTTAGTCCCGCTGTGAATTAAATGTGGGTTTCCTGCACAGGAGTGTAGCTAGCCCTCTGAAATGTTTGTACATGCTAGATGGTACATTACACCCTCTCTTTCCTTTACTCTGCTCTCCCCCTGCATCATAGTCTCTCAAAATCAACAGGCCATTAGTCTGATCTAAGATAGTTAATGCTCTGAGACAAGAGATCTAGCAGTGTGTTTAAATATCTTGGTGAAGAAATAAAATGCAGTTCTCCCTAGTAAAATTAAAATGGTTGCTGGTCTGCCCCTATTTTTCTTGTCCAGCAGTATAGAATGCTATCCCTGAAGCCAGCCCCTTTTCTTATTCATATTCTATGCTTAAAGTGTTTCTTCTGAAAGCTGATCTCTACCCTTTCCTTTGGCTGTTTTGAGTGATGATTTTCACCTCTGCCAAAGGGGTGAGCAGAGGTTACAGAGGCAGCTTTATCCTCCATCTTTCTTTGCTTTCTGCTCCATCTGTTTTTACTCTCTTGTGCCAGTTGCAGCCTCTTGTCTCCCTAGAACTGGAAAAGAGGATATCTCACCAGGGGAACGTGTGTTTGTTGAGCCGAGGGATTCAGGTGAATGTGGGCCGTGCTGGTTTTTACATAGAGTGGTTTCTTTCTGCCAGTGTGACTTATTTCCCTGAGTTATCCTGACTTGGGAGCCAGGGTTGAAGAGAAGGGGTCCAAGTGGAACTCTGTGGCACACTGCATGGACCATCCCCTGCCTAGTGAAGATGAGCAATTACCCAGTATTACCCTTTGGGATCAGATACCATGGTAATGAGCAGGGTGTGGAATCTAAACTCTCTTAAGGAAAGGAACCACTGTGCGCATCTCTTTTCAACTGTGCTATAATCCATAGCCAATCAACAGCTAATTGTCAACAGTGTTGAATGCAGCTGACCAATCATCTCTTCTAATTTGCTATGTGAGTGCGTGATGTGAAGTATACCATGTGACTGGCCATTGTGATGTAAGAGGTGACTCAACCAATTGCTCCTAAGGAGTCTTGTCATGGCCCAGATATATACCTTATTGTAGCTGCATGCCTCGTTGTAATTCATAAAGGCAAAACGGCTGAGGATTTAAAAATTAGACAGTAGCAGTGAGTGAAACCCAGGGATGGTTCACTCTGGTGACACGTCTACCCCTTTGGAACTTGTTGGAATTATAAAGCTCTCAGCTATGCTTTCAGTTGTTTCCAAAATTTCATGCTGACTCTTCAGACAATTGTATGTGGCACTCACTTGGGGAAGCAACCACGAAAATCTGAGTTTACATGAAGGATGTAAGAAAAAGTTTTAGCTGACCATAGAACTTTTGCAAAAAAAGCTGTAATTAAAGAGCTATTAATTGATTAAAATAAATACGTATTTTATAAATTCCCTTTTGATGTCCTCCCGTCATTTTTGACGGGTTACAGCTAGTCTAAAATAATCAACATAGACTCTTGATGCTTATTTGTTGTTAGAGGGGAATAATTAACCAGCAAAGTCCTTATATTATAATTAGGCCTAAAAAGAAGCTGACCAGGGCCAAGGAAACCTAAAAACTTCAAGTGTTGCCAGAGTTGTCTCACTACACCTTTCTAATGACTTTGCCTGACAAAGGAGGACTTGAGAAAGTACCTCACAATGTTCTCTGGCTTCTGGTAGTGGATGAAAAGAGCTTGGATTAGATTGTTCACCATGTCTTGGGCTCCAGATGCTGTGGTGGAGGTGAAGAAAGCTTTCTTTGCTTCCTGCACAGCACAAGATATCTGAAGAACATAAGAATTGCCCTGCTGCTCAGACTATTGATCCATCTAGCCCAGCATCCTGTCTCTGGGAGAGGCCATTACCAGGTGCTTCAGAGGAAGGTGCAGGAAAATCCCAGAGTGGACAGTTTGGAATAACCAGCCCAGAAAGGGAGTTTCTTCTTCACATTCTTCAGTTAGTGGCTTGCATATCCCCTGAGATATAAGTGTTTATATTCTTTTATAATTATTTTCTTATCTTATGTCATTCTGGATGTTATGTGATCCATATAAATGTCTCATCCTACAAAACTCCTGGCCTGTTTTCCTAAATTTTATCAGTTACTCATTATATCATTCTGTACATTTCCCTTCCCTTGCTGCCAGGGCATTGATTCATGGAGTCCTCATCTCAGGTGGTCCAATCAGTGTCTGCATCAATAGAACCTCATTTGTATCTCAAGCAACCAGGGTGTCCCAGGTCTCCTGACAGAATCACAGAAATTAGAGTTGCGGATGCGGAAAACCTTGTGTGTCTGTCCAGTTTATTCAGGTTTGTGTCTTATACTGCACACCATATAATGAACCAATTTCAGTTTGGCCACAACAGATATCGCTCACCTCTTCTGTTGTTCTCCTTCTTTGTGCTTGTTTAGCGCAGATCTCCTCTCTGCCTTGCAACACTGTCTCTTGCCTGTTAGTACAAAAGCCTCCCTCTGTAGTCACTTTCTTCTGGAATGGACTTCCTGTATCTGTCCCTCTCTGTGCTTTGTTGATCCTCCCTTGTGTTTCAGATGTCATCTGAAAACATTTTCTGTTCCTTTTCCTTTGCCTCTTAATACCTCTCTCTTAAGAAAGAAAGAGTGTGTTAGAGCTCTTCTAACTAAATGTTTTTTTGTCAGAAAATAATGCACTGAACCCAAAAGGTTTCCTGTTTCAATTAAAATTTAATTGGGAAAGGATCGTGCCTATTTAGAATGGTCAGTAGCTTGGTGATCAGGGCATTTGCCTGAGATGTGGGAGACCTAAGTTCAAATCCCTGATCTCTGCCTGATTTGAATTTAACCAAGAGTCTACTACATCCCAGGCACGTGCCCTGGTCACTGAGCCCTGGGATGGGTCTCGGTTTAACTTTTGTTTTAAAAGCTGTTATCCTTTAGTGCCTCTGTCTTCTTACCCCCATCCCTGGAGTTGATTGCTGCCAGGACCTAGGTGAGGCTTAAAAAGAGAAATTTCTCTTGTAGAGATTTAGAACAGGTTACAGGAGAATCTGGGAGAAGAACAACAGCATGAGAGGCTGTTGATTAGGTAATTTCCAACGGGATAGCCATGTTAGTCTAGTCCAGCAAAAAAAACCAAGGAGTCGTGTGGCACTTAAAGACTAACAGATTTATTTTTCGCATGAGGTTTCGTGGGAGAAAATCCCACTTCGTCAGATGCTTCAAAGATGGGTGAACTTACAGAATGGAATGAAAATAAATGCAAGGGGGTGTAAAACATAGGATCAGGTCATACAGTAACAGCAAATCAGAGCAGTTGTTAGGTTCAAACCCTGGGAAGCCTGAAGTCAAATTACCTTTTGTAATGGGAAAAGAACCCATAGTCTTGATTCAATCCTGCTTTCACAGAATTTAATTTGCATATTAATTCCAATACAGCTGTTTCTCTTTGAAATCTTGATGTCCCAGTCACGTCTCTGACGACGGTCATTAACAAATCATTTATTGAGTGATTATAAAGATGGAAGTGCTCAGCAACTGGTTTCTTTGTTCTTTGATTTCTGATATCAGCTCTGTGTTCACTTATTCTTTTGCACAGGCATCGTCCTGTTTGTCCAATGTATAAGGTGTTGGGGCATTTCTAGCACATGATGGCATAGATCGCGTTAGTAGATGAGCAGGTAAATGAGCCTTTGATGGAGTGGCAGGCTTGATTAGGACCTATGGTTGTATCTATTGTGCAGATGTGTGGGCAGACTTGGCAGTGTGGTTTGTTGCAGGGGTGTGTGCCTGCTTTAATGTTTCTGTTAGATCTGTAGTTGCTGGTGAGTATCTGTTTAAGATTGGGTGGCTGTCAGTAGGCAAGGAGAGGTCTGCTTCCCAATGCTTGAGAGAGTGAGGGATCATCTTTTAGAATAGGCCGTAGGTCCTTAATGATCTTTTGCAGAGGTCTGACTTGAGGGTTCTATGTGGTGACTAGTGGTGTTCTGTTGTTTTCTTTCTTGGGCCTCTCCTGTAGTAGATGACTTTGGGGAACCCATCTAGTTCTGTCAATTTGTTTTCTTACTTCTCCAGGTGGGTACTGTAGTTTCAAGAATGCTTGATAGAGATCCTCAAGATGTCTGTCTCTGTCTGAGGGATCAGAGCAGATGCAGTTGTATCTTAGGGCTTGGCTGTGGACAATGGATCGCGTGTGTTTAGGATGGAAGCTCGAGGGATGCAGGTAACTGTACCGATAAGTAGGTTTTCGGTACAGGGTGGTGTTGATGTGTCTATCCCTGATTTGTACTGTAGTGTCGAGAAAGTGGATCTCCTGTGTGGAGTGTTCCAGGCTCAATTTGATTGTGGAGTGAAAATTGTTGAAATCTCTGTGAAAATCTTCAAGAGCATCCCTGCCATGGGTCCAGATGATGAAGATGTCATCAATGTAGCGTAGGTAAAGAAGAGGTGTTTTGGGATGAGACTTGAGGAAACGTTCTAAGTTGCCCATAAAGATGTTGGCATATTATGGGGCCATGCGGGTGCCCATAGCAGTGCCACTGACTTGGAATTATCCTCAAATCTGAAGTGGTTGTGGGTGAGCACAAAGTCACAAATTTCAGTCACAAGCTGTGCTGTGGCATCATCTGGGACGGTTCTTCTAATAGCTTGTAATCCATCCTTGTGTGGGATGTTGGTATAAAGAGCTTCTACGTCCATATTGGCCAGAATGGTGTTTTCTGGAAGTTCACCAATGAACTGTATTTTCCTCAGGAAGTCCATGGTATCTCGAAGATAGCTAGGGATGCTGATAACATAGGGTCTGAGGAGGGAGTCCACGTAGCCAGATAGGCCAGAGGTAGGAGTGCCAGTGCCTAAGATGATGGGGCGTCCAGGGTTTCCTTTTTTATGGATTTTAGATAGAACATCCCTGGCAGGGGTTCTGGTGGTGTTTCTGTCTTTATATGTTCCTGTGCTGTCTTAGGGAGTTTCTTGAGTAGGCGTCATAATTCCTTTTGGTATTCCTCAGTGGGGTTAGAGGAGAGTGGTCTGTAGAATGTTGTGTTCAAGAGTTGTTTATAAGCCTCCCGATCATAATCCTATTTATTCATGATGACAGCTGCACCTCCTTTGTCAGCCTCCTTAATGATAATTGCAGAGTTGTTTCTGAGGCTGTGGATGGCATTGCGTTCTACAGGGCTGGGGTTATGATGTAAAGGATGTTGTTTGTTCCTGATTTCAGCTTTGGCATGGTGGCAGAAACAATCAATGTAGAAGTCTAGTCTCTTGTTTCGACCCTCTGGAGGAGTCCAAAAAGAATATTTCTTGTAGTGTTTGGAGGAAGGTACGTGTGTGTCAGTGCGTTGATCGGTGGTGTTATGGAAATATTCTTTGAGTCTTAGCCGGCAAAAGTAGGCCTCTAGGTCATTGCAGAATTTTATCTTATGTGTGGCGGTTGTGGGGCAGAAGGAAAGTCCCAGAGATAGCACTTCCATCTTTCTAATCACTCGATAAATGATTTGTTAACGACCGTCATCAGAGATGTGACTGGGACATCAAGATTTCAAAGAGAAACAGCTGTATTGGAATTAATATGCAAATTAAATTCTGTGAAAGCAAGATTGAATCAAGACTATGGGTTTTTTCCCCATTACAAAAGGTAATTTGACTTCAGGCTTCCCAGGGTTTGAACCTAACAACTGCTCTGATTTGCTGTTACTGTATGACCTGATCGTATGCTTCACACCCCTTTGCATTTATTTTCATTCCATTCTGTAAGTTCACCCATCTTTGAAGCATCTGACGAAGTGCGATTTTCTCCCATGAAAGCTCATGCGAAAAATAAATCTGTTAGTCTTTAAGTGCCACACGAGTCCTTGGTTTTTTTGTTGATTAGGTACCCAGCCTCTTATACTAGTGAATCCCTTCTGTAGTACATATTTCAACCCTACACCAGGAATAATTATTTTGGTGGGGGTGTGAATAGCAGAAAATCTTTTGAGATGGGGAGATTTCACTTCCTAACTGAAAAGAATCACAAATGCACTTGGGAAAGAGGAGGATAATGCTGGGTTCGAGGAATACATGTGTATGGATAGTAATGAATTTCAAGGAGCCTGGCTATGCTTGATCCTCATATGCCTCAGGAACTTTGGGATGCTGAGATGAGAATAGCTTCATCCACCCAAAGAGGAGTGGGGAGGGGGATTGTTGATGATAACTCTCTTCCTGAAGGGAGTCACTGCTGTTATGAGTCAGCAAAATGATGGACGTACTGTACTACTGGGCTAAGGAGTGAGTTATAATTTAATGCTGCAGTATTAAAATACCCACTTACATTAATGCAATCATTAGGTGGCAGTTATTAGATTCACAGAAAACAGATGATTTAACAGTGTCCACTCTAACCTGGGCAAGTTACATGCAACTTTTTTATAACACTATCTCTTTATGCTCTAATGTCTATGTACATTATGGCTGTGTTATAGATAACGTGAGGAAAGGCAACCTTACATTTTGTGACTTCTGTATGTAAATTCTCATTCCTAAAGTACATACATAGCTTTTTTTTGTAGTTTCCTGGACACCCCCCCACCCCCCCAATTGAGAGTAAATACAAAGGACTTTGGTCATATATTCAAAAGCAGCTGTGTTTTGTTCACTGTGTAGAGCTCCAACTGTATGTTAGGATGTGACCTGTTTAAGTTACCCCTCCATGTTATCTCCATATGTGCAGGTTGTTAGGTATATGGACTTGCCATCAGATGGCAATTTTGAGTCACTGCTTATCTGGACTGAATTCAAACTGAAACTTGGGGAGAAACACTATTTATCAGATCACCAGCACAGTGCACCACTAATTTTGGAATCCTGTAAGTAGTAGGAGCAGTCATGGCTTTAATTTAACAAATTTAAACAAGTATATTTTTAAAAGCCACCCTTTACCTTGTAGAGCCTTTATAATATAAACTAGCTGGAAGCAGTCCTAGGGTTGAGGGTTTGTCACTGACTCTGGCCTTCCCACTTCCTCCAGAGGAAAACCTTTCATGAGCCACCCAGTCTTCAGTACTGCCATCTGGATGGCAGCTTCAGCTAGAGTTTTGCCTGAGTTTTAGGAGGTGCCAGACAAATCTGTAGTTTTGGGGAGAAGAACCACACTGGCGCCAGTGAATACCAGTCAGGAGCCTATGGCTAGGGGTTGGGCTATACTAAAAAACATTTGCTGATAGCTATATCTGTGAATGCTCCTAGTGTAGTTTCTTAAGCGAAATAAGCTATGACCAACCAATGCATGACTGCCTCTACATGGGGGCTTTTCCCAGCATAGAAATGCCATTTAGCCACAAATAAATAAATAAATAAATAAATAAATAAATAAATCAGCATCTCTGAAACTACTGTATAATCATAAGTTTCCAGTGTAGACCTGGCCTAAACCTTTTATTTGCTGAGCAGGCAGTTTGGTTTCTGATGATAAAGTGGGAATGAATAAGGGGAGGCTGGTCTAATGAATTAATCACTAGTCTGAGAGCCTAGAGAACGCCTGTGTTCCATTTCTGGCCTGATACTGACTTCCTGTATGGCCTGGACAAGGTCATTTAAACTGTCTCTCAATTTCCTGATAAGGAAATAAGGAAAATACTTTGACCTCAGTGAGGTGCTGTAGCTGTTAATTAGTTCATGTTCTTAGGGTGGTATATAAGTGATGGGTATTAGTATTAGAGAACCAGAGGTGGATTTTAATGAGAGACTGCAATGCATGTGGGAGCAAGAGTGATACAGAGATGATACCGTGGGAAGGATGGGAACAGGTAACAGCAAGGAACAGGGAGGAAGAGATGAAACCATGTAACACTGAAGAGAGCAAGGACCTGGGCAATAGAGAATGGGTATGAGTATGAATGGGAGAATAAGAGGAGAGGAGCTGCTGCTTATCAAGGAAAAAAATAAGAGAGTCTGTAAAGTGATAGAATGACTCAAAGAACAGAAGAAGGGACACCCAACTTTTAGGTTAGTGAATTTAATTTAATTTGTATTTTATTCCTTCTATTTTACTTCTTAGGAGTTATCCTACACCTCTGCAAGGTTGGGGCAAAGTGATGGAATTTTAAATTTTTAATATTATTGGCTGTATTGGATTTTATTATTAAAATAACTGGGTGAGGAAAAAATTGCCCCTAAAAGTTGCTCTTCATTAGTGTCCTATGGACCCTTCAACACATTAGCTATCCTCTAGTCATCTGGTAAAGAAGCTGAATTAAATGATAGATTACATATCGGTTAACAGCCCTTCAGAACTTTTGAGCAGATGCCATCCTGGTGACTTCTTAATGTTAAATTTACTAATTTGTTCTAAAACCTCTTCTGATGGGGGTAGACCAAATTGGCTCACAGCGAGGCACCAGCAATGTTACTTTTGGTCATCAGAGGGCGCGTCTCCATTACATCTCTGTAGTGGAGCTAGGCGACAGGCTACTAAAACTGTCAACCAGAAATATAAATTTGTCAAAGCCTGCTCTAATAACATCCCAATCTAGGACAGTTCTTCAATTTGTTACCTAAAATGGGTGGCTCAGGTTTAGGAACCTCTCTCACATCCTCAGCTGAGAAGACCAATGCAAAAATTTCATTTAATTTCTCCACAATAACCTTGTCTTTCTTGAGTGCCTTTAGCATCTTGATCATCCAGTGGACCTACTAGTGTTCAGCAAGCTTTCTGCTTCTTATGTACTTAAATTTTTTTTTTCTGTTACTTGTCTGGGTGACTAGCCAGTGCCTTGTTCCGGCTGGTACTGCTTATCATGAAAGTCCTGCTGGAATGTTTCTTCTGAGGTATCCCAGGCATCAAGAATGGCTGTTTTGACCTGTGGATGCTCTTGGGTCACTAAGGGGTCAACGGTGCAATATGTGGTTTACATCACCCTGGTGAAGTGTAGGCCAGCAAAATATTCCATTGGTCTAGGGGTCACTGGGCCATTGTGTGATGCAGTGGCCCACCCACTTTCAAAGCAGGTCCAGCCAATCGGATTTTAAAAAATTCATCCCACTTTCTTATCAGCCTTTGGTTCCTTTGTGACACAAGGCTTGTGCTCACCTGTGTCAACCACTGGCCCTGCCAAAAAATCAGTTCTGTCTATGCCTCATTCAAAAGCTTCAAGGAAGGCTTCAGGATCAATATCAGGCACCACCTGGGTAAGCCTGATGGGGCAGGGGCCAGGGCTGGCTCTGCTGTAATGCATGGACGTAGTATTGTGAGCACCTTCTGTGCTGGCTCCTGGGGGTGTTGGGCTGCTAGATCACAGATGGGCTGCTGCAGTTGTTTGACTGTTACACTAGACTTGTGTTAGAGACAACAAATTCGTGCCCTTTCACTGTGCTGCTCCTAAGCAGCTGTTGCTGTATCAGTGAGTGTCATCTGATCAGATGTATCTGAAGAGTTAAGGGTGTTTCAGAAGGGGTAGGGCAGCTACATTGAGGAGAGAGTGTTGTAGTGTGTGGAGTGGGGGGCCACATCAAATTTGAGGGGCATGGCGGCAGGGGAACCCTGGGTTTGGCAGTTGGCAAAATGGCTGAGTGAACCTGGCTATCAGGGATAGACTGAGGATGCTTGCGGTGGCAGCTTCGTGCTCCATTCTGGTGAGGCAGATGGGTGTCTGGGGAGGACACTGTGCATAGCCCGCAATGGAGTGGGCAGGGGAGGCTCTTAGCATTGGACAGAAGAGACAGAAGATGGGAAGGTGACTGGTCAGTGCAATGGGGAAGGTGGTCTGCCAACTACTCACTGCAAAACAGCACAGCCACGCTTTGCCACAGGCAACCATGATGGAAGAGACAACTCAGTTTCCAGGATTCCTTGATACTCCCTGCTGCAAAAATAGCAACCATGCCCTCCCCCAAGCCATATGCTGAGGAAGGGAGGAGGAAACTTGTAAGCTGCACATGTGTTCTTTCCTGATCCCGGTTTCCCCCCTCCTGCCAAAAAAACAAAAACAAAAACAAAAGCTTCTCTTCCAGACCCTCCCCCAAACTCTCCCCTCCACTTTGAAGATCTTCGAAGCATCTGATGAAGTGAGATTTCATGCAAAAAAAAAATTGTTAGTCTTTAAGCGCCACAGGACTCCTTGTTTGTTTTTCTAAAAGATAAAGAGAGCCATTTTTAGAAATTCCTCCAATAACAAAGTGTTTTGAGAGTCGCAATGGATGCAGCTTCCTGGTAAGGGGAGCTGGGCCAGGGCACCAGCCGCAGGGTCCCTTGGTGGTGGTGATAGTGTGGAGGTGAGCCTGGAACCAGGGACCAGGAGTGGTCCCTCCCCCCACAGGGTTCCCCAGTGGTGGTGGAGAGACCGGAGCCTGGCGTGGGCCAGCTGCATGGTCCTGCAGTGGCAGGGTGGCGAGGGGGTGGTCTGGAGCCTGGAGCCACAAGGGGACAGTCAAAGAGCTGCACGCGGCTCCAGAGCTGCAGGTTGCAGACCCCTGACCTATGGCCATTCAAAGTGTAGTCAGCCACACCTGCGTGCACTCGCAGCTCTGGGGCCTCCAGACCCCTCCAGGCTGCCGCCCAACAACTGATTGGTGTGCAGGAGAGCCCCATGGAACAGTTGATTAATTGACAGCCTGCAGAAGAGACCCCCCACAAGAGCTGTTCTATGGGGGCTCCCCTGTTGGCCACTGATCAGCTGTTCCACAGGGGCCTGCTGACAGGCAGTCCCAGGGGAAAAGTTATTGGTGGCCAGCCTCTACCCCAGGGATCTCAAAGACAGGGAAGCAGCCTCAAAGACTATGAGCTGCTGACAACCGTTCCCTCTCTCCCTTTGAAATCTGCATCCAATCCACCAAAAAATGAGCTGCAGATATAAAACGGATATCTGAAAATTTGCAGGACTCTGCCTGTAGGCCAGTTTGTAGTGCCTCTAGTGGACCTTTCACAGCATCCTGCCCTTGCCTCAGGTCCCTTTTGGTGGGGCAGGTATTAGATAGGAGGATCCTAGCTTCATAATGTCTTTATAATCAAATAGTACAGTTCACACTGCTGGGCATACCCCAGTCTCAGTACTCTTTCTCAGTTCAGGACCCAATGCCTCTCCTCTGTAGCTTTTCTAGCTATCAGGCTTCAGTGATGCTCCCCTTGTGAAGAGAGGCAGAGCTGCCTTTTTGCCACTCATCCCTGAACTTAGTCATGTTCTCACCTTTTCTTCCCTCTCCAGATCTGACATTGGCTATAGGGATTGCTTTTGGCCCATAGGCTCTCTTTAACTGTTCTGTGTTGGTGTGAAGTTTCTTTGCTTCATCACAGGACCCCTAGTGGTTCCCAAAACATGGTCCATGGAGTACTTCCAGATGTTGAGTTGCTTTGGTCACACTGGTGAAGGATCTATCTGTCTTGAAGCAGTAACATTACTGGTAGTAGAGCTAGCCAGAATTTTTCAAGTGAAAATATTTTAAAGGGAAAAACAGCCTTTCAAAGCTTTGAATAAAACCCCTCAAAAGGTGGCTTTCTAAAAGTCTTTTGTGTTATGAAAATAGTGGATTGTGCTCTGACTAAAAAAATTTGGTTTTTCATTTTTGGTAGTCTTGTTAGTTATTATCTTTGCATTCTGTTATCTGTAGTTGTTTTCCTTCCCAACATTTGTCATATGAACATCTGTGAGGACCAGGTGGCTCATTTGTTTTGGTTGGAATAGGTTGCAAGAGGAAGAGCGGCTTTGTCCATCTAACCAATTGGTTTATTTTATTTTGGGGGAAAAAAAAAATTTTGGTATTGATTGTAACTTTTAGCATTTGTTTTTGCATTGTTGCTTTAGATGACAGCTGCAAAGTGAATGCTTTCTCAAAATTAAAAATAGTCAATTTTTGGAAAAAATTCATTTCAGAATCCAAATATTTCATTTAAAAAATTAACTTCAAATTTAAAAAAAGTTAAAAATTCAGCAGAAAATTTCCAAAAGCCTGCCTGTTCAAAACCAAAGGAAATGAAAATGGTTGTATAGTAGGTTGCTTTTTTTTTTTTATTGACTAGCTCCATTTGCTAGTTGTTGTCCAGTCCAGGACTCTAAATTTCCAAAAGCAGTTTTAAAAATACTAAGCCCCTCTCTTTTTCCTATATGATTACTATTTGTCTCATTTGGTAGGGTTTATCTTTGGTGTTAACTGCCCCTTCTTCAGGGATGTGTGTGTGTGTGTGTGTTGTGTTTTTTTAAAGCTATCAGATAAAGCATCTGAAAATTTTTAAAAATTAAAATACCCTTTCTTCTCCTCATTTTTGTATGTTTCAAAAAATGTGCACCAGACTTTTAAGATAACCTTTGGGCTTAGCACAAATAATAACGGTGTTTGTTTTTATTCCAAAAAGATGTAAGCATATGAAAACTGGGCAAGTGATTTCATCCATAACTACAGGATTTTGACAAAACAATAATACTTTATGCAATGTACAGGCAACCAGTAGTTGCAAAAGTTCTTGGAGACAGATAAAGTGACTTACTGTCAATAGGAGGTGGATTAGCTTCAAGATGACTAGTAACATTTGTAGTCATGTCTGCTAACATTAATAATGGAAAAATGCTCAAACCTTATATGTCAGAGCAGAAACTGACTAGGAAAGATTTTTCATTCTCCCCTTGCCGTCTCCTTCCACAGCCTTCACAGCACAGTTGGCCAGGTGCATTGTATCTTCTGCAGCAACAGCTACAAGCCACTTGCAAGAGATGGCTTACCAGACTACATGAAGCAATGGCCTGACACACTATAACAGGCCCAGTATTCTCTTCTAGGCTGACACTCTTTTCTCCCAGCAGCTCTTCATTTCCTTCAAACAGTGACATACCTGTGAAATCCTCCTAAAACTGTAGCATCTTTTTCCCTTTGAAGTGTTTCATTTTGTTTGTTTGATTTCTGTAGGAAACTGGATTTACCATTAAACTGTTGTTCTTCAAATGTGTCATGCAAATTTTAAAAGAGCATTTAATAGATATCTATATTTTAGTGGATTTTGTGTTGGAGTCCCAAACAGGTTGGGAGGGAAAAAAAAAAAAAGTAAATTATACATTGAACTGCTAACTGGTGCTGAGGCCTTGTGGTTTCCATGGTAACTGGGCTGGAAATAGCTGCATGTGACATCAGCATGGTACAGGTATAGTGAGATGCAGCCATTTCCCCCTAAACAAGTGATCACAGTGGGTACAAACATTGCTTCTGTGATTAGCATATGCAAATACACTGACATTGTAATTAACATATGCAAATATGCTAACAACCTGTGGTGGCAGGGTAGTCTTTCTGTCACTAGAATACACGGAAAGAATTTGTAGTATGTGCAAGATAAATGTACAGATTTTCCTGCAGGTACTAAAATAAAACTCTTCCCCTCTCCCTCCCTGCTTCACCTTCTTGCTGCATTTTCACTATTAAGCCTATATTTTTCTGTGGAGTGTAACTGTGGTTAAAGGTCTTTAAGCCTGCGCAGGCAAGACATACATTGAGTCAGGCCTGGAACTCCATTCTTACCATCTTCTCATGATCTTGTTTCTGGTGCAGTGTCCTAGCTTACTGAGTGTTCTTAGATTAAAATAACTCATACAGTATTAAAGGTGTCTTGCAAGTGATTTTTAAACAATTGGGATTCTATCTTTTGCTTTTGTTGGCTAAAAAGGCTTGACAGGTTCTTGGGATTTTGCTTATTTTTCTTCTTTTTAGTGTAGCAATGTCATGAATGTAAACTCTCTGATCTCTCCTGACACTTCAGGAAGAGTACATTAATTTATTAGTATGAGCACTTAATTGGAGGAGCAAGGGTGCTAAATCTTTAAAAAAGGCATCTCTATTTGTCACTGAAGTTATGAGGATTTTACCAAAACAAACAACTAGTCTGTTAAATGTAATTATTTTATTGTTTTCAAAATTGCTGTAGAGATCTGTGGTCTCATTGTACATACTTATAATAAGGGAGTCTTTATTCCAAAAAGTTTACAGTCTACATAGACAAGATAAGGTGGAAGAGAGAAAGAATTAATGTCCCAATTTTACAGGTGTGGAAATTTATATCCCTTCTCCCATGATGTCAATCAGAGATTGAAAAAAACTGTCTGATTTACATCCTGGCCAGAACACTAGCAAATGTATCATACTCCATGTAATACATTTTCTAATGTTCTCTCCAGTCCACTTGTAAAAGTCCCAAATGCTGGGATTTTTGCCATCTTTCTGAAAAGCCTATTCTACACTTAATAGAGTCTTCTAGGAAGAATCCCTCATTCTGCCTACATTTTTCCTTTCTTGGGTACAGCTCATTAGTCCTGGTGGCAATTCCAGGTAGCATTAAACAATTCCTTTCTCTTGTTGGTGTTCTACATCTGTCAGAAATGTGTGGAGTAGGCCATTTGTTTTCAACCAGTGTGCTGTGAGAACTGTCCAAGTGTGTTGTAAAGTTTTATACAAAGGTAATGAAAATCCAGATAAGCCAAATACTGTTTCATCTTAAACAATATTCTATCCAACCAAAATTGCAACTCATAAAACTTGAAAATTAATCATCAGATTAAAAGCAAGGTATTGGTCTTTCGATTCTAAAACATGGTCATTCTAAATGCAGGTGGACAAAGGGCAAAACTGAGATCATGTATACTTTTTTCTGGTGGATTTGAAATATGACTGCATTTGATCCTTCTTTTGCTTGTTGTATGAACTATGTTGCTAGTAAGACCGTAACCATTGCACATGTAAGTAAATGTGGCATTTATGAGCAATCAGTTCAGCTGAAAAAAGTTGGTGTGCTGTGGAATTGTTTGTCTCATTGAAGTGTGCTATGTTACTGAAAAAGTTGGGACCCACTGGAATAGACAGTTATGTTCCCCCCATCTACTCCCTGAGTCATTGCATAGTGAACCCCAAGTATTAAACTCTTAAAAGAGTCCCTTCTCTGTTACTTTTCTGTGAAAGCCTTCCATTTGGTCATTCATTTTGGGGGAATGTGGTCCCTGGCTTGAAACGCTATTTCAGGTTTGTGTGCAAATAGAGCGCTATAAGGTTGTGCTGCTCTAGAGAATATTAGTGTTATGAGCCCTTGCAGTGCAGTTGGCTTCACTTTGAGACAGACTTTCTACTATCGCCTTTGGCAGTGGCAGTGTCTGCAGCACCAGAGGCGGCTTTAGGCAGTGGGGCCCCAGGCGAAGGCCCTTTATGGAGCCCCCTATAGGCCCACACTGCTGCCCTCACTGGGGCCCTGGTGCCCCCTGCAGCCCTAACCACCCCCACAGTCCCAACTGCCAAGGGATGGTGGAGGAGCAGGAGGCTGCAGACCACCAGGGCCAGAAGCTGCGCTGCCCGCTTGGCTTTGCTGCAGCAGGGGCGGAACAGCACTCCCTGCCTACCTCCAGCTGGCTGCGCCCCTCCCCAGGGAGAGGAGAGCGGCTGGTGTGGAGCCGCAGCGTGCAGGGGTGGGCCCCCAGAGCGGCCTGCTCTGAAGAGTTTGGGCAACTTCGCCTCTGACCACCTCAGGCCTGAATAAAGACTGCCTCTCCCCCAGACACTGGATTGGGCCTGTTCAGGCCTGGGTTGGCTGGGGGTGAAGCAGCCCGAACTCTTCACAGCGGACTGCTCCAGGTCCCTGCTGCCACAAACCACTGCTATGCGCTGGCTGTTCTCTTCCCTCTCCCTGGGGAGGCGTGGCCAGCTGTGGGTAGGCAGGGAGTGCTGCTCAGCCTCTGCTGCAGAGAAGCCAGATGGGCAGGTTGGCGACACAGCTTCTGGCATGGCCCCCTGCTTCACCACCACCCCACGAGAGCAAGGTTAGGTGAAGCAGGCGACTGCTACGGGGCCCCTTACTGCTCATGCCCATAGGTGACCGCCTGCTTTGCTTACCCCAAAAGCCGCCTCTGTGCACCACTGCTGTGCCTGTGTGGATAGAATCACTGCCATGTCAGCTGCACTTTTCCTCGCAATAAAGTCTGCCTTTGGCCTTTGCTCAAAGCTCTGCATTCCAGAGCAGATAAACTGTGGATGCCATTTGACTTGTAATATATCTGATGTTTTACCTTTTTCATGTACGTACACTGTGCCTGATTTACAAACACTAAAGCTTACAAATAAAAAACTGAGACAAGGCAGTGGATGGGGGAGCTGTGCTGGGACTTGGAATAGCTATCTGTAACAGTGCAGTGATGCTGTGCTGGGTCAGCAAATGCTGAGCGTGTGGATGCAGCGTTACGTCTGTGCACAAAATAAACACTGTGTATCACTGTAGCTTACTCTAATTCACATGGCTCAATGGTTCTAGGGTCCTACCTGAATGTGGAAAAAAAAAAACCATAATTCACCACTGCTGGTAGCAACAGCAGAAGCTGTAAGGCAGACAAAGCTGCAGATGCTTTTACCATCTTAGAGTAAGTTTAGATGACAAAATGTTAAAAAAGCAGGAGTCCAGTCTATGTATGCTGTAGTTGCCAGTGATGCTTCCATAAATGGTGAAACGGGGGCCTTAATTTTTCCAATGTAAATGCTGCCTAGCATGGATAGAGCTATCAAATGAGACTACTACTTCCACACTCAATCATGTGTGGTCCTTTTGTATCCAGCTTCAAATTTCAATAGCTTTTTTTCCCCTTTGGTGCAGCTAGTGCAGACTGCTATTCTAGGTCATGTGCAGCATCGTTTCCCACATTCATCCACCTAAATGCTCATTCTTTCTGCAATGCCCACAAGAAATGAATTAATGAAAATTTCAAGTGTCCGAAGCCTCGTCTACAGAAGGGAAACTCTTGTAAACATTTCCTGCACTGCTTTAGATCCGCCAGCAATGTTGGTAGCTCTAGTGTAGGTAAAGTGTTGCCTGTCAAATACAGTGGCCAGAATTTTCAGTTCAGCACCCAGCATGTTGGTGCTGAGCAAGTCCAGAAATCTGGCTCCAGCTGTGGGTGCCAAATACTTCTGTTTCGCATAATTTTGAAAAGTTAGCCCTGTGCCATATAGACCTGATCAGAGCAGGGCTAGGTGATTTGGTGCTGAAAAGGCTGAAAGCAACCTTCCATACAAGACTCCCAATGTTGCTAACACCAATGGAACTAAGCCACTGTTGGCAGTGGAGGGAGATGTTTGCACTCTCCCTAGTGTGAGCTAGTTTGAAGTTGTTTCCTAGTGTATCCTGTCTTACGTGCATCTGTCTTTTAGATTGTGAAATGTTGGGTCCAGAGAAGGGCTCTGGTTTTGCATTTTGTACAGTACAAGAATACCATAGTGCTTATAATAATTCCACAGTTTAATGGTTCTGCTAGATTCATCAGCAAATGTGCTGATCACTCAGTGTTGTAGTCTTTCGTGGATGTTCAGGTTGGGAGCAGAGGGGCTGTTAGTTGCTGATGTTAGAAAATAGAGGCTGGATTGTCTCTGAAGCTTTGTCCTACCCTTTCCCAAATATATACCTGTAGAGATTTTCCTATCCCTTCACCCTTGGAGCTGGAGGGGAGTGACCGTTGTCATTGTGCAATATCCATTTTCCCATGTGCCTCCTCTTGGTCTTTATGCAGTGTGCTTTGTAGGTCTACAGGGTATTGTGAAGGGAAAAATAGGTGGGAAGCTGAGGGAGCAAGCATTATCTTCTTTGCAGTAATTCTCTAGAAGAGACAATGTGGCCTTGCTGTGTTGCCATTTCCACTGAGTCCTCTCACATCTAGCTGTCTCAGGGGATAAGGTTTCCTTGCTAGTATGGCTTCATTGGAGTTGCCCAACCAGTGGCAGGAGCTCACAGTAGGCCAGAGTAGCTGTTTAAACACCTCAGAAATTTCAATTCACCTTTGCCCTCCCTACAAGAAAGATGGAAAGAAGAATGGAGTTTGGTAGCTGGGGGAGGGGACGGGGGGACGGCAGATGATGTTCTTTGGGTCACTGGCAGCAAGGAAAAAGGCAGGCAGAAGGAAGGAGTTATGCCCTGTTTAAATTGGTTGCCACCATGTTATGATGCCATTTTAAGCAAGTTAGTTGACTGGCTTCTGAGGATATAATTTGAATGAGTATGAATCCAGCAAAAATGTTAGTTTCATGTAAAAATCTGTTCTGATTTGGAGATTCATCTAATTTCTAATAGCGTGTAAAGTGCTGTGTGGGATGAGAGGTGATGTACTGTTGAAGTGAAAGCTTTGAATTTTATATTTATTACCAACTTGGCTGGGCTCTTTTCATATCACCAGTGGGGTACAGTTTGATTAGATTTTTATGCTGAGTATCAGAGAAATATTGTTTCTTTGTGTGTGGTTTTTTTTCCCTCTTGTGCCTTCTTTCTCTGATAAAGAGGACTTAGTGCCACTGAAAGATGCTGGGTTGATAAAACCTGGAGACTGAAATGGTACAGTCTGGGCAGTGCCAGTGAAAGTGTACGTACCATCTGCCTATGCCCTGACACAGAATGGACCATCTTTAACGGGAAGAGAGTAAGTGGAATTCTATGGCCAAACCAATTATTGGCCTCAGCTGAGAGTGCTAAAAAGGATGTTATTCAGAACCAGTTGGTACTGGTAGTGATGTCTGTGATGCTGTCACTTGTCCATGGGGAACAGAACTGAGAACCACCAGAATTATTATACATGAGCCTCAAAATTGTTGAGATCTTTTGCTCAGTCCCATCCTGGGCTGCATTTGAAGTTGCGACTGATAAGTGAAAGCTGCTGTAGCCCATCAACTATCCTGTGTTCTCCATTCTCCCAGTGGTGACATTCTCGTCAAATTACTGGACAGGAAGGAACTCCACTCCAGAGGTGTCTTGCTAGATTGTTTGAGGAAGACTGGCAAGGGTGGTTTGGCTATCTATTTCAGGCCTTGACAAATAATATAAACAAGGAGTCCTGTGGCACTTAAAGGCTAAGTGCCACAGGACTCCTTGTTTGTTTTACTGAACTAGACTACTACAGCTGCCACTTTAGAACTTGACAAATAATATGTTTCTGGTTGCTATGGCAACCAGTTTTAGCAGCCTGTTGGCTAGCTTCACTGCAGAAATGTAATGGAGGAGCACCCTCTGGCAATCAGAAGTAAAATTGCTGGCACCTAGCAGTGAGCCAATTTTGTCCACCCCAGTTCTAGATGCTTACATGGCCCTCAGTTCTGTACTAATGGAGCATCTTACAAATGTTAATAAAATTAATCTTGCACTGGCAAGAGTGACAGTCAAAAAAGCTAACCAACTGTAGGAACTAGAAGGCATTGGATAGATAATAGAACAGAAAATATCATAGTGCCACAAGATAACTCTGTGGTATGACCATGCCTTCACTAGTGCGTGCAGTTCTGATTGCCCAATCTCACAAAAGTTGTAATAGAATTGGAAGCAGTGCAGAGAAAGGCAGCAAAAGTGGTTGGGGATATGGAGTGGCTTCCATGTGAGGAGAGATGAAAGAGTATGGGACTGTTCATCATAGAAGAGAAATGGCTAAGAGGGAATATGTTAGAGCATATAGAACCATTAATGATGTCGAGAAGATCCAAAGCGAAAGTGCTGTTACGCCTTCACATAACATAAGAACAGGGGTAGTGGATGAAATTAATAGATGGCAAGTTTAAAACAAATGAAGGGAATACTTCTCACAATACACAGTCAACCTGTGGAACTCACTGGCAGGGGATGCTGTGGAGGCAAAAAGTATAACTTGGTTTGGAAAAGAATTATATAAATTCATGGAGGATAGAAGAAAGGCTACTGGGCTAGAAGAACTATTGATCTGACCCTGTGTGGCAATTCTTGTCTCTGTGAGGTAGGAAAATATTATGGCCCTTGATTTATAGAAAGACTAAGAGATGAATTGCCTTGCTCATAGTCACACAAGGAGTCCGTAAGTGAAGAGCTGGGAACTGAACCCAGATCTCCTGAGGCTGAACTCAGGGTCTCAAGAAAGGATACTCTTATGGTTGCTTACTGTATGTAAGTGAAGGTTTCCCTGCTTGTGCTGTACGTGTTCTAGAGAGAAGCATTGCACATGTGATGCTGTATATTGGTACAAGCTTCATGGAACAATTATTGCAAGGCCTGGAAGAAGAAAAGTAGGTGGTACTGTTGGTTACTCTGATCTTGAGGGCTCTGTACTTCTCCACTGTGTGTGTTGTAATGTGTGGCATTTGGCAGAACCAACATTAACATGCAGCTTGTACTAGCATAACCAAATTGCTGTTGATGGGTAGCACTTGGAATGGAAGTCTAGGTCAATTGAAAGAAGACTTGAAGCTATCAGCCTATAATTGCCCACCTCATCAACAGACTTACATCTATCTGAGACCTTTGCACGGCAATTGGACAGGCTGTTGGGAGGGTTAGATCCAAAGAGACTTGCCTGGGGATAAGTTGCTGTTGGCCTGTTGAAGGAATCTGCAGTCCCTTGTTTCAGCTGTGAATTCCTTTTAATTTTAAAATAGGAAGAGGAAAGGGCCAGGAGTTAAGGTGATGATGTAACAAATTTGTTCCATCCTTTACTTTGGACAAACTGAGAGTCTGAATCTTTAAGACCACAAGTCACTTATGAATGGTATAACAAACAAGGAGTCCTGTGGCACCTTTATAGACTAAGAGATCTGTTTATTGCATGAGCTTTTGTGGGATGCCAGAGTGGGATATTCTCCCATGAAAGCTCATGCTATAAATAAATGTGTTATTTTATAAAAGTGCCATGGGACTTCTTGTTTGTTTTGCTGAACCAGACTAACAAGGCTACCCTTTGGAACTTATCAGTAAGAATGTCTCTTCCTAATTTCAAGTGGAAACAGTGTCTGGATCACCACACACTTTGATACTACTCTCAGTTTGTGTGGGGGCCAGGAGAATGTCAGGGGCACAAGGGTGAGGGGAGGGAAGCGTGAGGGTTCAGGACAAAGGGGCACTGGCTGTGCTGTGTGTGAGGACATGACTGTAATTGGAGTACTGTTGTTTAGATTTGATGAACACTGGCAGGGTTGGTTAGGTGGGATTTCCAGCACTGTGGTAGCTGTGGTGGTGCAGATTAAGTGTGATGTGCACTGGCAGAATTGTGGAAGGGGGAGCTCTGGGACTGGAATAGACAGTTAGTGACTCATGAAAAGCCGTTGGGAGAATGAGGGCAGTGCCTGTGAAAGGAGACAGTGAGGTGAACCTTTGAAACTTGCTGGTTTCTCATAGTGTTCGTAGATTTCCATCTGTCATGTTTCTGTAACTGACCTTTACCTTCCCACAGTCATGCATGTAGTGTTGAAACAAAGAGGTAACTCTGCCTGGTGTTAAGCCTCAATTGGACAGTAGGGCATTATCATTTTTGCCCATGGCAGTTTGACTCCATATTCCTTACTGACCTGTTCTTGGTAGTGCTCCATGTCTCCCAACTCCTATTTTAGGCATTACCCCCCCCACCCCACCCCTTGTGGCAGGTGTTTTATTCCATTTGTGATTGGAGGGACAGACATGAAAGAAATCAGGAGGAGGAGAGGTGAACTACAGTGGATTCACTTAGACTGCAAATTGGTTCATTCAAAGTGACTTGCTTTCCATCGTCTATGTCAAGCGCATGTTTAAGCTTGAGCTAGTCTTCTGGACACCTTCCCGGTGAGTTTTCCAGAGAATGAGTACAGATGAAATCCAATTAGACACAGATGGATGGGGGTGGGGGGAGTAGAATTGAATTTGAAAGTAGGAGGAGGGGTGCAGATTAATTGAAAGAAATGAGACAGGCGTGTGTTTGTGTCTGTGTGCGCGCACGCGTGCATGCGTGTGTAATGGGGAGAGAGTCATTCTAGGATCAGAAGCCTCAGCTGGGACACATGCACTAGGCCAGGGCCAGGAACCTTTGGAGGTTTCTTTGCTCTCATCTGCTGCCGTTACTGCTTTTATGGTGCTTTGAGAGGCAGAGGGGAGCAGCAGGCATGTCTCAGAAGTGATTAATCATGTATGGCAGGGCTAAGAGAGCAACAGAGCATGTGCACGCTGAGATCAACACCTTCCCCTGCCCCTGAGCCCCTCTGTGTGAGCTCCTGTGAGGTTTCTCCTCCAGTTCTGAAATCCAGCTCTGGAAGTGAGAGGGATGAAGTAGCCCAGGTTTAAACAACAGTAACTCCGCTCTTTTGCCTTTCACACTTGGGTTCTGAGATTTTTAGAATCTAGAAACTTGGATCTATTAGGCTTGGGGAGACAAAAAAGTGGAAAAGAGGAGCTAGAATAGTCCAGGTGAGGGGATCTATTAGGCTTGGGGAGACAAAAAAGTGGAAAAGAGGAGCTAGAATAGTCCAGGTGAGGGGAGGTGAAGAACCTGGTTGAAAATTTCAGCAGAATGGGCAGAGAAAAATGTAAAAGTGAAGAAATGATTCTGAAAGCTTTCCAATGTAGCTGTGTAAGTAGGGGCTGGCCACAGTGCAGCCAAGAGCATTGCAGGTCTCCCACCACTTCCATTTTGCAAATCTAAGTATCCAAACATAAGTCAGCCCCCTATCCTTCTTCAAAAACACCAGAAGAGACTTAAAATCATGAGATTTAAAAATACAAATTTTGGTTCTTTTTATTAACCTTCCAGTTTCTTAAGCCTCTAAGTTTCACACTTTCAAGCTTTTCCTCTACAACCTGAAAGCTAGAAATGTACTTTTAAAATGAAAGCTAGGTCTTATATAATCACAGGATTCCAAGAGCTCAGGCTATAAGAAAAACACCAAATATCTTGAGACTTGTGATAAGATCCTGACAGATAGCAACACTGCTACATCTAACCAGCTTTTGCTATATCCTTTCTTTTTCCCATTGTGTACAACTATCTGGTCTGCATACACCTTTCCTCTTAGAATTCCCCCTTCAAAGGACTGCAAGCCTTCCCCTGAATCCAACCTTAAGGTTAAGGCAATATTTCCAGCTTTTAATTGTTTATAAGAGATGCTATTAAAGTGAACTCAAAACAAAACAAAACAAAAAAATCCAGCTGTGTCCCTTTCATATAACAGTTTGCTTAAGAGCTTCAGACTGAAAGAGTTCCAAAGGGGAGCTTCATACTGAAAGAGCTGTGTCATTATATTTTTGTACTCAGTTACTCTGGCTGATTAGTAGATTTGTTGATGAGCCCTGAGCTGTGGACATTGTCTCTTGTGTGTTGATATAGCTGTAGTTTATTATTGTAGGGTCACTTGGACAGGCTATGCCACATGAAGTAGTTTGCTGCAGGGTAGCTAGTGAGTGATGATATATTGCCGTAAACAGTTCACAGCCTTATAGGTACTACCTCTAATAGCAGATCAGAAAAGTGGCCAGAATCTGGAACAGGTGATTTATTGTATTTTTGTGTGTGTTAATAATAAATATTTCTATGAGAAATAAGATGTGTGAGCAAATAAGAATTGTTTAAAAGTCTCTGCTCTGGCCTGGATTTCTTAGGACAGGAGCAGTGTATATTGGCAGGTCTTTATCTAATGATAAGAATAAGAAAGAGTGCTACAGATTAAAATTGAGTTCCAAAGGGGCAGCCATGTTAGTCTAGTAAAGCAAAAAAAGCAAGGAGTCTTGTGGCACTGTTAGTCTTTAAGTGCCACAAGACTCCTTGCTTTTTTTAGATTAAAATTGAGGTGCATTAGTAGAATGGTTTGGGGTTCTCAGAATTAAAAAGGCAAGGTGTATTTCCTGGCAGGATTGAAAAGTGTTAATGAAATTAGAATCTGGCGAGGCTGAGAAGTGGAATAAATACTGTCCCCTTCATTGGACGCTCCTCCCTTTGAGGACTGCACTCATGGTCAGCAGTCATAGAAGACAGAATAAAACAGGATTGAACTGAGCTAGTCAACAGGGGGCATTCCTGGAGGTGAGCAAACTTCCTTGGGTGCTGGAAACCCAGGTAATACAGGTCACTGCTGACAGAAATATGTCATCATAAAGGTCTAGGTCTGCCTTAGCATAGGTTAATGTAGTATTTGGTGAGATATGGTGTCATCAGTGAGGTGGGAGAAGGGAGCTTTTTATTTCGTTTTCTCCCACCTTAAGACAGCTGGCCTTTTAAGCATTTGGGAAAGTCAGGACTTGGGTAAGCTGATCAGTGGCTCCTCTGAGGCTGTGTGGCGGGGTTTGTCTGCGCTGCCTGAAGAGAGCCTTTGGCCATTCTGAGTCCCCAGTGTTTAAGAAAGATGAATTCAAGCTGGAACAGATGCATAGAAGGGCTACTAGGATGATCTGAGGAATAGAAAACCTACTTTATGAGAGGGGACTCAAAGAGCTTGGCTTGTTTGGCCTGCCCAAAAGCAGGTTGAGGAAAGAGATGATCACTTTCTATAAATACATCAAAGAGAGAAATACCAGGGAGGGAGAGGAATTGTTTAAGTTCAGTGCCAATGTGGACACAGGAACTAATGGATGGCCATCAGGAAGTTTTTAGACTTGAAATTAGATGCAGGTTTCTAACCATCAGAGGAATGAAGTTCTGGAACAGCCTTCCAAGGGGAGCAGTGGGAGTGGAAAACCTAGCTGGTTTTAAAACTGAGTTTGATAAGTTTATGGAGAGGATGGTATGATGGGGCAGCCTAATCTGGCACTTAACTGACCTTTGACTCCTAGAGTAAATATGCCCAATGGTATGTGATGAAATGTTTTATGGGGTGGGTCTGAATTATTACAGAGAATTCTTTTGTGGGTGTTTGTCTGATGAGTCTTGCCCACATGTTCTGGGGTTAGCTAATTGCCATATTTGAAATCAGGAAGGAATTTTTCCCCAGGGCAGATTGGCAGATGCCCTGGGCAGTTTTCATCTTCTTCTGCAGCAAGGGGCACAGGTCACTTGCTGGCAGATTCTCTGTACCTTTATCTCTTTAAACCAGTGGTTTTCAAACTTAGGGTCAGGATCCAGTACAGGGTCACAGATCTTCAGGTACTGGGTCATGGTGCCCCCTGCTGCTGGCGCCAAAAGACTGGAATGCATTGCTCAGAGATGTAAATGTTGGGTTGCAGGTATACATTTTTTTTTTCAACTGTATCCCAGTGAAAAAAGTTTGAAAACCACTGCTTTAAACAATGATATAAGAACTTCAATAACTCATTTATAGGTTGGGGTCAATTACAGGAGTCCCTGGCCATGGTTCTCTGGCCTACATTGTGTGGGAGGTCAGATTAGATAATTATATTCATCCCTTCTGATCTTAAAGTTCATGAGTGAGAGGGTGTGCAGCATGTAGAGGATGAGGAGGGGGTGTATGTACCCAAGACCTAAGGAAAAACTGGAAAGGGGCTGTTATTTTTTTCATCTTTTGTAATCAAGAGTGTAAAGAGTAACATGGGGAAAGCAGGAAGTAGTGTTGGAATGCCACAGCCTCTTTCACCCAACAGACAAGAGGGTCTGTCTCACTTATTTGTCTACTTTTGCGGCACAAGTGGAAAGTGTTGTGCGGCAGTGGGTATTCTGGGTGTTTTTTGGCTAAAACTGTTTTCATTGTGTGGAGATCCATTTCTGACACTCTGGAATCAAACTGGCTTTTCTGCAGTGCCTGTTGCAATCCTGGGATCCCCAAGTGATGCTCCCATATGACAAGGAGGCATGCAGGGTAAGTATGAAGATGGACAAAAGCAAATTTATGCAGTTATGGGTTGGATGGTAGTAGCTCTACAAAGCAAACATGGTGGCTGTTTTCTGTGCTTAGTGATCCCTCATGTGGAGTCTCAGCATTAGACCTATGTTTGTTGAGAGATGGAGGATTGACCAGACACTGATATGATCCCCATGCATAAGGATAAAAGCATGTAGGATGTTTAATTTTCTTTGAGGGTGGCAGCCTACCAACAGCAGCGTGAAGGGGAGCTCTATTTAATATCATTCCTCCTTTGAAAGGTGGCACTTCTCAGGCTGTCTTGACCTGCCTAGGATGCTCTCTGGTGTAATGTGAGCTTTCAAATATAACAGAGTGGGGGCTGGCTGCCAGGCTGCCTGTAATCCCCCCAGCTGGCGAGCAGGAGGTCTGTGGCGGTTGCCGGGGCGATGGCGGGAAGCTGTGTTAGTTTAATGAAGCGATGGGAAGGCCGCTGTTTATTTCAGTGAAGTGGGGGTGCACTAAATTGTCAGTACATTCACTGAGTGCGTGGTGGCTGCCAAAGGTTTTCCAGGCTGTGTGTACCTCATTTCCCCACCCTGACTTTTCAGAAACACCCTCCCACAGGCATGGGAATTTGTGCTGGCACACTCAGTGATTGATGGGTTCCCCTCTCTCCAAAGCATGTGTCTGTTTTTCTCCTCTCCTCAGCTCCCAACAGTAAGTCTGTTTTTTTTTTCCCGTCTTGTTTTTATACCAACTCCCCAGGCCCCCAAGCATGCCCTTCTCCCAGTCAATAGCTTTTCCTTTCCTGGAAAGTGTTCCCTTTACCTCTGCCCTGTGATGACTTTGGAAATAAGCCCTCTGAGAAGAAACAGTCATTCCTTGCCATATGTGCAAAGAATACATTTTACCCTCAAGCTAGAAGGGTTCTTTCCTTTCTTAGCCCATGTGGGGGCATCAATTACCAATTTGGATTTTGAACTTATTCTCTGATTTAAGCAATTGAAGACTCAAAGCATCAATGGGATATTCTCCCATGAAAGCTCATGCGATAAATAAATCTGTTGGTCTTTAAGTGCCACAAGACTCCTTGCCTTTTTTTTTTTCATATTAAAAGCGATCCACAAAGGAAGAAAACAGCTTTTTGAAAGTTTCTCGGGGTCTTTTGGATCCCCCACCCCCATCTTTCTGCATGTTATTTTCAATACATCAGAAGTCTCAGGTTTTTTTAATCCTCTTGTTTTGAAGATTCGATGGATGGCCTGAATAGTGGTGGGTTCTGAGATCAGTGCAACAGTGCAGTGAAACTTCATTAACTGATATAGGAATTAACTTTTATTCAGACCACTTAAAACTCTGGGGAGTTTAAATAGTTAACTAACAAGCATCTGTGAGAGCAGTTTTCCCCCTTTAGATTAAAATCCCCTTGTCCATTCAATTAAGGGCTGAGAAATGCACAATTTACATCTGTGTCTAGTAGTCCTTCAGTAAAAACAGGGAAGAAGGGTTATTCGTGTCTCCTGCAAACAGGAAGGAGAAAGAAGAGAGAGAGAAATCCTTCCAGACCTAACACAAAAAAGAAACATAAATGACAGCGCTGCTTCCTTCCTCCCGTCCCCCCTTTTCTGGTCACGATTAAAGATACTATACACATATCACTTGAACTGGAGCTGTACTGCATGTCAACCTTGTATGTATGCTAGCACATCACAACCTCCCCATCTCTTTGTGGACAGTAACTTTTGGGCTCCAAGTGCACAGGCCTTCTTTCTCCTGGATTTGGATTGCCTGCCAGATATCTGTTACAACCAAGTGCTTTCTGGTTCCATGGGCACCAGTATCCTTTGAGAACGTGCAGGCCCTTTTGTGTCAGGACTCCTGTGTGGACGAAAATGACTCTCTTCCTCTGCATGAAAGCTGCATCAATCCAAACCGTGTCTACCCCGCATCTGCTAACCCCTCCTCTTTCCTCATTCTTACTCTGTATGTGTGAGTGTTAGCACTGTGCACTGTCTGATAATTAAAAACCTTTGAGGGGGCATTTTATTGAGTTAGCATTAGTTATTTTGCCAGGCTAGGAGAGAGAGAGATGGATCTGTCCCCAGAGAGAGCTGCACTGATGAGGGGTGGGGGAAGTGAGAGGAGAAGGAGGAGGAAGTGGGGGCGAGATTGGCAGGTGACTGCCAGCCACAAAGAGATGACAGCAGCTGCAGATCCTGCAGTCCTAGTTGAACACTGCACTGCAGGTACTGGGTTAATGGGTGGGAAGAAGAATATCAAGGTGAGTGGGTGGAGGGAGGGTGCTAATGTGGGGGAGTTGAATTCTCTGCAGTGCCAAGATAGAGATTATTCTCACATACATATATATATATATATATATATACACACACACACATATATATATATATAATATATATCATTAGACTTTTGGTTCTCCAGAATATCTTCGTTCATATAAATGAAAAAGGAAAAACAGCTTCCTCAAACGTGATAGTATTCTACAATCATTACCTCCTGACAGTACTGTAATACTCTATAGAAATAGCCTGAAATGCTTTAGTGTGTCTTTGACCATTGTTTTAGAATACTGTAGTATAGCTGTCCTTGTTAAGGGGGAAGAACAGGATCCTCAGCCACTGGTCCCTTCACTCTAGTGTTATAGGGCCCCACTGCTGAAAAAGGGGGAACATTATAACCTAAGCCTTGCTGTGTTCTAGTTTATGTCGTTGATGATTATTGGTCTACAAAATTCAGGGAGCCTTTTTGGGGGGTTCCGTGAAGACCAAAAGGTAAGACTTAGAATGAAATCCTTGCTAGCTGCTGCAGAATTTATCCTTGCTACTATCTTTTGCTTGGTAAGGCATCTGTTTGCAAAGAGAATTGAGGATATGAACAGAATCTGAAGATGAAAGCAGTGTCTCATCTCATGTTCCAGTGGGAGATGTGTAACTAGATGGAATGGATTAGGTTGTAGAAAGAGAAGAATAACTCTCACCTGCCTGTGTTAAAATAAAAGATCTTGGAAAAAGTTTTTCAGAGCACGTCATATATCACAGAGTGCCACCCTTGCTGTATACTCCTCTCACCTCCTGCCTGGATTCTCCTTGAGAGCCCTATCCAGCAGTTACAGCATTCTGAATTTATCGTCACTACACAGCATAAGGGCTTGGTGGTACATGCCAATTATGGCACCTCTCTATATCTGCTGTCTTGTTCTCCACAAAGTCTATTTTCATTTAAAGAAAAAAAAAGGTTTCTAGCTGTTATGGTTGTGAAGAAAACCTTAAAAAAGTGAACAAAGTATAACCATATGTTAAAGTCTATGTGAGTCTGCAGAGAGCAATAGTTCTGAGTGGCATGAACTGCCCCGTTCATCTGCGTGAGTGGTTAACTCAAACATCCAATGATGATGATTTAAGTGTCAGCATTAATAACTTTAATTTCCCTGTAAGAGAGGAGAGGGGGTATTGCAGATCTGCATATTCTCCCTACCTCTCTCCCCTCCGCCCCCATTTCTCATTGCTCTGGTACCATTTTCAGTGATCCATCACCTCCATCTGTGGATGCTATGTTGTTGCAAATTGATCTACTAGTGCTGTGTAATTTAGCCCCATGAATAGGTGGCAGATCCTAATTTTACAGATCAGGTGATAGCTAGTACCACATAGAAGAAATCTGCTACTCAGACAGTGATGGGCACATTAGATATATTTAAATGAAATTCTAAACAGATATTTTTGGCAGGAGTTAATCCTTAATACTTCATTTCCACCAAGATAAATCATGCTAATTACTTGGTCAGTTTGTTTTCACATAGTCCTGCTGTGTGGAGCTGACTGTTGGCCCAAGTTTGGCCACTAGTTTTGGCCATCTCTGTCTTTGGGTGGCCAGCTTCAGATTCTTTAAATCTGTTTTTCAGAGGAGCTGACTACCACAATTCCAGTTGACTTAAACAGGATCCTGGGGAGCTCAGCCTCTGGTAATAAGCCTTAGTTGTCTCAAACTGGAGACTTGAGGATATTGGTGTTGGCATCTTGGTCATATTATATATTGTACTGTTCTGGCTGGACAGTTGCCATTTTAATCACAGTATTTGTCACAAAATATTTACTAGATGACCTTTATATTAACTTTGCTCCATCTTGTTTGTCTATATTCCCTGTGCTTTCTCACCTTTCTCCAGCAGATGGTGTAATGGTTGTAGGTTAGGTTTCAGGCAAGTGGTGTTCATAGGTTTTGATTTGATCTACTTGTATTCTTGATTGTAAAATAATACAGAAACAAGGTGGTTTTTTTTTTTTTTAGAACAGATGACCTTAAAACAAATGCACTAAAATGGAGAAATAGATAAAGAAGTAATTCAGAGTGGTCAGACTTCTTTATGAGGCATTTTAAGCACTGTGGATTTCATTTCTTTGCAAAAGGTTGGCTGGCCAGTGTAGCATGTACAGTGGCCAGCTGATGTTTTGCAAACAAATTTATTCATGGTGATTAAAATGGTTCATACAAGAAGTTTGACCACTCTGAATTACTTCTTTATCTATTTTCTCCATTTTAGTGCATTGGTTTTAGGGTCATCTGTTCTAAAAAAACATTTTTTTTTATCTGCATTGTCCTTTAGTCTCACACCCATGGTCCAGCAGATAATGTACATGACTGAAATCCAGAAGATTTGAGTTTTGATCCTAAATAATCTTCAGACCCTCTGAATGATAAGGCTACTCATTGAACCTGCCCATACGTCCATTTACCTATTTGTAAAATGAGGATGCTTCCTAACCTCTGTAAAGTGCCTTGAGGTCTATGGATAAAGTGCAGTATAAATGCTTAGTATCAGTATTATTAATGTATTATTCATATATAAAGATGTGCCCCCCCCCCAATCTCACAGCTGATATTTGAAATTTTGGAAAGTTCGAGGGAAGGGTTATTGTCCAGTGGGTAGTCACTAGGCTGGAAGTCAGGAGAGGGAGGATCTATTCCAGGCTCCACCAACAGCATGTTTTGTGACCTTAGGCAAATCACTTTACCTTTCTATGCCTCCATTAGAGGACCAAAGTAATAGAACTCAGATGAAATTTAATAATGTAAAGTGCAAGCTCATTTACTTAAGGACTAATAAAAATTTCAGCTGTAAGCTGAGGCTTATCAGTTGGAAATGACAGAGGAAGAGGAAGATCTGATGGGGTTTTGTTAGTCAACAGTGGAATGATTCAGCCACCAATGTGATGTGGCTATGAATCCTAGGCTGTATCAGGTGAGGTAATTCCAGTGAGATATTAATGCCATTGTACAAGGCACTGCTAAAACCTCTTGTGGAATATTTGTACACTTTTGATCTCTTATGTTCAAGAAGGGTGAATTTGCACTGGAACCAGTGCTGAGACGAGGTACTGGGATGATCATGGGAACTAGTGAGTCTGTCTTATAAGAGATGACTAAAACAGTTTGGCTTGTGTTGTTCGAAGGCTGAAAGGGAATATGCTTACTCTCTCTATCTGCGTAGGGAAGGTAAAAACTAGGTAAGGGGAAGAGCTAGCCAAGCTAAAGGACAGTGTTGTCACAAGAAGAAATTTGTGCAAATTGGGCATTGGTAAATTTAGACTGGGAATTAGAAGATGGTTTCTAATAATCAGAGGAGTGAAGTTCTGGAACAGCCTTTCAAAAGGGGCAATGGAGCATGAAACCTAACTAGTTTTAAGATGGAGCTTGATAAATTTGCAAAAGGGGTGATAATAGGGTTGTGTCCAATAGCAGTAGACTTTACTTGACACAGGATGTCCCTTCTAGTTCTGTGCTCCCAAAGCTAGGAGTGTGAAGTCTGCCTCTCTAGTTGGCTACTTTTTGTTAAAATGATTTGGTACCAAGTGGTTTATTTGATTGATTGTGCTGCTGGTGTTACTGGGGAACATTCACTGGTTCTGTCATGATGACTTTCAGCAAGTGCCTTTGCACCCCACCTCCTGCTACCTTCCAGCAATATTTTCTCTTTTCCTTTTCTAATCCTATTCATAATCTCCTGGTGCCCAACAACAAGCCTTCAGGGTACATGTGCTAGTGAGAAAATCTTGAGCTGCAGAATTAATATTCCTGGAACATAACACCAGCAGCATGCACATGCTGAGGAGAATATTAGAGCTATTAGCAGTGGGAGTTTGGAGTGCATGCAACATCTAGATGGAGAATTCAGTGTGATTAATCTGCCTCTAAGCAGCAGCCTTCGGGCTCTGGGAATTCTGAGGCACATTTAGAATTGGAACTTTTTTTTAATTACCTTTCCACATCAACAAAACAATCACAGTGTGAGGAAAATAAACCCATTGATTCCTTGCTCTCTTTTTTTGGATGAGACGTACCCTGCCTACTTACAATCCCACTAGCTCCAACAGCACTTTCTACAAGCCTCGAGGAGCTTTAGTCCTAGTATCCTGGTCAGATTCCAAGTCAGCTTATTACATTTTGAGCCAACCTAAAGCATCTCAGCTCTAATCTCTGTTGATTTTTTTTTTTTTAAATTTCCCCTCTTCCTTTCCTCCACTTAATGCTATTGAGTATCATGATTGGTTCAAACAGGCTGCCATTGTTGCTGCCCAGCACGGGCTGCATACTTATGATGGATGGACTGACAGTGACCCTCAGGAGGGAGAGAGCTGAAAGAACATTAAAGTTTCTCCTATGTTTTTAGAACAAAAGTGACAGTGTTTACAAGGGAAGTATAGAAAATATAAAAATTACAAATAATCTATGAGACAGACTGCAGGCTCTGTAAGAACATAAGAGAAGGCCATAGTGAGTCAGACTAATGGTCCATCTAGCTAAGGGTTCTGGCTTCTGACAGTGGCCAATACTGGATGCATCAGAAGGAATGGACAGAAAAGGGCAATTATCAAGTGATCTACTACTTATCATTTACTCCCAGTTTCCGTCAGTTAGAGGCTTACAACAGCCACAGCATGAACCTGCATTTCTGGCCATCTTGGCTAATAAGTCATTGATGGACCTATCCTCCATGACCACATCTAGCTCTTCTTTGAATCCCTTTTATCCTTCCTGGCAATGAGTTCCACTGGTTGACTGCTTTGTGTGAAGTAGCACCTTTTTTTTAAAACCTGCTGACTATTTCATTGGGTGACCCCTGGTTCTTGTTCCAAAGAAGTAGCTGTGTCGGTCTAGTTCATTAAAACAAGCAAGGACTCTAGTGGCACTTTTAAAGACTAACATATTTATTTGTTGTATATGCTTTTGTGGGAGAAAATCCCGCTTCTTTAACAAAGTGGGAATTTCTCCCACAAAAGCGTATGCGATAGATAAACTTGTTAGTCTTTAAAAGTGCCACTAGGCTCCTTGTTTGTTTCCCTGGTTCTTGTGTTATTTGAAGGGTACTAACACTTTCTTACTCACTTGCTCCACACCATGACTGTTTAGTTTGTTTAAAAGCCTTTAGTAAGGGACCTTTTCAAAAGCTTTCTGAAAATCCAAGTGTACTTTATGAACTGCATCATTCTTGTCCACATGCTTGACTCCTTCAAAGAATTTGAATAGATTGTTGAGGCTTTACAAAAGCCATGTTGATTCTTCCCCAACTATTGTGTTTATCTATGTGTTTGGTTATTCTCTTCTTTACTGTTGTTTCAACAGTTTGCCTGGTGTAGAAGTTAGGCTTATTGGTCTATAATTGCCAGGATGGTCTCTGGAGTCTTTTTTTTTTTTTTTTAAATCAGCATCACATTAACTATCCTTAAGTCATCTGGTACAGAGGCAATTTTAAGCAATAGGTCACATACCACAGTTATTAGTTCCGCAATTTCCTGTTTGACTTCCGAATATACATTGGTGAGTACCATGTATTCCTGGTGACTTACTGATGTTTAATTTGTCAGTTTGTTCCTCAGCCTGGGACAGCTACTCAGGTTTGTCAGTTAAAAAGGGTATTTTATGTTTTGGCATTTCCCCCATATGTGTGCAAATGATTACAGTGTCTTTGTTTTCTTTGATGCTCCTTTAGCACCTGGATTAGACAGCCTTCCTGCTTCTTATTTACCATACTAGATTGTTTTTTCTATTAAGTTTTGCATACTTAGTTATTTGCTCTTCAAATTCTTTTTTGGCCTGCCTGATATTACTTTTACATTCAACTTGCTAGAATTTATGCTCTTCTATTTTTCTCATTAAAGTTTGACTTCCAATTTTTAAACAATGCCTTTGTGCCTCTAACTGGCTCTACAGCTGCTGTTTAACCACAGTAGGATTTTGTTTTCATTTTCCTATTATTTTTTGGGGTGCATACATTTAGTCTGATTTTTTATTATGGTGTTTTAAATAGTCTCCATGCATCTCATGTGCATTTTATCCTCATGCCTGTCCTTTTTAATTTCCATTTAACTAGCTTCTGAATTTTTGTGTGTTTCTCCCTTTTTAAAGTTAAATGCTGCCATGATGGGTTTCTTTGGCATTTTGCCCCTGACGTGGAAGTTAAATCTAATTACATTATGGTCACTATCACTGACTGGTTCAGCTATGTTCACCTCTTGGATCAGATCCTCCATTCCACTTAGAAGAAATTAGGAATTGGTTTTCTCCTTGTGGGTTCCAGGAGAAGCTGTTCCAAAAATCATACATTCTAATGTGTCTGGAAATTTCATCTCTGTATCCTTTCCTTAGGTTATATAGACTTGGTCAATAGCAGGGTAGTTGAAATCCTCTATTATTATTGTGTTTCCTGCCTTGGTAGCCTCCCTAATCTTCCTGAGCTTTTCACAATCACTATCACTATCCTCATCAGCTGATGAGTAGTGTATTCCAGCTGCTATGTTCTTGTTGGTCAAGCATGGACTTTCTCTCTGTAGAGATTCTGTAATTCAGATTGATTCCTTTTACATTTTTACTTTATTTGACTGTTTTCTTTCACATGAGTGCCACTCCTCCATCAGTATGACCTACTTCAGGGGTCTGCAACCTGTGGTTCTGGAGCCACATCTGGCTCTTAGGCAGCCTCCTTGAGGGTCCGAGCTCTGAGCTTCCCACCACCACTGGAGGATCTTGTGGGCAGCCTGCCGTGGGAATCCTGTGGGCATCCCACAACAGGCTCCAGGCTCCCCACCACCATGAGGGATCCTGTGAGGCACCCACTGCTGGTTCTGGGTTCCCCTCCTCTTCTGCCAAGGGGACCCTGTGGGAGGCACCCTGGCCTAGCTCCTAGCTTCCCCCACTAGGAGACTACACCCATTGCAGCTCTCAAAACACTTGACTATTGAAGGAATTTCAAAAAATGGCTCTTCTTATCTTTTGGTGACCCCTGACTCTGTTATTCTTTTATATTTTATACCCAGCTATAAGTGCATCCCATTGGTTATCCTCATTACTGCAGGTTTTCATATTACCTGATATGTCAGTGTCCTTGTTTAATGATAGACACTTTATTTTGCCCATTTTACTGTCTAGATTTATAGCATTTGTGCATAAGTACTTGTGCGTTTTGTCAAAATTCAGTTGCTTGCCTTCATAGATGCATAGGCTTTAAGGTCAGAAGGGACCATTATGATCATCTAGTCTGACCTCCTGCATAAGATCCTTCCTCAACACCTGTTTGAATAAACCAAAAATTAAACAGAGATGCTGTATGACAGACTTGGGAGTTCTCACTTTCTCTCCTTCTAACCACTGACATATGCTAAATCCAATTCATCCATTTCAAAGGTTCTATTGTGGTAACCCAGGTGGTCTGATTCCTTTCTCAACTGGGACTCATAGACTGCAAATTCAGAAGGGACCAATGTGATCATCTAGTCATGTGCTGTATTTAATCAGGTATTATATACTGTATAATTATGTGTTACATTTAAATGGAATTTATTTTACTTTTGATTGTTTCTCATTAGCTCTTGTACTTTGCCAACTTCTTTCCTATCCTCTGTACTAGAATCTGGAGCAGAGGTTCTCAAACCCTTTTAGGCTGGGGCCCCCTTTGAAAAATATTGCAGGCTGTGATGATGCATTGCTGCCCAAATTGACAATTTTTCTTGCCATGGCAATCTCCCTTGTGTCATGTCACTTTTACATCTGCGCTGTTGCTGAGGATGGCCTGGGACTGCCTTCAAACCATTGGGCCAGCAGCCTCTGCTCTCTGGCCACTCTGTTCTGAGGGGCTCAGCCATACATATAATAACCCCTGTAATAATCCTGAAGTCCTGTGGCACTTTTAAAGACTAACAGATTTATTTATCACATAAGCTTTCATGGGATGGGATGGGTTCTCCCCTCCACTGCTGCCCATTTACCTCTGCACTGGCATACAAATCCACACCAGGAAGGGAAGAATTTCTCCATAGCACAGACCGTGCCTGGGATGGGAGGTGAGAGCTTGCAGTACACACTGCTACAAGGATTATGGATTTTTCCAAGAAGTGAACAGCCCACAGTCAGTACAGAAACCCCCATTAAGTGAAAGCAGCTTCTGCTGGGCAAGGATTCTGGTGGTGTACAGGTTGCCTTTAGCTACCTTTTTGCCCCCTTCTCCTGGGCTACGCTGTTCTCTGCTGTGCCAAGGAATCTCTGTTAGCTGTTAGCAGTATAAGTCCTAATGAGAAGCCAAACTCGAACTGCTTCATGGGACTAAATCAGGGGCCCGGATAATCTTCATCCAAGAATATAAAAGGAACTGGTACATGAAATGCCAGCCTATTAGCAAAGATTTGTAATGAACCTGTAAACTCAGGAGTTGTACCGTATGATGGTAGAATTGCTAATATAGTTCCTGTTTTCAAGAAAGGGAATAAAAGTGATCCGGGTAACTACAGGCTTGTTAGTTTGCCCTCGGCAGTACGCAAGGTCTTGGAAAAAAATTGAAAGAGAAAGTGCTAAAGGATATTGAGGTTAATGGTAACTGAGATAAAATACAACATGGCTTTACAACAGGTAGATCATGCCAGACCAACCTGATCTCCTTTGTTGAGAAGATAACAAATTTTTTGGGCAAAGGGAATGAGGTGGGCATAATTTACCTAGAATTCAGCAAGGCATTTGGTATAGTTCCACAAAGGGAATTATTAGTTAAATTAGAAAAGGTGGGGATTAATATGAAAATAGAAAGGTAGATAAGGAACTGGTTAAAGGGTAGACTACAGCAGGTCATACTCAAAGGTGAACTGTCAAGCTGGAGGGGGGTTACTAGTGGAGTTCCTCAGAGATTGGTCTTAGGACTGATCTTATTTAACCTTTTTATTACTGACCTTGGCACAAAAAGTGGGAATGTGCTAATTAAATTTGCAGATAACACCAAGTTGGAAGGTATTGCCAATACAGAGAAGGATCTGGATGACTTGTAAATGGGAGTATTAGGAGTGGGATGAAATTTAATAATAGAAAGTGCAAGGTCATGCATTTAGGGACTAATACTGAGTATTTTTCCTGTAAGTTGGGGATGCATCTGTTGGAGCTGTTGGAGGAGGAGAAGGACCTGGGAGTACTGGTTGATGACAGGATGACTGTGAGCCGCCAGCATGATGTGGCCATGCATAAAACTAAAGTGGTTGCAGAATGCACCAGAAGTGGTATTTCCAGTAAAGATAGGGAGTTGTTAGTACTGTACAGTTATATAAGGTGCTGGTGAGACCACCTTTGGAATATTGCATGCAGTTCTGGTTCCCCATGTTTAAGAAAGATGAATTCAAACTGGAACAGGTACAGAAAAGGGCTACAAAGATGGTCTGTGGAATGGAAAACCTGCCTTATGAGAGAAGACTTAGAGCATGGCTTGTTTAGCCTAATCAAAAGAAGGTTGAAGGGAGATATGATTGCTCTCTATAAATAGATCAGATGGATAAATACCAAGGAGGGAGAGGAATTATTTGAGTACAGCACCAATGTGGACACAAGAACAAATGGATACAAACTGTCCCTCAAGAAATTTGGGCTTGAAATTAGATGGAGGTTTCTAACAATCAGAGGAGTAAAGTTCTGGAATAAACTTCCAAGGGAAACAGTGGGGACAAAATATTAACTGGCTTCAAAACTGAGCTTGATAAATTTATGGCGTGGATAGTGTAATGAGATGGCCTGCTTTGGCAACTGACTGATTTTTGACTACTGGTGGTGGATATGCCAGTGATCTGAAAAGGGGTATTAGATGGGGTGGGTTCTGAATTATTACAGGGAATTCTTGTGTCTGGCTGGTGAAACTTTCCCATATACTCAGGGTTTTAATTGATGGCCATATTTTTGATTGGGAAGGAATTTTCCCCCAGGGCAGATTGGCATGGGCTCTTGGGATTTTTCGCCTTCCTCTGTAGCATGGGGCATTACTCACTTGGTAGTGGATTCTCTGTACTTTAAAGTCTTTAAATCATGGTTTGAGGACTTTAAAAACTCAGTCATAGGTTAGAAGTTTATTACAGGAGTGGGTGGCTGAGGTTTTGTGGCCTGCATTGTGCAGAAAGTCAGACTAGATCAGTGGTTCTCAGCCTTTTGTGGGTCACAACACAGCTGGCAGTATATTGTGACTCTACAGGACACACTAGCTGTCCCCCTCCAGGCCAAATCCAGCCATCTCCTTGGGTCTTTGTGACACACTTAGTGCTGTGTGGCAACACAGTAATGTAACCATTGGACTAGATCGGGGTCCCAAACTTGAGGCCCGTGGGCAGCATGCAGTCCCTAAAGTTATTTCCTGTGGCCCACAGTGACACTGTCACTATGGATATTTACAATATTGTTGTATGAAAAGGTTTCAGTGATGTGGCCCTCGGGCTAACATACTAGTCCTCATGCGGCCCTCATGGTGGTTTGAGTTTGAGACCCCTAGATTAGATGATTATATTGGTCCCTTCTGACCTTAAAGTCTGTGAGTAATGTGACAATTGAGTAGTTTGGATTTCACTCCATATTGGACAATAGTGTATATGCCCACTACCCAGGGATTGTTTCCCTTCCACTTCCCATTCCATTCCCTCCTTCCCACTGAACTGTGGTGGGAAGGGTCAGACGAAACTGCAGCAGGATCTCTCCCCTCCTCCCACCTCCTTCACACCTTGTGGAATGTGCTCTGCAGGAACCAGCTGGAGAAGAAGTGGAGATTGCAAGCTGAGCAAGTGAATGATCAGGCCAGGAGGGACATACAGATTGTCCCTGCTCTGGCCCTGCAGAGACACTTGAAAAGAAGATAATACAGCCTGAAGCTTTTTTTTTTTTTTTTTTTGCATAGGAATTCCAGGGGCAGCTGCAGCCAAAAGGTATCCCTGCTTGGATGGCTCTAGAGCAGGCGTGGCCAAACTGTGGCTTGGGAGCTGCATGTGGCTCTTGAATGAAAAAGTGTGGCTTGTGAAAGAGTGTCAGCAAATCAATTTAGTAGGTAAAAGCATATGGCTATATGTGTCAGTGCGGCTCTTGAAGGTTTAATAATCAACTTGTGTGGCTCTTGAGTTCCATAAGTTTGGCTGCCCCTGCTCTAGAAAGACAGGTAGCAGGGGAGGGCTGCTGTGGTCCAGAGCTGATACTGAAGGTCACGGCTTCTGTAGGGATCCCTTACTGTGTTGTAAAGAGTCCTTACCCATTTACAAACACAATATTATTATTGAAAGTCAAAGATCTGAAGAACAACTCTGGATTTCAAAAGGTTTTCTCTTTCAGCAACTGAAGGTGGTCCAATAAATGATCTTAACCTCACCCATCTTGTCTGTCTTTAAGAATTTTATAAAGTGATTTTATACAGTTATTGCTGTTTATGTGTTTCATGTGGCTCCAGCAGCAATTCCAGACTGGTCTCTTTAATCTCTTGATCCTTATTCGCTAGCCCATTGTGGGTGAAATTGGGTTTCCTGCACTGCTGGGGTGGGGTGTGGGGGGACAGGACAGGACTTAAATTCAAAAAAACAAATAAAGCAAAACAATGCACGTATATTTTTTTGGTTCCTGAAAAGCTTGCGAACAGGGGACAGCAAACAGGGGAGTTTGCGAGGGAGTTGGAGGAGGAGTTTGGTGAGGCCAAGATGGTGAAGAGGAGCCGTACTGCTGGCGCCAGTACCCCTGCTATTTCCTTTAGCTCTGTTTCTACCCAGACAGAGTGTCTGACGATGGATATCTCCACCCAGATCCTGGTGTGGATTTGCAAGGACTGTGGCCTTCATTTTCCTGCCACTGATGATCAGGCTAGGGAGATGAGCCTATGTGATAGGTGCCTTCTGGTGGCATCTCTTCAGAAACAGGTAGGAGAGTTACAGGAGGAGGTGTCACGCCTCAGGGGTATCTATGCCCTAGAAAAGTTCCTTGACAGTGTCCACGATGAGACCTGCAAGGAGGAGGTCCCTATCCCAGTACCAAGGGCTACTGCCACAGCTCTGGAAATGGATGGGATGCCTATGGCAGAGGGAGGACAGTGGCAGCTGGTCACCTCTGGCAGTAGATGGTGCTCCACGCCTGCTCACATCCCACCATTCCTTGTGGTGAGGAACCGTTATGCGGTGCTGGACACGATGCAGGAGGTAGAGGAGATGCCATCCACCCCAAAGGCTGGTCATATCACAGCCACCTCACCTAAGAGGAAGTGTAGGGTTGTGGTGATTGGGGACTCCCTCCTGAGAGGAATGGAGGCACCCATCTGTCATATTGACAAGGCCTCTAGAGAGGTATGCTGCCTGCCAGGTGACCGTATCCGTGATGTAACGGAGGGATTGACAAAAATCATCCGCCCCTCAGACTACTACCCCATGCTGCTTATCCATGTGGGTACCAATGATACTGCAAGAGGTGATCCTCAGCAGATCAAAGGTGACTTCAGGGCTCTGGGAGCGAGGGTGAAGGAGTTTGGAGCACAGGTGGTGTTCTCCTTGATCCTTCCAGTCAAGGCTAGAGGCCTGAGGAGAGAGAGATGTATCCTGGAGGTGAATGCCTGGCTGCGAAGATGGTGTCGTCAGGAAGGATTTGGCTTCCTTGACCATGGAGTCCTGTTTCAGGACAGAGGATTGATAGGCAGAGATGGCCTTCACCTGTCCAAGAAGGGGAAGAGCATATTTGGGCACCGACTGGCTGACCTAGTGAGGAGGGCTTTAAACTAGGTTCATCGGGGGAAGGAGACCAAAGCCCACAGGTAAGTGAGAATGTGGGTGATCTGGGGGGAGGGATGGAACTTGGGGGGTGCTGGGACTGTAGCACCAGCAATAAAAGAGAAGGTAGTTGGAACATGGGGGGGGAATCAAACAAATGTCTTGAGGGCTCTACTGAAGCCCCAGTACGTGAGGAGAGTGGGGGAGGAGAACTCCTAGAAAAAATGCAAGGAGGTTTATGTAATAGAATTGGAAATCAACATGACAAAATAGGGCAATCGGCCGGATATCTTAGGTGCCTATACACTAATGCGAGGAGCCTGGGAAATAAGCAAGAAGAATTGGTAATATTAGCGCAGACAGGGAACTATGATATTATAGGAATAACAGAGACGTGGTGGGATAGTCTGCATGACTGGAGTTCTGCCATGGATGGGTATAAACTGTTCAGGAAGGACAGGCAGGGAAGAAGAGGGGAAGGAGTAGCGTTATATGTAAAAGAGCTCTATGACTGCTCAGACCTCCATTATGGAAGTGGAAGCGTGCCAATAGAAAGTCTGTGGGTTACATTGAGAGGGGAAAGCAACAAGGGGGATGTTGTGGTGGGTGTCTGCTATAGACCACCAGACCAGAAGCAGGAGGTGGATGAGGTGTTCTATGGACAACTAGCGGAAGCTTCTAGATCACAGGCCCTGGTGCTGATGGGGGACTTCAATTTCCCTGACATCTGCTGGGAGGCCAATACAGCAGTGCATGGGCAATCCAGGAGATTTTTAGAGAGTGTTGGGGACAACTTTCTAGTACAAATGCTAGAGGAACCAACTAGGGGCCTTGCACTGATCGACTTGCTGCTCACAAACAGGGAAGAATTGATCAGGGACGTAAAGGTAAATGGCAAGCTAGGCAGTAGTGACCATGACATGGTTGAGTTCAGGATGCTGATTAAAGGAAGGAAGGAAAGAAGCAAAACAAAAACCCTGGACTTCAAAAAAGCAGATTTTGACTCCCTCAGGGAACTGATGGGCAGGATCCCTTGGGAAGCTAATCTGAAGGGGAAAGGAGTCCAAGAGAGTTGGCTATATTTTAAAAAAAACTCTGCTAAGGGCACAGGAAGTTGCCATTCCAATTAGGAGAAAGAACAAACATGTGAGGCAGCCAGAATGGCTTAGCAGAGAACTCTGCTCTGAGCTTAAACATAAAAAGGAAGCTTATAGGAAGTGGAAGCTTGGTCAGATGTCCAAAAAGTCATATAAAGATATTGCTAGGGACTGCAGGGATAAAATCAGAAAGGCCAAAGGACAAATGGAGTTGCGGCTAGCGAGGGATGTAAAAGATAACAAGAAGGGGTTCTACAAGTATATTAGTAACAAAAAGAGGATCAGGGATGGTGTAGGCCCCTTGCTGAATAGGGCAGGCATCCTTGTGACAGAGGATGAGGAAAAAGCTGAAGTGCTCAATGCATTTTTTTCTTCAGTTTTCACAGGCAGGGTCAGCTCCCAGCCCACTGCCATGGGTGTGGCAGATGGGAGAGAAGAAGACAGGCCCTTGGTGACGGAAGGTCAGGTTAGGGACTGCTTAAAGAAGCTGCAAGTGCACAAGTCCATGGGGCCTGATGAACTGCATCCAAGGGTGCTAAGGGAATTGGCCGACGAAATAGCCGCACCGCTGGCCGTTATCTTTCAAAACTCATGGAGAACGGGGGAGGTGCCAGAGGACTGGAAAAAAGCAAATGTAGTGCCTATTTTCAAGCAAGGGGAAAAGGAGGATCCAGGGAATTACAGACCAGTCAGCCTCACCTCAATCCCTGGAAAAATTATGGAGCAGAATCCATCCTCACACACTTAGAGGAAAATAAAGTGATCAGGAACAGTCAGCATGGATTTACCAAGGGTAAATCATGCCTGACCAATCTCATTTCCTTCTATGAGCAGATGACTGGTTTTCTGGATGCGGGAAGCACCGTTGATGTGCTATACCTTGATTTTAGCAAGGCTTTTGATACAGTTTCCCACAGCATTCTCATTGGCAAATTAAGGAATTATGGGTTGGATAGGTGGACTATAAGGTGGATAGAGAACTGGCTAGATCAATGGTTTCAGCGTGTAGGAATCAATGGTTCCATGTCTAGCTGGCAACCGGTCACGAGTGGTGTGCCCCAGGGGTCGGTCCTGGGGCCGGTTCTGTTCAACATTTTCATCAATGATCTGGATGATGGAATAGACTGCATTCTCAGTAAGTTTGCGGATGACACCAAGCTGGGGGGACCAGTAGACACGTTGGAGGGCAAGGACAGGATTCAGGGAGACCTAGATAAATTGGAACAGTGGGCCAATAGAAATCTTATGAGGTTCAGTAAGGACAAGTGTAAAATCCTGCATTTGAGACCAAAAAACCCTATGCACTGCTACAGGCTGGGAAACATTCAGCTAAGTAGCAGCAGTGTAGAGAAGGACCTGGGGGTCATGGTGGATGGGAAGCTGGATATGAGTCAGCAGTGTGCTCTTGCTGCCAGAAAGGCCAATGGCATACTGGGCTGCATCAAAAGAAGTATTACCAGCAGATCAAGGGATGTGATCATTCCCCTCTATTCTGCACTGGTAAGGCCACATCTAGAATACTGTGTTCAGTTTTGGGCTCCCCACTACAAAAAGGACAGGGACATGCTAGAGAGAGTTCAGAGGAGGGCAACCAAAATGATTAAAGGGCTAGAGCACAAGCCCTATGAGGAAAGACTGGAAGCATTAGGCTTATTTAGTCTGCAGAAGAGAAGATTGAGGGGGGATTTGATAGCAACCTTCAACTACTTGAAGGGATGCTCTAAGGAAGATGGAGCTCGACTGTTCTCAGTAGTAACGGAGGACAGAACGAGGAGCAATGGTCTCAAGTTGCGGTTAGGGAGGTCGAGGCTGGATATTAGGAAAAACTTTTTTACCAGGAGAGTGGTGAAGTCTTGGAATGAGCTGCCGAGGGATGTGGTGGAGTCTCCATCTTTGGAGGTGTTTAAGGCCCGGCTGGACAAAACCCTGACTGGGATGGTTTAAGTGGGAGTGGTCCTGCCTCTGGCAGGGGGTTGGGCTAGATGACCTATGAGGTCCCTTCCAACCCTATGATTCTATGATCTGAAATCATATTACGTTTTGACTTTTTATTTCTACCTAGGTAAGTGGTTCATGAAAATGTCCATACTCCTGTCTTACTTTTACACCTACTTCTGGTGCCACTTGGTCCTGGGGTAGTTGATGACTATGATTTTATAATAGAGTAAAAAAAAAAGCTAAAGCTGTTTGCTCTTTCTCATTCCTCTTTGAACCCCTCCACCCACCCCTCAGGCAGGGGACAGGAGCCTCTTCTGGCACTTGCACTGGTTTCTCCTAGTTTCCCTCCTCCAACACTTACCCCACCCCCCAATGCTGTGTGGACACATCTCAATCTTGACCTGCAGCACCTCGTGTGTTCCAGTTAACAAGAGTGAAGTGAGGCAGCTCTTTAAATGAGAGGAGCTAAACATGCTAATTAACATGATTCCAGCCAGGACCTCTAGCCCACTCCTACAACATCTTTGCCGTTACATGTTTGATTCAGCCTCCAGCAGTCTTTGTTAACCATTGCTAGGGCCCTCCCCTTACAGTTGCTCCCAGAATTTCTCCCTCCCAATTCCAGTCCTGATCTTTCACTACCCCCTTGATCTTGACCTGCAGCACTTCCTCCTAATCCAGACGTAGTGCCCCCTGAGTCATTCTGTCAATTCAGCTCAGTCCTAAAAGAGTTTCCAGGGAGAGTAAATGGCACAGGAAGATGGTGTTTTGTCCAGGCACTTATGACTTCCCGTTTGTCTCCCCCCACGCAAACCACCTGGAAAAGATATTTTCATTGTAGAGCAAACTCTGTTTTACAAACAAAAAGAGAGCACATTTGATACAAATGATTTCCATGGCCAGCCATTTCGTCTGTTCTCTTTGTTACTATAGCAGATATGTGTAATGAATAAGAGCCTTTTCTCCTCCCCTTTCATATTCCTCCCTGTTCTAGCCTGCAGTGAAGTCACAATCTAGTGTTTGTAGACTCCGTGTGATGTCACAGACTCAGCCTTGTGACTTCACTTGCAGGCTCAGGCAGAAGGTGCAGACGGGGCTGAGAGAAGAGAAAAAAGCCCCCTCCTTTTTACTTCCACCCTCTTGGTTTATAAATCCAGTAGCTGAGATAAATCGGAAGGGGGTGGGGAGAAGCAGCAGGGAAAGCTGAGAATCATGCCAGAAAGGTACAGTAAATTGGCTTTATTTCTCTTCCTCTTGAAAGTTTAGAGTGTAAAATTGCCCTGCAGAGGCCAGATCTTGCAGACCACACGCGTGTGTGTGCCACCCAGTGACGCTCTGGCTGTACAGTGCATTCTCTGATGCTGTGTGTGTGTGTGTGTGTGTGTGTGTGTGTGTGTGGGGAGGGAGACAGTGAGGGATGCAGGGTAGGGGCAGGGAAACAGCTTAATACTGTTTCTCAGAGGAACGCAGCTGGAGTCCTATTTGGCTGGTGACAGTGAGCCTCTTTCTTGGCCATTTCAAAGGCCCCAGCTGCTGGCTGTTCACTGCATTCTGTCTCCAGCTTTGAAACCGACATAAATGGGTTATTGGGCTTGTGGCTGTGGTGGTTTTTTTTGTTGTTGTATATGTGCGTTGCAGGTTGAGAGTGGCACTGGAAAAGAAACGGGGGGAAGGGGTTGGGGGGATTGGTATTTGAGTGTGGTGGGTGTATACATGAAGAGGGAGAAGGGCAGGGCCTCAGGGTCACATTCACAAGAGCTGTGAGACATGAGTTTTCCTTTTTAATATCTCTATTTTTTTAACTGACAACAACAAAATAGCATGTAGGTGCATCAGCAGAGAGCTGCCTCAAAAAAGGGGAGGAGAGCTGGGTAACTTGCAGCTCCCTTTAGCAATTTTTTTCTGTGTCCAATTTGCCATTCATTTCAAATTTTGGACAAAGAAGGGGGCAATGGGTGGGCTGCTTTGAGTTGTGTGATATAATATGACTGGAGCGAGAAGTAGAATGCAGACAATTAAGAAATGGAGCAAGGTCTTTGCTTGTTCAGTCTGTTGAGGAAGCCGTCATTTTGTGTTAGTGTATGTGTCTGGAAGAGGAAGGATCAGGAGAGAGTGACAGTGAAAAGCTGCATGACATTGCGTTGTTTTTGTATTTGTTAAATGCACACTTAAGGGAAAAGGAACTTGCAAGGAAATCAGCAGAGAAAGGTGTCTTACTAAAATGACCCTGCAATGACTCACGTTTGACTGGACTCTTATTGACAGAGATGTGGTGGTTTTGTTCTATTTTTAAATGAAAGGCTGGAGACAGTAGGTGCATGAAGGTGCTGTGTGAGCTCCTTTTTGCCATACCTCTTCTAGTGCACCTTGTTCTGATGGCCAGCAGCATTTTTGCTGTTCCAGTTCAAAACCCTGATTGGCAGAGCTGTTTTCATCTTGTCCTGGCAGCCTGCAGAATCCGTTATTCCATTCTCTGGTCTCCAGTGTGCTTCAGTCCTCATGACCCACAGCACCTCATGCTTTTTTTAGCCCAGGACCCTCATGCACTTCTGCCAATACATCTCAGTCTTGATGAACAGCACCCCCTGCACTTACACACTTGTTTTTTGTAGGACAGAGGTGAATTGTGCAGCGTTCTTGCAGCTTAAACAGCCAACTGGATTATCATAAGAGATGCACCTACTGCATGGTTCTGAAAATGCTTCATTTTGCAGATGCCTACGAAAGGCTCTGCAGATTAGTTTGAGAACCACTGCGCTAATGTAACTTCAGTGGTGATCAGAGACAGGATTTGAATCCAGCTCTTCAGCGAAGAAAAGCTATCGCACTAACCACTCTGCACAACCATACTTCTTATTCTCTGCCCCTCTCTGGCATGTAAATATAACCCTCATGTCTATTCACCCGTCTCCTTCACCTGGCTTTTAAAGGGTGTTAGGTGCCTCTCAGGGGAATTGTAAAGGTTTGTCTGTAAAAACACTTCTGCTATCTAAGAGTTGTGTAGGTTTCTCTGAGTTGGGATCAATTACTAGCTCAGAGGTGGAGCCTGGAATCCCATCTCACCTCTCTGAGAACTGTCACATGACCCATCACTCCCCTGGGAAATACACAGTTCCCTCATTTCTGCTGTTTTGCCTAAATTACAGTGGACAGATGTGTGCAAAATATAGGTGGAACTGAGTAGTGTATCTGCTGTAATTTATGTGTGTGGAGCCACAGTGTGAATTTGAGGAAAGAGAACATTTGAAGATGTGATCTAGTAGAGATTAGATATGGGAAAGATGTTAAACCTTGTCTTATACTCTGGGCAATGCAGAATTGTTCCCTCCTGTATATTCTGCTGGGCACTATCCAAATCTCTTTTAAGTGACTGAAGTCATGGGGCTTCCACCACTCTCTTTGCTTTTCTCTAAATTCCCTTACATAGACTCTGAGGTCAGAAGGACCAATACAATCGTCTAGTTCAGTGGTTTTCAGACTACAGGCCAGGACCCAGTACTGGCTTGCAGACCCTCAGATACTGGGTTGTGGAGGCCTCTGCTACCACCACCACAAGACTGGAATGCATTGCTAAAAGATGTAATGATTGGGTCACGGGCATAATTTTTTTTTTTTTCAACTGGGTCCTGAGGAAAAAATTTGAAAACCACTGATCTAGTCTGACCTCCTGCACAAGGCAGGCTATGGAATCTCACCCACTGCTGCTGTAATAAATATCTAAACTATGATGAGTTATTAAAGTCCTCAAATCATGCTTTAAAGGAGGGGTCTTAAACTCAAATCACTTCGAGGGCCACATGAGGACTAGTACATTAGCCCGAGGGCCGCACCACTGAAACCTTTCCATATAACAATATTGCAAATATCAGTAACAATAGTGTTGTTGTGGGCTACAGGAAATAGCTTTAGGGGCTGCATGTGGCCATGGCCATGTGTTTGAGACCACTGGTTCAAAGACTTTAAAGTAATGAAAATCTACCAGCAAGTGAGCTATGTGTGCCCTATGCTACAGAAGAAGGTGAAAACTCCCCAGAGCCTTTGCCAATCTGCCCTGGGAGAAAATTCCTTCCCAGTCCCAAATATGGCAATCAGTTAAAATCTGAGCATGTAGGCAAGTCTCACCAACAGACATCCAAAAAGGAATTCTCAGTAATAACTCAGAAGCCGCCCCCCCCCCATCAAATGTGCCATCACAGGCCATTGGCATATCTACCTTCAGTAGTAAAGATAAAGTCAGTTGCCAAACTAGGCTGTCCCATCATGCCATCCTGTCCATAAACTTATCCGGCATAGTTTTGAAGCCAGCTGTGGTTTTTGCTACCATTGCTCCTCTTGGAAGATTATTCCAGAACTTCTCTCCTTCAATGGTTAGAAACCTGTATTTCATTTCAAATCTAAACTTTTTGGCTGATTTATATCCATTTGATCTTGTGTCCACATTGGCATTGAACTTAAAAAATTCCTCTTCCTCCCTGGTGCTTATCCCTTTGATATATTTACAGGCAGCAATCATATCTCCCTGCAGCTTTCTTTTGGTTAGGCTAAATAACTCAAGCTCATTGTGTCTCCTCTCATAAGGTAGGGTTTTCATTCTACAAATCGTCCTTCTAGCCCTTCTCTGTGTCTCTTCCAGTTTGAATTCATCTTTCTTAAACATGGGGGACCAGAACTGTAAATAATATTCCAGATAAGGTCTCACCAGCGCTTAACATACCTGTACTAACATCTACCTGTCTCTAATGGAAGTATCTCGTCTTATGCATCCTAGGACTGTATTAGCTTTTTTCATGGTCACTTCATATTGGCAGCTCATAGTCATCCTGTGATCACCCAATATGCCTTCTCTTCCTCTGTCACTTCCAATGGATACATCCTCATCTTATAGCAAACATTCTTGTTATTAGTCCCTAAATGTATGACCTTGTACTTTCCACTAACAAATTTCAGCCCGTTGCTATTACTTAAATTTACAAGGTCATCCAGATCTTTCTGTATGATATCCTAATCCTTCTCTCTATTGGCAGTACTTCATAACTTCATGTCATCTGCAAAATTATTAGCTCATTCCCACTTTTCTTTTTGCCAGGGTAAGTAAGGAAAAGGTTAAATAAGATTGGTCCCAAAACCAATCTCTGAGGATCTTCACTACTAACTTCCATCTGGCCTGACAGTTCACTTTTCAGTATGACTTGCTATATTCTCTCCTTTAACCAGTTTCTTAGCCACCTTTCAATTTTCTTACAAAATCCCCATCTTTTCCAATTTTAATTAATAATTCCCCATGTGGAACCATACCAAATGCCTTACTGGAATCTAGGTAAATTAGATCCAATGACTTCCCTTCATCTAAAGTCCCAAAGGTGTAGCTGTCTTAGTCTAGCTGAGCAAAACAAACAAGGACTCTGGTGGCACTTTTAAAGACTAACAAATTTATTTATCGCATGTGCTTTTGTGGAAGAAAATCCCATGTTGTCGAAGTGGGATTTTCTCCCATGGAAGCACTTTGTCTAAAATATCTGTTATCTCCTCAGTAAAGAAGATCAGGTTGATCTGGCATGATCTACCTGTTGTAAAGCCATGTTGTAATTTATCCTAATTACCGTTAATCTCGATGTTTTAAATGTTTTCTCTTTCAATTTTTTCCCCAAGACCTTGCATACTACTGAAAGCAAACTAACAGACTTGTAGTTACCTGGAACACTTTTTTCCCTTTCTTAAAAATAGGATCTATTTTTAGCAATTCTACTGTCATATGTTACAACCCCTAAGTTCACAGATTAATTAAAAATCCTTGTTAATGGGCTTACAATTTCATGTGCCAGTTTCTTTAATATTCTTGGTTATCTAGTTTTCTCCCCCCCCCGAGATTTAGTCCCATGAAGCTGTTTGAGTTTGGCTTCTACCTCAGATGTGGTAATTTCTACCTCCATATCCTCATTCCTATTAGCCACCCTACCACGATCCCCAGGCTTATTGTTAGCCTCATTAAAAGGCTGTTCATTAAAAACAGAGGCAAAAAGTATTTGTTTAGATATTCAGCCATGCTTAGACTATCTTTACCTCCACCCCATTCTCAGTGCTTAATGGTTCCACTTCTGTCTTTGTTTTCTTTCTATTTATATGACTATAGAACCTTTTAATATTGGTTTTAATTCCTTTTGCAAGGTCCAACTCTACTTGATTTTTTGCCGTTCTCATTTTATCTCTATGTGCTCTGGCCTGCAAGAGGTAGCTTTCCTTACTGTTCCCTACCATCTTCCACTCCTTGTGGGCTTTCTGCTCTCTCTTAATCAGCTGTCTGAGATGCTTAGTCATCCAGTTTGGTCTACAACTCTTGCCTATGCATTTTTCCTCTCCTTGGGATGCAGGCTTATAATACTTCCTGCAACTTTGACTTGAAGTAATTTTAAGCCTGCTCAGCCTTTAGATTCCATGAGTTCTTCAGTCCAATCCACTTCCTCAAATAATTCCCTTAATTTTTTAAAGTTAGCCATTTTGAAGGCAAAGACTTTAGTCACAGATCTTTTTTTCTTACCTTCCATTTAGTTTGAACTGAATTAGCTCATGGTTTTTTTTCCCCAATGTGATTTTTATGTGGACAGACTTTGTCTTATCAATTCTATCATTTCTAATTTCTTGACAATCTAGTTCATTGTTGATTGACAGTGCTACATCACCATCTTTCTGTCTTTCCTAAATAGCACAAAAGCTTCTATACCAATTGTAACTACTACTCTACCATGTTTCTGTTATCCCTATAATATCTGGTTTCAGTTCCTCAACCAGTAGCTGCAGTTCCTCCAGTTTGTTACTCAGGCTCCTCACACTGGTATACAAACATTTTAATTTTTGCTGTTTGGCTTTGTTCCTTACTTGATTTGGCACTGTCATTCTACTGCTAATATTACCTATTACACTGGTATTTATACTACTCTTCCTCTTACTATCTATTCTGCTCCTCACTGCTATGTCCTTTCTTACTTCATTTCCTTCCCTCTTGATGCTGAAATGAGGCATGGTGATTACCTGGGCATCTCCCAGCCATCTCCCCCAATTCCCTAGTTTAAAACTTTCTTAGTAAGTTGTGCCAGCCTCAATCCTAGAAGTGCATTTCCCTCCCTTTTGGGGTGAGGTCACCCCAAGAGAACAATCTTCTGTCCATGAATACCGCTCAGCAAGCATATATCCTAAAGTCCTCTTTAGAACACAACTGCCTGAGCCATCTGTTGATCATCAGAATCTTGTCATGCCTTTTGTCAACCTTCTCTAGGAACAGGCAGAATCCCACTGAACATCACTTGAGCCTTGATTTCCTTGAGTCTTCAACAACCTGGCAAAGCTTCCTTTCATATGGTCCAATGACAATCTAGTTATATCATTTGTATCTGTCTGAAGGACAATTGGAGATTCTTTCCCAGTCCCCCTAGAAGCCTCTTCAGCCATAGGTCCACATCCCATATCTTAGCACCCAGCAGACAGCACACGCTTCAATGTGCTGACAGACATTCCTGTCTTGTAGCCATGTGGCATGGAGGTATAAATCCTATTCCATATTCATTTTCCTTAGAAAAGGAAGATAGCCAGGTGTCTTCTCTCACATTCATAGATTGCCAGGAGAGAAGGAGGCAGGCTCCAGCTGGGCATGAGATCTCAGCAAAAGGATAGAAGCATTCTTGAGGTAAAGGAATTTCCCTTGCTTTGATGAGAGGAAGCAATTAGGGAGCAGTGCAAGGATCTCTCTAAGAGCAAAGGAGAGCCCTGGGCAGGGGATGTGTGAAACCCCTGGAGTCCCCAGTTGCTGGTAAAGGGGAACTGAACAGTTTTTATTCTCTCCTTGTTATGAGAGCCCCTCTTATTGCTACAGTCATCACTAGCATCCCTGCCCCTTCACTTCTGAAGAAAAAGACTTAAGCTGTAAAGAAACCCCCTCTTTATCACCCAAGGCTGATGACTATTTTTCAAGATACAGTGCTAGCTAATTCTTGATGTAGTGACTATCCCTTCTCAGAAATGTTAGCAGAGCAAGACAGTATCTGGATCTTCTGAATGAATTTTATCATAAAAAGTATGAAACAGACCCAGCATCTGGAAAGGACATTCCCTTTCTCTTCCAAGGGCACTGGCTACCTCATGGACAGTGGTTTCAAGTCTTTTCTTTTAAGGCAACCACTACGGTGTCATCGAAAGCTTTTGCTGACCACCACATAAGCTGTTTTAAACATTTTAACATAGCCTGTGACTGATAGGTGTCAAACTTATATATTAAGTGGTGTTAAAAATACAGCTACTTCTAATAATGTATTACGATCACTCACAAACATATTGCACTTGTCACGGTTCATTTACCTGCAGTAATTATCTCCCCCCTTCTCCCCTAATGGACCACCTGCTGTACCCTCGTGGACCGCAGATTGGGAACCTTTGGGCTTGAAAGCTGCGTCACAAAGCATCATCTTTGGAGAATGTGCTTCCTTCAGGGGTGATTATGTGCGTTTTCTCCACCGAACATACACAAAGTTCAGGTGTGTGTCTATGTATATGACCACCTAATAAGTCTGAGTGCTTGGTTAAGGAAGTGATGCTGGGGGTTATTCCTGGAACTGAATTTGTATTATTGCTGATCACTGGTCATGAAATCACTTGTGTTACAATGGGTTTGGGTTTTTTTGTCTTTTTTTTTTTTACTCTGGCAGGCATGGAATTCTGAACCTTAAACTTGGCTAAGAGCTGTGAAAACTCACTCAGGGCTTAATTTAGCCTGCAGCACCTCTTTTACTGGTGAAGATGCATGAGATAGAAAGACCCCAGCTTAGCTTTCAGAACCTTGGCAGAGACTGCAGTAATTTCAAAGAAAACAAACAAAAAAGCTCAACATTTCCGGTAGACAAAGTTTAATTGTTCCATAAACCTTTAAAGAAAAGTTAAATATTTGTCCCTCAGCTATGACTACCTCTTCCAGAAAAGTTTGAGGTCATTAGAGTCTCATGCATCTATAAAAATCATTAGTTCATATATTTTAAAAACCCAATAATGACCCATTTAAGCAAAGTCTTTATTATCTTAAATATTAAGTCTGGTTAACTTAATTGGACTGTTTGTAGATGATCTTGAAACCCATACTAGGAGCTGCCCAAGATATTGCTAACAATATGAGCATTTGATTTATGCAAAAGTAATTCTCATGTTTTAAAATCAGGTCATTCGGCTTAGTGTTTTGCTCCCTGTCCTGGTTCAGTTCCCGCACAATTTTAGAAGACTTTGCTGCTAAAATCAGTTGAATTTGAAGCTATTGGGTTTGGGGTTTCTTGTAAGGGTGGGAAGGGTAAGGTAAACAAGTAATCAGAGTATGATATATTTTTAGTCCAGTGTTCATGTGTCACCAAATCTACAAAACCCTATTGTATGTCATAGGCAAACTGGAATTCATTGTGGGCATAAGATTAGTTCCTGTCCCTGGAGGTTGCTGAGATTTATTGTATATTCTAAATGGTTCTTCAGAACAATATAAGCACCGGCCACTTACCAGACAAGCCAAGAAACCTTCAGCATCCAACAATCCTGGTCCAGTCCCATCCACCTTGCTTACCTTCCACTTCCTATCATAAGCCTGTCTTAGATGCTTTATAATGTGCCTGAACTGTTGTACATACATAAAGTGTGGTGTCAGTTATGTACTGAAAAATCAGTAACCTGGAGAACCAAACCCACCCCTTTAAAAACTTTCTTGGTGGAAATTTTCTATTGGATCATCTGATATTCAAATCAACTTTTGCATACATCAGGGAAGAAACCATTGAGGGAGTGGAAGTAGGAATCTAAATGTCTGTCTCTAAAATTTGGGATCATATGTTATGCAGATTTAAAAAGGAAGAGAGCCTCTTGAGTCTGGAAATTCCCACTTGCCCATTGACAGAAAAAATGACACAGAAACCCCCTGTTAAAGTAAACTCATTTAAAAATCCCCTTCTCCAAAATGTGTTCTGGCAAGGCAGAGTTCATTTTTGTAAGAGATAGGTGATTCTAATATTTCTCCTTTTACTGTTTTGGTATGTTTAGTGATTCAGATAATGAGGATTTGTTGATGTTATGGTCCCTTCTGCCTAAGTGAAGAAAACTTGCCTGTGAGCCATATATTTAGTATGACTTACCATTTTAAATTCATACTTTGAACATCTTCATGGGCATGGGATCATTTTCCCTCAGAAGTTCAGATCCTCTTGTTGAAGTCAGATTCCTTTGTCTGCAGTACCAAAACCACTGCCACAGCAACAAAATTCTGATACTGCAAAGGCAAGTTTTTGACAAGAAGTGAAGGGACTAAGCAGAAGCTGAACAGATTTCAAGGGGAAAAGAATTGCATTTTCATATGCTATTTCCTTGTAACAGAGAAATGTGGCGAGAGGAATATTGAAATATGAAGTGATAGAAACAGAATTGTCTTCTATATTTTGTTTCTTAATGCTTTTTCCTTCCATGGTGCCCACATTCAACTACTTGTATCAGGATCTCCTTCCTTAAGCATGTCCCAGAATTCTTCTCTGGATTTGATGTTGTAGGAAGTGGATTCTAGGATTCAGCACTGTAGCTTATGTAGGACACCTGAGTCTTGAAAGAGAACCATTTTCAAATGATGGACCAAGCAAGTCATGACCACCAAGTTGAAACTCTATTCAATAAAACATTTCCATAAGGAAGACAGACTTTTTTTTTTACTAGTATCTTACAAGGAGTGTGTTAGTAAATTAATGAGGAAGGAGGACCTCCAGGCTCTTCTCACAGAAACCTAGGAGATCCTGAATACCGCCCCTTCCTCCAGCAAGATCAGAGATAAGACTGTAGCTGAAGCACTGGGCAGGGAGTAGAAGGTAGGAATGTGAATAGTGCTATGAATGCAGCCATGCTGATGTCTTTCATGAAATGAGACAGACTAACTGCTGTTCCTTTGAACTTTCCTAAAGAATTAGCTGTCCCACAACAAAAGTAAGTTCAGTCCATGGTAGTGTGGTCTGTCTGTGACTGATCACACTGGCCTCTTTTGTATTATCTATCTAGCTTTTTCTCTTGTGCCTGTGCCCGTGCCCAGAGCATCTAAGCACTACAGATAAAAGTTGTACCCGTGACATGGACAGTGTGTATATCATGAAAGAGAGTGAAGGGGGAAATGATTGAGTAGATATAGATACTATCTTGGGGCAGGAATGCAATTTATGTGCTTGGGAGAAATCTGTATGTTCTGTCTCTGTGTGTGATAACCTCAGCTTCCAGGTACTCCCACCTTAGTACTTTTCATCAGCATGAATCATGTTTTCTAAAACCCCCTCAAAGAAGCCACCAAACACCTTTAGAAATCCTTCCCTCCCACCCTCCTTAGAAATTGTATACTCTGATTTCTTCTGATCCATAGAAGCAGAGGGAATTGCTGAGAATAGTTAGTGATATTTTTTATAAAGTAAGTTGTTTGATGCTGAACTGGCAGTTCTTCTAGGCTGATGTCTTAGGCACAGGAAAGACAATCTCATCACTGTGTGTATCTCAGTCATGACCTGGCACAGCCACCTTTAAGGTAGAATTGTGTCAAACACCATTGTTTCAATCTTTTCTTCATCAAGTGCTTGTTCATGTCCTTTCTGACTCTAGGTGTATGCACGCTTGCATGCACGGTCACTGGAGACTTGTTTTTACTATAGCAGTAGCCATAGACCTGGCTTGGACACCCTCTGGAGTCCTGCTCTCATACTGCAGTATATTAGGCACCCCGGGTCTACGCCCACTCAGTTCCTTCTTTCTACCTCTGTAGGTCATTTTGGGAACCACTTCTCTGAGTCTGTATTCCCTTAGTGTTGTTAGTTAGTTAGCTGCCTAGTTGTTAGTTCTGTTTAGTTAGTAGTTAGTTAGGATTAGTAGAGCTGTTGCTTAGTAGTTGTTGTTCCAGTTCATTGGGGAAATCCTCTACAATGCCAAAGTCCACAGGGTTTAAGCCCTATTGGGAGTGTGGCAAAGCATTCCTCCTTAGCGACACTCATGAGTCCTGCTTAAAATGCCTGGGGGAAGTGCACAGGAAACACAGATGTAAAATCTGTAAGTTGTTCAAGCCCTGCACCCAGAGGGAGAGGGAGAACCATCTTAAAGCCTTCCTAATGGAAATGGCTCTGAGACCAACAGCGAATGCAGCGGGACCCCCTTCGGCTCCAAGCTCAGTGTTGGTACTCAGCCCCAGCACCAAGGCCATCTACTGTGCGAACGGCGGCCGCAGTGCCTCCCCCAAGAAAAAGCCAAAGAGACACCAGGAGGAGTGGACAGAACTGCCTAAAGGGACTGAGGATAAGAGACTGGCTACTTCTACGGCAGCACCAGGGGGGTGTAGCTAGTGTACCAGCTTACCTGTCCCTATGCGGAGCTCCACATCTGACTCTGGGGAGCAGGAGGGTCTCTGCTGCAGCTGACCCTTCCATGCCAGAGGCTTTTCAAGTGGCGAAGGATCTAATGGCTGCCACTAGCCCGCTTAACCAATCGTGGGAGACAGCCCAGCCCAGCGAGGGCGGGCTGCAAGAGGAACCTCCCAGAAGGGAGTCTCAGTCCCCAAGTGGGAATGAGGAAGTGAGCGCACCACTGGGTTGGCCTTGGTCACCAAGACGGCTCCACGAGTCAACCAGCTCTGGCTCTTGGTCCCAGACGAGATATGAAAACCCTATCCCTTGCCTCGGCACTGTTGAGTTTGCCCCCACTCTGGGGCTGCAGAACCCGGTTGCCAATAGAGCACCACCAACGGGGAGGCATGGGGGCAGGGAGATCTGCAACTTCTCATCGCCGGGCCAATAGCTCCAGTTCACTGGGACTCTCCAGTAGGAGGAGGTGTTGGCATCACAGGGCCCACTCCTTGGAGCCTTACAGCTTGGTACCACCCTGGGACTCTGGACATAAAAAGCATCGCAGGAGCTCATCAAGGAGGACCTGTAGGTCTAGCGTTTCGTCCACAGCATTTGGCTGGCATGGGGGAGAGTCTAGGAAGGCCCTGATTCTGTCTATTACCCCTGTGGGACCCTGGCTGCAAGGGCAGTGGCTGTCACAATGGCCGTACTGGGGCCCATGGCCCTTCTGGGAGAACTTGGTTTCTGCCTGCTGGGTTCAGGGACTTCACGACAGGGACCCATTCTACCACAGGGTCCTTGCTCGGAGACAGGAGACTTGGACATGCAAGATGGGGAGACAAGGGGCACAGAGCGCTCTCTTACAGACGATTCCCAGTTACCCCTGCAATCGACATCTTCCTCCCCAGAAGAGTTGGGAGGACAATCACTCTCTGTGCATAGTGATGATTTCAAAGCTTACCAAAACTGCTTAGACAGGTAGCTTCTAACTTAAACCTGAAGGCAGAGGACCTGGGGGATTCACCTGATGGATTCTTTAATGGTCTATCGTCAAAAACACCTTCAAAAATTGCACTCCCAGTACATGAAAGAGTGCTAAAGATAGCTAGAACCCTGTGGCAGAACCCCTTTTCAGTCTCTCCAACACCGAAAGCAGCTGAAAAGAGGTACTACATTTTGGCCAAGGACTTAGAGTACCTTTTTACCCACCCATCACCAGGCATCCTGGTAGTAGAAGCAGCCAATCAGCGAGACAGACAAGGCCAACTGGGTCCTACCCCAAAAAATAAGGACCTAAAGAGGCTGGAGTCTTTGGGGAAAAAGATTTATTCTTCATCCAGTATCCATTTCTGGATGGCAGAACATCAGGCCCTCTTTGGAAGGTAGAGTCACCATATGCACTCAGGTATAAGCCAATCCGGGCATAAGCCGACCCCCCCCCCCATTCTGAGCCCCCAAAGGGGCAAAATGGGTGACCCATATATAAATCGAGGTCCCCTTTTGGCCTTGACTCCTACCCCCCCCCCCACCCAGTGCTGCTGCTGGCTTCCCCTGGAGTTCCCGACAGCTTCCCTAACCCCCAAATCTCTGCTGCTGCTTCCCCGCCCTGCCCTTTCCTCACTGCTGCCGCCTTGCTCCTCTTGCTGCCCCTTGCTCTGCCCTTTCCTCACTGCTGCCCCCTGCTACTCACTGCTGCCTCCCTGCTCTGCCCTCTCCTCACTGCTGCTCCCCTGCTCCCTTCTCAGTTTCCTGCTGTTGCTCCCCTGTTCCCCAACACCCTTGCCACCCCTTTCCCTGTCACCCCCCAACCCTTGCTGCCACTCTTCCCAGCCTCCCAGGCACCCCCTCCCCCAAATCCCTGGGCCCTGTTGCCATTTCCCTGGACTCCCCAAAACCCCCAGGCCCTCCTGCTGCTTTCCCTGGACTCCCCAACCCCGTCTCCAAATGCCCGGGCCCTGGCACCCCTTCCTGGCCTCCCTGACCCCTTCCCCCAGTCCCGGTCCTTGCCACCGCTTCCTTGGCCGCCCTCCCCCCCCCCCCCCCCGGTTCCCTTACTTGGCTGCTCCAGATGCCGGGGTCCCCTCCTTACTCCAGCCCCAGCTCAGGCAGACTGCCCAAGATGGCCACCCGGCAACACTGGGGCTCTGGCCTGCCACATGATCAGGGAAACTGCTAGGCTGGGGCTGTCTACCATATTCTCCCATGTATAAGCCGTGTGCCTGTTTTGAAGCCAGTTTTCAGGCACAAAAATCTTGGCTTATATTCGATTATATACAGTACAACCTCTGGAGCTCATTGCAGAGGTTTGAGTCACTGCTCACACAAGAGCACAATTGGACTTCTTGACCCTCCTAGAAGGAGGGTCTGGCAGTGGCTAAAGTAGTCCTCCAGACACCTTATGATTTGGCAGACCTTGTGAGGTGCTCGATGGTTTCTGCAGTGTGTTTACAATGCTCCTCCTGGCTCCAGGCGTCAGGTCTCTCACAGGAGGTTCAACAGGTGATTCAAGACCTACCATTCAACGAGCCAAATGTATTCTCTGAAAAAATGAGTGAGAAGCTCCATGGGCTGCAAGATTCCAGAGCTACCCTTAAGTCCCTGGGTCTTCCCACCCACTATTCCAGCCATCGCACCTTCAGACCTCTGCCTCCACTGCAGTTCAGATCGCTAAGTCAGAGGTTCCAGGTGCAAAGGCACAATGATTGGTATAGGACTCAAGGATGGTGCTCATCATATTTGGGCTCAGCGTCAGGAGCATCTAGACAAAGAAGAGCAAAATATCCCAGCAATAACAAACACCATTTTTAAGGGTGTGCTCGAGACCAATGACTGAGTCTCTCACAGGGACCCCTTTGCTCCTTTCCTGAACCGCCTTTTTTATTTTGCGTCCCATTGGTACGAGATCACAACAGACTGGTGAGTCCTTGATACTGTTTCCAGGGGATATTTAATCCAGGTTTGTTCAAAACCACCACCTTCCCCCCTTCTCTGTCCCTCTTCAGGGATCCCTCTCATGTATGAATCCTGACCAGGGAAGTGAACTCACTACTATCCTTGGGATTGGTGGTGCCTGTCCTGCATAGTCTGGAGGGGAAGGATTTCTACTCCTATTAGTTTTTGATCCCTAAATCGAACAGCGATCTGAGGCTGATTCTAGACCTCTGAATCCTCAACAAATATATAAAGAAACAGAAGTTCTGCATGGTGTCCCTTGCCTTGATTATCCTGTCCCTGGACTTGGGAGACTGGTTCACCACCCTCAATGTGAAGGATGTGTATTTTCATATTTCGATCTGGTACCATCACAGAAAATACCTACAGTTTATGGTGGCAGGCTGCCGCTTCCAGTTTATGGTCCTTCTGTTTGGCCTTTCCTCGGCCCACAGGGTTTTTACCAAAGGTATGGCAGTCATCGCAGCTTTCTTTCACTGCAGGGGCATGCACATCTTTCCGTATCTTGACAACTGGCTACTGAAAGGCACCTCACCGGATCAGGTCAGGCGGAGCGTCACTTTGACGTTAAGCACCTGCACAAGTCTAGGCCTAAGAATAAATGCAGAAAAGTCCACTTTAGTCCTGGTACAAAGGATAGGCTTTATAGGTGTGACACTGGACTTGACCCAAGCCAGAGCCTTTCTGTCCAGAGCCAGATACAGAGTAATTGTGGACCTGATATCACAACTGCAAAGGTGCCCCATGACAACAGTCAGAAGCTGTCTTTGCCTGCTGGGGCACATGGCCTCATGTACCTGTGTGGTACACCTGGCCAACCTCAAGCTGCACCCGCTCCAAGCCTGGCTCTCAACAGTCTACAGCCCCATGTGACACCGCTTGAACAAGGTGGTCACGATACTGCAGGGAACTCTAGAGTACCTCAGCTGGTGGTTGGATTCCAAATCTGTGCTAAGAGGCATCCTCTTCTCAAAGGAGACCCTGTCCTTAATGCTGATCTCAGATGCTTCAGATATAGGGTGGGGGGGCTCTCTTCAACACTTCATGCAGGGCCGCTGGTCTCCAGGGGACACAGACCTCCGCATCAGACAACACAACAGCTATGTATTACCTGAACAGGCAAAGTGGAGCCCGTTCCTCTCGACTCTGTCAGGAAGCGGTGTCCCTGTGGAACCTGACAATATGGCACGATTTTCACCTGATGACCTCGCATCTCCTGGGGCTCTAGAACACAGAAGCAGACACCCTCAGCAGGAGGTTCCTGCCACTGCTCAACTGGTTGCTGCACGAGGAAGTAGCACACATGATTTTCTGAAGGTGGGGTTATCCCCAAGTGGACTTGTTTGCCAGCCAATGGAACAGGAAATGTCAGCAGTTTTGTTCCCTCCGAGGCAGGGAACCTGGGGCCCTATCCAACGCATTCCTGATATAATGGTCCAGAGGTCTCTTACATGCTTTCCCCCCACTTTCAGTGCTTGTTGGGGTGGCATTGAAGATAAAACGGGACAAAGTGAATGTGATTCTGGTCGCACTGGCCTGGCCCCGACAGTTATGGTTCTCAATCTTGATGGACATGATGATAGCCCCTCTGTGGGAACTTCCAGATCACCCAGACTTTCTGTCCCAGGATTTCAGGAGGCTCCTGCCCCCGGATCTGCAGTCGTTGCACCTCTCAGCCTGGAGACTCCGTGGCTGAATATGGAGGAACAAGCGTGCTCCTTACAGGTGCAAGAAATCTTGTTGGAGAGCAGGACGCTGTCGACGCAATGCTCCTATGCAGCAATGTGGAAGCACTTTAGTCTGTGGTCACAGACCAAAGGACTCTTGCCGGTTACTTCATCAATCCAGTTCGTCCTCGAATACTTACTCCACCTCAAACAGCAAGGCCTCTCCCTGTCATCACTACGAGTCCACGTGGCAGCTATTTCAGACCGTTTTTTTCACACCCCATGGTGATCCGTTTTCTCAAGGGGATTGAGCACGTGTTTCCCATGGTTAAAAACCCGTCCACACCTGGGACCTGAACCTTCTTCTTTGTAGGCTAATGAGGCTGCCATTTGAATCCATGGCTTCTTGTTCCCTCCTAATGTTATTGTGGAAGGTTGCTTTTTTGGTAGCGATAACGTCTGCTAGGACGTCTGAACTCTGGGCACTAGCCGCAGACTCCCCTTACACAATATTTTTTTAAGACAAGGTCCAATTGAGGGCAAACCTGGCCTTTTTCCCCAAGGTCGTGACACCTTTTCACTATAATCAGGACATATTTCTGCCAGTTTTCTTCCCCAAGCCTCGCAAGTCTGACTAGGAGTGAAGATGGCACATGTTGAATGAGTGTAGAGCCCTGGCTTTTTACCTAGAATGTACAAAATCTTTCCACAGGTCAGCGCAGCTTTTTATAGTGATTACAGACAGAATGAGAGGTATCCTAGTTTCACCTCAAAGGATTTCATCCTGGATTGTTGACTGCATCCACTTCTGCTATGCTTTGGTGAAGGTCCTGCTTCCAAGTGCAGTGACAGCCCACTCTGCTAGGGCACATGCGTCATCCACGGCCTTCTTGGCTAACATGCTGGTGTCAGACATCTGCAGGGCTGCAATGTGGTCCTCTGAGCATACCTTTACCAACCACTATGCAATTGTCCACCAGGCCAGGAACGATGCTGCATTCGGTAGAGCAGTTCTTCAGTCTGCACAGCAGTAACTCCACCCGCCATCCAAGGTAAGGCTTGGGGTTCACCTAGAGTCAGAATGGAAACGAGCAACCACCCAATGAAGAAAGATGGTTGCTTACCTGTAACTGCCGTTTTCTGAGATGTGTTGCTTGTGTCCATTGAACATCCACCCGCCATGCCCGCTTTTTGGAGTTAGCAGAAAAAAGGGACTGAGCGGGTGTAGACCCGGGGGCACCTTACATACTGCAGTATGACAGTGGGACTCCAGAGTGCGCCCAGGCTGGGTCTATGGCTACTGCTATAGTAAAAAAAGTCTCCAGTGACTGTGCATGTGGGTGTGCATACACCTAGAATCAGAATGGACACAAGCAACACATCTTGGAAAACAACAGTTACAAGTAAGCAACCATCTTTCTCTCTCTGTTTATGGGTATCAATGACTTGTAATACTTTGGAATGTTGCTGCCAGTCTCAGTGATGCTGTGGAGTGAAGAAGCCACCCCCCACCCCACCCCCATGGCTGGGAGAAAGCTGCCACCTGTTTTGGCAATGGTGCAGGAGCCCTACTGAAGGCACCAGTGGCTTTTTTTTTTTTTTTTTTTTTTTTTACACGTTAGGGCAGGGGTACTCAAAAGGCGGCCCGCCGTCCACAATGCGGACCGCAAAGACCTTCCCTGTGGACCGCGACAGCAGGTGCGTCATTGGGGTGGGGAGAGACCTGGGGCAAGGGCCCGGGCCCCGCCCCCGCCCCCAGAGGGCAGGCCCCACCCCCAGCCAGAAGGGCACGCCCCCTGGCTTGGGATACAGCCGGGGGAGGCCGCGCCGCTGCTGGCAGCTAGGCCGCGGCGCGGCGCAGCCTGGACTGGCCCGGCGCAGCCTGGACTGGCCCAGCACGGCCTGCCATGCCGCACAGCTTCAAGCCTGGAGACCTGGTCTTCACCAAGATGAAAAGGCACCCGCACTGGCTGGCCCGGGTGAGCCCCAGCCCAGCCTGCCTGGGGGCTGCCCTGCCCCTGCCCCTGCCCCTGCCCTGCGCTGGGGGTGGGGTCTGAGTGTTGAGGAGCTGGGATGCTCCGGGTCATGGGGTGCTGGGGTGGGTGGTGGGGCGGTTGTTGGGGAAATGGGGTGCAAGGGTGGCTGTTGGCAGAGGTAGGGTGCAGGGGGTAATGGGTCATGAGGTGCTGGGGTGGGTGGTGGGGAAATGGGGTGCAGGGGCGGATGTTGGCAGAGGTAGGGTGCAGGGTGTAATGGGTCACGAGGTGCTGGGGTGGGAGCTAGAGTGTGATGGGGTGTCAGGAGATGGTCCCGTATCGTGGGGTGCAGAGATGGGTGTTGGAAGAGATGAAGTGAAGAGGGAGAAGATGATGGATTGTGGGGAACAGGGTTGTGGAGAGATGAGGTGAGGAAAGGGATATGGATTGGGGCAAGAGGACATCAGGGATGACAGTTGGCAGCTGGGGTAGTCGGGTGTGTGTTTTTTTTTTTGTTTGTTTGTTTTTTGACAAAGTTCAAATGTCTTGGTCAAGGTAGGCGAAGGTCCAAATTCAAGAGAAAGCAATCCAAAAAAAGTAAAGAAATAAAAAGAGGTTGGGGTCTGTTCAAAAGCACCTGGTGGTCTCAATTTGGCCAGCAGTCTGCATATTGATGGTCTCAGGGATGGGTGAGAGGGGAGGTTCAAGGTACAGGATCCGGGGTGGGGGAGCAGGATGAATCTCAGCATGGGAGTTGTCCTATGTCATTGAGAGTTCAAATCAAATCAAATCATAGGGCTGGAAGGGACCTCATGAGATCATCAAGTCTAACCCCCTGGGAATTGAACCCAGGACCTTCTGCATGTTAAGCAGAGGTGCTAGCCACTAGTTACTGGCTTGTGATTAAGTTCCAGAGGGGGTAGCCATAGTACTCTAGTTAAGCAAAAGAAACAAGGAGTCCTATTCCCCAGTGTTTGAATCTAAATTAGTGCATTGATTTGCTGTAACAGTCTGACCTGATCCTATGACTTACACTTCCTTGCATTTATTTTTCTCCCATTCTGTAAGTTCCCCCATCTTCAAAGCATCTGATGAAGTTTGATTTTTCTCCCATGAAAGCTCACGAGATAGATAAATTTGTTAGGCTTTAAAAATGCCACAGGACTCCTTGTTGGTTTGGCTTGTTATTGGGTGTCAGGGGTGGTATTAACTGCATTGTGATACGTTTGTGTGGTGTAGCTAAAGTGCTTGGAGAGGGTATGTATGAGACACACAGTATGATGGTATCTGTTGGGGACGGTGTCAAGTGACAGTTCCTGGAGGGGGTGGGGGTATATTGGGTATTACTGACGACTGGGAGTGGTCATGGTGTGTGGGGCATACTGTGTGGGTGAGTGTGCGTTGGGTAGTGTTCGTGAAAAGTAAAGATGGTAGAGACCCTAGGGCAGGGGTACTCAAATGATGGCCTGCGGTCCACAATCCGGACCGCAAAGACCTTTCTGGTGGACTGCGACAACAGGGGCGTTGCTGGGGTGGGGAGGGACCCAGGGCACGGGCCCCGCCCCCAGAGGGCAGGCCCCGCCCCCAGCCAGAAGGCCACGCCCCCTGGCTCGGGATAGGGACCCCGATGAATGGTGGAAGGCTGAATGTGGACCGGCTCGCAAAAAGTTTGAGTACCCCTGCGTTAGGGGCTGTTCAGAATGTAAACACCATGGCACAGTTAGGTGTCAATCAAATTCCTGAGTGCCATGGCGACCTGGCTCCCAGGATTTGTGGAGCCCTTGAGTAACTATTGACCCATGGCTAGATCAGAATTGGTGACCTCAATGTCAAAGAAAGTTTTTCCCAGCTGCAGTTGTCAGTCTTCTCCAGGTTAGAAGAAATTTTCAGTTCTGATGTGGACTTGTGTCCTGGGAGAGGTAAGACTGGGATTTACAAAGTAAACTTGATACTGAAGGAGCAGATGAAGCCTGAGCATGCTAAAGTTGACTGGTGCTGCTTACCTTGTGGACCTTGATGGCTGCAATGGAGGAGCAGTGAGAAACTTACTTGAGATTTCAGTGACTAATTAAATGCTTTTACTTTTCTCAGGATTCTTTGAATCTCTGTGCTAAAGGGTTCAAGTGTTAGCTATCATTTTGCCTCCCTTTGCACTCTTATTTGTATGCAAGTATTCTCAAACTGAGGCTTCCTGACGGAAGGGGAAAAAGGGATGTGTGAGGAAGGAGGCAAGATATGGGTGGTAATAAATGGAAGAACAGTGAGGTGCCAGAGTGTCTATAATTGAGGTTGTGTTAACATTTGCAATAAAAGTAGAGACGTAGGTCTTTCTTAGCTATGAATACTATAGTTTGTGCTCTCAGTGTACAGCACTTATTCTTGGAGTACCGAATAAATTTTCTAAGAATGTATAAGTATAGCTGTTGATTAGTTCATTTAGATGTCTCCTTTAAAAATTTCTTTTTGGGGAGTAATCATTTTTTTGTTCTACCTACCAAATTTTAACTTTTTTTGAGACTGAAAAGTAACTCACTTCAAGACTATGGAAGAATTTAAAGCATAGATGATTACTTATGGCCTTCATCGTGCATTTAGATCTGTGTAGGTGTTTGGGTTTCAACCACATGGATTTTATTGAATGACTGCGGCCTAAGTACCTTAATGAGTTTAATTTTTAATCCGTTCTGTTATTTCTAGTTGAAATAATTATGGTCAAATAGTTGTCATTCAGTGGATTCTGCAGAACCTAAGATTTCTTTTTTCTAAAGAAAAACATTTAGTGCTCAGTTGTGATGAACAACTTTGTACACATCAAGCAAGTGTACATAACAGCCATGCTGGGTCAGCCCACTAGTTTGTCTAGCTCAGTATTTTGTCTTTTAACATTAGCCAATGCTAGGTGATTCAGAGGGAATGAAAAAAACAGGTTATCATCAAATGATCCATCCTGGCCTCTGGCAAACAGCAATCCCTAATTATGTTGGCTTTAGTTCTTTTCTGAACCCACCATAATCTTGGCCCTCAGAACATCCTCTGGCAAGGGGTTCCACAGGTTGTCTGTGCATTGTGTGAAGAAATACTTCCTTTTTAAACGAGATGCCTATTAATTTCACTTGGTGATCCCTAGTTTTTATGTTATGAGATGGAATAAATAATAGTTGCTTGTTTACTTTCTCCACACCATTCATGATTTGATAGATCTCTCTTATATCTTTCCTTTCATCATTTCTTTTCTGAACTGAAAAGTCCCAATCTTATTAATGTCTTCTCATTTTAGTTGCCCTTTGCTATAGCTTTCCCAATTTCAGTATGTTTTTTTTGAGATGGGTGACCAGATCTGCATGCAGTATTGAAGATATGGGGGGATTTGTAGAGGTAATATGATATTGTCTTATCATCTATCCCTTTCCTAATGATTTCCAACATTCTGTTAGCTTTCTTGACGGTCGCTGCACATTGAGTAGATGTTTTTAGAGACCTATCCACAATGGCTTCATGATTTCCTAGTGTAAACTGATGAAGTTTGTCCTCCTGAGTCTGCAGACAGCCTAGAACAAAACCACTGAGGGGCAAACGGAGCATTCAGAGCAACAGGATTGTTAATTCTAAAAGCTAAAGGTCACCATTTAGAAGTCAATGTTCCTAACCACTTTTTTTCTGATAATTTTATCTGAAACAACGTATTAATGTGCTAAATGAAGCATTGACACATAATCTGTGATGGACAGGAAGTATAGATCAAACAGTTTTGGACTTGGCATGCCATATCTGAAACTCCAGTACTTGACATATCACCTTTGTAACTTCTAATCAGCATAATTACACAGAATACTTATTATGACACGTGGATTGGTTTATAGCAAAGTATCATCAGTGGTACACGTACCATAGTTTTAGAACTGTTGAACACTGTATCATCTTCAAATTTAGGGAACATACTTGAAGTACAAAAGCAGTTTTATAGCATTTTTAAGTAAAAATGTTGATTAATTTGAGTTGCAAATGTTTAAAAATTACTTTTTTCTTTTGAAACATCTGATAATGGCCATTATGGGAGAGAGGATTTTCCATACTGAATAAGACTGGTGGTCCTCTAGTTCAGTATCATCTGTTCCTAATTATTTCTTTCAGTCTAAGTTCTTTGGCATTTCTAACAAAGAAATTCCGAATTTTTGGAGGTTGACTGTTATAGATTGTTACATATTCATAAATCAAACATTTGCACACCAGATGTAATTTTCTGTTTGCTGATTTTTTATAAAATTAATGTATGTAATATATCTTAAACATCATGGTCTATAAATGACTTTGTATTTTAATATCTGCACAAGAAAAATCTATCATAAATGCTGAACATTCAATCCAGTTAATTTCATCCCTTCCTCCTTCTCTCCACATGGTAGCAGACCTTATCATAGTCCTCTGTCCCTGACATTTCTTTAAAATCCTCTGGCCAACAAGACTTGGGCTATATCATACCAGGGAAGGGTAGATTCCAAAGCGGGTTCTCCATGGTGAACACATTGCCAGATGCTCCCTCCTGCTGCATCATAGAAGCTCCAGCTTCCGAACCTCCACTGACCGCTGTGGTGGCAGTGTCACAAGGAGATCCTCGTAACATTTTTTCCTTCAAACCATTCAGGTCTCTATAGGTGTAGTCATTAAATTATGTCTAGAAACCAGTAGGCAACCAATGCAAATCAGAGCAGTGGTATAATGTACTTCTGGCAAAATCCTGCTTCCTAAGATGGCTCCTGTCTCTTATACAATCTGCAGTTTCCAGGCAGCACATGTAGAGAGCATTGCAATAATCTAAGTAGAGGGATAAGGCATGGGTCACAGGTTTGCATAAGAAAGAAACAGTTGCATGGTCCTGGCAAGTCAAAGATTGTAGGAGAAGAGACCTTTTTAGAAACTTTTGCTATACGATTAGACATTGAAGCATTAGTTTTATTTTTAAAAATAATTTTGATGGATAATATCAATGTTTGTTTTTAAGCATTTTTTAAAATGGTTCCTTTTTTAAAATTTCATTGTTGCAGGAAACTATGGGGGATGGTCAGACAATTATTTAATGACAGTGATGTTGAAATTCAAAAAGGTAAAGTTTTATTTCTGTTGAAACACAAATGGTCAATTTTAATAAGCTCTCAAGCAGGATTTTTCTTGCATTGCGTGTCTGCACATTTTTATTATTGATGGAAATATTTTTTCACTGGGTTTTGTGTGAACAGTGAAACTGACATTTGCCAACTTTTACTGATAAAAATCTAAGACTTCCAAGCCTATCTATGGTGGTCTAACAGCAACTGTGAACTCAGTAACACCTCAGATTGCTAGTTCGAATGACAAATGGTAGGCATTTATAATCTATGATGTGGAGTAGCTAATTGTATTTTCAGGTTGCTTCCCCAGTTTTTTGCCTCTACGTGAGTCTTACCCTACTGCATTTCAGCCAGTCTCATTTATGCCCCGTAATTACTTTTGACAGAGAATGCATGGTACCACTTATCTTTGCAGTTCAGAGTTTTTGGGTGAGCTATAACCAAGGGCCTACTTACTGCATGAGGCCTACAACATGAGATAAAGATGGGTGCAGGATCTGGGGGAAGAGAGCTTGGGGAAACTAGGCCATCATTGAGACCATCATATTTGTTCTGTAAAGCTATTCTAGTGCAGGGGTTCTCAGTACAATTTTTTGGTAGCTTTAGTGTGTAGCAACCAGCTCTTGCTTGTGGCTGCTTTGACAGTTTTTCCTAATATACTTAATTAATGTTAGGAAAACAAATCAATTTGCACATATGCACATCCAAACAATTTTAACTTATCCCTGTGGTAGATGGCAGTAAGAAGTAGACAAATCTGATGAAGTGGATTGCAGCCCATGAAAGCTTATACCCAAAGAAATTTGTTAGTTAACATGCCACATGACTCCCAGTAGGAAGCAGAGCTTCCCTTCAATGTTCCTGGACTTGCCTTGTATTCTTGTGCTAGAAGTAGGGGTGTGTCACTGAGAGGAGCCCCTCTCCCTCACAGGAAGCTGCCAAGATCTACGCAGCCACTCAGAGCCATTGAGCTGCTGCAGTAGCTGAAGCAACTGTAAATGGTGATTGCAGCTTCTGCAGGGGAAAGCACTGGCTCATTTCTCTGTCCTTGCCTTCCTTGACCCTTCGGTGAGAAAGGTGGGGCAGGAACTCACAGCTGCCTATAGGGTCCCAGCTGCATGTGCCCTAAGCAGCTGGGAATTTCTTAGGGATGTGCCTCAGGAACTGAACACCATAACCACCTCTTCTGCCAAGACCAGGTGTCTTGCATACCAGCCCCACATGTCTCCAGAGCTGCTACTTGGAGCCCTCATGGAGGCTGCACAGTACAAGGTGCTGATCCCTACCGGCAGTGCCGGTGCAAACAAGAAAGTGGTGTATCTTACTGTTTCTGGTAAGAGCTATTCAGGGGTCAAAGCTAGGCCTTGCAGAAAGGGGCTGCTGTCTCTTATCCTTTCAATTCTGCCCAGGCTGTCATGGCCACAATATCCACTGGTGGCTGCACTTGAGAAACACTGTTCTAGAGAGCTTTAAATGATGCTTAAGGTTTCTCTGCTTAGCACTTAAGATTTTTCAGCCTGCTAGCATGCTGCATTTTCACAAGAAAAGCTGAGCGGCAGATGGAGGAAACCAGAGCATCCTCATGAAGCTTCTTTTACTGACATGCAGATTCTAAATGGAAATGATCATGTGCCAGGCTTTGCAGCCCTGCTTCTCAGCTGGCCTTTCCACCAGCTCCATGTTTGTCCCTTACACCAGTGATTCTCAATCTTTTTCAGGTTGTGACATACATGGTAGCATGTTACAACCCTATAAGACACACCAGCCCACTCCTCCCAGGCCAAATCCAACCATCTCCCCAGCTCTCTGCAACACAAGCGCTGTGTGGCAACACAGTAGTTGAGAACCACTGCCCTACACTAGCATGCTATTTAAAAAAAAAAAAAAAAAAAAAAAAGGAAATACAACACAAAACATTCAGCTTACTGGTCAAGTGGTAAAGTAACACTGAAGCACCCTTAAAGATGTGTTGGCTATTATAAGAACATTTAAAATGGTTTCTTTCACATTCTTTCTGGAAATAGTTCAGCACTTGTGAAAGTGGAGAACTGATGCTACTGGGTGAAATCATGTAAAATGCAGATAGGCTTTATGCAAATCCTTGGCCCCTACCTCCTCCCCAAGTCTGGCAGTGCCCATTAGTTCTGAATTATACTTTGCTGCTGCATCCTGGGCTCCCTACAGCTCTCCCCCCATACCTCAGTGTTGCTCTACCATGCCTTGGTCATTAGAAGAGCAGTGTACATTAGCCCAAAATTCAGGGGCTAATGTGTAATGCTTAATTAGAAAGTGTTATTGAATGAAACAGGTGCTGGAACTAGGGGTGCTCATGCATTCCCCTGGCTTGAAGTGGTTTTGTTTCCATCATCTACAAGGTTTGCTATTTGGTTCAATGGTTCTCAGCATCCCTACCATTAAAAGAGGTTTTGATGGAAGATTTAAACCTTCCTCTAGAACAGGAGTCTCAAACTTCAATCACCATGACAGCCGAATGAGGACCATACAAGGGCCACATGATGACTAGTACATTAGCCCAGGGGCTGCACCACTGAACCCTTTTCGTATAATGATATTGCAAATATTGGTAATGATAGGGTCACTGTGGGCATCAGGAGATAATTTCAGGGCCTGCATGTGGCCCACAAGCTGTTTGTTTGAGACCAGGAATGTTGCTGCCCTGGGAGAGGACCCGGGGCACCGGCCCAGGCCCCATCCCCTACTTGAAGGCCACGCCTCCTGGCCGCAGGCCATGCTCCCAGCTGGGGATGGGGCTGGAAGCTGCAGCCCTGGCCTCGGGCAGCTGGGCCCTGGATCTCCAACCTGATTGGGCTGGAGACTGGGAGAGGTGGGGCCCCGCCAGACCCAGGGCACTGGCGCCGGGATTTGGGGCATGGGCCCCATGGGCCCCCCACCAGTGATGCTCCATGTTTGAGACCCCTGCTCTAGAACCCAAAATCGCACAGCTATCTGGTTTCGATGTGACACTTGAACAAAAACTGCATCAATTTGCTGAAGCAACTCAGGAAAAATCAGAGCTTTACAGATGCCTGAGTAAAGGCAACTGAGGCTCTTACAGAAAGAAAATGGATGCTAATTTCCAAAGGGGTACCCTGTTAGTCTAATCCACCAAAAAAACCCAAGGAGTGGTGTGGCACTTAAAGACTAACAGATTTATTTTTTGCATGAGCTTTCGCGGGAGAAAATCCCAAAGGGCGCCTCGCTCTGCCCCTTTTCACGGGGGACCTGGGACCAGCCTGGCGGAGGGGGCAAGGCAGCCAGAAGCCCTGCTAGTATCTTCCTGGGAAACGCTGGGTGCAGGGACCTTCTCACGCCGTTGCCCAGCCGGGCCTGGGCCTTGGCGAGCCCTGGGTGCGAGCAGGGGCCCGGGCACTGACTGAAGGGGCGGGTGACCGGCCCTGGGCTAGTCCTCAGCTCTGCGCCCGCCGCGCGGCCCGGCCCCGTAGCCCTCTGCAGCCACGGTCCCGGCAATGAGTGCGGCCCGGGCGGGTCTCTCGCTTTCCAGCCAGCCACCTGCCCGGCCCGGAGTTGCGGCTCCACGTGGGGCGACGCAGCCCGCGGCCGGGGGGCGAGAAGAGAAGAGGAGGCTGGTATCTCACCGCGCGCGCGAAAGCGGCGGCGATACCAACTAAGCGCGCCAAACGCGCCGGGCCTGTCTGGCGGGGCGCGGCCCCTTTAAACGCGCGCGTGGGGGGACTGCGGCGCCCCCGCCCCGCGCACACACCTCGGCTCGGGCGCGCGCGCGCACGCACGCACGCGCCGCCCGCCTGCCCGAGGAGGCGTCGGGCTCTCGCCGTCGCCGCCGCTGCCGCCTCGCGCTGCGCCCGCTGGCGCGCGCTGCTCCCGCACCTCCCTATTGGCTGGGCGGGGTCAGCTGACCCTGTGTTATTTCCTGTGTGTGAGGGGAGAATGGAGCGAGAAACCCCCGAACCGCCGCCGTCGCGGAGCCCCCCGCGGCCTGCAGCCAGGCCCCGCCGCCCCCGCCACTGAGAGACCCCGCCCCGCGCTCCCCCCTGCGCGCGGGGGAGGGAGGGTGGCAGGTAACGGCCCCCGCAGCGGTTGCGAGGGGAACCAGCGCCGTGGGGGAGGGGGCATGAGCGCGGGGGAGGGCGGTGGCGGGGCCCCGGGGGGATGATTCATAGCGTGCGGCCCAGTGCCTCCCGCCCCGCCCCGCCCCTGCCTCTTTCCTGGCGCTAAAACGCCCGTTGTGAAGAGTGGTGCCTGGGGACTCGCCTGAGGGAGGGGAGGGGGGGATGATGGGGAGAAGGGAGGGGGTGGGGGCAGGATCATCTTCTGCTCTCACCCTCTTCAGTTTTGTTTTCTGCACAGTCTGATGTGCCCCCACGCTTCTCGGCCTTCCCATCTCAGAATAACGTTTTGTTTTAAGGCTAGTGAAGTTCCAAGTGGGAGTGAGTTGGATGGTGTGCTGGAGGAGGGACCTCATGGTAAAAATGGACCAGGAGGTGTGTGCTATTTGCAAAGCAGAAGAAGTGAGAGTAGTGTGTTATAAAGAAGGAGAGCAGGTAGGCTGTAGTGAGTGTCAGCTGTTCGACTTTTGGGTGGGCAGCCTAGAATTGTCGATTTCCAAAGGGATAGCCGTGTTAGTCTAGTTCAGCGCAAAAAAAAATAAAATAAAATAAAATAAACCCCAACAACAACAAGGAGTCCTGTGACACTTAAAGACTAAGAGATTTATTTTTTGCATGAGCTTTTGTGGGAGAAAATCCCACTGTTAGCCTAGAATTGGTCACTCACAAGGTATCTCAGGAAAACAAAGGGAAGGGGTTTCTGGGAGGTGTGGAGAGCACCCTTAAGAGTCTTGTATTGATGCCCTTCCTTTTAGCTAGAGGTTGTATTTCTGTTCTCTTGACACTAAAACTGCTTTATTTTCCCTCACACTGGGGAAGAAAAAGTTATTGTATTAAATATGTAAGAAATAAGGTAGATGAAGAAATATTTTAGTGGACAGACTTTCTTAGTGGAAGTTATAAGGGTTTGAGCTGTACTGAGCTCTTTATTAGGTGTAGGGAAGATCTGTTTCCTTCTACAGTCCTGAAGAGCTTGGTGTAGTTCAGAAATTTGTATCTTTGACCAGCTCCAATAAAAAGACTTTTTTTCACCTAACTTGTGTTTCTTATATCCTGCGACCAAAATGGTTCCAACGCTGCAAACGTTATAAAAGTTAAGTGGGTAGGTTGTATTTGACATTCTTTTATTAAAAAGGAGGAATACGAGTCAACAAGTGATCCACTGTGGCAGAGTCAGGATAAGCTTTTCATCCAGGCAGCTTTCCCCCATGTTCTTCTGGTTGTTGTCTGTCCTTTGGTCAGTCTTAGCACAGTGCTGGTGTCATCCCCTTTGGTCTGTAAACTGGCCTCATCTTTACCCATGACTTGACAGGCCTTCCAGAATTATGTGGATTATTTGTTTAGGCCACTTCCTTGCTCTTCTGTTGCGTCTTTATTTGCTTGCTCTTTTATTTAAAAGGTGGGGGGGGGGCTGAGGGATTTGGGAATGGTATGTGGAGCTTTCTACATCTAGGTCAATGTTCTGAAAGCTGTATATCTAGCAGTTGAAACATGCTACAATTTGTTGATTCACGTGTGGACGACTGTAATAAGTTAGTGGTTTTTCAGTACATTTCCTAATGGGCAAGTGCCTGTATCAGAGAGAACATTTTTGGTCAGTCTCAGTAAAGACTGAGTGGGATAATAGAGGCTGAGGTCCTTCCAAGATAGGGTTCTGGTGAATTACCTGGGCCTTCTGTGAGGGAAGTGGTCTTTTTAGGACTTTCCACCATCACTTTTTTTTTTTTTTTAGGGGTTTTTGGTTCCCCCCCCCCCCCTTTATTAAAAGACATACAGCACCCACCTGCTTTTTGGTTAGAGTTCACAGAACCCAGCGCCTCAAGTGGAATTTTGTATTTTCCTAACACAGCTTGTATGAATCTATATTTTTGTTTGCAGTATCTCCTCCGTGAAGGCACTTGTCATGACAAAGGAGAGGCAGTGACAGCTCTGTTACTCTGCAGAGGGGTCTATGATGAAATTGTGTTTAACTGGAAGTCTAATCATGTATTCCTTGATTGATAAACTTTTGTTAATAGTCTGTGGAAGGGAGAATAGCATTCAACTAAGCCTTCAGAAAATGGGTTACTTGTTTACCAGGGCAGTTATTTGCAAATCTAAAATGACTTCTGAAGAGGATTGTGACCCCAACACTTAGGTCGCAGTGCTATTTGTATCTGTACAGTCCCAGTTGGTAAGGATTATGTTTGGGTGCCAGTGCTTTTTGATGTAATTTTGGAGAGTCTGGAAGCTTTGTGTATTTGGTGTATACTGTACTCAGAGTTGGGTATCTGTGAGAAACCTTTGAATATTCTGGCAAGTTGGGTACTCCATAAATTGCCTGATTGTAAATTGTAGTTGGGCCCCATTGCATTTATTTCTCTGTTAGGTGTTAAGTTGCTATTTGACAATGTACATTTGGGCACTGATCTTTAAGTCAGGTTCCGGGGGCTTTAGGAATGATGGGGACTTTGTCTTGAAACCTGCTCTTAAATGAGCCTTCATGGTCCCTGGCCAGATCATAGAGGATAGTCCCCAATGTGAAGAGGCCAATCCCCTGCAGTGGAGCAGCTGGAGGAGGATTCTTTTTTACAGTCACCTGAAAAACAAACACAACTAGGTTCTACTCTTGGTGCTTTGATACATGAATAAAGCCTGAAAGGTTTTGTTTTTTGTAAAACCATGCTTACATTTGAGCTAAGGATTACTAGGAGAGTCAAGTGTTACCTCGCTAATGGCATACTTATTTGAGGTCTTGTGTGTGGGGGGAGCTTTCTCAGTCCTTCATTGGCGAGAGGTGAAGATGTCCTTACGCAACTTCCAGCACTTTGAAAGGATGTTCAGGTTTGTTAAATGTATTTAAAAGTAATGTTATCAGTTAGTTCAGTTTCACCCACTGATTCTGTTAATTCTCCAGATGACCATAGAGTCCTCAAGAAAAACAGGAATGGATAAGACTTGATTTTTTTTTCTTAATACAGAAATAAATCCCTTCATTTCTGTTTTCAAGCCTTTATAGATTTTTAAAAAGAAAAGCAGTGCCTGGCTCTTTTATTTTTTTCCTTTGTGTGGTACATTTAACTAAAGCAGCTACCCCTTGTAGAACTAAATGACAATAGGCGCTCTTCTTGGAGGGCCTCTTCATAGAATTTGTACTACACAGTTACTGTTGCTACTGTAGCAGCTTGAAAGGTTACTATCTGAAATGTGGTTATGATATTTAATAACCTCAGATGGTTTTCATACTGCTTGTTTGGCTCTCCTATAAAGTGAAACTCTTGGTGGGAGTGGGTATATCTAGGCATATATAGCTGACTTATACATATCTTTTCTTCTGTCATGAGGTGTGCAAGATCTTCAGATGGGCTAAGGTAGCTTTATAATTAAAATATGTATTTTTAGAAAGTCTCCAGACTAATTCAAAAGTGCCCTTGGTGTTTGTGAACGCCACTAGATTCATAGTTTTAGAACCTGAAACCTTTTTAGATAAACAAAACAACATTGCCTTTTCACCACTGCCATGGATCAGATTAAGCAGTGCTAGTTTCTCCAGGACCATTGTGCTTCTGACCTGGTCATGAGAAGAATTATTTTTATGCTGTTTAGTCCTATGTATGGCCTTCTCTAACACTGAAAAGTTAGATGGGGCCATGCTAGTGTCTAAATAGGCTGCTGATATTGTCTCTGTCCTCAAATACTTACTGGTTTGATGCTAACAAGCGCTTCTCGTTCAGCTTATCAAGATGCACGTCAGAGTGTACATTTTTAATCCCAATTATTCTGGGTTTGATTTAACAGTCTTTCAAAAAGTGTACTATTTTAGGTCTGCACTGTTTTGCAATGCTTTGGTAAGTACATCTTAAAACAATCTAAAATATTTTAGAGCACTTTTATTTTGGTATCCCTTTTTAAGGGAACTTCTATAGAGTGGTTATAAATACACCAGAGGGATAGATACCAGGGAGGAAGAAGAATTAGTTAAATTTAGTGCCAGTGTGGGCAGAAGAACAAATGGATATAAACTGGCCATCAGAAAATTTAGATTTGAAATCAGATGCAAATTTCTAACAGTCAGAGGAGTCGTGCTCTGGAATAGCCTTCCATGGGGAGCATTGGAAGGCAAAAAAACCTAGCTGTCTTCAAAACTGAGCTTGATAAATTTATGGAGTGGATGATATGATGAGAGCGCCTAATTTGGCAATTGACTGATCTTTGACTACTGGTGACAGATATGCCAGTGGCCTGTGTTAGGATGTTTTTTGGGATGGATTCTTAGTTATTACAGAGAATTCTTTTTTGAGTGTCTGGTGAGTCTTGCCCACATGCTCAGGGTTTTTAATTTATTGCCATGTTTGGAGTTAGTTAGGAGTTTTTCCCAGGGCAAATTGACAAAGGCTCTTGGGGGGGGGGTGTCTTCCTCTGTAGAATGGGGCATGGCTCACTTGCTGGTGTACCTTAAACTCTTTACACAATGATTTGAGACTTAATAACTCAGTGGTAAGTTAGAGGTTTATTGCAGGAGTGGGCAAGTGAGGTTCTGTGGTCTGCATTGTGCAAGAGGTCAAACCATATTGGTCCCTTCTGACCTTCAAATCTGAGTCTGTGAAGTAAAGACGTAATGATATAGAAGCCAAGCAGAATCTAGACAAGGGACTGTACATGTATCCCTCTTAAACAGTGCTGCTACTATGAAGAATGAAGCACGGCATTCCCTGCTGTTGACATCTGAATGCTGTATACAACATAGCCAACTTGCCTCAAGCCTAAACTGCAGTATTCCTTGTTCTCCTAGTCTTGGATTCTCTCTCAGCTCTCCCATTGGACCTCACTCTTGACGTACAGTATCCTGTGTTGTTCTCCTTGCTACTTTTCAGAGACTGGGTGTTTAATGCCTTGCTCTCTTGAATGGATCCTGTCAGTCATATTATTTGCCTTGATTTTATAACATCAGGAGTTAAGTAATAACATGAAACTTGCCAAGTTGTCATTAGTGATCTAAACACAAGGTTGGATTTACAAACTCAATATGTAGTTGGGCCTTTTCCTCAACTCCTTTCATTCCTATCACCAACTCCCTTTGCAAACCAGAAGGACATTTTTACCTTTATTACAATGAGAAACATCAACTGCACAAGGGTAAAACAAGATGTTCAGAACAACTTATGTTGATGTATCAGTTCACTTATGGAAACTGTCTAGTCTTAAGGTGCTTGTATTAGGTACCTTGGTTAGGAAATTGTTTACACAGGAGGTCCTGAAACATTTTTTGGGAGCTATTGCCATCTGTGGTTTCAACTGGATGCTTCTGTGAGAACTTGTTTCTACATTGAAAAGTCTTTATTCTAGTCCTCTCATGTTAGAGATCTTTGTGAATAGTTTGACATTGAATTAGAACGGTAGAACATGGACTCAGTGACTCCCTTTCAAAACTACTCCCCCAACCCTCTCAAAAACATATGCACATGCGTGCGCGCACACAAAACCAACTCCTCAGGAGTTCTTCAGGGACAGGATAGTAAACTATGAGGATGCAATGTTCCTTGTGTCAGCTTGGGGAGAATAGATATATACCGTTAAAAAAAAGTTTGCAGAGAAACCTTTTCCAGGCAGAACAGTATCTTGTTTCAGTTTTTAGAGCTGGATGGTGCTCACTGGGGTTGTGGTGGGAGAGTGGAAGGAATGTGAACAATTTATTATTTATCTACATCTAGAGTATGAGAGGTTTACATTGCATTACCCTATCATGTCACATAATCTGAAATGCATTGTTGGTTTTTTTCTCTCGTTTTCCTCTTTCTGTAGTGTATTTGTTACAGTTACCAAAGTAACTTAAAAAAAAAAAACCAACGTAAATAAAGCCGTGAAGACATAATGCTAAGGCTGAGCGCTTATCATAAATTCATTCAGTTTTTCCTGATTCCATGGCCATGTGAGAGGGAAAATACCACTGCCCACCTCAAGTCAGAGCAAAAAATGGTAGAGAGTCTGGTAAACATCTGCCTACGAGATTGTTCAGTGGCAATGAATATTGGGACAGCCATCCTTCGTTTTTGTTCCACCATGGCAATGTCTACAGTGCAAAGGCATTGATCCCCATGAATTGTCACAGTGGGATCTATTGAGTGGCCAGTTTAGAACGACTCAGTCGGTCTCTGAAGGGCTGTCCCTCTGATGTAGTAACTCCACCCCTCTGAAAAGAGTGACGCTGCCTTGAAGGGAGAGCATTTCCTGTCAAAGCAGCCGAATGAAGACCCTGTGATAAGGGGGAGTAAGTAGTTCAATGGGAGATATGCATTCTACTGTGTGTAGATTGTGTGTCACCTGTTGACTTAGCACAACAGCATAGACAAGGCGGTTGTTAATGTCAGCCAATATATGGGGAGTGTGAGGAAAAAGTTGAAGAGTACCTCCTTTACCTAAGGACTTAGTTTGGAATTTTTTGAGACTTCATCTGTAGTAGTTCCATTTGAAAAGCCTTGTTGTTTTACTTGGGTGTGTTCCGTGTATAGCAAGTGGAAAGAAATAAGTAAGGTAACTCTTTTCTTCTTTCCATTCCATCCACATAAAGTGCATGTGCATGCATGCATACATGGAGATATAAAAAAATAAAGTCTCACAAATGGACTATAAGTTTACTTGATATAAGGGTTTGATCAGCATGGATTTAGGGTGTGAAATTGTTGTCAGTCAGATCTACTATATAGGCCCCTAAGATGAGTGTAATTATAATAGTTATGTAGAAAACCAGAATTTATTTTGTTTGCTGCAACTCCTTCTTTATTCATCCCCTATATTTTTCTTGTCCCACTATCCCACATAAAATCATTCTTATTTTATGACTATAAAATTTGCTGATATTCTTGACTTTGCCTATCTGCTAATGTTTATCAGCTTGTGTATAGAGCTTGAAACATTTTTAATAAACAGTGGGCTAAATTTAATAGGTAACTTGTTTGAAAAAAAGGAAGGAGGGCTGATCCCTACTGTCCAGGAACAGTGCTGAAGTGAGCAGCAAATTCTTTTCCACTTCTGTGCTGCTGGAAAACAAGGGTACAAAGATTCCTACCAGAGAATTGTCCCTAGGCCTTGCTGAGAAGTTCCATTATTTTTGTTCTGGTCTCTTATCTGAAAACCGAAATCTTCTTTAACCCCTTTCATATTTTGGAGTGGAGAAGCATTCCCTATCCCCCCACCTTTCATATTCTCTAGATTATTCTCACTGCTGTGATTGTGGTAGAGCTAATCTGCCTCCTCCCCCTTTTTTTAAAGGTTTTTGGCTGTTGCACTTTGGGGCAAGCTTGTTGGCTGTGTCATTCTTCTCCTTCCCCCACCTTTTTAGTGGGTGATTTTTCTTTAATCAATATCTCTAGACAGTGTTTCCCAAACTAATTTGGCCACAGAACGCTTTTTTGACTTGTAATACGTTGATGGAATATGTACATGTTGGGTGGGAGTGGGAATGGTTGGTTTCCATACAGAAAAATTGCCATGCATATTGCTGAAAAGGTGATTTTAAGATGTTAGAAGGAGAACAATCACTAGCATCATAATTTTTTCACAGAACACCTACTGTATATAATCAGGTATAAGCCGATCCAGGCACAAGCCGACCCCCCAATTCTGAGCCCAAAAAAGAAGCTAAAATTGGTGACCCAGGTATAAGCTGCGGTCCCATTTTGGTCTTGGCCCCTAACCCCCCACCCACTGCTGCTGGCTTCCTCTGGAGTTTCTGACAGCTTCCCTACCCCAAAATCTCTGCTGCTGCTTTTCCCTTGCCCCTGCACTGTCCATTCCTCACCCCTGCTGCCCCCTGCTCTGCCCTTTCCTCACTGCTACACCCCTACTCATTTCTCAGTTTCCTGCTGCTGTCCCCTGCGCTGCCCTTTCCTTACTGTTGCCTCGCTGCTTCCACCTGCTCTGCCCTTTTCTCACTGCTGTCACCCCTGCTGCCCCCCCACTGCTGCCCCCTGCTCACTTCTTACTTAGCCTGTTGCCCCTTGCTGTGCCCTCTCCTCACTGTTGCCCCCTTGCTCCCACCTGCTCTGACCATTTCTCACTGCTACTCCCTGCTTACTTCAGTTTCCTGCTGTTGCCCCCTGCTCCTCCTGCTGCCCCCTCCTCACTGTCACCCCCTACTCCACCCTTCCCTCACTGCTACCTGCTGCCCCCCCTCCTCTGCCCCTTCCCCACTGCTGCCCCCCTGCTCTGTTCTTTCCTCACTGCTGCCCCATTGCTCCTCCTGCTGCCCCCGGCTCTTCATTGCTGCCCCCCTACTCCCTTCTCAGTTTGGTGCTGTTGCTCCCCTGTTCCCCAACACCCTTTCTGTCACCCCCCAACCCCTGCTGCCGCTCTTCCCAGCCTGCCAGGCACCTCCCCCAATCCCTGGTCCCTGTCGCTGCTTCCCTGGGCTCCCCAAAAACCCTGGGTCCTCCTGCCACTTTCCTGGGCTCCCCGACCCCACCCCCCCATGCCTGAGCCCTGCTGCCCCTTCCCTGGTCTCCCTGAACCCTCCCCCAAACCCTCCTGGCCGTCCCATCACTTTCCCCAACTCCCCGACCCCCTCCCCAACCCCTGGTCCCTGCCACCGCTTCCCTGGCCTCCCTGAATCCCCCCCTCAATGTCCAGGCCACCCCCCCCCGGGCCCCTTTATGTGGGCGCTCCAGATGCCAGGATCCCCTCCTCACTCCAGCCCCAGCCCTGGCTGACTGCCCAAGGTGGCCACCCGGCAACACTAGGGCTCCGGCCTGCGCATGGTCTGGGAAACTCCTGGGAGGGGCTGTCTACTGTATTCTCTTGAGTATAAGCCAAGCACCTGTTTTGAAGCCAATTCTCAGGCACAAAATTTTCAGCTTATACGCGACGATATATGGTATTCATATTGCGCGGAACACAGTTCGGGAATCATTGCTCTCATGGCTTCCTCTGCTCAACACATTTTATGCCAGGGTATGTGTACCCCTAGTGGCACACAGAGGGCTTCCAGGGGATATATCAGTTCATCTAGATGTTCTCCGGTTTTTACAATAGGTACATAGAAAGCACTAGTGAAGTGAGTATAAACTAAAATTTCCTACAGTAAATGACATATTTATCTTGCTCTGTATAACATACACTGAAATGTAACTACAGTATTTATATTATAGTTGATTTATTTTGTAATTAGATGCAGGATTAAAGTAAGGGGGAACTCCCTGGAATGCTTTTCTGGGGCCCACTATTTTTAGGGGCCAGCATTCTGGGGCCCCTAAAAATAGAAGAACGCACTGGAACACAGCATTCTGGTGCATTTCCCCTTACTTTAACCCTTGCGAGGACACTTGCTCCCATCTTGGGCAGTGCATCTGCGCCGCAGCCTGCTGGCTGCCCAGGGCACGCAGCTGCTCAGCCCCAGTGCCAAGGCCAGCAGGGAGTGGAGGTGCACGTTATGGGAGCTCCGCAGGCTCTTCTTCGGGCAGTCCCTTGGGCAACCTGTGTGGGCCAGGCTCTTGGCGCAGCTGACCATGAGTGGTTTGGCTGGCATGAAGACGTGGTGTAGCTGCCGCAAGCAGCTCTGCAGCTCCCACACCAGCTGTAACCACTGGGCCTCAGCCAGCTACAGCACCTGCATGGCCGTGCCGCCCACCATGATGCCCCACTCCAGCGCTGCAGGCCAGTGGCTCTGGCTCTCCGCCCAGTGGGGACACCATATTGCAACTGGGCATGGGGGAGGCTGTGCCCTATGTGCCCCAAGGGTGAGTCAGGTCCATTCTGTGTCCCTGCTGCTGAGCCCCATGTCTCGCTTTGGTGGAGAGACCTGGTGGGGGCTAGGTAGTGGTGGAGGGGACTTTGAATGCTAGAGTGGGGACTGGGTAGGGAGTGGGGGAGGGATGAAGGAGGTTGGGGGCTGGAGTGGGGGCTAGGGGCTGGCGGGGGGTGGAGTGAAGATGGGGAGGGTTAGGAAGGTTGGGTGGGAACTTGGGGGCAGGGAGCTTGTGGGACGGAGGCTGAGGAGGATGTGGGGAAAGAGGGGTCTGATGTAAATGCCGACCTGGGCTGGGGCCCCACATGCATGAAGGGGGACTGCCAATTAGGAGGGTTTTGGGGCTCACCAAGTTATACTTTAACCACGGCTTATATGGTAGAAATGTGAAAGTCAATAATTCTTTTCAGTAATCATGCTATGATGCTTTTGTATTTTTATGTCTTGTTTTGTGAGCAAGTAGTTTTTAGGTAAGGTGAAACTTTGGGTGTGCAAGACAAGTTAGACTTCTGGAAGGGGTGCAGTAGTCTGGAGAGGATGAGAACCTCTGATCTAAGTCACAGAAAGAAATTAACATGATTCTTGTGAGTTTCATAGCTTTCCAAAGTTTTCTAAATGAAACTGACAAGAATCTGTTCAGTCTTACTGTGCTGCACTTCAGATTTATAAACTCTAGTTTTGCTTTTCTGGCTTTGCTGAGAAGATAACATTTCTTTGTGTTTGATGGGGCAAAGGTTTGTTGGAAAAGCAAAGGTGCATAACATCAGCAGGGGTTCATACCCAACTCCAACACTAAAATAGTGAAGCAATTCACTAGAGCAGTGGTTCTCAACTTTCGTGGATCATGACATGCTTGGCAGCATGTTGTGACTCTTCAGGACACGCTAGCCTACTCCCTCCAGGCCAAATCCAGCCATATCCACTGCTCTCTATGACACTTCCTGCTGTATGACACTCTTGACACAGTGGTTGAGAACTACTGAACTAGAGGCTGCTCAGGGTGGAAGTAACTGAAAGTCAGTGAAAAGATGCCCATTGACTTCAATTAGCATTGAATTAGGCTCACAAAAAGGCAGGGGAAGAACCTCATGCTCTTTGCAGCTCTGTGAAGAAAGAGGATCAAGAAATTCCTAGTCATCACAGACAAATTGGCAAATTAACTATCTCCCTTGCACACAAGGAATGTTTCTGCTTACAGAGAGACTGTATTAAGACTTGTCTACTAATTCTGTGGGGGGGGGGGGAATTGTATTCCAGAATAAGAGTCCACACATGGAATTAATTAAGAATAGCTAGTGAGGAATAACTTCACGTATAAACCAGCCTTCTGTTAAGAGCAGCTTATTTTTCTTTTAATCTTCTTTCCACTGCCTCTTGCTTGAATTCAAGTTTCTAGATAAGAGACTAAAGTACAGGATGTCCATGTAACATTCTCTGAAATGCTTTCAGTTCCACACGCACAGTCATTTAGACAGGCAGAGCTATAGGTTCTGAATTCACGGATGAGATGATGATGTGGGGAGGAGGGTTTTAGGTTTATTAGAAACCAAGAAATCTTTTGAGAAAGGAGCCTGCTCTACAGGAAAGATATGCTCTATCAAAACAAAAATGGAACCAGATTGCTGGCATGTAAAATTAAAAAGGTCATAGAGGAGGTCTTAAACTAAGGGCTGGAGAAAATCCGACATGTAGAGGAGCAGATTTTTCAGACAGAGACAGCCATAAGGGGAGGCTCAGTTAATGGGTTTTTTCTATGTCCTAGTGAGGAAGGGAGAGAAGAAGTTGATGAAGTACACAGAGGAATTGAAAACAGTCAAGTGGGAGTCCCATTCACTTACATTACCTAATAGCAGACAATTAAAAAATGACAACTCTTGAAGTGCTACTGAAATGCTAGAAACCTAAATACTAAGATAGGTAAACTTGAGTGCCAGATATTAAGAGGATATTGATATGATAGACACTGCAGAGATGATTATCAACAGGACATGGTATTACCAGGGCACAAAATATATAGGAATGACTATGGTTGTGCTGGTGTGGTAGTGACACATTTTGTGAAGAAATCATAGAGCCATAAATATTAAAAGTCTTAAAATTAATCAAACAGCATAGAATCTTTCTGATGAGAAATTCCATCCTTGAATAGTAAGTGTGGCAGAAGGAATTTACCTCTGACCGGGTTAAAGACTGAAATGCTCAGGGAGGATTAGAGAGGCTACAAAAACAGAATAACAAGTGGGGATTTCACCAGTCCCCATGTTATTGGGAACACGTTGCTTCAGCGTGGAGTGCAGAGCTAAAATTTTTAGATACTATTAATTACTACTTCCTGGGAGATACAATGGGAGGGGCAATTCTTGCTTCTCTCTTAAGTAGATTCAGGCCTTGGTACCAGAGGTGACTATTGCTGAGCTACTTGGTGATGGTGACTAAACCATTTAACGTCCTCAGAATGGGGGAAATACCTGCATAGCCCAGCACAGTAGTAACAGGCTTCAAAAAGAGGACCTAAACCAGGGATCTCAAACTCAAATCACCATGAGGGCTGCATGAGGATTAGTACAGTAGCCGGAGGGCCACACCACCGAGACCTTTCCATGAAATGATATTGCAAATATCGATAATGATCGTGTCATTGTGGGACGCAAGAAATAGCTTTAGGGACCACATGCGGCCCATGGGCCTCATGTTTGAGACCCGTGACCTAAACAAAAGTGAAGAGGCTAGCTAAATGGGAATTAGAAGAAACGGAGTCAAATGAAATGTTATGCAGGCTGTATAGAAACATTAAAAACACCATAACAGAGGCTCAAACTAAACTCGTCTCCCAAATTAAAAAACATAGTAAGAGTACCAAAAAAAAAAAGTGCCACCGTGGTTAAACAGAGTAAAAGAAGAAAGCAAATCCCCATCTTTTAAAAGATGAAAGTCACATCTTTTAGAAGACAGTGGAAAAGAATGTAAGTTCTACTACCATAGTCAAGTGTAAAAGTTAACGCTAGTATAGTTGCTCTCTCTTCATAGTATCAAAATTCCTCAAACACCCTCTTCACAATTCCCCTTCAGTCAGAGTCCCAATTCGTATGAGGTCCAGTTGTCCCCTTCAAGCTTATGAAGCTTCTTTTTGAACAGTTTATACTAGTGCTCAATACATTACCATCAAATCAGCACAGAAGGTCCCTGAGCTCCAAGCTCTTTTGGCTGGACTGCCTTATACATATTTTCACAGGGACAAAGTGGTAATGAGACCACATCCAAAATTCCACCCTAAGGTGGTCTCCAAATTCCACCAGAACTAATCCGTTACTCTCATGGTATTTATTTTGAAGCTGCACTCAATGCTGGAAAAAAGAAGCTACATGCTCTGGAGGGTTCCAGAGCCTGCCTTAGGTCAGATGAGATAATGGGGCTTCTGAGTCTCTGTCCCTACCAATATGTGGTCATATCTGGCATGTCAAAAGGTCAGATTATTTTATGGCAGAGAATATCTCCCTGTACTATCCACCTACCATCAACTGGCTGTTGAGCCTCTCCCTCCAAAAGTCCACGCACACTCTCCCAGGGCACATGCCTCATCTTCTGCCCACTTCAGAAATGTGCCCGTCTCTGAACTATGCAAGGCAGTTACATGGAGCAATCTTCAAACTTTTGTTAAATGTTATGCATTTGACACGGTAGGCAAGATGGATGTCAAGTTCAGGAGAGTGGCAGTTCAGTCTGATATATTACAGCTATTCACTCCTGTTGTCCAAACTAGAGAGGATACTGCTTGCCCGTCACCTACAGTGGGATATAGGCTGACACACATTTGAAGAGAATAGTTCATTTATGGGCAAACTGGTTCACTGAGATGTGGTCATGAATATAGATCCCATAAGCCACTCTATCTGCTTTTTAGAATTATCACCAACATTCAGCTGCGGTGTCAAAAGTGTTTGATTTGCACACACTTTTTTTAATGAGGTAGCAGTAGCCATCATACTTCACTGTAGATAATTTTCAGTCAATTAGTTGGGTGGACCACGGTAATCTTGACTGTGGACCACTAGTGGTCTTCATCTCATGGGTAGAGAACCACTAACATAATTGATGTAGTTACAGGTATAAACTCACAAAAGATAGGTTAGTAAATATATGACAAGTCAGTCGCTGCAGTTAGCATACTTTTTTCTCTTCGATGTACCACTGTCTGTGAACTGATATAATTCTCACTCTAATGTACCCTTTTACTCAGTTCCTTTCATGCAGTTAATGTCCAAAAGTCAATAGTATACATTGACCAATACACTTCCATTGCAGAGCAAAACAAAGGGGGATATCTAAGGTTTGGTGTATGGTGTAATTCCCACAGGCTCACAGACTAATAAAGGAACGTATATCAGTGGGCAACTGGTTGTATCCTTCAATTGTTATCCATGTTTTTTAAAGATGAGGCCTGCCTCTTCTGGAAAATGAAACTAAATATCTTCCCCATCTCATTATGTTCTTAAAGGCCTAGTGATATTTTAGAAATTTTAAATGGTATTTTAAAATGCATCTCTAAATTCTTAAAGAATGAGGTATGCTCAATATTGGATGTTAAATAGTTGAAATACAATCATTTAAAAAAAACACATTTCAGGCTTACAAAATATTATTTAACATTTTGTTAGGGGAAAAAATCATTGCCACTTAACAATTACCAAAGAAAACATCCTGCACTTATGGGCTTTAGTGTGGCCTTTGGTTTTGGCTTCCCTTAAGTGAGATTCAGATGCCATGCTGTGGTCTTTGAGCTGAAACTGCTTTTTGACTCAGGAGCAAAAAATGCATGGTGGTGGTTTCCAAGCGCACCTACTTGTGACACTAAAACAAGCAGTCACACAGTAAACCATGCAGTGTTTCATTGTATTTTGAGCAGTGAAGTAATCAAGAAGGTTGACATGAATGGGGCAGTTTACATCTCATCTGTTGCAAATCTAGCTGGACATTTCTGTATTGGTTATACTTGGATCATACATCTCACATTTTCTTCACTGACATAACATCTTGACTACTACTTTTTTTTTTTTTTTTTTTTAAATGAAAGCCAAAATTCTGGAAAACACTTTGAACAAGCCTCCGCTACTGTAATATCTGAATGCTTCACAGTCTTTAATGGATGTATTCTTACAACACCCTTATGAGATGAAGTAGTACAGTTGACCCTGTTTTATAGACATGGAACTGAGGCCCATAAAGAGTAAGGTGAGACAGTGAATGTGTAGCAAAGCAGACAGACCTCCAAAGTCTGACCAATTCACTAATCACTTCACCATCATTCCTTCCCACTTGAGAGTCATTTATATACAGCAGATCTTCAGAGTTACAAACACCTTAGGAATGGAGGTTTTTCGTAACTCTGAAATGTTCATAACATTAAACAAAACTTTATGGTTGTTCTATCAAAAGTTTATAACTGGAACATTCATTTAATGCAGCTTTGAAATTTTACTAGACAGGAGAAAATGCTGCTTTCCCTTTATTTTTAATAGCTTACATTTAATAAAGTACTGTACTGTATTTGCCTTTTATTATCTGAACTGCTGCCTGATTGCATACATCCATTTCCAAATGTCATGTGTGGTTAACTGGTCAGTTTGTAACTCTGATATTTGTAATTCTGAGGTTCTGTTGTGTCCTCCCCACCCACTCCCAGACCTTTGAGCTGTGAACCCATACTTTTAGAAGACATTGCTTTAACTCAGGGGTCTCGAACTCAAATCACCATGAGGGCCTCGTGAGGACTAGCACATTAGCTGGAGGGCGGCTCCACTGAAACCTTTTCATACAATGGTATCGCAAGCATCAGTAACAATAGCTTCGTTGTGGGCTGCAGGAAATAGCTTTAGGGACTGCACGTTTGAGACTCCTGCTTTAACTCTTAACCTCTGAAATGTTGTTTGTGGGGGCGGGGGGAGGAACGTAAATAAATATATATAGGTAATGTTCATGTTACATGCATTCACAGCACAATGGTTGTATATTTAAAACGAGTATGCACTGTGGAGTTGATACCAATACCTCTTTGTCACATTCACCCTCTCTAAGTCTGAATGACTTATTCTTTGAAATCTAAGGCTGGTATCTAATTTTTTTTCAGATCTCTCTCATGTGCCATCAATTTTTAATAGTTCAAATTTTCACACAAGGCAGAACTAAACAAAACTATGCATAGACAGATCTCCATTCCAGAAGTTTAGGGTTGTAGAATTTGCCTTAGAATGTACTATTAGTTCTGAAACTGTGCTGTAGAACAGTGTCTGTCAATGACCAGTCCATGAAATCTCCCTGACAGTATAGGAAGACGGTTGGTATCAAAAAGTTTGAGAAACGCTGCTCTAGAATATAAGTTTCTGTATTAAAAGAAGTGCAAAAAGGTAATTAAAAAAAAAAGTTGGAATTAGGGAAATCTCCCCTTTGCAGGTCAAGTATGAAGCAGTACTTCTCAAATCTACAGCTATTCTGTATTAGTAACAGTAAGCCGTATACTATGACATTTATTCAAATGAAATCTTAGTCTAAGAATGATATGCAGTCAAAGTTAACTGAAAAGTGAGCATGAAATACATTATTCACCTGCTGTCTACTATGTTCGTCTATAAATGAGTCAAAATAGTCATAGGATCCATAGTTTAAAGAAAAGTCGAATAATGCAAAAAGTCTCCCGTACATTACGCATACAGCCGTCTTCAGTGTAGCCAGACTCTGATATGCTCCCTTGACACAGTTACAGCTAACACAGTTCAGAGCATCCCCATAGCACCATTTTTTAAGCACAGCTGTTTTGTGCTGTGTTTACATCAGTGTATTCTGGGAAAATCTGGGCAGCTACTCTACACTAGAGCAATCATTGACAAATAGATAAGAGAGGTATTGTGTGGATCTATGTGGCTTTTTTTGGTTTTCTTCATAAATATTTTGGGCTGTCCTTTCACCAATTGACATTGGCAGTAAAAGGGCTGAGTAAACTAATGAGAGATGATTGGACAGTCTCATGTGCATAGCAGAATTGTTGGAGCAGAGTGAAATTCTCCAAGTTACAGATCACAGGCAAAATGAGGACATGGGACTTCCATGTATCTGAGCTTGTATGTGAACAATGTTATATGTAGGATGAATATTGCAGTTTGTTTATAAACTTCAGTAAACCAAACAAGACCTGCAGCATAGATGGGCTATAAAATAAGTTTTAAATCTTGGCCTGTAGTCTCCAGGGTTACCTTTTGGTGCTTGGTTCAGGTAGTAGCTTAGGTCAGTCTGCCTCTTCAGCAAATAATTTAATAGTGTTGATAATGGGGCAAGTTGCTTCCCTGCACATAAATCATGAGCACAAAGGCAGTGCTTTCATAAATTATTCAGTGATCCACTACTAGCTGTGGTGGTTATCTTTTCTTTTTCCCTTTTTCCTACCACTCAGAATTTCAGTGGCTGGATGTTGGAGGAGTGTACTGAGCACAGGAAGGGAAGTGAGATTGACTCATTGGGGGTACAGTAATTTTTTATGCCACTTTAGATGTGCCTGGATGAGTGTGGTGGGGGTGGAGGGTGGCGGCTATAAATTGGTATGGCAAATGGTGAGCCTGTACTGACTGGGTGCAATTGGGGATGGCTATGTATGTCTGGATAGAAAGCTATGCCAGGCAGTTGCTTTCTCTCTGTGAATAAAGATAAATGGGAAAGGTAGGCATACAGCACTACACTTATAGATACATATGTGTGCTGTGTGTCAGAAGGTGTGTGTGGATTTTGTGGGAACAGGCATATGTGGCTGCTGATAGAAATAGTCATGTGTCAAAAAGGGGTTTAGCTGGTTTGTGCAGGATGGAAGGCTGAGAGCCCTGCTGTAGACAGATCTGGGTTGGGAGTGTTGATCCAGGGCAGAGGTACAGAGGTATGTGACACTGTGTGGGAGTTTGTAGTCAGAAGCTGATGTGTTTGTCATCCTTTTTGACTTCCTGGGTAGAGCAGAGGAAGTGCTAGGTGAGACACATGTACTGGGCAAAGCTGGATTTGCTGGAGAGGTGTAATTGCACACGTATAGATTACTGTACCAGTTATATAGAATTCGTAGGCCTCCATTTACATAGAAATGGATAACTGTGGTCTAGCAGGACTTGTCTGCTCCAGGATTTACCTGCATGATAATCTTTGGCCAGTACTTTGTGAGAGCAACCATGTAGATCTAAGGACAGTGGTATCATACTGGAGGAATTAACAGGAACAGATAGTATGTTTCAATTACAGCAGTGGGTTTCAGTCTGTCATTGTGTGCTGCATATGGAGTTCAGTGTTATGTGGGCCGCAGCCATGCAAATTTATCTGTATTGCCAGTACATTTAGAAAAAAATAAGGGTTTGCAGTATGATTCAAATTGATCTTCCATTCCAATGATGGCAAAGTCTACCAAGAGCATTTTAAATTAGCAAAATGAGTCAAAATATTAATTGTTGAAATTAATTTATTGTAAGAGTTACACAGCATGATTTATTGCCAGACTTGCTTCCGTGCTGCTTTTGGTGGTGCAGCTGGTCTGAGTGTCCAGCAGACATGGCTGTGGAGCTTGCTTGCAAAGATGAGGAGCCCTGCCTGGTGTCCACCCTCCTGGGAGCTGGGGCCTGATGACACCGGGAGGGAGCTGCTCTGCCACAGGTTGGGAGTTTTTAAAACTCTGGTGCTGCCCTGAGCATGCTCAGGGACCGAACGAGCCTGTGGCATGACCACTTCTGGCTTTGACAGCAAGGTAATGGGGCAGGGCAGTGGCTTGGTGGGGGTGTTGGCCCGGGGCAGTGAGGGAAGCCAGTGGCAGGCCGGGGGGGGCCAGGGAGTGGGTGTAGTGACTCAGGGCCGAACCCCGCTGCTCTGAGGTGGGAGCCCAGTTCAGCAAGGGCCCCCCACCCACCCACCAGCTCTGCACTGTTGCACAGGATTCTGTTACTGCACCTCCCCCTCCACAATGGGGGCACAAATCTTCCAGTGCTCCCCAGCTGTAGCTCTGCGGTGGGGGCAGGATTTTGTTGGGGTGGCCCCGCTCCTGCGACAGAGGCACAAATCTGCCCCCCTGCCACGGCTCTGCAGCTCTGCGGGGGGCACAAATCTGTTGCGTTCCTCCCCCCCCCCCCGGCCGTGGCTCATCTGCTTAGCAGTGGGGGCAGGATTTTGCCACTCTCTGTCCCTGCCACCACAGTGCTCCCTCCTGTTGCAGTGGCAGCACAGCTCCCTGGTGCCAGTGGTATGCCAGCTGCAGCCTAGGGGCTGAAAAATTTTTGGAGGGTGGGAAGGGGGTCCCCGTCCTTAAAAAGGTTAGGAACCTCTGGTCTAGGGCATTCTTGACAATGGGGATGCTTTGGTCTGGGAGGCTCTCAAGCAGCAAACTCATCAGCATTCCTAGGCTACAGCTGCCTGGGGCTTGTCCAGGTTTGGGCTGCGCCAGTTGCAGCCTCTTCAGGGCTTTCTGGCATCCTGAGAGGTAGCAGGGCCTGGGTGGCTGCAGCCCCTTGGGATGATGTCAAGCCCCAGCAAGCCCTAGAACTGCAGCCGTCCTGCTGCTGCCTGGGACCTAGTTACAAGCCCTTGGCTGCTGTCTTTCAGGGCCCAGCAAGTCCCTCAGCAGCTGTAGCCCTGCTGCCTTCCAGGGTGCCAGTAAACACAGGCTGCAGCTGCTCCAGGGCTTGCTGGGTCCAGGGCAGTCCTCGCAGCTGGTGTTTGGCAGCAGGGCGGGTGGCTGCAGCGCCTAGGATGCCAGTGAGTTCCTGACCAGCAGCAGCCTGGGGTTTCCTGGGGGTGGGGCTGCAGCCTTCAGCTTGCTGGGTCTTGGAGTGACAACAGTCTCGGTCTTGCTGGGGGTCCCTGGCGGCAGCAGGACAGCCACTACCCAAGCACATGCAGCTATTTTCTGCTGTTCTGCAGGGCTGCAGCCAGTCGGGCCCAGCTGCATCCCAGGATGCCAGCAAACCTCACTCAGCTGCAGCCTTGCAGCTGCCCTGGGACGCAGCAAACCCCCGCTGTAAGCCCTGGCCTGGCAGCATTCTGGGATTTGCTAGTGTCCCAGAGCTGCAGCTGCTCTGTGCCTTGCTGGATATGGGGGCAGCAGTGAGACTGCTGTTGCCCAGGCTTTGCTGGCATTCTGGGCCTCAAGCATCAGGGTTTGGGTAGCTGCAGCCCTGAGGGATGCCAGCAAGCTGAGGGCAGTGGCAGTTCTTCTACTGCTGACTCCCCACCTCCCCCACAAGCTCCAGGGTAGAGTTGCAGCCCGGGTTTGCTGGCATCACAGAAGGCAGCAGGACTGCTGCTGCTCTGGGACTAACAGCTGGGAGCCTGCAGGGGGTCTCAGGTGGCAACAGGATTGCGGCTCCAGGGCTTGTTGGGGCTTCCCAGCATCCTTCAGGGCTGCAGCCATCTGTGCCCTGGTGAGGTTGCAGCTGCTGTGGCCCAAAGCCGGGCAAGTTCCAGGCAGCTGCAGCCCAGGGATGCTGACTCTAGCTTGCTGCTTGCTGGCCTCCCCAGCTGCAGAGTCCCTTTTGTCAATTCAGTGAAATTGACAAGAACAATAGCTCCTCCACTAGTTTAAGGGGACAGAGTGGCAGTTGTAGACTCTGTGTCCCCCTGACACTGCCAATAGAAGCAGTAACATTTGTTGGGGTGGTAGATTTTATTTATTTGCATCCACAATGGATTCCACAAGAATGGATCTGCGGATATTCGCATTTATATCTGCAGATATGAAAAGGATATCCATGGGTTTGCAAAGTTTTAGTAATAGACAGCCTGCTATCTGATGTGTATACAGGTAAAGGGGCTTTAATTTCCACTCTGCCATGAGGGACAAGGGCTCATATCCTGGTTCCCTCCTTTGCCACAGGAAAAGGAGCACAGATGCTAGACCAGAGTAAGGAAACTTTTTGGCCTGAGGGTCACATCTGCTGTATGGCAGGCCACACATGGTGGGAAAGTAATGGGGTTGGGAGAGGGAAGTGGCTGCTGCTAGGCCCATGTAGTGGAAGAGGGAGTGGAAAAAGGGCAGGGCTGGAAGAGGGGAGTGGTTTTTTTGCTCTGACCTCAGCGTTGCCGCTGGGAGGGGGCTGTGGCCACACTCTGGCCATCACCTTGGCACTGTTGCTGGGCTCGTGATGAGGAGGGGGCGGTGCTGGGAGGGGGAAGTGGCTGCCCTGCTCCTGCCAGACCTAGCTAGAGGGCCTGATGAAAGGTATGTCCTGTGGGACCCTGTTTGTCCACCTCTGTGCTAGATTCTAGAGCAGCAGTTGTCAAACTTTGTTGGACTGTGGCCATCTTCTGAGGAAAAACATTTACTAAACAACCCCAGGAAGGGAAATCATACCCTGAACCTGAGCCCATGAGCCAGTGCTCATGCTTTACCGTCAGCCCTGGGCCCCAGCAATTTAACACCAACCTTGTTGACCCCATTAAAATGGGGTTTGAGAGCAACTGCCCTAGGAAGACACAGAATCCTATTTCACAGAAGATTGGTGGCCAAGAGAGGGGCTTAAACTTCCTCCCCAAAGCAGGGCTTCTGTAGATTCTGGTGCACACACAAGAAGGGATAAAGTGAGACTGACAGGCAGCTCTTGACCTGAGTGCTGTCGCTCCTCCCTTTAAATTACTCCCCACCCCCGTGGTCCTTGATTTCCTTCTCTCCTCCCATCAAGCTTTCACATGTAATTTTTTTCCCTTTTGATAATAGTTTAAGCAACTTCTGAATTTTCTGTTGTACTCAAGTTTGATTTTTCCCAAATCAAAATCCCTTTGAGAGGGGCAGATTGTAACATTACGCATGTTTTATTTTTAGCTTTCTGCCAAAAGGTGGGTTCCAGTCTACAGTTCCTGAATGTGGGTTGGTTCAGTGGCCTGAGTCATACAGGTTCCATGAGTCACTGCTGGGCAGTGGTTCCCAACCTGGGGTCCCTGAATACATCTGGCAGGTGGTCCAGGCTTGATCTGGTCCTGGCCACTGCTAGCCAGCAGTTAATGTTGGAGAGGGCTCTAAAATTCTAAATGAATTGTATTTGCCAGCTGTGAGCAGCCTCACCCTGGATATTTCCCCACCCCGTGGGATCAGGCAAGGACCAGGTCCTCCTCTGCCCTTCTACAGAACTGCTACCTGCAGCCAGTCTCCAATAACAGCTATTGCCATTTGCGTGTCCGTGATTTTTTGTGACATTAAAAAGGGGTCCTCATACTTTGAAAGATTCGGAACCACTGCTCTGGAGCACACTGTCTGCATGTGTGCTGTGTTGTGTGTTTGGCTCATGAGCACTGGGGAAGGGCCTGTCTACAGAATGAAACTATTATTTGAAGATGTTTGAATACCGTTTTCAGTGTTGGTCCCTCAAAGTGTTAGTGGATAACGTGAAGAAATTGGGGTAAATGTTGAGCAATTGACTTGGTCACGGTTAGACCCATGATTTTGTCCCTTGGCTTGTGCAAAAAAAAAAATTTTTTTTGATAGAATTTGTCAATCTTCAGACGTGGTGTTGGGGGTTTTTTTGGAAGTGGGGACTGTATCCCTTGCTTAAATGCCCCCAAAGTCGGTTCGCTAACCCTTCCGAGCACTTATGCGAGCCCTGGATTTTAGAACACTAAGGCTAATCTATACCCTTTCGTGTCATGACACAGAGACACCTTCTTTCTCTATAGCCCAGCACCGTTGTGGCTTCCCCCACATTGCTAGCAGCTAAAATTAAAGTGGCCCCTGCCACTGAAGAAAATGCCTTCGTAGGCAGTTTTGGTGGTGGGAGGCTTGGGAAGCAGCTCCCACTACTGCAAAAAGTAGCTGTCCAAAGCCGTTTCTACAGAAATGTTTAAAACAGTGCCCTTGCTGCTGAAGACAGAAAACTGCCTAACTTTGACAGCAGCTCTTCAAAGGGCAGCAACCTGCCACTGCAGCTCTCCTTTTTGCCAAAAGGGTTCTTGTGGTGTCAGGGGCAGCTTTCAGTGGCTGGCTGATTTGCGGCAACATACTCGGCCACTGTGCTGTGACACACTTTAGAGTCATGGTGAGCAGTTCTCAACTACACTACAGATGCTGCTACAGCATACTAGTACTGTTAACTAGACAGTGCAACAACAGAAGAGATTTTTCTGTTACTAAGTAGATCCAGCCCCTCAAAAGGCAGTAACTAGGCTGACTGGAAAATTCTTGCATTGACCTAAAATTTACAAGTGAAGATTAGGTCAACCTAACTATCTGCACAGTCCTCAGTGACATAACTAGATTGACCTAATTTTTAGGTGTAGATCAGGTCTTAGATGAGTCAACCTTTAAACAAAACTTAGATCAGGGTAGTCAAGCCACACACAATAGTATTCAGAAGTTTGAGAACTGGGTGTTTCTGCTGGGCATTAGGGCTTAGTCCTGTGACCAGGCTCAGGGCTTCAAACTGACGGGTGTACTTGACAAGGCTCAGGGCTACTGTTTGTGGGATGTGTCTGCTGGAGCCCTGGCAGTTGTGGGGCAGAAGCCCTGACCCCTGGCAGGTGTCTCCCGTGGGCAGAAGGGCTACCAACTATCTGTAAATTGGACAGTTCATAAAAAAGTATGCTAATTGCGTGCTGTCCACGAGTCCATGATTACAAGGAAATGTGCATAAAAAAATCTCTCCTTCACCAACAGCCTAGCAGCTGCCTGCTTGCTGTTGCCTGCCGCCGCCGCCTCCTCCTCCTCCACTGAGGCTTTTTAGCAGTGGCTGGAATCCCATCAGCTGCTGTCTGAGGGGGCTGGTTAACAGACAGCCCGGAAGGGGACTCACTTTCAGAGAACTGTGGGAAAGGATGATAGGAAGCCTGGTCCCCAAGCAAGGGAGCACAGCTCCAACAGAGGCTGGGCTGGAGCCATTCTGCTCTGTTCTCCTTTCTCCTCCCCCAACCCAGCATGGAAGGGAGAGCTGAGCCAGCAGGGCTTCATTGCACTCACGGAACATCAACTGGGAGCAGAACAGGTCGGGGCTGGGGGTATAAAGGCTGCTTTTGGGACCCTGCTTAGTGGTGGTGAAGGAGACACTGAGCAAAGGCCCAGTAGGCCACACTGTGTGTCATTTCAAATTGCTGGCGGGATCGCAAAACTCTTCTCGCCTTTTTTAAACAACAAAAACTTGTTTATCACCCAGCCCTGCCTCCCCCCTTACCTCCCCTAGTTCTTCCATCTAACTCCATCTCTTCCCTTTCATCTTAGCTAAGCCTGCCCTAGGCCATTTCTCCAAGCCAGAGTCTGAATGGCTTGTTACTGTAAGCTGCCTGCATTATAGGAATGCACTAGCTGAGCACCTCCATGGGGAAATCCTCAGTGAGCCCCCCCTGTGTTCTGGGAGTGGGGTATGCAGCCAATGCACCATTATACCTGCAGTTCCTGGTATAATGATTTTGCCTTTGGCAGGATACCTACTGCTCCTTCTGCAGACTTCTCCATCGTTACCCACTGTGTGTCCCAAAGACATTATTGTGACATTATAATATAATGCTGCATTTTTGCTTTTAGTGATGTCAGTGGAAAGTTTACCATGTGAGTTTAAAAAAACACAAACGAAAAACAGCTCTTTATGTCAGTAAACACTAAAATATAAGGTTAGCAACCTTGGTGCAGAAACTGAGTCCCACCACCCTGCCACAGGGCTGGAGCCCTGAATTCCCCACTCTAATCTGGTAAGTGGAGAATGGGGTGATGCAGAGGGATCCATGAGCTATACTTCAACTGTAAAAGAGCCACAGGTTGGCTGCCTGATGAAATGAGGCTTAAAATGTCCTGAGTACACTAGAGCTCCTCATGCTGCTGGTACTATTGGAGTTGAATAAGTGTTAGCAAAGGTGGAAGACTTTTTAAAAAGTGAAAAGGCTTCTGAGACCTCTTTTAGGGGTGAATGTATTTGATATTATGTTAAAAGGAGTCTGGAGTCCCATGGAGAAAACTGATCTTGTGAGGAGTGGGAAGGAGCTTGTCCTATGAGAAGTGGCTACAAAAGGAAAGACTTCAGATGGACTCAAAAACCATGATGTCACGAAGTGTGGGAGTATTTCTGATTGCAGAGCCCAGAGGGTAGCTTAGCTCTAGTCTACACTTAGGGTTCTTCTTGGTGGCAGTTGACTGGCATTTACGCAAGGCATGTAAAATGCTTTGCGTAAATGCTGGTGACTTCCTAAGCTGCCAGGACACACTGGGGAAAGCTGACGGCAAATCCCTTGCAGTCGGCTTTCCCCTGTCTCCTGGGGGCCAGGACTTCCAGTGCTGACTTCCGGGAGCACAAGAGCAAGTTCAGACTCACTGCTAAGCGCTGCCAGAACGCCAGGCTGACAGGAGTGATTTTTGCCTCCATCTGTATAGACGTAGCCTTAGTAACAGCTGTCTGTTAGGCACATTTCTAATTTCTCCATACATAGCCTGGAGGCACCACTTTATACATGTGCTTTTCTTTTCCTATTTCTTTGGCTTGGACCTCACTGTAGAGTTAGGTCAATGTAAAGCAGCTTACATCCATCTAATTCTATAAGCATCTATGCTGTAATGTTCCACACTCTGATTTAACTTGCCACTGTGCTAGCCTAATAATTTCATCTTCATGAATGGCGTGGCACTTAGGTAGATATAGTTAGGTTCCACTGTATTGTGTACATTGCCTCTTGCTGCAGCTGATAGCTGTAGCCCCATCACCCCACTTAAGTTGGTGTAAGTGCTCCTGATGGAGACGCATACCACTGACAATACAGTGTGAACACAAAGAGCCAGTTTTAAGTACTGTTGTGCCTGTAGGTCAACCTTACTTTATCAACTTAATTTTATAGTGTAAAGATGTAGCTCATTTCATTTGCATCTGTGCGCCTTACTCTGAAAGCTAAGAATGGGTTAGTTAGGTTTGTCTGCATGTTGGTTCCCCATTTGTGCACTGATGGATAGTAGTTGGGATGTCAAAAGCAGTAGGTGGTTTATATCCAATATTTAAGAAAAATGTTTTTGGCTTTTTAAAAAAGTCTCGGTTAATTTTATCTGAGCCAGTATAAACCATCTTTTTTCCTGGTATGGGGTGAAGCTATAGGTTGCTGCTTAAATAGTGTTTGATAACTAAGTGTAGTGTGCTTGGATTTGACTTAGCATCTATTAAACTAAGTAAATTGGAAGTCTAGGTTACAGAATACATATGGGGAAATCTTTCTTGGTGTCCAGCTACTCATCCTGAGATGCTTGTCTACAGTGAACAGAGGTATTTGGTTAAGTTGTTGACTGTTTTTCTGCAGTTTCCCAGAGAACTTTAATTTTAAGGCATTATTGATCTTATTTACATTTGGACTGACTTTTAATGGTGGATCTTTGAAGAGAGACTTCTGGGTCTCTGGATTTTTTTATTGTTGTAGATCTGAATAATTTAAGATAATTTAAATTACTTTTGCCATTAGATCAGACTTCCACAATAGTAACAAAATACTTGTCGTTATTGCACTCTGAGCCTCCCCTGGGTTGGCAGCGTTGAAGGAAAGGGAATCACTGTTCCTGACATAGGAGTCATCCTGCCATGTGAATTGATTTAGTGCAGGGGTCTCAAACTCGAATCACCATGAAGGCCACAGGAAATATCTTTAGGGGCTGCATGTTTGAGACTTCTAATTTAGTGGAATGTTAAGTCCTTCTGGGGGCCACAACCCAGTTTCAGAATGTGAGGAGGAGCCTTTATAAAATGCATTAATGTTGGAATGCACCTGTAGCTGGGTAGGGAACAGTGAACACCTTTGGGTTCCAGTGGAAATCCAATTTCCTCAGTTACTGGCTAAAGGGTTACAATAATAGAAATAGTATTAACGTGGGGTTACTCATGAGGGAACTGGGAGATGTGAATTTGCTAACTTTTCTCCTTTTTTTTTTTTTTTTTTTCCCCAGGAGGGCGATCGAGCTGTCAGTCTGGTGCTGAACAGCATGCAGTCCTTTCGGGAGCAAAGCAGTTACCACGGAAACCAGCAGAGCTACCCACAGGAAGTGCACGGGGCTTCTCGGCTAGAAGAATTTAGTTCCCGCCAGCAAGCCCAGATGTTCCAGAGTTTTGGAGGAGGTGCTGGCAGTGGGCGTCGGGGAGCAACAGCAGCATCTGCAGCAATGGCTGGTGACAGTTCTGGGCACCAGAGCTACCAAGGTTTCAGAAAAGAAGCAGGAGAGTTTTATTATATGGCCTCCAACAAGGATGCAGTGGCAACAGGAGGGCAGCAGCCACCTCAGCGTAGGCCTTCTGGACCAGTGCAGAGCTATGGGCCACCCCAAGGGAGCAACTTTGGGAGCCAGTATGGGAGTGAAGGACATGTGGGCCAGTTTCAGACACAGCATTCAGCCCTCGGGAGTGTGTCTCACTATCAGCAGGATTATGCTGGTCCTTTCTCTCCTGGGAGTACCCAATATCAACAGCAGGCTTCCAGCCAGCAGCAGGTGCAGCAGCTGAGACAGCAGCTCTATCAGTCCCATCAGCCTTTGCCACAGGCATCCAGCCAGCCTGCATCTAGCACCTCCCACTTGCAGCCAATGCAGCGTCCATCTGGCCTGCCCTCCTCTGCTTCTGGATACCAGTTACGAGTGGGTCAATTCAGCCAACACTACCAACCACCTGCTTCTTCCTCTTCGTCGTCATTCCCCTCCCCACAGCGTTTTGGGCAGTCGGGACAGAATTATGATGGCAGTTACAGTGTGAATTCTGGGCCACAGTATGAAAGCCATGCTGTGGGTTCTAACTCACAGGCATATGGGACTCAGTCTAATTACAGCTTTCAGACTCAGCCAATGAAAAGTTTTGAGCAGTCTAAGATGCCCCAGGGTGGGCAGCAGGGGCAGCAGCAACAGCACCCATCACAGCATGTAATGCAGTACTCAAATCCCGTCAACAAGCTCTCTCTTCAGAGTCAAGGGAGCCAGTACAGCCAGGCTGAAGTCCCTGTGAGATCACCTATGCAGTTCCATCAGAACTTCAGTCCTATATCTAATCCATCTCCAGCTGCCTCAGTGGTCCAGTCTCCAAGCTGCAGTTCCACCCCCTCACCCCTCATGCCGGGTGGGGAAAACCTCCAGTGTGGGCAAGGCAATATGTCAATAGGCTCTAGAAATCGAATTTTACAGATGATGCCTCAGCTTAGCCCAACACCATCCATGATGTCGAGCCCCAATGCTCATGGTGGGGGATTCAAGGGATTTGGCCTGGAAGGGATTCAGGAGAAGAGGCTTACAGATCCAGGACTGAGCAGCCTAAGTGCTTTAAGCTCCCAAGTGGCTAACCTTCCGAACACAGTCCAGCACATGTTACTTTCAGATGCATTGGCACCTCAGAAGAAAAGTTCCAAAAGGTCATCATCATCTAAAAAAACTGACAGCTGCACCAACTCAGAAGGCTCCTCCCAGGCAGAGGAGCAGCTTAAGTCTCCACTAGCAGAGTCCCTCGATGGTGGCTGCTCCAGCAGTTCAGAGGACCATGGAGAGAGGGTGAGACAATTGAGTGGCCAGAGCACCAGCTCTGACACTACCTACAAGGGGGGTAACTTAGAGAGATCCAACTCGTCACCAGCACAAGGCTCTCAAAATGAGCCAGCCAAACTCAGTACCAGCCCTACAGTTCGGGAAGATGTGGCTTCCCCGGGGGAGAAGGAAGTCTTGGTATCAGTGGAGGCCACCCCAAAAGTGAATGAAAAAGCAGTTGGGGTGATAGTTTCCCGAGAGGCCATGACAGGCCGAGTGGAAAAGTCAGGTGGGCAGGACAAACCATCGCAAGAGGATGCTCCTCCAGCCACCCAAGCGCCTCCTGGTGCCAGTGGAATGAAGGAAACTGGGCATGCATTGCCACAGTCAGAGCCTCAAGGAGGGAGCAAAGGGGCTAAGAGTGGGGATAATAATACTAACCACAATGGAGAGGGAAACAGCCAGCCTGGCCATACAGTCGTTGGCTCAAGTTTTCCCAGCAGAACAGAACCTTCCAAGTCACCTGGCAGTTTGAGGTACAGCTATAAAGACAGCCATGGGACTGGCATGCAGAGAAATGTCAGTGGCTTCCCTCAGTATTCTTCAGGTCAAGAAAAAGGGGATTTTCCAGGGCATAGTGAAAGAAAGGGCAGAAATGAGAAGTTTCCTAGCCTCCTGCAGGAGGTGTTGCAAGGTTATCACCACCACCCAGACAGAAGATATGCTAGAAATGCACAAGAACATCCAGGTATGGCTGGAAACCTGGAGGGCACTATGAGGCCCAACATTCTAATTAGCCAAACCAATGAATTAACCAACAGGAGCCTCCTAAACAAAAACATAGGGCCTCTCTTGGAAAGCCCGCACTGGGGCCCCTGGGATAGGAAATCAAGTGGCACAGCTCCTGAGATGAAACAGATCAACCTGGCTGACTATCCTATCCCTAGAAAGTTTGAGATAGACTCTCAGTCTTCAGTCCAGGAAGGTGGAACACTCTCAGAAAGAAGATCAGTGATCTGTGACATATCTCCATTGAGGCAGCTTGTCAGAGATCCCGGGTCTCACCCAATGGGGCACATGAGTGCTGAGGCCAGGAGTGGGAGGAGTGAACGTCTCACTCCTGGCTTAGGCCAGTCAGTCATCCTTCCTGGTGGCCTGGTGTCCATGGAAACAAAGTTGAAGTCTCATAGTGGGCAAGTAAAAGAGGAAGATTTTGAACAGTCCAAGACTTCAGCCAGTCTCAACAATAAAAAATCAGGAGACCATTGTCATCCTGCCAATATCAAGCACGAATCTTTCCGAGGCAATGCTAGCCCTGGGGTTGCAGCCCCTGATTTCAACACAGACTACATGTCCCAACAGGACAGCAGATCAACACAGCTAAGACGAGCACCTGGAAGAATGGGAAGCAGCAGGGAGGGCATGAGGGGTAAATCACCTTCTCAATATCAGGATCTGGCTGACAAACTGAAGATGTCACCAGGCAGGAGCAGAGGCCCAGGAACAGACCTCCACCACATGAACCCACACATGACGCTGTCTGAGAGAGTCAGCAGGGGTTCTTTACATTCACCCTTTACCCAGAACTCGGAAGGCTCATCCATGGCTTCAGCATATCACACAAATGCTAGGTCTCATGCTTTTGGTGACCCTAACCAAAGCTTGAATTCCCAATATCACTATAAAAGGCAGATGTACCAGCAGCAGCAAGAGGAGTACAAAGATTGGGGCAGCAGTTCTGCACAGGGTGTGATTGCTGCAGCTCAGCACAGGCAGGAGGGGGCAAGGAAGAGTCCAAGACAACAGCAGTTCCTTGAGAGAGTAAGGAGTCCCTTGAAAAATGACAAGGAAGCAATGATGTACTTCCAGGCTGGTTCTTACCATGATACGGGAAGCCAGGAAGCTGGCCGCTGTCTCATGGGGAGTGATGGTACTCAGAACAAATGTACCGAATTAAAACACAGTAGCCAGAAGATGCAGCAACAGGAATCTGGTTGGGATCTTTCCCGGCAGACCTCTCCTGCCAAGAACAGTGGGCCTCTAGGAACAGCCAATCAGAAAAGGTTTTGCTCCCAAGATAATGAGGGCCGTAGGCGGGAGGAGTCTACAGATTTGCCCAAACCTAGTAATGCAATGTTGAGACTCCCTGGCCAAGAAGAGCAGTCTCCTCAAAACCCCTTAATTATGAGGAGGAGAGTTCGTTCTTTTATTTCTCCTATTCCCAGCAAAAGACAGTCGCAGGATATGAAGAACAGTGGCACAGAAGATAAAGGGCGACTACTTCCCCCTTCGAAGGAAGGAGCTGATAAAGCATTCAATTCATATGTCCACTCATCTCTCAGCCAAGATGCTGGCAAGCCACTCTCGAAGGGTGACTCCAAGGATCTCCAAAGTCCTGATGGCAGGAATTGCCCTGCTGTTTCCTTGACAAGTCCGGCTAAGACCAAAATATTGCCCCCACGGAAGGGGCGGGGATTGAAACTGGAAGCTATTGTTCAAAAGATTACATCCCCCAATATCAGGAGAAGTGTTTCCTCCAACAGTGCTGAAACTGGTGCAGATGCAGTTACCCTTGATGACATCCTGTCCCTGAAGTGTGGACCACCTGAAGGTGGGAGTGTGGTCAGTCATGGACCAGAAACAGAGAAGAGAAAAGGAGACACAATGTCAGATCAGGTGGGGCAAGTGAGTCAAGAGTTGACCAGTGAAGCCTCTCTGCCAAGATCTTCAGAAGAGTGGCACACCAGTGGAGATGACAAAGTTAAGGAGACACCTGAAGTTGCTAGTGTTAGTAAAGAGGGATCTGGGGCTAATCTGGCCACACCACCTGCACAGAAGTCCAGTGGTCAAGGACGATCAGATGGATCCTCAGGTGGAGCTGGAATTCTGACATTTCCTGACTCAAAAACAGTTTCTCCTTCCAATCTGTCGACTGCTGAAACAAACACAAAATCTGAAGAAAAAGAGGCGGATGTTACAAATATTTCACCTAAGCCTGATGGCTTCCCTCCAAAAGGATATTTCCCCTCTGGAAAGAAAAAGGGGAGGCCTATTGGTAGTGTGAACAAGCAGAAGAAGCAGCAGCAGCCGCCACCACCACCACCACCACCACCACCACCGCCAGTGCCAGTGCCAGTACCCTCACAGCCATCAGAAGGAACAAGAGGTGGAGAGCCAAAACCTAAGAGACAAAGGAGGGAGAGAAGGAAGCCTGCAGCACAACCACGCAAGCGGAAAACTAGACGGACAACTCCAATTGTAGAACCTCAAGAACCGGAGATCAAACTGAAGTATGCCACCCAGTCTCTGGATAAAACTGACACCAAGAACAAGTCCTTTTTCCCATACATACATGTAGTAAACAAATGTGAGATAGGTGCTGTGTGCACCATCATCAATGCAGAGGAAGAAGAGCAGAACAAGTTGGCGAGGGGCCGAAAGGGACAAAGGTCACTGACACCCCCTCCTAGCAACACTGAGAGCAAAGTTCTGCCCACCTCATCCTTCATGCTGCAGGGCCCAGTGGTAACAGAGTCCTCTGTCTTAGGGCATCTGGTCTGCTGCCTGTGTGGCAAGTGGGCCAGTTACCGCAACATGGGAGACCTCTTTGGGCCTTTCTATCCCCAGGATTATGCAGCTACACTGCCCAAAAACCCACCTCCGAAGAGGTCCATGGAAATGCAAAGCAAGGTCAAGGTACGACACAAAAGTGCTTCTAATGGCTCAAAGACCGATACTGAGGAGGAGGAAGAACAGCAACAACAGAAGGAACAGAGAAGTCTGGCTGCCCACCCCCGCTTTAAGAGGCGGCATCGCTCTGAGGACTGTGGTGGGGCCCCTCGGTCACTTTCAAGGGGAGCTGCTTGTAAAAAAGCAACCACTGAGGGTGGCAGTGGCAATGAAAAGACTCCCTTGGACTTGAAAACCCCTATGCCCACTTCAGAAGGTGGCCCTGAGCTGGAGTTACAAATTCCTGAACTACCTCTTGACAGCAATGAATTTTGGGTCCACGAGGGTTGTATTCTCTGGGCCAATGGAATCTACCTGGTCTGTGGCAGACTCTATGGGCTGCAGGAAGCCGTGGAAATAGCAAGAGAGATGGTGAGTACCAAAACTTACTAAGTATTGAGGGATTAAATGTTTTTCCTTCTGCAACTGTGTAACTTCCCCTCCACCACTTTTACTGTGCTTTTTTTCTTTCCAGCATGCCTCAGGCATCTATGTTTTTGTCTTTGTATAAAGCCTCAGTAGTTCCCTTTTGATGGTTACAAATCCTAGCTTAGGTCACTTAGTGAAATTTAGTTTGTGCTGAGATTTTTAAAGCCACCCTGGGTGAGTTGGATGCTCAGTATTAATGAAAATTAGTTGTTAAAAGGATTTGTATAGTCATGAAGATCTCAGCCTTGTTTTTTTATCCAGTTCCTGTTAGATACTGATTCTTATCATGCAAGCACAGGAGTGTAGGTGGCTTTTGCAAATGGAGAAGCCAGCTAATCTATCAAATGGTGCTACAAGTTTGAATGAGTATATTGTGTGTACTGATAATCCTCAAAGAGTGTACTGTCTAATCTTTATTGGCCAGAAAGATAGTTTCCAGAATGTGAGGTCATGGGGATTTTGAGGTCAGAAAGAACCACTGTGACCATGTTCTCTGACCTCCAATGTAACACAGGCCATAGAGCTTCCCTGAAATAATTCCTACAGCATGTCTCCTACAGCATGTCTAATTAGAGAAACATCCAATCTGGATTTAAAAAATGCCACTGATGGAGAATCCATCATGAACCTGGATAAAGAGTTCCAATGATTAATTACTATCACTTTAAAAAACTTTTATGCCCTATTGCCAATATGAATTTATCTTCAACCTCCAGGCACTGGATCATGTTTATAGCGTTCTCTGCTAGACTGAAGAGACTGTTGTTAAGGGACTGTTCCCCATGTAGGCCTCAGACTGTAATTAATTCACCCATAAACTTTTCTTTCTTAAGCTGTGTAGATTGTGTTTCTTAAGTCAGTCTGTATGGAGCATGTTTTCTGATCTTTTAATCATTCTTGTGACTCTTCCCTGAATCATTTTGAATTTATCAACATCCCGTTTGAATTGTGAACAACAGAACTAGAAACAGTATAGCCGAAGCTGTTGCCAAATACGGAGGTGAAATAACCTCTCTACGTCTAGTCAAGATTTCCCTGTTCATACATCCAAGGATTACAGTATTCCTTTTAGCCACAGTGTTGCACTGAAAGCTGTTGTTTAGCTGAATATCTGCTACAGCCCCCAGTTCTTTTTCAGAGCCACAGCTTCCCTGAGTAATCCCCCATTCTGTAAGTATGGCCTATGTTTTTTGGTCCTAGATACTTACATTTGGTTGTATTGAAACACTTCTTGAGTTAGGAAATTGTCATCTAGAATAATTAGAAATTCCAAGGGTCTCTTAATGCTGGCAATGTGGGACCTCCAGCATGTCACTCAGATTGAAGTCCCTCCTGATCATGCAGGTTTTTTCATTACATATTTACAGATAGGTATGTAAAGTGGTGGTCATTTTGTTCTCTAGTCTGATTTGGTAGTACCTAGCAGGCACTAGCATTAAAGCCACTTCTGGTGTTTTATCTGTAGGGATGCTAAACTATAGATATTCAAGGTCATTTGTGTGTGAGTTATCAGTGATTTGGAAATGGATAATGCCTATTTTGGTAGAGTGCTGCTTCCTCTCTCCTTTTGCTCGCTCAGTCAGTCCTAAATAGGTTATAACCATTGATTTTTGTTTAACATTACAATTGTGTGACTCATTCCATCAGGTTTCAATAATATTTAGCTATGTTGAATTTATGCTCATAAATGAGCAATTTTAATTCCTTTTTGTTTTATTACCCAGACTACTGGTATTGGTTTATAGACAGTTAAAGAATTTCTTCACAATGTGTCCTTTGGATCCTTGATTAACTTGAATCTCAATATCTTAATTCTTTGCTAAATTAATACTTATGTCTTCCCTCTAGTTTTTAAGACGTGCTTGACTCTTTCAGTGGGTCACTCACTCTGTCCCCAAGGAGAGTGGTTCCCCTTATACAAAGGGTCTGCAATCTGCAGCTACAGAACCACATGCAGCTCTTTGGCTTCTCCCTTGCGCTCCAGGTGCCCTCACCCCCCACCCACATGGGCAACCCATGCCAGGCTCTGGCCTCACAACCACCATCAAGGGGACCTTCAGGGGGCCTGCTCCTGGTTGTGGGCTCCCACCTGCCCATTAGGGGATCCTGTGGCAGACACTGTGGTCCAGCTCCCCCTATGGTGAGGCTACATCCATTGTTGCTCTCAGAATACTTGGTTGTTGAAAGTGTGTCAAAAAATGGCTCTTCTTATCTTTTGGGTTGCTGACCCTTGCCTTGTACCAAGGAGGAGACCATTCAGACTGCACTGTTCCTTTTCACCACAGTAGGTGAATAAATGTTCCACAAAAACTCTCCAGACTACATCTCTTAGCTAACAACTAGTTAACTTCCAGAATCTTTTGCCTTCTGTTTTCCTTCACTCCTGAGACAGGAAGGTTCACAGAGAAGATTACTTGGACATTCTTCAGCATGCTTCTGAGTTCCCTGAAGGTACCTTTTATCTGAGAGAGATCCTGCAATGCTATGTTATTAGTGCTGATATGAACCATCATCAGTGGATTCTTTCCTATTGACTTCAGCAATCTGTCCAGTTTCACAGTAATGTCTTGTGTCTTGGCTCCACGAAAAGTACAGCATGCTAGTTTTAGGAAAAACAAGTTATAGGGTCCTCTGGTTGTAGATAATGATGTATATTGCTGTCAGTAGCTAGAAGTGGGAGGCTGTTACCTGCAAAGAAGTGGAATTTCAGTAGTACAGTGTAGGCCTCTTTCGTATCATCAGCTGTTCTCAAACTTTTTCATATCCCATTCCATCTAGCTCCTGGCTCTTACAGAGACCTGGGTCCTTTTGGCTGACACAGTATCTACAGTTGCCTTCTTTTATGGGGGCCTCTACTTTTCTCAGGCCATGTCTAATGCTAGGAGCACTGTACCAGAATAGTTGCAGCTCCACACCTGTTGCAGTATAACACTATGTTATGAACACAGCCCACACTGATGAAAGGGGTTTTTTAGTCAGTGTAGGGACAGTGTCTCCTTGAACAATAGTAGCTAATCAACAGGAGCATCCTTCTGTCTGTCTAGCTGCATGTGTGCTGGAGATTTGATCAGCATAGCTACATTGCTGAGGGGTATGGATTTTCCATACCTTTGAACGTCATAGCAATGTTGAGCTTAATTTTAAATTCAAACTAGGCCTCATTCCTTTGACCTTGCATCAAACCATTGTAGGAAGGCTGGAGATGCTGGGCTTCTCTGCCATTCCTGCTGTGTCCAATTCTACCCTACTCCTTCCCATTCTTCGGAATACCACTACAACTGACTATCATTTCCTGTTCCCTGCATGTTGCCATCTTCTGCTGTCGACCCAGCTCTTCCACAGTTAGTTACCCTTCCTCTCTGATTTCAGCTCTTGGCTATCTCTCTCTCTCATCCATGGTGTCTCCTCCTGGTTGACTTCTGCTTCCCTTTTGATAACAATACAACCCTTTCCTTGCCTTCATCTCTTTTTCATTCAGCTACAGTCCTAGTTCAACTCTCTTATTCATTGAAAGAGTTGTTCAGTGGGCTTGCTCTTCACCAAGCACTACACCACGTCCACTGTCTTTCTTTTTCATTATTGTTGAATTCCCCCTTTCTGACCATCACCTGATCTTTCAGCATTGTCCAAGTTTTCCATCTACATCCCTTGTCATTTGGTTTTTCTGTGACTTTGTCTGTTAGCATCGATGACATCTCTTCATCTTTCAGCCATTTCCTTCTTACCATTTCTACCGATGATATTGAGGCTGATTCTCTATGCTGCTTTCTTCTCTACTCTTAATTCTTTTGCTTGCTGTCCCCATTGTAAGGTGCATCCTGCCATCTCCCAGCATCTGCTGGTTCTGCTGCTTCTCTTACACTGCAATGGATCCCTGAGAAGTCCCATAACTATGTTGTCTTTCTCTACTACAGGTTCATTTTCTACTTCTGTTCTGCCATCATCTTAGCTAAACAACTCTGCTTTTTCACCTGAATTGAATCCCACACGTATAATTCCAGCCACTTTTTTGACACCTTTGCCTTGCTCTTCAAACTTTTCTCATCTCCTGTTTTCCCTTATCTCTCTGTATGTGTGTCTCTGATTTCTTCTCTCTATATGTGACAAAATACAACATGACTTTCCTTCTCCTCTCCGCCACCTTTACTTCTGTGTCCACAACTCGCTCTCCCTTCTCCTTTGTCACAGACTCAGAAGTTTCTCATCAGGTCTCTTTATTTAACCCCTCCACTTGCTCAGTGACCCCTTCCAGTTCCATCTCCTGATTCATCCCTCTCCTTTAATCTTCCCTTTTAACATCCGGTCTGTGGGTCTTCTCTTTCACAGTATAAGTATGCTTTAGTCTCTCTCCCATCTTAAACACCCTTGATTCCACTGGCATCTCCAGCTACCTCCCCGTCATCTGTAAGCCCACCGAACATGCTGCCCTACAGTTGCTATCTGGAGTTCCTTTTCTCCAGTTATGTCCTAGAGTCTCTCCAACTGGGCTTCTTCCCTTTGCATGCCACTAATATTGCTTTTGCAAAAGTTTTTAATGATCTCTTCCTAGCCAAAGCTCAAAACTATACTCTGTCAGTGTCCTTGGTCTATCAGATGACTTTGGTATCATCTACTAGTTGTCCCTTGCTTCTGTGATTCTCTTACTGGTTCTTCTGCTTCTCTTAATTGCTCCTTCTATATGACTTTCAGAGGATCATTCTCAGTCCTCTTTGAGGGCTCCAGGCAGCCTGTCCCTGGTTCCCTTCTCTTCTCCCTCTTCATTTTATCTCTGGGTAATCTAATCCACAGACACAAATGCCACTACCCTCCCTATACTGATGATTTGCAGAGCTACACCAGTCTCCTTCTGTCCAGATTAAAATCTTATCCTGTTTAGCTTCTCTTCATGGATGTCTAGCCATCAGTTCAAGCTCAGTGTGGCTAAAACAGATCTTTTAATTCCCTGTTACCTCCTTTCTCAGACACTATGGACAACAAACACTGTGCGTGGCTGAGGCCTGCAACTGGAATGTGATCTTCAACTCTGGCTTCTCTAAATCCTTGCACTTGGGCTATGTCTAGTTGATTTCATCTGCATAGCATCTCTAAGATTTGGGCTTTCCTATTCACAGCTAAAGCTAATCCAGGCTAGCCTTATCTCGCATCTTGACTACTGCAGCATTGTTTTCTCTGGCCCTCACAAATGCATTCTCAATCCATAGCTATGCATTCAGAATGCTGCTGCAAAGATTCTTTTTCCGGTCCATCACTTTGCATCTGAAATTTTGTCTCCCACTTCTCTCACATCAGACATAAGCTGCACACTTTCAAGGCTTCCTATTCACAGCCTATTCCTGTACTACTGATAGTCACTCATTTGCAATCAAAATGTCAACTGCATCAGATTGACCAGTGATGCCGCTCTCCAGAGTCCACTTGTTCAGTTTTCAAACAAGCCTCTTTATGCATTCTTCTGTGCTGCCCCTCATGCTTGGGCATTGCAGATGTTGACAGAGAGCAGTTATTTTATCCTCCTGAAAACCCCCCTGTAATCTCTGTGTTGTCATGATGCCTGCAAAAACCTCGGAAACATTTGGGCTGTTGGTGTGCAATGCCACTGCCCATCTTGTTGACCAGCAATGTCTCATTGCTTCCATGTAGTGTCGTAGAGTTTTAAGGATAGAAGGGACCACTAAATCATCTGTTCCAGTTGTACTTGGACCTGAGTGACTCAGGAACCAAATTTGTGATCAGTATTGCCCATAAGAGCCATGATAATGTAAATTCATTGTTTCATTTACTATTCTGATATATCTATTTTTACTATTTTGATATACCTGTTTTATTTTTGCAGTAGAATGTCTGACCAGATATTGATCAAATAACACTATTTTGTCAACTATAACATAGTAAAAGCAATTCTAATTGGTTAATAATCAAATCACATTGTTTTAATATTCTATACATCAAAACTTTGGCAGAGATGCATTAAAAAACCACTTGCAGTTCTTAAGCCTCAGTATCTCTGATCCCCTTTATATCATAAGCTATCACTACCAACAGGCATCTGCACAACCAAAATTAGACCAAAGTATTGTAACCAACAGGAGACTAGATTTTGTGATACACAAACACACACAATAGGAGGGATCTCATTAAATGAGAGACCCAGATTATGCTGGCAGGCAACCTGCACTCATGCTGCAGTGAAAGGTGAAAAACCCCCAAGGACCTTGCCAATCTGATTTGGGGGAAATTCCTTCCTGACCTTGCATATGACTATCCTTGAACATATGAAGAACTAGCTATCCAAGTACTTGAGATGGGGCGGGGGAGGGAAATGCATCTCTCTGGACAATGTCCTGTTTCCAGCTATGATCATATCTGGTGCTTCAGAGGAGGGAGATTTTTTTTTAAAAAAACAAGCACAGTACCTTGGAAGGGAGGGGGAAATACCTTCCTAATCCCTGCTGCAGACTGGCTGAAACTTTGAAGCATGAGCTTTTAGGAACATAAAGTGGAATTAAACCTGCTCCTACAATCACAAACAACCTCATCTTAAATGTACGTTCATAAATTTGTCCATCTCTCTCTCTCAAAATGAATTAAGTTATGTGCCTCAACAATTCCTGTTAGGAAGCTGAGCCAGAATCTTGTCCCTCTAATGGATAGGAACCTTCTAATTTCAATCTTGAATTAGTTCTTGTCCAGTCTATATTCATTTGTTCTTTGGCCAACATAGTCTGTTAGCTTAAATAGCTCTTTAATTCTTCCCTTTCTGTCTGTAGCCGTCTGTTATCTTTTTTCAGGTTCAGATTGTAAATTCTTGGGGGAGGAGGTAGTTATTTTGTTGTATGTTTTGTACAGTGCCTAGCACAATGTGGTTCCTGGTCCAAGATGATTACATGGTCTGCGTAATGCAAATAGTAATAAATGCCTTTTTCTCTTTCGGCACCTTTGCTTTGCTATTCCTAGGACAGTTAGTTTTGCTTAACAGTTTCTTTAACCTGTTGTTCTATTGTAGTAAAATTATGATGTCAGACTGTTCCAAGGAAGCAATGCATCATTTCCCAGTAAGTATGGAAAGGGTTAAACTCAACATGGAGATTGGAATGAAAAGATTGAGAAGTGTAGGAGCCACAGGGCGTCCCCCGGCATTGGAAAGATTCAGTTGAATTAGGCTCTACCTTATCTTGCTGCCTGAGGACAGCCTACTGGCTCAAGCAGCCCTTATTTTACTTCCTATGCATGATGCATAAAATATATATATTCTTTCAGTCCTCTGTACAGGTCATTATTCTTATAGTATCAAAGAAGAGAAGTGAAAGATAGTAGTAATGGGGGATTTGATTATTAGAAATACAGATAATTGGTTTTGTGATAGTTGTGAAGTGCAACCTTCAAACCTGGCAAGCAGACTACTTGAGACACCTAGTCAGACTTGTGTGCAATGCTGCCAGTACATTTAGGTACTACAGATGTAGGAAGAGGTAGAAGATGGGTTTGTGGAGGCCATTTTCAGGCTACTAGGTAAAAGACTGAAGTGTTTGATCTTTCTGGTGCTGTTCTCTGAAGTGCTGCTTGTTCTACATGTGGGATGTTAGAGAGGGAGAACTGAAGATCTAAATGTGTGGATTAGATGCTGGTTGGAGGAGGAATTTAGATTTGTTATGATCTGGGATGCCTTCTGGGAAATGAAGATTCTATACAGGAAGGATGGACTTCACCTAAATCATTACAGAATTAGGTTGCTGGGATGTAAAATTAGAAGGCTTGTAGAGCAGTTCTTAAGCTAAGAGTATGGGAAAGCTGACAGGTGTAGAAGAGCACATAGTTTGGACAGACAGACACATTCTTTAGGGAAGATTTCCTTAAAGGGAATACTGTGTATCAGGGTGGCCAGACTTATGGAACGCAAGAGCCACACAAGTTGATTATTAAACCATTGAGAGCCGCACTGAGGCATATAATCACATGCTTTTACCCACTCCAAAATTACTAAGCTTAAAATTCATTGTGTACTTTAATTTTTTCAGAAAAACAGGGCAAATTTTGATCCTACTAATGGCAGATTCTAATAATTACCTAAGGTTACCACGAAAACTAGGCCTATGCAGTAAAAAAATTAGCTCTCACTGGATGGAGAACAAAATTTTTAAAAATCTGGGCAGCAACTCGTTGATGCAGTACGTAAAAGCTCTCTCAGGTGTTGGTCTCTAAGTATTGCGCAGTGTTTTGATTTAACAAATTTCATTGTGGAATACAATGCTTCACAGCAGTAAGTTGTGCCAAAAATTGAAAAGTAATCTACATTCAGTTTTAAACTTTCCCCCTTTGTATTTTCATTTCTCAGTATTCCACATCATGGTTAGGACTTTATAAAACACGATTTTATTTAACAATGAGTAAAACTGCATTAGGGCCTATGAGAAAAATCTAAACGTACCCGTGCCCCCTGCTGCTGCTGCTGCTCTGCTCTCCCTAACCATGTGGCCGCTTCCCGCTCTGACCATATGGCTTCTTTTCTGCTGTCCCTGACCATTGAACACTTCTCCTCCTTGTCTCCCAACATGCCACCTTTCCCTTCTGTACTCTTCCATGAGCCACAGTTTGGCCACGCCTGCTATGTATCCTACTACAGAAGAAATGGGAGAAGTTGGAAAAATACACATAGTATCTGAAGAGGAACAGTCAAATGAGTGTCCTGTTCAGTTACACCACAATGAAAGCAAACACCAAATTCTGACACATTGTAGTAGGTGTTTCTATGCAAATACAAGAAATATAAATATAAAAATGGGTGAACTTCAGTGCCTGATATTAAAAAAGAATAGTGATGTGTACAGGAGGCATCACAGAAACTTGGTGCAATGATGATAATCAGTGGGATGCAGTAATACCAGAGCATAAAATATATAGCAGGGGTGGCCAAACCTATGGAACTCAAGAGCCACACACGTTGATTATTAAACCTTTAAGAGCCGCACTGAGGCATATAGCCTTATAGTTTTACCTACTAGATTGATTTGCTGACGTTCTTCTGCAAGCCTCGCTTTTTCATTCAAGAGCCATGTGTGGCTCCCAAGCCGCAGTTTAGCCACTCCTGATATATAGGAATAGCAGAGTAGGTCATGCTGGTGAGATGGTGGCACTATATATAGAAAAAACATAGTTATAGATAGCAGAAATCCTAAATAACTCAAGCAGTATAAATAGATGCTCTATGACTAGGAATTCCGTTCTTGAATAAGAGCATAACAGTAGTAATAATACTACTGACCAGAATGATAATTGATTGTGAAATGCTCATGGAGATTAGAGACACTACAGAAACAGAAGGCTAAATAATGAGGGATTTCAGCTGTCCCTGTGTTGACTGGGATGAGGATACAAAGATCAAATTTCCAGACACCGTTAATTGCTGCTTCGAGCAGTTAGTCTTGCAGTCATAATGGGAGAGGCAGTTCTTGATTTAGTACAGCATGGGACCCAGGATATGATATGAGAGGAGACTGTAGCTGACCAACTCAGTATAATGACCATAATGTGTTTTATCATGCTTCTAGGGAGTAAATATCAATAAAACCCTTCACAGTAGTATTTAACTTCAAAAAGGGGAACAACGCAAATGTGAGGAGGCTAGTTAAATGGACATTTAGTAGGAACAGCCACGAGAGTGAAATGTCTGCAAGTGGTATAGAAACATTCTGGAAGCACTCTGGCAGGGGCTCAAACTAAATGTACCCTCCAAAAAAAAAAAAAAAAAGTGTGGAGGGGAATGCCAGTATAGTTAAACAGAACAGATGAAGCTGTGGGAGACAAAAAGGCATCTTGTAAAAATTGAAAGTCAGATAACTGATTAAAAGCCAACGCAGTTTGAACTCTGTCAAGTGTAAAGTTATAATTAGGTAGGCCAACAAAGAATTAGAAGAGTAACCACAAACAGAGAGAAACTTAATAGCACCCCCGCCCCCCCCCCCCAATCAGAAGCAGGAACCTGCTGAACAGTCAGTGGAGCCACCGGATGATCAAGGTACTAAAGGAGGATTCCAGGAAGATAAAGCTGTTGGGGCGAAGCTACATGATTTCTTTGCCTCATTTTTCGTTGCAGAGGTTGTGAGGCAGATTCTAGCATCTGAACCATTTGTTTCAGTGACACAGCTGAGGAACTGTTCCAGATTGAGGCATCAATAGAGGAAGCTTTGGAATAAATTGATACTTAGTAATAAGTGAGCAGGCACAAGATGGTATTCAACCAAGAGTTCTGAAGAAACTCAGATATGAAATTACAGATCCATTGACTACAATCTATAACCTGTTGCTTAAATCAGCTATGTACCAGATGAATGGACCATAGCTAATGTTAAACTGTTTGTTTTTTGTTTTTGAAGGCTGCAGAAGTGAACCTGGCAGTTACAGGCTAGTAAACCTAACTTCAGTAGCAGGCAGATTGGTTGAAACTATAGTAAAGAACAGAATTATCAAACACCAGCATTATCAAACACCAGATGAACATTTTTTGTTGGGAGAATACCCAATATGCCTTTTGTAGAGAGAAATCATGCTTCACCGATCTGTAAGAAGTTTGAGGGAGTCAACAAACATGGACAAGGGTAATCCAGCATATGTTGTGTATTTAGACTTTCAGAACATCTTTGATCAGTCCTTCATCAAAGACTCATAACTATTTAACATATTTAGGTGAGCATAGAGAAGATCCACTCATGGGTCAGTAACTGGTTAAAATATAGGAAACAAAGAATAGAAATAAATTGTTAACTTTCGCACCAGGGAGAGGTCAAATGGGATTCCCCTAGGATTGTACCGTACAAGCACCAGTGCTTTTCAGTGAATTCATAAATGATGTGGGAAAAGTTAAACTGTGAGCTGGGAAAGTTTGTAATATTTGCAAACAAATATTACTCAATCATTGAGTCCAAAGCAGACTGAAGAGTTACAAAGGGATCTCACAAAACAGGGTGGCTAGGCAACAGAATGGCAGATGAAATTCGTTGTTAATAAATGCAAAGTAATGCACTTGGAAATTTTTTATATATTTATTTTAAAATGATGGAATTTGAAGTTTCTGTTACCACTCAAGGAGGTGATAGTGGAGTCTGTGTGGATACTTCTGTCTGCTCAGTGTAAAATGGAAGTCAAAGAAGCTAATGTTAAAAAAATTAGGAAAGAGAGAGAAAATAGCATAAGGCCTCTATTTGATTTCTTGAATACTGTGTGGAGTTCTGGTTGTCCCAGTTCAAAAACATTATTAAAATTGGAAAAAGTCCAGAGAAGGGCAACAAAACTAGTTAAGAGGTAAGGAACAGCTTTCATAAGAGGAGAAATTAAAAAGGTTGGGACTGTTCAGCTTAGAAAAGAGACAACTGGGGGGGGGGGGGGACAAAGTGAATAAGGAAATATTGTTTATCTTTTCACATAACAGAAGAACCTGGAATCATCTAGTAAAATTAATAAGCCGCAGACTTAAGAGAAACAGAAGGAAATACTGCTTCACATGAAACCCAGTCATTCTCTGCAGCAGGTGGTTTTGGGACATTGTGGAGGCCAAGAGGATAGGTTCATCAGTGGCTATTAGCCACGATGATCAGAGATGTAATAAACCCATTCTCTGGGTGTGTCTAAATATCCAACTGCTAGAAGGTATAGGAATGGGTAGCAGGGGATGGATCGCTCAGTAACTTGCCTAGTTCTGTCCATGTGCTATGAAGCATCTGTTGTTGCTGGCCATTTTTAGACAATAGGATATTGAGCTAGATGGACCATGGGTCAGACCCAGCATGTCCACGTTGCTGCTGGAAACCAGCTAGATGGTTTGCCAAAGAGGAGGATAGCTATGAGAGTATGTGCAGATCTGACTTTCAGAGCTGAACCGTGGATTTCCCCTACTATATGTAACCAAATTATTCCTGTACCCTTGTGACTCTTCCAGAGGCTGTCTGTGGTAGTTGGGCAGCATGAGGAAGACTTATTTCTGTCTTCTGTGGATCAGCTCCTTGACTCCATGGGCAGTATAAGCACTCTATCACCCTACATAGGCTCTGCTGTCCCTCTGCAGGTTAGAGGGACCAGGACTTGAAGCATGCCTGTCATTGAGTGGTTCTCTGAAGTGTCCGGAGCCTGTTTCACTGGGCACTCTCAGTAGTCACAGCTTTGCTGCTCCCACAGAAACAGCACACTTCAGCTTACCACTTTTAACTCGGATCACTGATAGCACTTAGGTATATTTATAGTAATAGAAAGCAAAACTTTATGTAATAGAGAAGGAGATTTAAATGGTAACAAGTAGACTTATTGGAAACTAATGGCAGTACTGTATGTAATATAAAATCATAATGAATGTTCTAGGACCCAGACTTTTAAACTAATTCTAGAACAAAGTTTGTCCCAAAGTCCTTCCAGTGTTGTTCAGCCAGGCTTTGTTGTGATCCTTTCTTCATGAGACGAAAACATGCTTCCAGATTGTCCCCTGGGTAAAGGATATGGTTTTTCTTTGTGCCTCCTGATATCTCTTCAAGCATTTGATGAAGTGGAATTTTCTCCCACAAAGGCTCATGCAATAAATAAATTTGTTAGTCTTTAAAGTGCCATGGGACTCCTTGGCTTTTTTAGCTTTCTGAAAAACTAAAAACAAATATTAACTAAATTTTACTGATAGTACCAGTGTCACTTACTGCATGCGACCTTCCCCTCTCGTGGCTGATTTTTGAATGTGCTTTAAAATATTATCTAAACACATGCCAGTAAATTGCTTCCAGTGCATAGAGGTTACTCAATAGCATATAATGGTTTGTGTTTTAATTACTGTCAGATTTCACTTTGACCTCCAGATATAAGTAATTAAAGTTATGAGAAGATGCCAAACAATTTTAGAAAACTGCTCCTTAAGACTGTGTCACTGAGATTGGCAAGGACAAATTTCACGCTGGTGGTAATGTTTTCTTCTGTACTGTATTCAGTAAAGCTGTAGCTTACGTGCAAAGGCAGACAATTGTAGGACATATGGAAAGTACAAAACATAAACTGAATGAAAAGAGGAAAACGAGTGCCACTGGCAATAGTAAAGAAACAACGCAGCGCGACTAGGATTCCTGGAGATAACTCTTCAACCCCTGCCTAAACAGAATGTGTTTAAGGCATGTTACCGTATAGTAAGCTATCTTTTAGTTTAAGATTTTTAAGAACATAGTTTCCAGTATAGTTGTATAACTTAAGTATTATCTACTACGATGATTGATGACTGATCCATTGTTAGCTTTCAGTAGAGACCTTACATGCCAACCATTGAACTACTGTGCATATACTTGACCCATTGAATCTCTGTAAAGCGCTATGCCCTTTTTTGTCATTTTCTCCAAAGAGACTAAATTTTGTAAAATCAAATGTATCTAAATCCTTAAAGCAATGGAATAGTTCAGGGCTTAACAAAATTGGCTCCCAGTTAGGCACCAGCAGTTTTATATTTGATCACTGGAGGGTGCTCCTTAGCTGCATTTCTGCAGTGGAGCCGAGAGCCAGGCTACAAACCCTGGTCACTATTGTGACCTCACCCATGGGTTTTGTTGAGCCCTGGAATAGTTCTGCAGTATTCTTTCTAAATTCAAAAGAAAAGAGTTGTTCCTCTGCCTGACATCCTGCAGTGTACCACTGCAGAAGTAGCATGCCTAGCTATATGGTCATGGAACCATTTTAAAGCAGTATCTCCTTAAGTGCTTGCACCTCAAGTGTGTTTTCCAGAAACTAAAACAGGGATTGGCAACCTTTGCTGACTCCCATGCTGGCCACTCCTCACTGACTCTCAGCCGATGCCCTCGACCCGCTCCACCAAAAAAAAGCAATGGTCACCACTGGAGTTGTAGGGAGAAACGATTTCTTAGGCATGCCAGTAAAAGTACCCACTAAAGAAAGAAACTGCTCTGGGTGGCTTCCTTCAGTGGTGTGTCTTGGAGGTAACTTCCCAGGAATACCACAGAAAGAAACTGCTCAGAGCAGATCCTTTTGATGGTGACTGTGCTGGGAGTCCCCAGACATGCAGTAGAAAAGTTGCCTGGCTTGGCTTCTTTCAGGCCCGGCATGCCATGGAGAGGAGCCACTCCAGACAGCTTCTTCCCACAGCATGCATGGGGACTCCCTGTGCTATTTGCCCACAAGAAAAGCCACCCAGAATGGCTTTTGGTGGCAGGAGCAGCAATTTCAGTGACTCTTCAGAGGGCGTGACATGTCACTCCAAATGGGCTCGCATGCTACTGTTGACATGTGTTGAGGGTTGCCTACCCCTGAAGTAGCCCACCACCTTCAACAGTTCTCTTTCACTGAGGAGTGGTCACAGAACTAAACCATTTCTTCCCCCCCCCCCCCCAATGTAAAGAAGTTTGGGTGGGATTTTTCAAAGTGCCTAAGTGACTTAGAAGGACAAATTTGCATTGCATTTCAGTGAGCTTCAGTTCCTTAAATCATTTAGGTCCTTCCAAAAATCCCAAGCTTATTCTGCATTTTAAATTGTTTTAAATGTAAACATAGAAAGGTAAATATTTTGGTAGTTTTGACTGCATTCCCCTTGAGCTGTTTATCTGGATCATCTTTAGCATTACCCATTACGGCAATCCAGCAAAGAATCTAGGCTTTAAGAGGTCTTTCCTTGCTCTTCTAAATTTACTGCTTCTCATAGGGGTAATTGTGTGTGATGCTTAAGGACATGGATAGCCCACCAAGAGCTGCAATGTTTGAGTCCTCCAAGTGGCTCAGAACAATGTGAAACAGAAGAGGAATTCTATGGCACTTTTAAAGACTAACAAATTTATTTATTGCATGAGCTTTTGTGGCAGAAAACCTCACTGTCAGATGCTGGAAAATGGGGTGACATAAGAGACTGTGACAGCTCATAGATCAGAGAGACCTATTCTCAAGACAGCCCTTCTAACAGCTGCACTTCATGGCCTAAAAAGTACTGACTCACATCCTAGGCTGAAAATCTGACTTCTGACCAAGTCATCAGTTAAGTAGCCCTTGATGCCTTTCCCTTGTGTATCTACATATCTTAAATGGAGCCAAGGAAGGTAACTTCTTTTTCTGGCTACCCGGTGGGATCATTTTGTGTCAAGGAGGAGTCATAAAGAGAGCCTGTGCTGTTAGATCTGTCCAGATCTAAATAACATTCTCATAAGATGGGATGACTTGCACTTGTCAGAGGAGGTGGTAATTCATATTGGAACTCCAGAAAGCCAGTCACTGTGATGTTTTATGCTTCTGGATAGAACCAGTTTTAAGAGGTTCTCCCACACTTCCCCCAAGGGAGAGGTCTTAGCCCAGCTCAACAATTAATACTTTATTCTTTTTGTGGTGTTGTCAAAGCACTCCTTGATATGAGTGAAGGTTTACTTAACTGTTATTTCTACTCCTTTCCTATGAAAGGAAAGTTTGTCCATTCCCAGTGAACTTTCTTTAAGTGGTCTTATGAGCCTATTTGCTGTCCCCTCCACACCACATTTCTTGTACTGCAAGTCTTTTAATTCTTCCTACTCCTACCTGCTTTAATTTGACATACGCTAATCTCAAGGAAGGACAGTTCAAGATCCTGGGGATCCTGTTCTCAGAATCACCTCACATTGAAAGTGTCATTTCTGGTGCCGGTTATCTTGATCAGGAGGACCTTAGAGCTGCAGGCAGTAATAAGTGAAACCTGTCTATAAAACACGATACAAAGACAAGGAGGTTTTTGCCCTTCTGCATAAAATTTGGATTAAAATTGATTTGAAACTTCATTTTGGTCAGTTGGTTTCACTGTCTGCATTATCTCAAAAGCCCCATTGCTGACTTGGGAAGGTAAGATTGCATAGTTATGATGTGAGAGTTGTTAACTATTACTAAAATAGAAAAACTATGTAGAAAGTCACAGTATTTATGGTTTCTGGAGAAGGTTCTCAAGATAAAGCCATTTTTGCAGAAAGAAGTGAAGAAAGATCTGCATTTACTCACATGTTAAAGGTGCTGATGTTTCTGTACAGGAGTGCCTCATTTTCTAGTTGAGGCAACGGCTGTCCTCTGGCATGTGTTTCCAGTGTGCCTTTATTTGCAGAGTTTTAGAGCTGTTACGTATATCTTGGTTCATACCGTTACAAATCTCTAGTCTCCTCGCATCTCATTGGGCATAGATGCCAATTTCCCAAAGGTAGGATGTTTTTTGCTCACTTCAGGAAGGACCCACCTAGCTGGTCTCCTAGGGTTGGTATATATGGATTCAATAGGAAAGCAGGGATTTAATTACCTATAGTAGTTCTTGTTTTCAGATTGTATTGCCTCCGTAGAGTCACATTGACTCTCCTTTCCCTCCATTACATGAGAGTGCTGCCGTAAATAGGTCTTGCAGTTAGCGAGACAGAGGAGCAAGGGAGATTTCTGTCAAGATATTTATAGTCTCGGATTTCAGAATGCAGGACTTCAGGAAAATGCATGCACTGCCTCAACTGCCAATTACTGCTTTAAAGTTGTTCCATGAGACTTCTGTGTTGTGGTTCTGTGGCAACAATACAGTGAATATAAGAGCTACTGTAAGTAGCTCCCTTTTTTAAACAAAATAAACATTTCCCTTGCAGTGTTTTGAAATCCAAAGATTACAGTACAGGAATCTGAAAGTGAAACTTAATGTTATATATTTTTCTGTTTGCCCACAGGTAAACAAAGATAGCGCATGATGGGGAACCTAGATTTTTAGAATTTTCACACGTAGGAAGTATGTTCTGGATGTAGGTAAAAATATGTCTGTTTACAACACATGACTTTTAAATGGAGATCATTGAAATGTATTTTAATGTATTAGTTCCATGTTGGGTGGTTAAGGGGGGGGGATGCGACCCACAATGAGAAGAAAGCCAAGCTTGGTATTCTGACAGAACTTTAGACAGTTGGACAAATGACTGAACCATTTCTTTTGTCTTAACTGCTGCTTGTGAGTAGATGGCCTTGTGGAGTGTTCCCGCTAAGCTGATGATGCAGCTAAGCAAGTTATGGTGTTCACTGAGTGAGTGGCATGGCACCATGTGGGCAACAAAATGTTTAGCACCAGAAGCATCAGCATGGCTAAGTACCTTAATTCAAAAGAAAAGCATAGATGTCTTTTTGTTCAAACTTAGTGAACTAATAAAATACAGCATTTCAGTTTAACGTTTCATTAAACAAATGTGAAACGATGACCTTTGCTGTATCTAGCTTCTACTGTCATCTGTGCCTCATGACTTACCAGGAATCCATTTTTATTTTAAAAAATGAAAGCTTATGAATACAACGGAAGTTTAAAAGTAGCATTCATCTGTAGTTGCTTGCTGTAAAGATAATTTATTCATCAATTAGAACAAACTAAGTAGAACTTTAAAAGCATAAATAAGACAGTCCAAAAGCTTTTCCTGTTGAAGATCTAAGATCACAAACAAACAAAAAGATCACTGCCTGCATGGGTGCCCTAGGTCCATTTGCTTCAAGAAATACAGAGTGAAATATACACAGTATTCTTGGATTCACAAAATGACCACCAAGGACAGTCTTTTGACTCATTCCAAAAGGGTAGCCGTGTTAGTCTAGTTCAGCAAAACAAACAAGCGGTCCTCCTGTGGCACTTTTTAAAGACTAACAAATTTATTTATTGCATGAGCTTTCTTGGGAGACAAATTGGGATTTTCTTTGTTCTTTCGATGCATGAAACCATTGTGCAGCACATGAGGGAAATTAGCTGCTGAGTGCTCCTAGAAATTACAAAGATAACTATATCAGATATGCTGTAGTACAGCTTACAAAACCTTTTTAAAGATTGTTTTCCCACTGAAATGAGTGTCTTCCCCCAAAACAGTTTTATTTGTAAAAGAGTTCCTGGCAGCTTTCTTGGTCTACCAGTCGGCCCGACCTCCTCTCCACTCCCACCGTAACCCACTTGCCTAGCCGCTGGCTCCCCCACTCCCTTTCTCCACCAGCTGCCCATCCCTGACCGGTGCAGGGCCCCTCACCTGGCCACCAGAGCTGCTGCTACCTGGCCATGCTACGGGATGCTGCTCCTGCCCTGAGCATGCATCTGAGCATGTTCAGGGTGGGAGATTTAGAAACTCCCAGCCCGGTGCAGCTCCCAGCCCACTGGAATAGTGTGTTTTCCAGCTGGGTGGGAGCTGGAGCTTCTGACCATGCATGGCTGGCAGTGTTGCCTGTATGGGTGAGTGATAGGGGCTACGCATGTGCACAGCCTACAGGGAGCATTGGTTTTGTGCAGTCATTTTAGAGCTCAGTTCAGTTGGAATCTTCAGCCTCTGTTTTGAGAAATCACATACCCCTCTTCCTGCTGCTTCTTCAAAGACCCATATTTTTCAGAGATACCAGAGAGGGAATGTGTTTGTCTATCTCTCATCTGGAACAGTGAGGGGCACAGGCCTCATGAGGACCTCCCAGCATAGGACTGGTGGAGGTTAGTACATAAGGAGCACTTCTGTTTCCTTCCACACCCACCTTGGGTGGGAATCTGTAAGAGGCTGAGGAAACCCCTTCTTAGTGTGGACAGAAACAAAAGGGGTACAAGAGTGATACTGGGAAAATCACTGTGATCTCCATCTCTTTTAAGAGGGTAGAGCAGTGGTTTTCAAACTTTTTTCCCTCAGGACCCAGTTGAAAAAAAAATACTTCATGCTCTCAGTGATTACATCTTTGAGCAATAGGTTCTAGTCTTTGGTGGCAGCAGCAGGGGGCACTGTAACCCAGGACCTGAGGGTCTGCAACCCAGTACTGAGTCCAGCCTGTGATTTGAAAATAATTGGGTCTAGTGGATACTCTAGGGCAGGCGCCCCAGACAGGAGATAGCTACAGAGTATGAGAAGAAGCACCTGTGTAATGTTGGAGGTACTTCTAAGTGGTTGAATTTCTTTTTCCATTGGTTGTGGTTGTACGCTTAACCTTCAGAGAGTGAAGTGCTTTTGTTTTTGGAGGGCAGTCTTCACTGACTGAAAGATATTGATAGGTTCCCCCAGGCTTTCTCATGGGTGGAAATCTGGGGCACATGATAGAGCATCTTGAAGGACACTGCATAGGAAATGGAGTAAGGAAATTCACTGGTGGTGGGGGTGTCAGGTGGGAGCTTAACTTTGAGGAAAGAAGAAAGGAAGTCTGTAAAATGACTAAACCTACAGTGGGGAAGAAGGAGGGCCAGGGCATAAAACTCTGTTTTGGGTATCTTGACTTGCCAACTTTTTTGCAGCTTACAGGTGCCAAAGTCTAGGTGGAATTCTCATTGTTGTTTGACTGTGCAGTTTTATTTTTTTAATGCTGTCATGTGTGAAGGTTTAGAAAATATGGCTCTGGGGAAGACCAAGATATCCAGTCAGTTAATACTGGTAGCCAGGGGCACTGGAAACTTGTGTGTACAGAATTTGGTTTGTGTGTTCCACAGACTAAAGGTTTCCCATATATCTGGATGTCTTTGATGTTTTGTGTACAATTTCAGCTTTCATTTTAAAACAATGGAAAAACTCCATAGCCCTTATAATTGCAAAAAACCTTTTCCAGGTATGAGTTGATGCTTTGTTTATGTTGGAATTTTTAGGTAAAGGTGCTGGGTCTGTTTGTTTTTTGTTTTGTTTGAACTCATTTTTCTCAATGAGGTGTTCAGTAGTCATTACGTTTAAGCATTAAAGGGACACAGCCAGTTTGTGTCACTTCTGTCTAAAATTTTAAACTTATTATTGTGATAAGTAACACTATATGCTATTATAGGTTTTGTCTACACTAGAAAGTTTTGTCAACACAAAGTACTTTGGTAATCAGTGCTTGTGCCGTCTATATGGCACTCACTGTGTCACCAAAGCATATCAGCATTTGATGTTCTGTCATTGACTGTAAGAGCAGAGCGCTGTGGGTAGCTACCCCATTATGCAGCTTGCCATTTTGGTCCTCCAGGAGTTGTGGGAAGTTGGAGAGGATTGCAGTGCGTCATGGATACAGGCTTAATGTCCCATGATACATTGCTTTCTGTCCCATCATTTCTTGTGTTCCCAACTACATATCATAGCATTTTTCAATGGCCCCCAGTTTCCTGAATGCCTGTCATCTGTGTTGGAAAGGATGGATCCTGCATTACTCTCCACTGTTGCTGTCAGTGTTCTGAGAACATCGCAGCTGGTCATAAAGTATATCTTGAGCTCCTAATCAGCACAAGAATCTGAGGTCCCTGACCTACTGTGTGCCATGCAAACAAACTGCACTGGTTTACTATTTGTATTCATGGAGCATCTGTGCACTCTGTGCAGCTGCTTTTGGGGAAGTGAAACAAGCAGGTCTGGGATGATGAGCAGCGGTTGCAGTACTTGAGAATGTGCAGAGCCACCTCCATGGAGCTCTGTGCAGAGCTTGCCCCTGCCCTGTGGCACAAGGATGCACAAATGAGAGCTGTCCTCTTGGTGGACAAGCACGTGCTGATTGCCGGGTGGAAGCTAGGAACTCTAGCAACTCCAGAGTGCTCCTCAGTCATTACTCTGTTTGGAGTCGGAGATTCCACTGTTAGAATTGTGTTATTATAGATGTTCAAGGCCATTAACTACAATCTGCTACGAAAGACTGTGACTCTGGGAAATGCTTTTGAAAATAACGTGTTTGCAGTGGTGGGATACCCGAACTGTAGTGGGATGCCAGGTGGCACCCAGTTTTATCCCCAGACCATCTCATTATCGAAAACATTGATAGAAAGGGATACGTCTCTATGGCAGTGGTTCCCAACCTTTTCTCTGCTGTGGCACACCTTGGTACCTTCAAATTTTTCGAGGCACACTTCCATTAAAAACTCAGGGATATTCAAATTAACTTAAATTACTTAATGAATATTCATGAACCGTGGCACTGTTTTGGAAATGCTGCTATGTGGGGTAGTAGTAGCAGAGCAGGGGTGGCAAAACGGGGGGTCAGGAATCATGTGCAGTGGCAGGAGTGAGTGTGGGGGAGCAGAGCAGGGCAGGGGTGGCAAAAGAGGACAAGGGCAGCCATATGGGGGAACAGCACAAGGGTGGCAAGAGAAGAGAGGAAAGGAGAACAAGAGTGGCTTTGTGGGGGGGGCAGGGAGGAACCTGGGGAGTGGGAAGGTAGGGCAGGGGAGCATGGCACGGCACCTACTTCCCCCTTCTCCACAGTGGCTCCCTGCCACCCAGGGAAATCCTCAACCCGCTGCTGCTCCTTCCCACCCCAGTGGGTCTCATCCTCCCCTCCCCCTCCCCCTTTCTGCCTGTGGTGGACCCTCCCATCACTGCAGGGGCCAGAACTAGGTCTCCAGCCCCCAGCTACCCCACCCTGCAGCTACACTCCCCACAACCAAACAGCTACCCCACAATCTCTGCTATACACTCTCTGCTACACACACACGCACACACCTGCCCCACACAACCCCCAGCAGCCTTCCCCCCAAAGCCCTTACCTGGGCTGTTTGCAGGCTGGCTGACAAGCTGCTCCACCCTGCAGGGGGAGATTCACACACTCCTAGGCTCCCCCAGCTCTCTGCTGGCTGGGCTTAAGGTGGAGCCACTGGGACTCTACGTTTGGGCTTCTCCTGCTATTTTTAGGGGGACCCCTGGAACTCTGCGTTCTGGTGCCTTCCTCTATTTTAGGTGGGGCAGAACACTGCCTACCTAAAAATAGGGGGCCCAAGAACTGCATTCTGGTGCCTTCTTCCTTACTTTAACCCCTGCCTTTTCCCAGCTCTGCGCAGCCCCCGTGGCTTGGCTGTGCAAGGAGGGAACTTTTAACTCCGGTTCTCAGGGATGCTCACGGCACACTTCGGGTGTTGCTGCGGCACACTGGTTGGAAGCTACTGCTCTATGGTACTGCAGGCTCTTAAGAATCATGGGAGCGATTCACTGATATCAGCGCGGGTTGGTCAAGAAAGGTGCATGATGCATGCATCTTCAGGAACACTGGCAAGTAAAGGAAGCTACCAGCTAGGACTTTCTTTCTGGACTGAAAGATTTCTGTGTGGGAGGTTGAGATGCCCATAGAGATCCTGGGTGTCTCACCCTATCCAGTATTGCCACATTTTATGATGCCTTATACAGGCATCCAAGATAGCCGCAAGGAGTTCTTTATTAACAAGCTGAGTAGGTGCTGAATGACCATTCATTGTGCATTTGACAGATTAAAGGCTTGCTGAAGATGGTTTTTATGGCAGGCTAGACCTAAATGAGGATAATATTCCTATGGTTGCTGCTGTGTGCTTTATAATTTATGTGGTGCTAGGGGTAAAAAGTTCTCCTGGGTGGACTCTAGAGGCAGATCGCTTTGAATCTAAATATGAATAGCCAGATGTCAGGGATATTAGGGAGATGCAGTGGGGGCTATTCGGGTCAGGGTGGCATTGAGGGCCCATTTTGAGAATGAGAACAAATAAAATGTCTTTGGGAACAGCTCTGTGCCACATGTTAATAAGGTTGGTATCCTGTTTGAGCTGCGTATCACTGACGGGTGAAAGTACCATATGCAACACAGAAATAGAGAGAGCTTGTTCTTCTTGTGGCTTGTCTTTATTACATGAAAAAGATTAACAGCACAAACAAAACAGTGGGCTGAAGAAGAGAAAGCAATGAGGGGCAGTCTGAGCTATGACTGCTTGATGTAAGTCTAGCTGTTGCTCTCACAGCTTTCTGAAGGGGTGAAGTGAAAGGGGTAATGAGCTAAGCTGGGAGTTTGTTAGGAGTGTGTGGTAAGGGGATTTTGTGAAGTGTGTGGAAAGTAGTTCTTTAGCGGCTACCAGGGCAGGGCAAGAACAGATGTACTGTTTTCAGTGTCACAATTGTCATTAGCAGCTCCATCTGCTCCTCTATGGCCTTGATCATGCGATCATGACCTGCTAGTACTCAGTAATAGTTTTCCATCCTTTCTTGTCTGTCAGTTTTTGACCTTTGGACACAGATAGTTTCCATCCCCCCCCCCCCCCCCCCCGCCTTGGAGGACTGGGGAAGGTTTCTTGGAACATCTCCTTTTTACATCGCTTGCCTTTCAGCCAGAGATGCTCTGCTTGTGTGGAGGGTTTTACTGTGAAGACCACATCTGTAGAAGCACAATAAACAGTGAACAGAAGCATTGCTTTTGGGTGCCCATACACTATAGATGCATTACTGCTAAATGTACTTTTTTTCTGAATGTCCCCGGAAGAGCACAGCTCTGTGATCAGCCTAGGTGTGTGGTGAGTTTTTCTGAGGATGGTGAGGAGGGCCATCACACTGGAGATGATGTTCTGAGGTGTCATTGCTTGGGGCATAAAGGCAGGTACATAAGAACAAAATGTCAAATTGTGCCACCATTTTCCACAGGCAGGGGCCACATAAACAGATGAGAGTAAACAGGGATATTAAGGTGCATCTTCTCCATGTGAGCAACTTCAGACCATCCCTGTGCTGCATTTCTGCGTGCCTCTTTGGCCTTGCATAAGTGATTGCCAGTTGGCACAGGCAAGTGTCCTATAATGGCGGGAAGAAACAAAGCTGCTCTGCTGAGGAACCTGAGGCAGAAGGTTGGCATGTATCTCAAGGAAAGCTTCCAAGAGATTTCAGTGGAGGATACCCATAAAATCTCTGCGCGTGTTAACATACTTCTCAGCCATGCTGATTAACTGCACAAGGGAGTGGGAAGCACGCAGATACACAGCTATTCTTGGCCATTTCTGTCCCTTCAATGACCTTTGTCATTTAGTAAAGCAAAGGAAGTCTCTGCCTCCAATAAACAAAGAGTATCCAAAAACACTTACCACAGCACCTCATTTCTGCCACCTGCATGCCAGAGGTGAGGGGCCAGAACCTTCCATGGTCACAAAGAAATTCTGATTCCCTATGTCAACAAATAACATGGTCCCCATCTCTAGTTCCCCATCCAACTCCACTTCTTTGTCAAGAACTTCTTCAGTGGTGTCAAGTTGAGTATCTACTGTCCCTGGGCATGTGGTTGTATCCTCTGTAGATGTCTTGGTGGTGGAGGTGAGGTCACTGCTGAGGATGTCTTCCATCTCCTTAGAAGAAACAAAAGTTGGGTTCTGTACCAGAACAATTTTTTTGCCTCTCTGCCCTTTAGATAGCCCTGCTGCCTCTCCTTGATTTTCATTTGACATTGTAGCCTGTTGCATTTGTATCCCTTCTTCACTGTGACATGGAAATCTGGTCATAGGTATCAAAGTTCATTTGGCTGGAGTGAAGGTGAGACAGCATGGCTAACTCTCCTCAAATGTTTGATGAGATCCAGAGACTCTGGGGTGCAGAGACTGTTTTGGTACATGCAGCTGCCATGGTCGACTGTGAGGAATACATGTGAGATCTTCACTCCAACCAAGAAGGAAGCAGAATTTCAAAAATTCCTGGAACTTTAAAGGGGGAGTGGTGGGTAGCTGCAGAATTGAAACTGATGGCAAGCATTGGCAAGATGGGCATTGTGGAATGTTTCCAGAAACCATTTACCATGGCATAACAAACCATGGTGTTGTGTCTACACTGAAGCATTGTTGATTTATAATGTGTAGAAAAAGCACTATACCTCTTGTCGAGATGGTTTTATATTTTTGAAAAAAACAAGTTTGGTGGAGTGGTTGGGAGGGAGGGGAAGGATTGCAGTGCATGCACTAGCGCTATTTTGTGTCCCCCCCCCCGCCCCCCAACCTTCGATTGACAAAACAGGCTAGTGTACGTGAGGCCTAAGAGGCTAGAGGAAATAGTGCCTGACTGAATGGTTTGAACTCTAAAGTCTTAGTCTAGTGTCTAGTTGCAGGGAATCTGGAGGCCCCTTTGGAGCTTCTAGGAGGGTGGTGGTGTGCGGGTTCTTCAGCTATGAAATCTTGTTCTGTTTTCCCCCCCTCTCTCCTCCATGTTTGATGATACAGATTGTAAGAAAGGAAGTAGTAGTATTCCCATTGCGCAGAGGCTTCCTCAAGGATGCACGAGAAGTATGTGGTAGAACCAGAAATTAAACTGAGGTTTCCTGAGTGTCAGAACCATTCTCACTCTCTTCCTCGCTTCTTGATCAAAAAATCAACATTTTTTTAATGTTGAGTGCACTATTCTTTGTTCATGTATACATAGGTTTCTTAGGCTTAAGGTAGTTTTCATTCAAAGGGCAAATATAAAATGTTAATCTTTGTTGTTATGAATTGGATCACTGCCAGCTGCTTAATGATTAAAGTTTTAATTACCTGATTACAGTTTTCATTACTGAGCCATTAGTACTTAATGGCAGTCTGGTTGCGCTAAGACATTTGGGCAGCTAATGTGGGCTGAGGCATGTAACTGGTGGGTGGCAGGCGGGAAGGAGAGACTGATAGGCGGGTGTCATTAGATTGTAACAGATCTGCTGAAGTTGTACAGAGTGCAAGTCTTCTTCTAACATTAGAGAAGAAGTGAGCTATGAATGGAGGGAGTCATGAAAAGGAAAAAGTTAAAAGCTTGGAGTTGGGCTGTAAATTAGTTATCAAGTTGGCTTGTTAGGGGAGTAGGGCTAGCAAGCCATCAAAATAGTCATCTCTCTACAGAAAATGTTGAACAGTAAGTGAAGAAACCTGACACGCTGAGGCTTTCCTTGTATGGTATATAGAGCTGCTCAAGCAAAGAAGTGAAATCCAGCTTGCCTGTTAAATCAGATTTAAAAAAAAAAAAAAAAAAAAGCACTAAGAGAAACAGAAAAATAAACTTCTAAGTTACAGTTTTGCTAAATGCAGTTCAAGAGAGGAGGTACCATTAAATACACATCCTTTAAAAAAAAAAATTAAACCATAGAAATTGCAAACTGAGACTATGTATTTAATTCCAGCTCAAGCCCTACCAACTAGTTCCAGCAATAGTGCTTCGTAAGTAGACGCAGTTTTGCATTGGCTGGCTCTAGACAATTTAGAGTTTATAAATCAAAATCAACTTCTTAAAATCCATCTGGAAATAAGAGGCAGCCACAGGAAGTCATAGAGTTCACGTTTAAGATGCACTAGGAGAGACCATGGTTGTAGAATTCATCATGAAATATACTTTCCTAACAAATTTAATATTAGTGCAACATAGCATTGTAGTACCTAATTTTGAAATTATAAAGACATAGGTGATAGTTGCAAAGAGCACATCTGAAAAAAAGATGCAACCTTCTAACCATCCCTAGATGAGAAAAGGGTGATGTGATTGTAGCTGCTGCTTGATCTTCTAGTAACAGCTGGAAGTCTGACCAGACACTTGGATCATAAACCAGATCAACCTAAGGCAGGTATACATCCTCAATCAAAGGAGCTGAAATAACCCTGCAGACTCTTCCAGTTACTTACACCAGTGAACCAGATCCCTCCTGTTTTTAGACAGTGTCTCAGCCTTTATCCATGCAGAAGTCTCCTCCTGTTTTGGGTATTAGAGATAAGGTTGATATTAAAAAATGCTTAATATAACCATAATTTATTATTTCCTTAGCTTGTAATATTTAGGGGGGTTTTTTTCCACATTTTCTTTTGACTTGTGCTTAGTAAACTTAATTGTAACTTAGATTTTTATTCTGGAATAAATTTGTCTGCTTTGTGTCTGTCTTGTTTCCGTGACTCTCCCCAGGGCAAAGTATATTCCTGTTCTAACCCTCACACACAGCTTTTGTAAACTCTAGCTTTTCCTGTCGCTCAAGCGTGTTGTTTTATTCTTTCCATTAAGGGGACTTCAGGCCTGCTGAGACTAAGAAGGTTATGGCTTTATAAAAGCCTTTGCATCTTCAAAGAGAATTAAGAATGAGGGAAATGAAAGGGGAGAATTCTAGCATGAGCCATTGTAGCAGGAATTGTGTTCTATACTTGAAAAAAGACAGTTGTTCCTTGATATGAGACTTCCAAAATGAGAGGCAGCTGTATCCACTTGGTTGAGTGTAGAGCTGAGAGCTAGGAATTCAGACCTAATCCCTGCTGTGCCATAGACTCATTGCGTGGCTTTGAGCAAGTCACTTCATCATGCTTATTTTCCCCTCTGTAAAATGGATCTAAATATCTCAGGTGTTTTGTGGCAGGAGTGTTGTCACAAAAAAAAGAAATGTAGGGTATAGTCCCTGAAACCTCCCCCTCCCTCCCACTTTTGCCCTGTTATGGCCTGTGGCCACTACCTGGCCAAAAAAGCTGCTGGGTCCCAATGTCCGCTCAGCATCTCCCACAGCTGGCCTGTGGTCTCTTTTCCCTCCCTCGTGTCCACCAGGGCCCACCCCCACAAAAATGCTTAGTCCTCATCGCCGCCACCAAACAAGCTGCCTGGGCAGCAGAGGGAGGGGTTTAAATTTATCTCTTCTTTTTGGCTGTAGCTATGGAGTGCTGGGGGAGGGGAGAGGCTGGCAACTCCCCCCACTGCTCCCAAGCAGAGCTGAGGGCAGGCAGGCTGTGCACACCTGCGCTGCTGGGGTTGTGCCTCGGAGCACTGGCTGGGGTGTTTGGGCCATGTGCCCTCTGCCAGTGGCTATGTTTACATTAGGAGTCTTAAGTAGACTTAAGCAAGTGCGTAAGTCAACTTCTGCCCTGTAAATCGGCTTAAGTGTTTAAAAAAAAATGAGTCGTGTGGCACTTAAAGACTAACAGATTTAATTTTCGCATCAGCTTTCGTGGGAGAAAATCCCCACTTAGTCAGATGCTTCGAAGATGGGGGAACTTACAGAATGGAAAGAAAATAAATGGAAGGGAGTGTGAAACATGGGATCAGGTCATACAGTAACAGCAAATCAGAGCAGTTGTTTAGGTTCGAACCCTGGGAAGGCTGAAGTCAAATTACCTATTGTAATGGGAGAAGAACCCATAGTCTCTATTTAATTCTGCTTTCACACAATTTAATTTGCATATAAATTCCAATACAGCTGTTTCTCTTTGAAGCCTTGATGTCCCCTTGATGTCTCTGAATGCAGTCGTTAACAAATCATTTATCGAGTGATTAGAAAGATGGAAATGCCCAGCAACAGGTTTTTTGTTTTGTGATTTCTGATGCCAGTTTTGTGTTCATTTTATTCTTTTGCGCAGGGATTGTCCTGTTTGTCCAATGTATAAGATGTTGGGGCATTTCTGGCACATGATGGCATAGATCACGTTAGTAGATGAGCAGGTAAATGAGCCTTTGATGGAGTAGTTGGCTTGATTAGAACTTATGATGGTATCTATTGTGCAGGTACATGGGCAGACTTGGCAGCGTGGTATACTCCCTTGCATTTATTTTCATTCCATTCTGCAAGTTCCCCATCTTCGAAGCATCTGATAAGGTGGGCTTTTCTCCCACGAAAGCTCATGAGAAAAATAAATCTGTTAGTCTTTAAGTGCCACACGAGTCCCTGGTTTTTTTTTTTTGCTGGACTAGACCAACACAGCTGCCCCTTTGGAAATTAAGCATTTAAGCCGACCTTACAAGGCAGGGCACGCCCCCTTCCATGCCCTGAGGCAGGCCCAGATCCTGCTGGGGGGAGAGGGAGTTGATCTGGCTCCTTCTCTTTGGAGAAGGGCTGGGGACTGGATCCAGCTCCCAGCCCCTTTCTTCAGGCTGTGGGGGCTGGCAGCCAGTTCCTGTAGCCTGTAGAGAGGGTCTGAGAGGCCGATGGGCCTCTCAGCCCCTCTCTGCAGGCTTTGAGGGTGAGGAGCAGGCTCAGAGCCTATCTGGCTCCCAGCAGCTTGCCCCACTGAGCAAGCAGCCCCGAGTCTGGTCAACTTCACAGCATTCCTGCCACTGAAATTGGCTGGGAACTGGTCAGTTTCACAGGCCAGGCATCTGTGAAATTGACCAGACTCCCAGCTGGTTGCTCAGTGGGGCAAGCTGCTGGGAGCCAGATGGGCTCCAGCACTGCTCCTATCCCTTGCAGCCTGCAGGGAGCGGTTGAGAGCCCAGTTGGCTCCCAGCCCCTTTTTGCTGATGGTAGAGAGGGGCTAGGAGCCTGACCTGGCTCCAAGCCCCTCTTCACAGGCAGCAACAGGGGGGAACCAGCATTGCTCCTGGCTGCTTGCAAGTGGTCAGAGTGGGGGGAACTGGCATAACCCCTGGCCACTTGCAAGCATCCAGGGGTGATGCTGAGTCCAGTGGCCAGGGGAGATGCTGGTTCCCCACACCCTTGGCTGCAGAGAGGGCCTTGGAGCCAGGTCAAGCTCCTAGTCCCTCTCTGGCCCTGCCACCTGCAGAAATGGGCTGGGGGGTTCCATGCATTCCCAGGTGCTCTTGGCTGCTGGCGGTGCCAGCAAAGAGGGGCTAGGAGCCCAGTCTTGCTGCTACCCCCATTCCATGGGCAGTGGGGGCTTGGAGCTGGCTCCTGCAAGTGGTCACAAGTGGCCTGGGGGCCAAATTTGGCCAGAGTCACTTGTCACTGCTGGCAGGAGGCTCAGCTGCCTGGTCAACTCACAGGAGTGAAATTGACCAGGCTGCAGAGCCCCTTGCTCAAGGGATTCTGCAGCCTTGTCAGTTTCACTCCTGTGAAGTTAACCAGGCTGCCAAGCCTCCTGCCATGGTGACAAGTGACCCGGCACCCAATTTGGCCCCAGGTGACTTGTGACTGCGGTAAGAGCCAGCTCCTCTCTCCTCTTTGCCCTCCCCGCTGCCGGTGGAGGGGAGCTGGGAGCCAAACCCAGCTCCTCCCCAGGGGTCAGGAGCTGGATCGGGCCCTGGAGCTGATTGGGCTCAGGGCACCCAATCCAGAACGGGGGTGGGGTAGGAGGAGGGGCGCCCTCGGTGTGTCTGCTCCCTGTCCATGCAGACATACCCTGCAATTGACTTAATAAGGTTGACTTAAAGTCACCCTTGTTCAGTTGGCTTCCAGGGCCCCCCTCAGTGTAGATATAGCCAGTGATTCCCCTGTTCTGTGGACATTTGCTAATATCCAGGCAGAGCTTTAAAAATTAAAAACATTGTGTTTAGGAATTGTCGAATGATGACATTTAGGTTGTAATACTAAGGAGCAGTTCTTAAAGGGCACTAACAAGGACCTGTTCTTTTTAGTTGTGTAGGTGCAATAAAGGAAAGAAGTTGGGACATGCTATCTGCAACACCAGTAAAGAATTAGCAGTTGTGCTATAGGTATTATTCAGTACATGAACCTGCCTCTGATAGTGAACCTGTCTTCTCTTTCCCCCCACTCTCCCATTTGCACCTTTGCACATTATTCATCTCCTAGGAAGTGCTAAATAAGGAAGAGTCGTAAACCCAAGTATTGAAGTGAATAGTTAGATGTTTTTTCTGCACAATATTTAGCAGCCCAAGGCTAAGCACACAGCTAACCTAGGATGTAACTTTACCAGATATCTTCTATAGGAGTGGTTCCCAACCAGTGTGCCAGGGCACATTGGTGTGCTGTGGGAACACCCCAAGTGTGCCGCGAGCATGCCTGAAAGCTGGAGCTAAAGTTCCCTCTCTGCTCAGCCCAGCCACCTGGGCTGGGCAGGGCTGAGAAAAGGCAGGGGTTAAAGTAAGGGGGAAGGCACCAGAACACAGTTCTGGGTCCCCTATTTTTAGGCAGGCAGCATTCTGGCCCCCTAAAAATAGAGGAAGGCACTAAAATGGGGAGTTCCAGGGGACCCCCTAAAAATAGCAGGAGCAGCCCAAACGAACCATTCAGATGGCTCCATCTTAAACCTGGATCCACCTTAAGCCCAGCCAGCAGAGAGCTGGGGGAGGCTGGGAGTGTGTGACTCTCCAGCTGCAGGGCAGAGCAGCTTGTCAGGCAGCCTGCAGACAGCCCAGGTAAGGGCTTTGGGGTTGGGGGGTGCTGCTGGGGGTTGTGTGGGGCAGGTGTGTGTGTATATGTGTGTAGCAGAGGTGGGTGGGGGTGGATGTGTAGCAGAGGGTATGTGGCTGGGGTTGGGGGGTGGCTGTTTGATTGGGACTGTGTGTAGCTGGTGTGTGGGCTCGCAGTGTGTGTGGGGTTGTAGCTGGGGACTGGGGGAGGGGAGGATGGGACCCACTGGGGTGGGAGGGAGCAGCAGTGGGGTGAGGATTTGCCCCGGGTGGGAGGGAGCCACTGTGGAGAAGAGGAAAGTGTGTGCTGCACCATGCTCCCCTGCCCTTCCCTCCTACTCCCCAGGTTCCCCCATACCCCCCCCCCACAAAGCCACTTGTGTTCTCCCTTCCTCTCTTGCCACCCTTGTGCTGTTCCTCACATGGCTCTGCTTGTCTTCTTTTGCCAGCTCTGCCCCGCTCTGCTTTCCAGACCTACTCCTGACACTGCGCACAACTCCTGACCTCCCCTGTTTTGCCACCCCTGCTCTGCTACCCCTATTACCCCACATAGCAGCATTTCCGAAACACTGTGCCATGGTTCATGAATATTCACAAGTAATTTAAGTTAATTCAAATATGTATGAGTTTTTTAATGGTGGCTTGCCTTGAAAAATTTGAAGGTCTCAAGGTGTGCCACTGCAGAGAAAAGGTTGGGAACCACTGTTCTATAGAACTCAATCCAAAAGTTTGGTGGCTTCCAGCGTAGATTAGGGTCTTACCCAGTGATGGCCCGCAGTCTGCATTGCAGTCTTCTCTCAGGCTACCCAGGTGATAGACACAAGAGGATTAAAATACAGTCTTCATCTGTGACTATCAGAATTGATGGCACAGATGATGACAACTCTGGGTCTTGTCTACTTTGAACTTGTAGTTTAATTTCCCTGTACTGTACTACTTGTAAAAATGCCAGAACTCTGGAACCTCCATTAGTTGAGAACAGTGATTCCCAGCCTGTGGTCCGGGGACCACTGGTGGTCTGCATGGGCACAGCAGGTCATCTGTGGGCAGGGCCATCCTTGGGGAGGGGGGTGAGAGGGGTGATCATCCATAGCCCCACAGTTCTCTGTGCCCCGTGCTGCCTTGCCATGAGCAGGGCAGCATAGGGCCCGAACCACTGCACTGCCCCCCCCGCCCCCTCTTTGCTACCTTTGACAGTGGCAGGGGAAGGTGAAATCGTCCTCTTCTCTCAGCTGGTCCACCCCACCCCTAGGGCAGGGAACAGCAAGCCCAGGGGCAGGGAGGGCTGGCCCAGAAGCAGGGCACGAGAGCAGAGCCCAGCCCCTGGACTGGCCAGCTCTGCTCCTGGCTCAGGGGAGGGGTGGAAGTGGAGGGCCAGGAGGGGAGCCCACAGGCTGATTGGCCTCTGCCCCCGCACCCCCCTTAGGGGTGGCCCTGTTCGCGGGGGGGGGGGGGCAGGTTGGGAAGCGTGCAGGAGGAGCCAGGGTGTGCAGGGCTGCGGAGGACAGGGGTGGGGACAGTAACAGGCTTGTGGCCAGGGAGTGTAGGGGGGTGGGGCTCAAGAGCCTCATGGCTAGCGAGTGCACAACCACAGCAGACAGGAGCATGGTAAGGCACTGGGGTTGGGGGCACAGTAAGGGGCTTGGGAACAGGGGCACATTAAGGAGCTCAGGGGCATGGTAAGGAGCTTGTGGCTAGGGACTGCAGAGCTGTGGGGGATGGGGGGAAGTAAGGGGCTCAGGACTTGGGAGTGCAGGGCGGTGATCTGTGAAAGCTTTTGATAATGAAGTAGTAGTCCACATAAAGAAAAATGTTGGGAACCACTGGTCTAGACTCTGTCACATGTTATTGCTGGTGGAGCTGCATGGGAAACATGAGGAAACAGTTCAGACAGAGCCATGATTCTCTTTGAACTCCTGTGGGGTTTGACAAACCTGCATATGGTCTGACTAGTCCACATTGCTCTTCTTGTTCAGCAGTGGAAAGGTTAGTTATCTAGTCTTTTGATTAATGGAGTAGTTGAAATCTCACATGATACGTATATTTCAGTCTCTTTGCAGATATGGTGTGGCAGTGCATTGGTTCAGCTTTAGAGAAGGTTGTCTTTGCAATACCAAGAATTGAAAACTTAAAAGCAAAAGCTTTAGGGTCTGTACAGAATAAAGTCTTTAAATAACTGAATCTACATCTTTTCAACACCCATGAATACTATTTTGAATTTATAGTCAATCTTACAAATCTTTAGAACACAAATACAACAAAAGCAATACTAACAATTGCAAAAATGAATGTTTCATATTTGAATTGTCATTATAGTCAAGTTTATCTATTGGGAAGGTTATAATGTTAGAGGCTTAGTCTTAAGTCACCAGGGTATTTGGTTTCTCTGTCTTTTAACAATTTTGTCTCTACTTATTAATATTTTTAAAATCCTGGATGGGAGCTTTTTGTAGGCAAGTCTGTTCTGAGTTTATATAAATGGCAACCAGGTTCCAAAGGACGGTCCTTTGTTTTGCTGCATTCATTTTTCTTTAACAGTGATTTCCTGAATTTTTTTGGAAACATTCCTCTAATTTGGGGAGACTTTCCTCTTTACTATTGAAAGCCTTTCACTAGAAGAGTGGTTACTAACAGAATTCTTCACTTCTTTGAGTGTCACCATTTTTGAGATGAAGCCGCAGTATGATTTGCAGGCATTTGGTAATAAATGTTCAATTTATAATATTTGGTTACTAATATTCCTAGTATTCTTTGTAATTGAACATGCCCACCATAGATACATATCACCTTTTTCCTCCACAAATTTCTCTAGTTATCTCACTCAATCTGTATATAATCCCTTTTTACTGGTGTCAATTTACACTGAAAAAGATTCTCTTTTTTACTACATATTGAGGTTGCTGGATTTCTCTGCAGAATTGAAACCACTGCTCCTGTGTAATTAGTTCACCTGTAATATTTGTCTGTCATGTCATATGTGAATATTTCTGTGATGGGAAGGTTGTCTGCAGAGTGGTGAAAAATAAGGTTGAAATGTTTTGTTTCCTGTTCATTCAAATGTAGCTGTTTGTAAAAAGTTGAGAAACTGTGGTGCCTCATTGGAAGGTATTGGTATGTTGGAAAATTAGCTAATTAAATTTGGGTTTTTTTCACCCTTTTTGGTTTTAAAAAAAAAGAAGGAATTGAAAAATACCTGGTAAGAAATTGATCAGTTGTGTACATTCCATGGTTTTCCAAGTGTTTTAAATGCTGATTCATTATTTCGGCTCAAGTCTGTGTTTATACATGTCATTATTGATGGTAACATATTGAATCTCTAGTTCTTTGTGTGCTTGCTCATATCTATTCTGAATTAGGGGCTTGTGTGCTACATGCCTCCAAGCTGGAAGTGGTGCACAAATGTGCCTGCATATAGGGGCCCCAATGGCCCCCCTCCTTCTTAGTTCCTTCTTAGTGTTTGTGATGGTGCTGGATCGTTCTCTTGTTCTCACAAGTGTTAGTATTTCTGCCAGTTCCACCTGCTTTATTCTAGAGCATATAGTTGTTTGTTGGTAGGTAGAAGTTAGTCTGTTTTACCCAGGGTAGGGATATGCCCCAGTTTCCAGAGTTCCATCCCTGTGCTTCTTGCAAGAAGCCTGTGCCACTGAGTGACCTGCACCAGAGCTATTTAAAGTGCTTGGAGGAAGACCATATGCGAGAAAAGATCTGTAAGAGTAGGGTTACCAGATGTCAGGCAAGAGGAGGACATGTCCTCCTTTTTACCTTCACATCCTCCATCCGGCAGGCATTTTAAAAATACATGATTTTGTCTAGCTTTTTATTTACAGGGGTTAAAATAAGCTGGGACCCCTTGGAACACCCTGTTTTTAGGGGGAAGTGTTCCAGCACCCCCTAAAAACAGAAGAATATTACATTAATACTACATTTTCTCCATGTGTCCTCCAATGTCCTCCTTTTCCTGCTTCCTTTGGTATCTGGTAACCCTGTGTAAGAGCTTTAGCTGATGGACCAAGAAAACCGAGATATTAGGCTCAAGGCTCTTCTGATGGGGTCAGTGCTCATACGGACATTGGAGCCAGGATTGGACTCAGCACTGAACATTGCAGCATTGACAAGGAATAAGGCAAAACAATTTTTTACCACAAGGTGGCAGCCAGATTCCTCAAAGGTCCAGAGGAACTTTTTTACTTCACTGCGTGATCTGATTTTTGAATGGGATCTGAACCTTGCCCTCTCCCACCCAACTCACTGCATCACTGTTTGAGTCACTGACGTCCTGTTCCTTCATGTACCTGTCCTGGAATGTAGTTTTCCTGCTGACCATATTCCCTGCAAGGAGGATCTCAGAGATAAGTCTTGACCTCAGATCCTCCATGCATCACTTTTTTTAAATGACAAAGTCCAGCTTCGTCCTTACCCCGTGTTCCTGCTGAAGATTTGTCAAGGCTGTTTCCCCGCTCTGGCACTCTGAGTACAGAAGGTGCAGGCCTGCAGCAGTCTGTAAAGCCTTGTCTTAAAACTCTCAAAGGCCACCAGTTTCCTGGCCTTGAGTGGTATTGTAGCCACCACCCAAATGGAAAAACCTCTTGAAAACCCAGGAAGGTGCAGTTGGGAATTCCTTCCTGTGAGCTACTCTCAATCCCTTTTATTCTTCCCTCAAGAGAGTGATTGAACCCCAGCTGGGATATCAGCTGGAAATGGGACAGAATCCGATTTAGTAGTTGTCTGTGCAGTTTGAGGCACATGTACACAAAAACCTCCAACTTTTTAGGACATAGAACCAGAGCTTGCTTTAAAAGGGTAATATCTTTAATCAAAAAGAACAGATAAGATACACAGAGTTGCTTCTCTGGGATTTAACTTAGCTGGTTATGGTAGTGGGAGAGCTTACATGTGCTCTGCACAGAGAACCCAAAAAACAAAGACATACCCTGACCATGTCTAGTTAAACAATCTCTCTTTGTCTCCTCTCATAAGGCAGGTTTTCCATTCCTTGGATCATCTTAGTAGCCCTTCTCTGCACTTCTTCCAGTTTGAATTAATCTTTCTTAAATAGGGAGGACCAGAACTGCCCATGCTATTCCAGGTGGGGTCTCACCAGCACGCTGTGTAATGGTAGTAACCTCTAACTGTCCCTGCTGGAAGTACTTCGTCTGATGCATTCAAGGATCACATTAGCTTTTTTCATGGCCGCATTATATTGTCAATTCATATTCTGTGATCAACCAATACGCATACATCATGTCCCCTGTATCCCTATCAGCGCATTCCAGAGGGACTCTGGCAGCTTCAGTGCCTTTCCTGGCACATGTACCCAAAGATGACATCTGCAGAGCTACAACGTTAACTTCAGCACATACCTTCACATCCAACTATGCCCTCATGCAACAAGCTCAGGACCACTGTTCTCTCTAAGGTATGCATGTGAAACCTGCACACACAACAGAATTAGCACGCACAAAAAAATTCAACAATGCTAATATTAGCATGCACACATTTTTTGCTCATGGAGCTTACAAAAAATTAGAGGGAACATTGCTCAGGACAATGCTGTGTTTGGCAGAGTGGTATTCCAGTCATCTTGTCCATGAACTCCTGCCCCCCTAAGGAGGCACTGTTGGTAAGTCACCTAATTCAAAATAGACATGAGCTGGCAATCGAAGAAGAAAAATGGTTACTCACCTCATAACTGTTCTTCAAAATGCGTTGCTTGTGTCCATTCTTCAGCCCACTCTCCTTCCCCTCTGTCAGAGTTCTTGCAAGAGGGAATTGAGAGGGAGCGGGGCCAGCAGCATCTGATACACAAATGAATATGTGTGCTGCTGCTGAGGGTGCTAGAACCTGCTGTATGAATAGCACTAGGAGAAATATTTCTGGCACCAGAGGATGTAGTGTGTGCGCACACCTAATTCAGTATGTACATGAGCAACACATCTCAAAGAACAACAGTTACAAGATAAGTGACATTCTTTATATCCTATAGCCAGAGGGTGACCTTTGCCAAAAGTGATTAGATGCCTTTTTGAGGGCCTCATCTTTATTACTTCATGGTAACGCAAATATTCATGCTGCCATTGTTGTCTTGTTCACTGGAGGCCTATTGTTTGGCTGGTTTACAGTGCTCCTAATGCACTACCTCTTTCAGTTTGCTGGGTTTATAGTTCTATATCACATTTGGAACTGCACTAGACACTGTGCTTAATGGGTCTATATAAAGTAGCTGCATTCAGAATTTATGTGGAGTATAATGACCAAAATCATTCTCTGTATATTTGCTGCTATGTTACCCAGTGATTATCAGGAGATTCTGAAATTAGAAAAAATCCTAGGCTAAATGCTCATTTTGATTCTATTTCCCTGACACATTAGATTGCATTGTTCCCCAACAAATGATCATTTTTATTTAATTTTCTGAAGTAGTGCAGTGACATCTTAAATTGTATATGCATCATCTAGGTGATTTGAGGTTTGAATTCGCTGATATCTGTGTAGAATTTTTTTGTGCATTTTTATATCTAAAAACTTTCTGGATAGAAGATTTAGTCTCTCTTTGTCCACAGCATTTCAAGTTCTGCATAATTTACTTTATGACCATTTCTCCGTTCCGCCCCTCCCCTGAAAATCATAAATTCCTTTAGATGATTTGGCTAGATAAAAATATAACTTTATCAGCCTATTATGTCTTTGGATGTGGTTCTGCAAGACTTATTTCCATTATTACACATGAAACAAGCAATGGAGCCTGGTGTCACTTCTAAAGACTAACAGATTTATCGCATGAGCGTTCATGGGAGAAAATTCTGCTTTGTCAGATGCTAGACAATGAAGTACAGATGGAAAATTTCCCTTCCATTCATTGTACTTCTCCATTGTCCAGCATCTGATGAAATGGGATTTTCTTCCAACAAAAGCTCATGCAATAAATAAATTTGTTAGTCTTTAAAAATGCCACCAGGCACAGATTTTGCTGAGCTAGACAAACATGAGTACCTTACCCCTCTGGAAATGTTTAAATGCAGTCCTGTGAGGGCCTCTCTGCATTGCCAGCTGGGTAGCTAGCGTCTGTCCTGTGTAAATGGCTCCAAGTCTAATGCAAAAAGTAAAGTGGACATCCCTGTCTAGTTCTTCTGTATCTCTCTCTAATGAAGGAGACTGACTTAACTGCTGACTCTCTGTTTTGGGCTGATTCAAAAAGCAGTAATTCACTTCTGAAGGTGGATGGCCCAGTGTTGTCATATGACAGAATGTTAAATAAAAAATCCCAATCTGTCCTACATGACGCTACCTCTGCAGCAAAAAAAAGAAAAGGCCTCTAATTGATCTCCCTGGTTCTATGAATTATTCCAAATACACCATGGATATTATCAAACATTTGTCCATCCTTCATAAATTCATAGAATCATAGGGTTGGAAGGGACCTCATAGGTCATTAATGTAGTTTGATCTGACTTGATATAAAATGGTCACAAATTGATAGCTAATATTTTTGCTCTGATTTAACAATGAAATGAATTGATAAGATCTGTAGTAAGTTAGGTTTTTCTCTCTTCAGGGAGAACCAAAACTGTACATTTTTCAGTAGATGGAGGCAGTTCCTGCTTTAATAGACTAGCATTAAAGGTATTTTCATTAAAGAATCTACTAATACTTCCTTAAATACTGTGTAATATTGAGCTGGAAAGCAGCCAGACCCCCTGTAGTTTTGCCACTCTTACTTGCTGTTTTGTCTTTACACTACTTCATCTAAGTTTCTTTCTCAATCTGATGTCTCCTTGACAGACCTCCTACTTTTAGGTATGTTTTTAATAACTGCAGAGCCTAGAATATCTGAAATATAGAACTGATGAGAGCGGTATATACTTTATTATATGTTAGTTTTGCTGATTGTTTTTAAATGGTAGGACATGTTGCTCTCGAATTACTTTACTACTTTTATTTCCTTTTTAATAGTTTTGTATAGCCAAAGGCTTCTTCAGTGATGGTGGTCACTTCTTGCATTTTTCAGTTGTTGGTTTATCTTTCTAGTCTGCGGTTTCATTTTAATGTTTCTCTTGTTTTATCTTTTGAAACTCTAAAGTTACACTTGTCTGCTTATCACTGATTATTGCTTTCCTTGCATTCTACAGGAGACCTTTCCTTATATTATCTTCACCTTTTTTCTTTGAATGTACTAAACAGCATCCTCTTTAATTGCTGCAACCTGATATATGTCCTAGAGAAGAAAACAATTCACTTTCCAGTAAAACTACCTTTGGGACCCATCTGAAATACCAAATGTTATTTCCAGTGGAGCATATTCGCACTACAGTGGATTTAAATAGCCAATTTAAATGATGTTTTTTAATCTGTTGTGCATTTATACTTTAGTTCTTTTCCTGAAGCAAGGTTAGTTCTCTTTAGTTGATATCGCCATTAAAACATGTTAAATGTATTCTTTACTAAATTTGACACAGTACAGAACTTTAACCAGAAGGATATGCTATATGCACATTTATTTAGATAAGCACCTTTATTTGGAGTCTTAACTTTTAAATTTTATAGGTGTGAAAATTGTATGTGACCCACTTTTTATTTTCTCAGGCTGTCAGATGATTAAAAGTCATTGTGATTAATCATGCTGTTAAACAACAGAATACTACTTATTTAGGCTCTTTTCTGCATTTTCAAAAATATTGATTTCATTTACAGCACAATACATGGCTAATGACAAGTGTTCTGCCCTGTAATCCAAAGCCATGTGGACCAACACATGCTTATTTTCATCATCAGAGTCAGATGCCACCAGCAGAAGGCTGACTTTTTTTGGTGGTTCAGTTTCTGCGTCTGAGTGTTGCTCTTTTGAGACTTCTGGCAGCATGTTCCACACCTCGTATCTTCTTATTTTGAAAGGCACTTCAGAATTTTAAACCACGGGTCAAGTATTGTAGCTATTTTTAGAAATCTTACATTGGTACCATCTTTGTGTTTTGTCAAATCTGCAGTGAAAGTGTTCTTAAATTGAGCGTGTGCTGGCTCATCATCTGAGACTGCCATACCGTGAAATACATGGTAGAATTTGAATAAAACCACAAAGCAGGAAACATGCAGTTCTCCCTCAATGAGTTCAGTCATAAATTTAATTAACTCGTTTTTTAAATGAGCATCAGCAGTATGGAAATGTGTCCTCTGGAATGGTGACGGAAATGTGATTGGACACATGAATGTTTAGCGCAGTGTTTTTTCAGACTTTTCCCTCAGGACCTAGTTGAAAAAAAACCATTTATGCCCACAACCCAACAGCTACATCTTTGAGCAACGCATTCCTGTGTCTCTGCAGCAGGAGAAGGAGACTCTAGAACCCACTACCTGAAGGTCTGTGACCCAGTACTGGGTCCTGACCCAAAGTCTGAAAACTACTGGTTTAGCATATTTGTCACATAAGTACCTTGCAACACCAACCTCAACAGTGCTATGGGAATGCATGTTGTCGCTTTCAGGTAACATAGTAAATAAGAAGTGGGCAGCACTGTTTCCCACAAATGTGAATAAACTTGTTTGTATTAGTGATTTGTGGTGTTTTGTTTTTGTGCAATATGTAATAAAAACATCTGCGTTTATAAGTTGCACTTTCATGATGAAAAGAGTACAGTAAGTATATGAGGTGAATTGAAAAATACATTCTTTTTTACAGTACAGTTATTTTGTAATAAAAATAATATAAAGAGAGCATCGTACACTTTGTGTTTTAATTGAAATCAAATATATTGAAAAAGTAGGAAAAATCCAAAATATTTATAATAAATTGGTATTCTGTTATTGTTTAACAATGCAATTAAAACTGATTAATCACAATTTTTTATTTGAGTTAATTCAAAACAAATTACTCTTAAGTTAACTGTGATTATTTGACAGCCCTATTAGATTTTTTTAAACTGGGGTAGGTGTCAAGCTGTATTTGAATGGAAATTGTGATTCAAATTAAAATTGTACGTAAAAAGCATCTTACATGTTAGATATGTAAGAATAAAATAAACATATTAAAACATTCTGGATTTAAAATTAAGGAAGTATTAATTATAGTTGATGAACTGACAGATTTGCTTTTGAAAATCCCACTGTGTGTCTTAACTCCCATTTAAATCAGTGGGAGTATTGGTTGCTTTTGAAAATCCATGATACATCTTTGAGAATCCAAATACCTTTGAAAATCTGACCCTACTGCCTTCAGGTTCTCAGGTTAATAGATTTTATCCTCTTCCTCCTGGCTTTTACTCATAGGTTGGAAAAGGAAAACAAATTGCCTTGCCTTTTCAAATCGCAATCAGTTTCTCAACCTTGAGTGAACTAGGGTACTTCTGTTCTTTGCACCTGCTAGCTAAACTGAAACCATAAGTAACTAAGGTAGAAGCTTTTCTGCAGAATAGAACCTGAAAGTACCAACATTTGTACAAACATAAATAGCAGCATTTTTTCCTTGTAAAGGCTGAAAATAATATAGGTATTTCCTTAATGTATTACACGATATTGTAAAATTTATAAAGTTTGAATTAACCTAAAAAATTAAAGATGTTTTTCCTAGTTCAGTATGATTTCAAAAGTGGTTTCCATTAATGCCTTTAACATTTAAGGAAAATTCTTTGAGGCAGCGTACTTCATTTAATTATTTTAATAGATGGTAGTACATTTAGGAAATAAGTGGGTTGTCATAATTTCAGGTATAATTTTGAATGTTTTTAATAGAAAAGTGTACGTAATTTAAATTTAACTATCTAAATTTAGAAAATCAAATTTTTGTTTAAAATGTACTCGTATCCGTCCTGGTTCTGACCATGTAAATTAGCATTACACAGGAGTGTCGTTGCCCCGGGAAAAGGCCCTGGGCCCCAGCCACAACCCCAGCCCCGATCTGGAGTCAGGGCCCCGAGCTTCTGCCACTGCTAACCTGAACCCCAGTCCTCAGCGGGGGACGGGGCTAGGGGGAGGCAGTGGCTGCCACGGGTGACCCGGCCAGGAGAGACAGGCGCCATCACCGCCAGCCCAGCCCCAGATACCTGGCCAGGGCTGGGAGAGGCAGTGGGGCACACGAGACATTTGGGACACTGGTGCTGGGATTCAGGGCATATCCCCCACTGTGCCGGGAGCCAGCAACACCCCTGGTGTCACTTCTTGTATATCATGTCCGCTTTAATAAGAATGTAGAAATTAACGTTAGCTCTCTTGCACTTTTAAGGACTAAAAAATTTATTATTGCATGAACTTTTGTGGGGGAAAAATCCACTTTGTTAGCCTCTTGAAGAAGGGGGAATTTACAGACATTCAGTAAATTTTCCTATCTTCAAGTGTTTGACAAAGTGGGATTTTCTCCCATGAAAGCTCATGCGATAATAAAATTGTTGGTCTTTAAAAAGTGCCACAGAACTAGGCTACTGCGGCTGCCCCTTTGGAACGTATTAGCTCTATTGTTGTAGATAAATGAGAGAACAAAGTAAATCATCTTGTTACCCTGAGTACAGGTCTCTCCAACTGAGGGGTTGATAGTTGAAATAGATAGGATAGTGCTGAGTCTTTTTTTCTTACTTGTTTTCTTTCCCAGTACATAGTTGGTGTTCAGTTTGAAGGCTTTTCCATGTATAATTTTACTTCCCCAATTTATTCCAGTATTTTTTTTTTAAATTATCAAAAAGAAAATGGATTTTTGGAGGGAGAACATACAATAAGATACCTGTTGTTAGAAGGTACAGTCACTGAATTAACATAATCCATCACTTTGAGTTGAGAAGCAAAATAAAAATCTGCTGAAAACAATCCTTGCTCCTACTAAAAAAGAAATTTCTTGAAGTAATACGTTTGAATTTTGTGTTGGATTTTTGTTTTAATTTTCTTCCAAAAATTATTCTCTTTGATGACATTATTCAGTACTTTGACAGTTAAAGATGTTACTTTAAAAAAGAAGGCTATTAATAAATTTTTGGCTTATTCACAAACTTAAAAACTGTGTGATATATTTGCACAAGCATTGTCATGCTACCAGGCTTTTGCTATGTCCCATCTCAAATAGAAAGTCACCAAAGTCTTTTCCCTAGTCTAATTCCCAGATATGGTCTATGCAGAGGTTGATTACTGGCACAAATCTTTATGTGGCAAATGGTCCCTCTTGTTACTTATTGTGTGTGGTGTTCCCACAATTGGTGTATCGTAAGACAGAATTTCTGTTTCTGTAAACTTTTTTTTAAACTACACTTTTTTAAAAAAGGACCAATTCCCTTACTTCCACCTCAGTTCCCTGCCAATTCTGTCATTTCTTTTCCTACCCTTCTTTTTCTTGGGTTTCACCATCTGCCATGAGCTTGCTACCACTTTTCATCAATGATATATCCAGAGAGTATTCATGCATATTGTAGTCTTTGATCCAAGGGTCTGGAATATAATTTCCTCACCTTTGGAATATCTTGTAATAAGTCTGATCGTGAAAGATGGATATGAGTTTAAATGGAAATTCCTGTTAACAGTGAATTTTTGCACTGCTGTGTACTTTTGCAGTTTTTGTTAGCTCTCTTCTTTTTTGCAGAGTTGATGATAAAAATAATGTACAGTTATCACTATTGTTTATTGGACCTAAACACAATAGAAACACATGGTGCTTTTGGATACTCTTGTCTTTTTCTTATTTCGTTTGCTTTCGTGACAAGTAGTGGTTTGCATAACAATGCTGAGGTAAATTTTAAAATGCCTTTACATAATAAAAATCCAAATGGGGGGGGGGGAATTCTGCAAATATGTCCAGGATTTTTCTCTTTCAGAAACGGGCAAAGATTCAATATATTCCAGTAATAATGATGATGATAGCAAACATAATCCTGTTGCAGTATACTTTACTGTTACAGTGTGATAATGAAATTAACGTTCTGGGTTTTAACACATCCATCGTATGCGTCAGTCTCTACATGGAAGTTTAGGAGCTCTTTGAGTAGAAGTTCGTCAGGGTTGTGGGTCTCCTTTAAAACTAGAAGGGAGGCTTCTAGATTAGCATGGGTGAGGCAGTTTCAGTACTCGTTTATCAGAAAGGGCAGTGCACTGGATGTCCTCTCACAGAGCATAACAGTAGAAAATAGGGACAAAAGAAGCATCTTTAGGTAAAGGCTTGTTAGATGTCCTCAAATAGGTACACATTACACCAGAATGCCTGTACTGTAACACAGGGCTGGCTGAAATGTGCTTTCTTTCTTTCTTTCTTTCTTTCTTTCTTTCTTTCTTTGCGGCATGAGATATTTGAGATTGCTTAAGTCAAATGAGTCAAAGGAAGTTAACGTGTCTTGCAAAGCTGTTGGTTTGTTTGAAGCCAAAAAGCCAGAACCAGAATTACTGAGTGGGTGATCATGAAGGTGTGCTGATAGAAATACAAACAAGTGGCATTTTTAAACATTAGTAGATTTATCGCAAGAGCTTTAGTGGTAAAATTCCACTTTGTCAGATGCTTGAAAATGGAAAACTTACAGTATGGGAGGGAAAAATAGATGCAGTAAAGTGTAAGTGACAGGTTCAGGTCAGACTGTTTCAGCAATTCTAGGTTCAGACAGTATAGAACAACATATAAAAGGTTGGGCACTTGAGAGGGGAGAAAATCGCTTTTTGTAATGAGAAAGCCAGCCCATATCCCTCTAGTCAAACCCAAGTTAATGGTGTCACACAGTCGCTATATGGTGTGATTTAAACTGAGGCAGTGGATCAGGTTGTAGTTCAGCAGATCCTTGTGTCTCGCAGCGCATTTCACACAATATTATGAATCTCCCTTTATTGACACTGGTGTTGGCGACATTGGTGAACTTTCACTACACCTTCAGAGTCATTTATACTTTTCATTGAAACCTTGCTGGCAAGCACTGCTTGTTGGACAAAATAACCAAACCAAAAAAGTTTGAGTGCAGCTATCTTGGAAGAAGTTCATGCCCTTGGCAAGGCTGCCATCCCCTAAGCTGTCAAGTTGCACAGATTGTCAAAGCTGACTGGGCACTCCTATGTAGAGCCCTGCGTGGATGCAAAAATGTGGAACCACATCCGATCCACATCCGCTTAGTGATAACATTAATCTGATCCGAAATCCGCGTACCAGGGTTTAGCTGCATCTGTAACCACAGCTGCAACTGAGCTTGGGCTCACATACAACTATTCAGCCTGTGATTGGTTCATTCCGAACATGGGTCCCACCCACTTTTTCCTTTCTTGTTTGTGGTTCGCATGCTGTGCTATCAATCAGATTTCTTTGCTCACCTATGAAATCTCTGATTGACAGCAATGGTTTGCCAACTGGAAGCAAGAAAAGGAAGAAGTGGGCAGGGGAATGAGGCAATTCAAGGCTAGCAGTGAGTCTCCAAATCCCACCTTGAGACTCTGATTGGCTGGCAGATCACAATCTAGGATTGGCCAGGGCGCCTCCTGGTTCCCCTGCATGCTGCCGACACAGACCAGTGCAGCAACTTCAGCAATGGATCGCAGTGTGATAAGGTGTAACACTAGAAGCTGCATCCATGAGTCGATCCGCAGCAATGGGTCTGCAGTTGTCCGCACCCACGGATCTGCAGTGGATACCTGCGGATTTGCAGGGCTCTACTCCTATGTTCTTGCCTGAGAAGGCTTATGTGTTTACCATTTGGCCTATCACTGAAGCTTTCCTGACATAAAACACCTTCAGAGAAACAATAGCAATCACAGTCAAAAAAAAAAAAAAAAAAGCAAACACATAAAATTACCTTGGGATTCCTCATGAGATCAAGGCTCTCTCATCCAAGAACAAATTGAAGAAAGAGCTCAGTGCGACCATTTCAGCTATTTAATTTTGTAGAAAACTCACCAGATCTCTTGGTCTCCTCTGCAATGAGTTGTTGCTCAGTGTTCTCTCTGAAAAGCATATTTTCTGGTTGTATGGACAGAACAATTTTCTTCATGAGTTCTCTGTTGCTGAATGGTTTCCTTGCATTCTGCGAAAGCAATGCAACTTTAAAACTAGCCACCCGTATCTGATTCACTTTATTCAAAAAATAAAAAAGCCAGCAAACACCAAGGTGGCACATCCAGGATCATCAGCTGGGCACTGCAGTGAGGGGCTGTTGCTTTATTGTCCCCACTCTCCAACCAGGAGGCTGTCATGGCTGCACAAAAAGATGCTAGTGTCTGCATTTGAGAAATACTTATCTAGATGATCACTAGTATTTTTCTTAATCAAATTCTTTTGTTGGTTGTGTGGTAAAATTTAACGATCAATTCTCTGGGGTCGCTATTGGCCCTAATAACTGGTGCGAGGTGGAAGGGGAAATAAAGCCCTGTACAAACTCTATTTTCACCTTTTCCACAGAGCTCAAATTGTATGTATTGAATAGTATTTCCTTTTCAGCTTTTTATTGGCACCCTTTCACTCTAATGTTTCTTCTTTTCTCTTTTCAGTATCATCCATTTTGAGCTGTAGCTTTCGTTCTGCTCCTGCTGCCTCATCAGCATTGCAGCTGTAATTCTCTCTGCTGTTTCTCCCATTCCAGTTTACAGCACAGTGGTTCTGTCTTCCAGATCTGTGGCTATCTTCTTAATTACTGAATTCTTGGAAACTAGATCAGTCCTTAATTTCTTGAATTCTGAATGACTCCCTGATTCTGCATTAATAGCAGTTGACTTCCTTTACCTTTTTCTTCTTTGCTTATTCTGAGAGAAACTTTCACTGGCTGCCAGAGGCCTTCTGATTCTGCAAGTAACTGTAATAACCTCTCTTTGTGAGGTTTTTGTATTTTTAATGTACACATTTTTCTCGTGGATTCATTTTTCTGGGACCATGTGCAGTATTTTTTGAGAGGTTAAGTGAGTTAGAGTATTTTTACCCCCTCAGAACTCAAGTTAGCTATCTCTTCTCAAGCTTTCTGCTTCATACATGAATTTTTATCAGAATTTAAAAGATTTCCCAAGCGTCTAGTAGCCCAAGTGAAAATCCTTGTTTCCAGTTCCCATTCCCTAAATCAAGGCCTTTCCCAAATCTTTGTCATCCCTCTCCCCCCTTTCTCCTCCATACGTCTTTAACTGTGGCCTCCCAAAGTCATTTCATCTCCATTCCCCCAATGACTTTTCACCTCTGCATGGGGCAGAAGTTCTTTGCTCAGTTCAGTCTTAGCTGGCTGTGATCAAGTCTCTCTTCATAGTCTGCTTCCCAGGGAAAAGGAGGAAGCTGCTGCTACTTCTGTTGTCATTCCAGATGCACAGAGGGTAACTGGAAGGAGGTCCACTCATGGCAGCCTGCCTACTGACTAACCAGAGGAAGCCAAAAGCAGCTCTGCCTTGCTTCATCCATCCTTATTTGTACCTCAGTTACGTTATTAGCCTCAATGTTTTAGACACTACACAAATGTAGCTAGGATACAGTCTTTGTCCTTGGTAGCTTACAGTCTAAAAAGACCAGACAACTGGAAGATGAGGTAAAGACAGACGTATATCATACCAAGTTAAAGTTTGTATCCTTTGTGTTGGTGCCACAATTTTTTTGGTATTATGACAAAGGTGGGAGAGGAGACAAAAATAAAGGAATAGCTAAAAGGCAAAACAATGGTAGCGGGAAAAGGTTAGGAAGGGGACCAAATAATGGGGAGAGAAGGGAGGGAAATTTGGCAAGGGGCAGGGACTGCATCAGGAGTGAAGCTATGAGGCTGTGTACAGGGCCAGGAGCAAACAGGGAATCACCTGAGAGGACAGCATATTCAGGGTAAAAGCTGTAAAAAGCATGGTTTGCCATCAGTTGGAAGATGCCTGCTTGAATTCTCCTCAGCAGCTGGTGGAAAGAGTATAGATGAGGAGTTATCTTAAAAGTACCAGCTTGTAAGGCAGAATGAAAACAATCACCATTCCTGGTTCACCTCCAGCTTTGGGCTTCGTTTTCCTTGATTTTTCTCCCTTCTTCCTTGGAATTTAAAAATAAATAAAGACTTCAGCCAGGACTCTCTCCTCCTTTCTCCACACTAGAAAAGAAAGAGTAGCTCTAAAGATGATTCTTTTCCCTGTGCCACCCTTTTGGGGGGAGGTCATTTTCCTATTCAGATTTCCAAATGCCATGAGTGAGCAGGTTTTTTAAGTTCTGTTTAGTAAACCAGGGCTAGTTTAACTTTCAAGTAACATTACTAGTTGTGGTCTTGTGCTCCATTTTCAGCTCAGCATTCTGCCTGCTAGCATGAAGCCAAAAGGAATCAACTTTTGGCCTAGTCCTTTTCTCCGGCAGCTTGGGTCACTTCAGAGGACTTAACATATTGTACCTGGTCAGAAAGAGGAAGGAGGCCCAGGACAGGGTATTTTGGTTTATCTGGTCCAGATAGAGGGGTGGCAGGGTACTTCTGTCCAATTCGGGGAGCAAGAGTATGTGTGCACACAGGCATTATCCTGAAAGCCTCCTCACTTAATAGTGGAGGAACCCAAACTGCGGGGGGGGGAGGCAGGCTTAGGTAATCCCTAATACAAAATTGTGAATGAAATTGATTGGGTTTCTGGTGATTCTGTAGCAGTCACCCTGTTGTTCACACTTGCAGATCATGTGTTACTTTGTATTGGCAGGTAGAGAGTGAGCTGCAGATAGAAAGAGTTGAGCTGTTAAGAGCATGGAGGAAGAGATAATGTGTATGGCTTTAATGTTTGTTATAGCATTAATAGCTCTTGGTTCGAGGGATGGGGGTGCCTCTCCCAGATATAACTCTACCCTCCCTTCACCCTATACCAGGTTAGACCTGCTGTTCAGTCATTCTAGCTGGATTGTGGGGTAGTGGCCTGTTAACAAATCATTGCTGCTTTGTATTGGAGCCAAAAGTTGATTATATGCCTGCCAGTGGTTGCCATTCATCAGCCCCTCCCCCTGGGAGCCTTGTCAAAGTGCTGGTCTTAGCTTTTCAGAGCAGAGTAGGTTAAGCAGACTGCCTACTGAGCAATAGGAATTTATCTTCCCTTAAGAACTTATGTGCTCTCTCCCTGGCTAAGAATGTCATAATTCCTTGGAAAGTGGCAAGCAACCACCATCTGCTGATAATGCCTACAGGGTGGATTTGGGTGAAAACTTGAACAGAACCTGAAGAGCTTTGTTTTTGACAATCAGGAACAATCCACTTATCTTTCCATATGAAGTTCCAGTATTTGTTTGTGTCTTGTTTTTTGTTTGTTAAATTGTAAAATGTACCTAACATTTTATGCTCTTGTGAAAATGAGGATGTTAATAACTGGCCTGAGTCAGTGCAAGCAGGAGCGAGCTGTACATCTTCACATCTTTCAGTGCACCTCAGTCCTGAACTGCAGAACCCGTGGTAGCTGAAACCATCTCTGTGCACTTGCCATATGGCTCAAATCATCTAGAGGTGTCTAATCCATCTGTATGTGATTAGAGACTTGTGGGTCATTTTATGGTTGTATATGTTGACAGGTAATCAGTTGTGTTTAGTCTTTCTGAACTGTGGAAAAGAATGGGGAACTGGGAAGAAGTACAGAGTAGTCTGTTGTGTGCATGGGGTTCCTTCACCTTCCCTTGAAAGAAGCAGATAGTTGTGGGTCCCTGGAGGTAGGGGAAATGAGGTTATTAGATTGTCAGTGAATTGTGAAAAGCAAGAGCATCTGCCAGAGCGGAGGGTTGTTCAGCAGCAGGAGAGTGAGCACTCGATGATCTCTGCCTTGAATAGTCAGTGGAATTGCAGCCCAGAGGGGAATTTTTAGTGGGAGGGAGGGGGGTGTTGCAGGCAGCCCCAGTCAGGCAGACTGTAGAGGAGAAAGGGCTGATTCCTGCACTTTGTTCCTCTCACTATATTGAAGTTTCTTCCCTCTATTCATCCATCAGTGTTGGAACCTGTTCTGAGCTGGCTGGTTACATAAATAAACAAAAAATGGGCACATTCAGCGTTATGGGAAAGGCATGCTTCAAAGTGATCTATAGTGCTGTAGCACCCTCAGAAGACTGGGATAGATGGCTAGTTCCAAAGCAGTAGCTGTGTTAGTGTACTTCAGCAAAACAAACAAGGAGTCTTGTGGCAGTTTTACAGGCTAACACATTTATTTATCACATGAGCTTCCATGGAAGAGGGACAAATGCTGAGAAGTAATTGTAATCACAGGATCGGATCAGATTACTTCAGCAAATCCAACACGTTGTATTGATTCAAACTGAGTGCAACAGCAGATAAGAAGACTGAGGGAGGTGACAATCACAGTTTATAATGAGAAAGTCAGGGCGTATCTTTAGTCAAACCTGAGTTGATGGTATCAAATTTGCATATGAATTCTAACTCTGAAGTGTCTCTTTTGAAGCCTTGACCTAGAATAAATCTGTTCTAAGGATAGCCACAGATCAGTCCTTCATAGAGTGGCTGGGGAGATTGAAGTGATCTCCTACTGGTTTTTGAATGTTACAGTTTTCTGACATCAGATTTGTGTCCATTTATTCTTTTGCTCAAAGACAGTCCAGTTTTTCCAGTGTATAAGATCGAGCACTGTTTTTTGAGGGAATTCCAGCCTAAGAAATGCAAAGGGCTGTTTTGAAAGAGGCAACGTGCTTATGGGTGTTCTGAGATTGCTTTTTTGTCTGCAATTAAATCACATGAAACTCTCTTCAAAACATCCCATTCAGTTTGAAGGTATCTTTCTATAACTTCAGCTCAGTCTCTTCTGCTCCATCACTTCTGTTTGCATCAATGTGCTCTGTACAAGAGAGCGCATGGGGGGGGGGGAATATATATGCCATGATGACCTCTTCTTGCTGCAGTGCTGTAGTACTTCAAAGAAGCATGGAAAGCTGGAAGGGCATAGGAATATCACTAGGCATTCAGAGCTCTATTCAAGAAGAATGGTTGAATTGGGCTTTGCCCTGTTAGTATCATTAGTCTTGTTGGCCATGTTGAAAAACGAGTGGGGGTGGCGTGTCAGAAATGTGATTCAAGACTCCTTAGGACCATTTTGAGCACAACTGCCATGGGTGAATCTAGAAATGATGTCATTGCATATAGTTCTCTCGTGGTTGACTTCACAGGCAGAACTTTATAATTTGCCAGGAAAAGCCATTTTTTATATGTGAAGGCTGGTTATAGTACCATGAGAAAGTGAATTACATTAAAACTTGAGTGGAGGTTCTAGCAGTTTGGTATAGAATTGAAGTACTAGAAATTTTTACCTTTTGAAATCAGGTGTTACTTCAGACCAGAAGAAATAGGATAGTTGGCTCTTTTGTCCTCAGTTGCAGAGACACTTTCTTGAGTCATAAATATTGTACTAGTTTTTCATGATTGAAGGTTTCTTCTTAAAAGACACTGAAGAATCGGGTTAGTAAAGGATATGGCAGGTGAGGATTAAGATGTGTTGGCATAACGGTGGGAACACTGCGATTCTTACAGGTCATGAGAACTGGAACGTCAGACATTCTTGCTAAGTCCATCTCCTTTGATTTGAAGAGACACCTGGCATATGGTTGAAGCTGATTTACTTTCATACTCGATCATTTAGATATTAAACTACATCTGTCACTGTTTACATAGCATAATGCGGGTAGCAGTGGATGCTTTTGTCATTTTTTTTCCTGATATAAAAAAAATTAAATTATAACCCTTGTTTACTTTAGAGAGATAGAGAGTACTTATTAAATAAAAGACCAGTTTTAGATGGAGATCTAAAATAGTCTCATGTAGTCTGTGTTCAAAAGACAACTTTGTTGTGGTCCAAATTTGAGATGATTCTGACCAGTTGTTTTTCTAATGCCTTTTTGCCACATTTTTATCTCTAAAACTGAATTTCCCATGTTTCTTATGGGTTCTTTTTTATAATGATGGTTATCTTCTAAGAGTTGGAGTGGGTTTTGTTGTGAGTGTTTTGTAGTGGTGGTGCTCTTAACCTTAAATGAAATTTTTGCTAGCCACATGTCTGGCCCTTCTATAAAGAAGGGAAACTTCAGCCGGTCAGAAACAAGCTTTCTTCAAAAGCTTACATTAGTTTATGCTTTTGAAAAACACTTTTTTATTTATAAAGTTGCTCTCTGAGTTAAATACATGGTAAGCCTAATTTTCTGAGGTAATTCAAGCTGCATGTACTGAAGATTTTTTTTCTGAAGCCACACCATTCCTATAAAATTGATAAATTTTCCCTTGATGGCATTTCCCTTAGCACCAGGTAAACCTTTTCTTTAACTTGTGTGACAAAATGCTCAGGTGGGTCTCAGGCCTCTTGGATTGTCATACCAATGGAAATAAAGATTTGGCCATATGAATTGGGTACTGATTTTGTATCTCCTGTGGCCCCAATCTAGTCTCTATTCTGTTAATTCTCATTTTAAAGTAATCACAGACGCATCTATGTCTTCCTGCTACAGTTCTAATGCTGAGGTTGTCATTGTGTTCCAAGACATGTGCCAAGAGATTTAGTAGGTCAAATGAGTGCCGAAAGTCCTATTCATCTGGAAGCTGGTAGATTTCTGCTATTTGACAGCTAGTACGTTTAGTCCCATTACCATTGCTATGCAAAAGTGTGCAGTTAGAAAGACCCATTTACTCATTGGACATGTTATTTGGTGTTTGGAGGGGTGTAGTCTAAACAGTGATCTTTGTGACCTAGCGTTTCATGATAAATTTTGAGGAGGTGATGCCTGAAACTGCTGAAGCGTGTGGAAGTGTGGTAGAAATACCAGGTAAAGTAAAGGTGTGTGGAGGGAGGAGATGGAGGGCTCCCCTATTCGCTAATATTTTCGTCTTTCCATCCATTTCAGAAATGTTCCCACTGCCAGGAGCCAGGAGCCACTTTAGGCTGCTACAACAAAGGCTGCTCCTTCCGATACCATTACCCGTGTGCCATCGATGCAGGTAAGAACAAATAAGACTAATGATATCTTATAGGACGCACAATGCCTCAAAGGATTCCCGCGCACTTTGCTAACTGCTATATTCTGAATCTCTTAACTCATCATGGAAATACACTAATGTAGGGAATGGAGCATGGCAGCTGATTAAAACAGTTCACAGCAGCACCTTGGAACAAGTTAGATTGAGATAAGAAAAAGAATCTACTTGAAACTACAGAAAGCATTTTAGGTTTGGAGACTATAGCTTCAAAAACTGGAATTTAGCCATGACATGGGAGGTATTTTACCTTTCCCTGTAAAATACATACAGACAGTTTAAGGATTCTGAATGATCCGAAACTCTGATTTTATGTCATCTGAAAGGTGGCACCTCCTACAGAGATACTCTTTGTAGCAGTGCAGTGAGGCATTAGCGGTTACAGATTCAAAGTGGGAAGTGTCACCTGCTAAGTCATAAACATCACTTCCAGCAGCACCTCACTTTGGCCCTTTTTGGGGCTCTCATCCAACTACTGACATTGCTTAGCTTTGGTCAGCTTATGAAATACCAGCCTGAGTGATGAAGCTTTTAGAGAAGCTGTTCCTTTTGTTCAGCGCTGTCTGGTTGCAGTAGTCCCTTTGACAGTAGTGTCTGGTGTGAACATAGATTATTTAGATTTTAGAGGAGAGGATTCAGCATTTGAACAGTCCAAAAATTATTGGTTAGATATTTTAAAGCACTAATTTATTAGAACAATAACAACGATAATGAAAAAGACTAAGACCTTGTGAACTCCAGTAGACTTACCTTTAGATACGTATGCCTAATTACAAGAAACAGGTCTGTACTCAACTTACTAAGTTAAATTACTGTATTTTGCTGAACTGTTTTAACTCAAAAACAAAACAAAAAACCACTATTAAATGAAGTTCTAAAAAAATTAAAGAATGGCTCCTTCAGTAAAAATAATATTAGATCACTGCCAGATATTTCACCAAGGTCAAATAATATGTGGTCAGCTGACAATATTTTACTGGTCAATTAACCATCTTGCCAAGCCTAGACAGCATATTTCATTGTAGGAAAATGGTGCATTTCCAGAAATTATCTTCCTTTGTTCAGCACCTAGCATGATAGGGCTGGAGCCTTTTCGTCCTCTAGGTGCTACAACAATATAAATGCTAAAAATTAAAACAAAATTAACATTTCAGTGGAATTCTGGGTGCTTTGCCACTGAATTTTGATCCCATTATGCCACACAGCAGATGAGGCCTTGACACACGCTCTTTAAAATTACACACGAAAGACTATGTTAAAAGGACATTATTAAGATTGCAAAGTCAAACAATGAGAAGTTAGGAAATGCCTGAAGTAAGGTTGCCAGGGCAACGACAGTGCAGCTACTTTGCACATATGCATTATGATGCAGTGTTTAATTATAAGCTCATATTATTTTTCCACAGGACCCCAACTTTATTCATTGCAAAGAATGTATGGTGCTCCCTTAATGAGTAGCTATTCAATATTATATTTTTTCTTTGTTCAGTGTGTGGCTCCAGGCCTTCTTTACTGTTCACTAGTCAAACCCTGCTCTGCAGACAGAATTATTAATTTTCTTATGGGTTTTTCTGTGGTGCTCATCACTGTAGTGTGCGTTCTCCACAAATGCGAATACATTTATTTTCATAAGATTGTTGTGAGATGGGGGGGGGTGTTATCCCCATTTTACAGATAGGGAACTGAGGCACAAAGAAATTAAGGACAAAAGTGTCCATTAATTTTGGATGCCTAGGACGTGATGTTTCTGAATACTTACAATTATATGATCTGATATATTCAAAGTATTGCTTGCTGTCCCCTGGCTCTTTCATTACACACCTTCTGAAGGAGGGATACCGTAAAACAGTCTCCTCCATTACACAACCCTGATAGCAGGTCTGTGCTGGGCACTGTGTGAGCATGTGTCTCGTGATTAAAAAAAAAAAAAAAAGAAAAAAAAAAAAGAAAAATGCCATCAGGGAGTTTAAAGACTTGTCTAATAACACATATGTACAAGGGGGCCACTGGCAATCCTACTGCTGACACCTCCTAATTTTAGAGTGCTTGATGTTCCTTTAACATGGGGCTTGCCAAAAGCTGGGCGCTGACCAAGATTTGTGGCTTGTCTCCTACCTCTGTTATGGAAATTCAATGCAGGAGCACCCCCAGCGACCAAAAATAAAATGGCTGGTGCCTGATGGGGAGCAAATTTTGTTGAGGCCTGCTTTAATATAATTTTATGTGTTACTTCCTAGGTACTGAAAATAGCAAACTTAGAAAACAGTAATCCAATCATGTGACATCATAGTGACACCCATATGTCATCAGAAGGATGGAAATCTTTAGATCCATCACACAGACACTTCATGGCTAAGCTAATGAGATAACCTTGACAGCAGTGGTAGGTGTGGACCCTTCCTAAAGCCAGATGGGACACGTTGCAGATGGGTTTGACATACTTGTAATAGCAGAAGAGTGGTGAGACTCTGGAATCTTGGATTCCATTCAAGGCTATGTGGAGGAATGTGCATTTAATGGACATAAATTCTTTTGCCCATTTCCCCACAATTATGGGTCCTTCTGCCTCATCTCCTCCAGCTATCCCCGACCAGGTTCTGAAGCTTCTCTATTCCTGGTTCCTTTAACCAGCTCCATTCTTCTCATCTAGTCGGGTTACCAGTTACCAAAGCATGGAAGGGAGGGCAAGGAAGTGTGGAAAGGGGGACATTGGAGGACACATGGAGAAAATGTAGTATTAGTGTAATATTCTTGTTTTTAGGGAGCCCTGGAACACTTCCTCCTAAAAATAGGGTGTTCTGGGGCATTCCAGCATACTTTAACCCCTGTAAGTAAAAAGCCAGACAAAAACTTGTATTTTTAAAATGCCTGCTGGACAGAGGATGTAAAGGAAAAAGGAGGACATGTCCTCCTTTTGCCTGACACCTGGTAACCCGTCAGCCCCAATTTCCTCCTCATGGTTCTTCATTTGACAATTTCTCTCCCTCTCTCTGATGTCCAGTCATCATCCCACATCCCTGTTCCCAGCCCCCACTGGCTTCTCGTCCCAATCTCTTTGCCAGGCAACCTCGTTTCTTACCCACCTCCTGATCCGACTGTCTCCTCTATGCATTATCCGTGTTTTTAAAAACAATTCTAGGAGTATTTTCAGTAATGGCATGTTTGAGTTTTAAACTAGGTAGTTTCCATCATTTGTGATTATTTTAGTAGCAGAGTAAGTTTGGTGTTTGAACTACAGAGAAGAAAAAGTGCAACACAGCAAACTTCCTCCTTATTAGTGCCTGAATCCTTTACCAGTAAGCAACCAGAACAGGAATTGAAGCCTTATGACTAGCATCCATGTTAACATGGAAGAGGATTCTGTTTTTATTTCTGGTTCTGTTAATTCACCGAGGGATCAGTTCACTGGGGATGTCCCTTTAGCATAGCAAAATAGTACCCAGACTTTTTATATCATGCCTGCTCTTGCCCCTGTCTGTGTCCACTGTCCCACAGGGGAGCGGGTCCATGGCTGAGGCTGGGGATGCAGCTGAAGCCATGCCTGGGAGTGGGGCTGTGATTGAGGCTGGGCCAGGAGCCAAGGCGGGGGATGGATCTGGGGCTGGAAGCAGAAGCATGGCTGGGCCACGTTTGAGGCTGGAAGTGATTTGGGGCGGGCTAGGATGGGAGTAGAGCTGGGGGCAGGTTGGATGGTGCTATCTCCCTGCCCTTCGTGGAAGCTGGCCCAGTGCCTGCCTTGCTCTTCAACTGTTCCCCACACCCCTGAAAGATCCCCTACAGTTCAGGTACCTGTATCATAGCAGGTGCCTTCACGCTGAAGATGAGTTCTTAGTCCTAGCTATGATCAGTAGTTTAGTCCTGTATAAACCAAGCTTTGCACCACTGTTGCTGATTGGCTGTTGAGAATGGCACATGGTTAATAAACCTGGTCCAGCCTGCATGTGTGAACACTTTTATAAACCTAACTCAAATCTTGTGTTTGATCTCTTGCATGCAAAATAATCCTTGTCAAAATGACATCCTTGCGTGCTACCCACACTAGCTACCCACTTGCATATGGAACAAAGTTAAACAGTGCTGCTTAAATAATTTCTAAATAAAGATAGGACAAAGACAATGGTGACATCTGAGTCTGTTGAAAAGACAAAGATTTCTACCCAAATCTGAGGAGGCATTGGGGTGCATTGAACATATCATGGCTACCAAATATCACTTAGAAAACCAGCAACGAACTGAACTCACGGCTGCTGTTTTAACAACATGCAGCCACGTTTGGAGAAGCAAAGGTATTACTATGAAGTATAAAATGAAATTACTGTAGTTTCTTGTCTTCAGCATCTCGTTGTATGCATGATTGATGTGGATGCTACAGAAACAGGACGTTGATGCTTTCTGTGTTCAGTTTGAAATGCTACAGGCAGTTGCACATTAGCCTTGCATGCCATTAGCAGGGTGGGAGTCACCCAAATTTATAGCAGAACCATAGTGATATTGATAAGATGGCCAGACAAAGAAAACTTGAATTTGTGGAACATATGTTAGGTGAGTGGAGGAACACCGTGGGATCAAGTTTTGAAGGAGCTGGTGCCAGCTACCAGGGCTGTGAAGCAGCCATACCATTGTGGTTTGGTGCTGTGGCTGACTAGATGGTATGCAGAACGGCATGCTTCACAAGCCTCTGTGAAGATCACCCAACGTGGAGGAAGATTGCTGGCCATTGACTCCTGTGTTTTGTGTTTCCTGTTCACTGTGATGTGACTTTGTAATGCTTTGCACTATGGGAATAATAATAATGTGGAAGTGATTGTGCCCAATGTTTCATCCATGTTTCACTTTCATCTATTCAAATTTATAAAGAGCCACTGACGTCTGAGATAACTTAGGGACATCTCCATGGAAACAGAATCCTTGTTTCTTGAGATTTCTTATCTACTCTCTCTGCTTTTTCTTCCCCACCTGGAGTCAAATCCTGATTGTTACATCACAGTTGTCTCCACAGCATCCATGTTATGCGATACTACAAACAAAGGATTTGTATTCCATATATGGAATAACTAGCAGAAGTTGATCTATTAAGGAACAAAAACACTCATTCCTTGCAAATACTCTTAGGAAAGGGAAAACAGACTGGCGAGAGAGAGAGAGGCAGGACATATACACAAAGTACAAGGAGATATAAGCATAATTGCATGTTAAAATCATCTTGTTATACGTTTTCCCTGACTGCTCCATGAAGGAAAAACTGCCCAAACAAGGTGGGTGGCTGCCTTTCTGTTTTCCTCCTTGAACCATGACCATAGCTTGATGTGTTTCTTGCTGTCTAAGATTACCTCTTGGAGTTGATTTTTGAAGTTTGTTTGTCTGGGAAATAGAATGTTTGACCTTAGATCACCAGTTCAAATCCAGACCTACTTAGAAGAGACCAAAAGCTTTTGCTATTTTATGAATATTGAGTTTCTGTTGTGAGATAAACTGAAGATCTCTCTCCTGTTCATGGAGGATAAATGCCCCTAACTGTTAACACACACTATCAGAGTTGGCATTAATTGGCTCAAATGTTGGCATTAATGACCACCCCCCTCCCCAGATTGAATAATAGAGAGTAAATATTTCTTATCTCCCCTGCCCTCTAGTGCCCTTAAAGGTGTGTGGTGTGTCTTGATAGGAGGCAGTATGTGGAAACTTATGTGTCACCCCTTATGTTCTTCCCATTGGGGGGATCTGTCACCAGTACTGAATTCACTAAAAGGAAAAAGTAATCTTCTCATTCTAACGTTACAGGTTTGTTGTGCTGGTTACTGTTTTGTGCAATGGTAATTTGTGGTACAGTCTCACTGTGCAAAATTCCAATCTTTATCATGAGATAAGTCTTTGCTATACTGCATTAGAAATTGTTGCTGTTAGTGCAGGGATAAGGGTTCTTTTTTATAATCTCTGAAGTAATTTAGCCTACTGTATGCTGCTTCCTTTTGATTCAGGCCAGAAGTGTTGATGTTGAAACCGAGAAGCATTTCATACGGGAAGCTCTGTTTGGATGTCTAGTAGAAAGTGTTTCCCTCAAGCCCTAGGTGATGTCTGTTAAAACTCATCTAGCAGATTGGAACAGCAGGGAGCTGTAGTTATGCTACATACTTAAGAAGGTTTTAAATTAGCACATTTTATTAACCACTGTGCTACTTGCTAGCAATTTGGGGACACTGGGGAGGACGTGAGGTCAGAAATGCATAGATGCATCCACCAGAAATAACATTGTAGTAAGACACTGGTTGAGTAAAATCAAGCATTTGGAGGTGGTTTTAAAAGCATGAGCAGTTGAGAGTAGCACCCTAAATGATGATACCTAGCAGATTATGCTGCTGCTTCAAGATTTCATTAATGTGGAGCACCTGGAAATCCTAAAGCAGAGGACCAGAGCTTGAAAATTTGCACTGGCTTGATGGCATTAGTGCATACTCTTCTGTGGACATCACATGTAAGGTTCCAGGAGCTGTTTATGTGACACCTCTTTGCAATACTAAATTCACTCTGAAAAACAAATTTAGTCTGTCATTGTGTCCCTAAAAAATGTGAAGTTATTGCACTGTTTCTTAGATTAGCAAAGCTGCACATTTACAGGATGCAGAAGCAAATCCAAGAGCAATCGGAGTGACCCTGCTCCCAACCATGGTGCCAAAGAAGAAATTCATTACTAGATTTGAGGTTGGATCTCTCTTTCTTTCTGCTCCCACATTCTCGTACTTTTCTCTTACTTCTGCCCAGTCTTGACAGGGACTTTGTGATAAGCATGAGGGGCAGTCAATTGCTTCTGAAGCATAAAGCAGGAATGATAAGCTAAGATGAGACTGAGGAGAGATTTGTGGGTTTATTCTGCCTTGTACTCCTTATGCAACAAGGAGGATTTGAGAAATTTGGGCTTGACGTGTGGATCACTGTAAGGACAATATCATTCAGGTCTCTTGGTAGAGTAATTTACTAAAATGTTCCTGAAAACCCTTATTTTCTGGGGGGAAAAAAAACAAATAGTACCTCTAGAGTAGGATCTCGGATTACAGTACGTACCTGAAAGCTCTGATGAATACACACACATCATGTAAGGTGTACTTTTGTAACTAAAATAATCAAATTGCTGTCTGTCTTCTCCTCTAGATTGTTTACTAAACGAAGAGAATTTCTCAGTGAGGTGCCCCAAGCACAAGGTAAGAGGAAACCTCTTCCCAACTATGTCCATTCACTGCCGCCCTCCATTGGGCTCTGTTTAAATTTGTTTTAATAAGTTAATTTTATACCCAGATAGCATGTTTCAGAGGAAGAAAATGGCTTTAGTGTAGGTGAAGCCTCATTTGTGTATATGTATGATTGATTCTGTGAGGAGTGCATTTTTGAGGATAATTACCTAGAAGAAGAATACAGAGAGCTTTAGAAAATCTGTGAAGCATACTATACGTGTCTGCCATTTGCTGTCTGGACTCTGAGACTCTTTATGAATCCCAGTTTAATTTCCTCTTTATAGTATAATCAATACACTGCTTCTTTGTACTGTGTTGCAACTTTTTGGTGAAGGTTCTTTCTGGGATTTATCAGCAATGGAAGAAAGAAAGAACAACAACTCATGGAAGAGATTTTAATTGGTTGTTGGAAGCAAGGACCTGCCAGAGATGAAAAGGAATTTTCATAGTTAGCAGTAGTTGCCAGATTGAGTACAGTTGCTCAACTATTCTACTTCCCTCTCTCATTCTTAGTACAAATTACTGAAAAGTCAAAGAATGGTCGTTCTGGTAACTAGTAGGAAACTGTTTAAATTGTGTGGGAGGATAGACAGCAAAACTTATAATTTAGATTTTGGGAGACAGAGATTCTGTTCCTTGGCACCTGCAAAAGGGCTTCGGAGAATTCAGTTACTCTGTTCACAGCTCTCTTCTTCTGTGTCTTGAGTTAGAGTGACATCTGGTGGCTCTGGTATTTTACAAGGTGGTGCTGAAAGATGATCTCTACCAAAGAGAAAAATATATTGAGCATGTGCTTTTTTTGTGGCTTTATTCCACCAAGATATTTTTATGTATTTACCCCCACGTGGTTTAAAAAATAGCTGTGGTTTGGTTTTTATGTGAAAAATTCAGATCCTGTCTAGCCTGGAAGACTCTAGGACAGTGGTTCTCAACTTAGGAAGGCTGATCATCGCTTTTTTCCTCCTCATCCCATCATTTTAAGAAGTTCTTGTGTTTGCAGAGTCTCAGAAATGTGAAACAAGCATAACCCAATGCATTAATGCCTGTCTGAGTCTACAGGCAGCCCAAAACAATAAGGTGTGAAGTGCCCTCGACAGCTGGATGACACTTATGAAATGTCTCCTTTTTCTTCTGACACCAATCTGTTGTGATTGTGAAGGATCCATAACACAAAGGCTTCCTGTTGCTGTCCATTCACAAGACATGCTGCGGGGTTAAAAATAAATAAATAAAATAAATAAATAACTTAACATAAACCTTTAAAGCTTTCCAGCATTCAGCACTTGTAGACAGCCTGGGATGGTAGTGCTCTTTTTAGTATTTGTAATGACAGTGCTCAGATTAAGACAGAAAAACAGTAAAAGACATCTGTCTTGTGACTAGAAGGCAGTCTGTGGTACAAGCTATTTGAACACAATTTAGTTCACTAATAAACTTTATAGGGACAGAGGATGCCAGTGAAACTCAAAACAGATACTTGATGAAACTCTAAGAAGTGTGGCTTTTACTACCAGTAAGCTCAGTGCAGATCTCTTGCCTATATTATTGGAAGAAATAGGCATTCCACCTCTGCAGCTTCTCTTTCTCATTGAAGTTGGTTCATGGTAAAGGTTTCAGTCATTTGCTTGAGCTGGAGAAAAAAATGGAAAGGCTTTTCTTCCGTGAATATGGCTCTGCCCTTGCTGAACACTTCATCAGTTTGCACCAAATCCTTCGCTCACGAGTTCTTAACCTAGGGCAGTGGTTCCCAACCTTTTTCAGCCTCGGGACCCCTTTTCAATAATAATAATAATAATAATAATAATAATAATAAACAATTAATAAAATTTTGCAGCCCCTCTGGGTGATTGCATCACTCTGGTGGTGCCACTGGGACAACCAGCAAGCAGTGATGCCACCACCATGGCCCACACTGCTGGGGAGCAAGCAGCTATGGCCCCCTGCCCTTACCCATGCCAGGGATCAGCCACAACCACAGCCCCCTGCCAAGATCTGACCACGGGAGGGGAAAGGCAGCCCTGGCGGGGAGCATTGGGGCTGTAGCAGGATTCCAGCCCCAGTAAGGAGAGGCTCCATGGACCCCCTGCAACATGTCCACAGACCCCTGGGGGTCCCCAGACCCAAGGTTGGGAACTGCTGATCTAGTAGGTGCTGCAGCAAAGCCAGGGATGGCCATGCTCAACATTCCTGTTGTTTTTTTTAGGTTAAATAACAGTGTTGGAAGAGAAAACTTTCGTGCCTCTTGCATATATTCTAAAAGGGCACATGCCCAGTGTTTTAAAAAAATCCTTTGCAAGCCTTCTTTAAAGGGTTTTATTTTATTTTGCCTTTATTACGTTCTGTATATATTTTTTTTTTTTAAATTTAAAACCGAACTCTTCGTTCTTGCTAAATGGCAACTCTTGTCATGGAGAAAATCCTGTCTGAAAGTCTGTATATCTCATTCCTGTGTACTGACTTCTCTTTCTCTCTTTCATTTTCTGTTTGCCCCTCTTTCCCTACCCCTGTCTCTTGCGCTCTCTCTCATATCTCCCTGCTCCTCCTCCTTTTGGCATGGTTCATCAGCCCCTCCTTCCTTGCTCTCTTCCCTCCTTGCAGAACAAGATGGTGAAAGGCAGTCTCAACACAGAGCAGTCCGAGCGGGGGTGAGGGGGGAAGTATGCTCGTGGGAATGGAAATAAAAGCAAGCACAGGTGAGTTAGGGGGAGGACTTCCTGTTCTCCCTTTGCCCCCTTTCCACTTCTGTGGGAGAATTTGTGGATTGTAGACTTGCAGAGGTTATATCCGAGATAACTGATTTTTTTTTTTTTAATTTCTGCTTTCTCATCAGGCTAGTGGTTTCATTTTTATATTTCTTTAGCAGTTCCTTCTCTTTACAGGTGAAGGGCAAAGCTGAATGACTGCCCTCCTTTACTGTTGCTGGATTTCACCCAACTCTCATATTCAGCACCAGAAACTTTAACTTGTATTTTTGCTGCCTCCATGTGTGCAGGAATGTCAGAATTTTTTCCTTAATTTTGTGGAACTTAACTAGTGAATTTCTGAAAACAAATAAATCAGCTCCTACCTCCTCACTTAAATATTAGATTGCACCCTCTTAAGATTTGTACTTGGGAATAAACTAGTTTTATTGTAATTGCAGTTTTGCAGTGTGGATGTTGCCTGGTTAACATTTAATTGTATTAATATTTCAGGATGTTTATAATGATGTTTAGAATCACATAATTATTATAATTTTGTAGTCCTCTTGCTTTTAAGATGCAGGATACCAGGTGACCCTTCCTAGGGGCAGGTTACACACACACTCCACCTCCAGCTAAGCACTTTCTCCTTCCACTCAAATAGAGTAGAGCTGAAGTAGTAGAATTATACCTGTGTGGCCACACTCATGAATTTCTAGTGGTTGGCCTGATATTTACTTCCTTAATATGTTGGTTACCAAAATACACAGCCATTGAGAAAATCATCATCTCATACCCTGACTCTGCAGAATATCCATTTAGGTATTTAGATATCTTGCAAATCATTCTTCCCTTCCTCAACAGACAAAGCATCCAAAATCAAAAGGTTCTGCTGTCTGATGGCAGCAGGGCAGCCTAAGGCTAGGTCGGTAGTATAGACCTGTATCGGCATAACTGTTGTTTAGGGGCGTGAAAAATCCACATGTCAGAGTGATGCAGTTATACCAGCTTAAACCCCCACCCCCTCACCCACAGGTAGACCAGCATTAGGCTGATGGGAGAATGTCTCCTGCTGACATAGCTACTATTTCTTGGGGAGGTTATTTAACTGTAATAACAACAGAAGCTCTCCCATCAGTATAGGAGCACCTTCATGGAAGTGTTAGCAGCCATGCCACTGTATGTGGAGACAAGCCCTAAATAAAAAGAGTTTGCAGTCTGAGATTTCTTTTGGAGCAGGTGTTCCCAGTCACTCTCCAGTTGGCACTAAATGGGTTTCTTGACTTAATTTCATTGCTGATTTGCACTTCTTGGTTGCCTCTGCCCCTTTTCCCTGATTTGGCAGGTGAGAGTTGCTCTTTTACTTCTTACTGCCGCATCTAACTAAACCTTTCCCATTCCCACCTACCCCACCTCCTTGACTCCATTCTCTTCCCAGCTACTTCCTCTTTAAATCTTGCCTTAAAAGCTTCCTTATTTCTCCAGGCAAGTGACTATAAAGTGGTTTTTGTGGTATTTTGTATGAAGGAAGTGAGATTTAATCAATTGTTTTATATTTTGTACTTGCAACAGCAGCAAAAAGCTGGTGTTTGGTAACAGGACTCTGCAGTATGACTGGCTTGGTATAGCTCAGCTCCTCTGTGATTTTTAGTACTCTTACATTTTTAGACTTTTGTTAAAGAAAAATAGCCATTCAAACAAGATTAGCCATTAATATTTATTATTTGCAGTTTTTCCTAAATAGTAAAGATCATCAAGATTATTCTAATTAGGCTTTACTTTTTGGTCTTCCGTAAACTGTGAATGACCGTGTGGCTGAGAAATAACTGGATAAATGTCTAGGAGAATGTATTACTAATGTCTTTTGCAACTCTGTGAACTTAAGCAGACATGTAGCTGACTTCTTTATGATAATCAGGGAGGATTCTTTAAATAAAAGCAATTTTAAATTACTTATTTTCATCATGTTTTAAATTGGTAACCTTGGTTAAAATAACAGATTTTAATCTTGGACTGCATTTGTACTTAGATGTTTGGCTAAAGGAAGTGGTTGATTTTCACATGCTGGTAACCATTAAAATTAGCTAAATGCAACTTTTACACTAGGATTGGTGCTTCTTTTTTCTCACTACATGGATACGTTGTAGCTATACTTATTTAAACAGTTTAACTTGCATTATTCAGATCAGTGTTTCTCAACCACTGTATCAGGACACTTTATTGTGTCACCACACAGCGGTGAGTGTGTCGTAGAGAGGTAGGGAGATGGCTGGAATCAGCCTGGAGGGTGTAAGCTAGTGTGTCCTGTAGATTGTCAGTGTGCTGCCAAGTGTGTTGCAACGAACAAAAGTCTGGCAACCACTGATTCAGGTCCCTAAATTTTACATTTTATGATGCTAGAACATGGTTGACTGATGCATTTCTTATGTACTAGATCAATTTTTACTTGTTACTTCTGTTAAGATCTATTTGGATGGAAATTAACATTCAATTAAAATTCACAAAAGCAGCATTTTAAGTGTATTAATAAATGAAATGTGCTTGATACTTAAGAAAAAATGTATAAAAAAATTATAAAAATACATTTTACATGCAAACCTATCCAATTTTATTCAAAGGAAATATTGTCGGGAGCTAGTGGATTGAACTGATTGTTTTTGGTTACTTTCCCATTCAGAATTTTAGAACTAGGATATCTCATCCTGCAAGACCTTGTTCTTTTTCATAGATTGGAAGAGGTAGATGATCTTTCCTGCTTTTCAGTTACTACCTGGTTTCTTAACTTTGAATTAGCTAGTAAATGAACTGGACTAGTTGAATACACTGAAATAAAGAAGATATTCTCTCTGCTCTTGCAGACGAGGCAGGCTTCTACTGCCAAAAGTTGTTTAAAACGGTTGCAAAGTCTGGATCCATGTGCTTAAGCCAGTGACGTCTGCCAGTTCAGTGATGTGACTTTTTTTAAAACTTTAGCAGAAGGCATTTTCTGCTGAATACTAGTTTTGTATTTAATTTAAATTAAGAGTATAAATTGAGACCTTAACATTGGTTGTCAATTTCAATTTTAATTTTAAATTGGTTTATTTAAAAACTGAGCTTAAATTTTAAAAAATCAGATATTTTTATTTTTAATATAATTTATTTTTATCCAAACTGATAACTATTAAGTCTTTGTTTTACAAGACCTCAGGAGTTGGTGAACATTAATGTACCCTTAATTTATTTTCATGCAAATTTGTCAGTTTCAAGCTGTTTAACTAGTAGTCTCTTCCTTAGAAGAAAGTAATTGCAGTTTTCCATTGTTAATACCCTCTCGCAGAGCAGTCTATTCTGAGTTTCATGCTTGATCCTTTAAATTCCACTGGACAGATACCTGTCATCTTAGATTTATAAAGTGGTTTGTATAGCTGGGGTGCTCAGATTGTTGTGGCCACTGTTCCCTTTAAGCTGCGCGCATGCGCAGCAGCTGAGACTCCCCAGCGCTCTCTTCACTGCTGGCCGCGCAGGGCTGGCAGCTGTGGCTCCTTGCTGGCCCGAACACGTGTTCTTCTTGTTGGCAGGGAGCTGTTCCAGGGAGTTTAAGATCTCCCCTGAACATGCGCAGGGCAGGAGATTTTAAACTTCCTGATGCAGGTTTCTGCTGTCCAGAAGAATGGCTGCAGTGAGGCGCACACTTCGCATGGGAGTGGCTCTGGCAGCCAGGGGAGTGGCCTGGGAGAGCCAGGGGAAGGGGAGCCCCGGGGACTTGGGGAAGCTGGCCTGAGGGTGCACAGAGAAAGCACCCAGCTGTGGGTCTCAGGGAAGGTCCCGTCCCCCCCCCCCCCCAACCTGGAAAAGTGCTGGGAGGGGAGCAAGTAGCTTCCCCAGGTCTAGGGCTGCCAGATGTCTGGCAAAGGGAGGACGTGTACTCCTTTTTACCTTCGTGTCCTCCATCTTCCAGACATTATAAAAATAGGTGATTTTATCCAGCTTGTTACTTTTTATGAGTAGAATGTTTAAAAAAAACAAACGAACAAACAAAAAATACAGCCAACACAGGGCTCAAACCCATTAGGTTGAGGCTATCTCCTAGACACACAAAGCAAAGGGGAGCCAAACATATAGGATCCTCTAGGAATCTATAACAACTGGTTTAGTTGGTACAGCAACAGCTTCTTAATCTGAGGGGTGTGGGTTTGAGACCTGTGTTGGGCATTTTGATTTTTTTTGGACCACAACTCCCTGCAAAAGGGGTGCATTGAGGAAAAAAATACACCAAACCCTAATAAAATGAAGGAAAATAAAATATATTGTGAATAAAATTACTAATGGGCACATTTGAATTGGTTAGAAACAATATAGGACAGTTGTTATTACTATTTTTAATTGTAAAATGGGCTGCTATGGAAATAAAAAAGCAGTGAGTCAACTTTTTGGGTGCTTTTCAAGTTTATATTTGCAAATTTAGTTTAACTTTTTTTAGTCTCATGAACATTAATGAAAAGGCGATGGAAAACTTTAATTTACTGAAAAAAATCAGTTTTCAGTAAAATAAAACATTTTGGGGTTTTTTTATTTTAAAATAATTTTAAAAACACATGATTTTGTGCTGTTTTAGTGCTACATTCCTTATCATTACCATTTTCAATGACATAATATGGTAATGACAGCAATGTTTCCTCTGAGCTGATGATGCAGCTGTGCAAGTTATGGGTGTGCTATGGGGGCCAGTGGGCAGCAGGGAAGGGGCCCGATATAGGTCGAGGAACTTGCTCACCTGCATCTATAACTTGCTCAGCTGCATCATCACCTTAGAGGGAACATTGGTTGTGGTGATGATTTATAATTGTATTCCGTTCTGCCCCTCCTTCCAGATGTTCCCCCAGTAAAGAAGCAGTGGATCCAGGACACTTGCTCTTGCTTGTAAAAAGCCTGCTTAGGAGAGGGGGAGAATAAGGTGGTAAAAGGAAAAAGTCATTTGACAATGGCTTTTCCCTTCCAACTCTGCCCTTACCTGTTCCATTCCCCCAGGGTACTGTGCCAGGAACTGGTCAGCCAGATCTGGTAACTCTATACATTTAAGCTGCGGATTCTTACAGCTTTGAGAGGGATGATGCTCTACTATATAGGTTTAAAATTAGAGGTTACTCAACATGGAAAATTGTAAGCTTGTCTGTCAGCCGTCCAACCTGCCCACATGAAAAATATGCCACCTCAGTGTGTATGAAGCATTGAACACTGGCATTTTTGTTGTGTGCCACACCATAAACATATCTGCTGCTTTTGGTGTGGCGTACAACAAAACAAAATGTTCCACTTTTAGGGCCATGGATATTTGGGGTCTCTTTCGAGGCTTCTGGGGGGGGGAGTCAGGAGAGGTTCTCTATGTAGGTTTTTCATGAAGCACCAGAATGAGGGGAGGAGTGGTCGTGGCCTGCCCTCCAAATTTAATTAATGCAGCACTCCGGTACAGTTAATGAGGCCCACAAATTTATGCAGCCTCCCGCACTCAGATCGTGCCCAGTCACACACATTACTGATTGCCATCCTTCTCTGTCCCTCCCAAGGCCTTGCTGTTGGTGATGATCCTCTTTCTCTCATCCCTTCACACCCTTCCCATTTAAGCAGTATAGAGAACCAATGAGTTAAAGACTGGCTCTGATTGGGAGGAGCCAGTGTTTAGATTTTGAATGGGGAAGATGAAAGAAGCTGGTAGGCTTAGACATCATTCGCAGGAGGGACTCTTGAGATGCAAGGCTGTGGTTTTTTGAGTTTTTAATACGTTTTAGTTCCCCTCCTGTGTCAGTCCAATGGCATACTTTCCTGTTTGAATGTTGCTATATACCCATGGCCAGTTCCCCTCCTTCCCTTCTTTGCTTCTTGGAGTGAAAAAGCAGGGAGCCCAGAGCTGCAGCTTAAGCAGCAGCTCCTTCCAGAACCTGCCAGCAGCCTCTCCTGCAGATTTGAACCTGATGTGCAGTGCATTGGGCCAGAAAACCAGAAGGAGCTCTAATGAAAAACATAGCACAAAATGCAGTACGGGTCAGAAGTCTGGTTGTAAGACAGCAGCCTTTGCAAGTTGTTTAGTTTCAGTGACCTTCTAAGTGTCCCAGTCTACACCTCACAGTACTCTTATATATGGATTGGTCACGGCCTTGTTACCAACATCTGTCTTCTCCAGAGCTTGCTGGTGTTCCCCATCTACTGGGTAATTTGGTGAGAGGAATGGCAATAAGTCATCTTTCCACATTGTGTATTTGTTTTGGGAAGTGGAAGGTCTGATAGCACATTGTTGCCATTCTGGTTTTGCTGTAAGTGGAGATTCCTGCCACTCATGCTAAGGAAGATGTAACTTAAGGATACAAGGCTAGAGCCTGATGATGTGTGGCTTTCCCTATCCTGTGTAGCTTAGTGAAAATTGTTGAGTAACCTCTAATTTTAAACCTATATAGTAGAGCATCTTCCCTCTCAAAGCTGTAAGAATCTGCTGCTTAAATGTATAGAGTTACCAGATCTGGCTGACCAGTTCTTGGCACAGTACCGGGGGGGGGGGGTGATTTAAAACCATCTTTGTGTTCCTCTAGTCCTGGGGGTCAGGTTAGTCCTTAGGAGAAATAATCGCTGCTCCAGGGCTTCTGTAATCCATGGTTGCTAGTAATTGCCTGCTTCAGCTGTTTTGCAGTCCTGGTGTCACTGGAGCTAGATGTTCCCTCAGCATGTTCTCTCCCACCCCCAGGACGCTCCTGTATGTAAGCATGGGGCAGGAGGGACAAGCAGGATTTTGTAGAACTGACTGTGCTTGCTGAGGGTTCTTCCTCATCAGTAGACTCTTCAGCTGCTCTATTAGGGAATCATTAGGGCCACTTTGCACTGCAGGAAAATTGCATAGGGGCTAGACAAGGAACCAAGGATCTGGCCCATAGTCTTTGGGTAAAAAGCCTAGTGTAAAAGTATGGAATACTATGAGTTAATGCGTCCTCAAAATTCTGGCAAGGATTTGAGACTCTCACAGGAGAGAGGAAAGGAGGATAAAACCAGAAGTTCAGTAGAACCTCAGAGTTACAAAAGCCTTGGGAATGGATGATGTTCATAACTCTGAAATGTTCATAGCTGAACGAAATGTTACGCTTACTCTTTCTATAGTTTACACTGATTTAATGCAGCTTTGAAATGTTAGTATGCAGAAGAGAAATGCTGCTTTCCTTTTGTTTTTTAGCAGTTTACATTTAATGCAGTACTGTGCTGTATTTTGTTTGGTCTTCTGTTTTTTGTATGCTGCCTGACTGGGTATTTCCAGTGTGTGATTGACTGGTCAATTCATAACTCTAAGGTTCTACTGTATATGAAGGCTATGCCTGAAGCTGAGTGTTGTATTTCTTCCCATCTCTTCTCCTAGCTACTGGCCCTTTGGAGATATTAATGGCTCCCTCTTCCCCTTTTTAACAGAGAATGTCTTAGGGATTCTTTCCTCTGATTTGTCCCTGTACCGTCTCCCTCCCCTTGATCAGTGCTATTCCTATATGTTTGAACAAATCCGATGTGCATGGAAGTTTAGGGAAATTTTGTAACTATCCTCTCACAATTTGACAGTTGTTTGTCTTGTTACGACCCTTGGTGGGAGCTGGGCTGGGAAGCGACTGCTAGAATAGAAGGACTAGGCTGTTGCTGCTTCACTTCTGCATCCAGTATGGGAAAAGGAGGCCTGCACTTTAGTGTTCTGCGTCAAGTCCAGGAATGTGAGTTGAGTCCTCTCTTCCTGAGCCATTTTGCCCCTAGAACTTTTGTATGAATGCCAGGTGTAGACTGTGACTGTGTGTATGCGCCTGGTGCTTTGGATTTTTTCCAGGAACAGGGAGAGACTCTGTATGTGGTAAGCTTGTTCCGTCCATGAGTCAGTGCCTCATGCTCTGGATTAATTCCAAGCCAGTTGTACGGAGGCCAGAGGCAGCAGCATGGGCTTGCTTCTCCTTCAGTAAAGGCCTACAGTTGCACAGTAATGAATACCAGGAATGTCGCTGCCCCGGGGAAAGACCTGGGGCCCCCACTTCCCCGGCCATGATCTGGCACGCAGGTCCGATCCAGCTGCCGCCAACCTGGCCCCTGATCCTGGGTCAGGGACAGGGACGGGAGAGGCAGGCGTCACCCTGGGTACTCGGGACACGTGCCCTGTGTGCCAGGCACCAGCGATACCCCTGATGAATACCAGCAATGATTAGCTCCCTGGGCTCTCACGCGGAATTTCCTGCTCTCCTTCAGTGACACCTTACACTTGCCTCATCCTCTTAGTGTTGCATTGCTGCATGTTATCAGAAAGTAGCCTGCTTATTAGGATGGGATCTGCTTTGGATGCTGAAACTTAGCATAGCTTGTCTTTCCATATCACTGCCAGTTGGGAGTTCTTGAATTGTCAGTAACAGGTGTGTTTGTACATGCATCCCTGATACTCTTAACTGCAAAACATATGTCCTTCTTCAAGCAGTGTCCCCATCTGCTCCACTTTAGGTGCATGGCTGGCCCCGCACCTCAGATCGGAGATTTCTCAGCAATAGCAACGGGGAGAGGTGTGTGTGCCAGCAGGGGCACACGGTTCCTTTTGTGCTGTTGGTGACACGTGCACAACGCTTCCCTATTCCTCAGTTCCCTTCTAACCGCTCCAGCTAGCCTCACAAGCAGTCTTTTCAACATCCAAAGGGGTAGCTGTGGTGGTCTTTTCAATGGACACTACTAACATTCCTCATATAGGACTACTAGTAAAACAAGGACAGAATTAGTTAAATAAAAGAAGAAAACGAAACCAAAAAAAAAAATGAAAAGCCCTAGCCCTTCGGACTTTAAGTGAAGCATCTCATGCAGAGATGCTATACCCGTGTCTTACGGGCATGAAGAATGTATAAGGTGCTTGGGTGAGGGTCATATACCCCATAAATACCCACACTCTAAAAAAAAATTAACCTCGAGAACAAGAAAAGACAGGAGATGAAACTCAAACTTCTCCTGATAGAGGGCTCCTTAAAACTGGCATCAGACCCTGGCTGCTCTTCATGCTTCTCAGATAAGCCACACAAGAGGTGGTCTTCTGCCCCATCTCTGGCACCTTCAGAAGGATCTAAAGGCTGCCACAAAAGAGACAGTACCCTCAAGGCTAACGGTCCCTTGGGTACTTTTGCTCAGATAAAGGAGAGTCACCCCTCAAGCTCTGTTAGAGAGCATAGGCTGAAGACCGGTGCCATGGATGGAATGTCAGCATCAACACCCTCAGGGACAGCCACAAGAGAATAGTCAGTGGCTGTAACAGCTGTGGCGAACCCTGTCCCGGTGCCACTTCAGCCTTCAGCATCATGCACTTCTGCAATACCACTGGCACCGGTACCTATCCTTTTCTCTCCAGGCCCACTCCTGTTCCTGCACAGCACGGTGCTGCAGACAGCACCAGTGGGAACCCCTATGCCAACTCTGATTCCACCACCGCAGAACCAAATGATGGTGACAGAGGGGCAAGGAACATTAGAAACCCCCACCAAAAAAAGCAAAAGAGGCACCACTGTGAACAGGAGGAGGATGTCTTAACTTCTCCCTATCTCGCTATTAGCCAGTCTTTGTTATTCACCTGGCCAACTTACCTCACTCTCTTTCTCTTCAGATGAGAGCATGGGCTCGGTCATTTCAAAATCTCCAATGCCAGAGACAGCTGCAGTCCAGCAGTACCCTGAGACACAGACTCAGGCCCCCAATATTGGATATACCTCAACTCTCCTTCCCCCGGTAAATGAGTGTTCCATATGGCTTTTCGTACGTGGTATGGGGGAGCTGGGCGCAGTTTGGGGCTTACAGGCAGTCCTGTCAACATCGCAAATGCTTGCCCCTGCCCAAGGGTCCATGGCAACTATGCCACAACAATAGTACTGTGCACCTCCCACGGTGCCCCAGCCTCAACCATCTTTACAGGCTCCTACCCAAATAGCTGCAGACAAACCTTCTGTCCCACAATCAAAAGTTGATGACGACAAACAGTTCCAAGAATTGTTCCAGAGGGTGGTGGACAGTCTGGATATATCCATTCAAGACACTTCAGCCACACAGCACAAGCTGTGTAGAATTCTGCAGTCTTCAGCTTCTACAAAGGTTGCACTACCAATGGACAGCAGCATAATTGAGCCAGTGAACATCACATGGCAGATGCCAGCCACTGCCACAGCCACAAATAAGAAAACAGACAAGAAATACTTCTTTGCATCAAGGGGCAATGAGTTCCTCTTTACACACCCTCAACCAAACTCCCTAGTAAGAGAGGTGGCCAGTCAGAGATCCAAACAAAATAATTACAAGACGACCCTGGATGATAAAGGAAGACGAAAAATTGGACCTCCTGGGCAAAAAAGTGTACACCTCGGCCACATTCCAACTCAGGGTGACAAACTGTACAGCTGTTCTGTCCAGTTATGACCATGACACGTACACAAAGATTTCTGAGTTCATTTTTATTCCCCAAGACAAGAAAAAACAGTTTAATTCTTTGATAAGGGAGGGACAGCTCACAGCGAGGACAGCACTGAAAGCCTCTTTGGAAGTGGCCGATGCAGCAGCACGAACTATTGGTATGGCAGTCATTATGAGATGGCCTTCCTCACTCCATTCGGTGGGATTACAGAAGCAGATACAGGCCACCATCAAAGATTTACCCTTCAACAAAGCAAAGCTGTCTGGAGAAAAAACAAATGAGGTTATGCACATGCTCAAAGATTCCAGGGTGACTCTTCACACCTTAGGAATCTATACCCCAACATCATATAAGGGAAACCAGAGGTATCAGAGTTATACCAACAGATATCCTCTATCATCAAAAGAGGAGATTCAATAACTCTCGTTCTAGACCCAGACGACATCATCGTCACAGACAGAGTAACCAACGATCACTGAACACTCAACCATCTAATTCCAGAGAGCAATTTTAAGATCTTGGTAGGGGGTTTGTCCAGCCATCTCACTCTGGTGAAGGATCTCGTCACCATGACACCTCAATTTTTCAACAACAAATTGTTTCCTTTCCTCCACTGATGGAAGAACATCTCATTGGACAAGTGGGTCTTGGAAGCCATCAGCAAAGGATACACCATTCCCTCTGTATCGAAGCCCACTACCCAACCCCCTTCTCCATCCCTTTTCAGGGACCACGTCACATACGTCTTTTGCAGCAAGAAATAAACAATCCCCTCTTCATAGGAATGATAGAAGAAGTTCCAACACAACGCAACACACTTGCAAGGGATTCTATTCCCAATATTTCCTCACCCAAAAGAGAACTGGTGGTTAGAGGCCTATTCTAGACCTCAGAGGCTCAGCAAGTTTGTTGATACTTGGAGGTTCAAAATGGTGATGCTCTCTACTACCATCACTGGAATGGGAAGACTGGTTAGCTTCCCTCGAAGGATGCATACTTTCATATATCAATTCACCCAGCCCACGGAAAGTTCTTGAGATTCGTATGCCTGGGCAGGCACTACCAATATACTGTGCTAGCATTTGGCCTTTGCACAGCACTGAGGGTGTTCTCCAAACCCATGGCTGTAGGTTCCATGCACCTTCACAAAGCTAGTATCATAATTTTTTCCTTTCTAGATAACCTCCTTTATAAAGGCACAAGAGCTGGTTACCATTATGGAAAGGCTCTTTCTCTCTCTCTGTCTCATAGCAAATTACAAAAAAAGTCCCTCGTGCCCCTCTCAGGAAATTCACTTTTATAGGGGCATGGATACACACACCAATGGCCAAGGCATATTTTCTACAGAACAGATTTGAAAACATAATGGATCTTGTTGACACCTTGCAGGCTTCCCCAGCCATAACTGCCTGCACATGTATGCAGATGCTTGGGCACATTAGAATCATAGGGTTGGAAGGGACCCAACGAGGTCATCTAGTCCAACCCCCTGCCAAAAAAGCAGGACCACTCCAACTAGATTATCCCAGCCAGGGTTTTGTCCAGCTGGGCCTTAAACACCTCCAAAGATGGAGATTCCACCACCTCCCTAGGTAGCTTATTCCAGTGCTTCACCACTTGCCTAGTAAGAGAGATTTTCCTAATATCCAGCCTGGACCACCCCAGCTGTAACTTGAAACCATTGTTCCTTGTTCTGTCCTCTGTTACTACTGAGAAGAGTCAAGCTCCATCCTCCTTGGAGCAACCCTTCAAGTAGCTGAAGGTTGCCATCAAATAACACCCTCAGACTTCCCTTCTGCAGGCTAAATAAGCCTAGTTCCTTCAGTCTTTCTTCAAAGGGTTTGTGCTCCAGCCCTTTGATCATTTTTGTTGCCCTCCACTGGACTCTCTCTTATTTGTCCATGTCCTTTTTGTAGTAGGGAGCCCAAAACTGGACACAGTATTCCAGATGTGGCCTCACCAGTGCAGAATAGGGGGGAACAATCACATCCCTCAATCTGCTGGCAACACTTCTGATGCAGCCCAGTATGCCATTGGCCTTTTTGGCAGCAAGCGCACACTGCTGACTCATCTCCAGCTTCCCATCCACCATGACTCCCAGGTCCTTTTCTACACTGCTGCTACTTAGCTGATCACTCCCCAGCCTATAGCAATACATGGGGTTTTTCTGTCCCAAGTGCAGGATTTTGCATTTGTCCTTGTTGAACCTCATGAGATTCTATTGGCCTACTGCTCCAATTTGTCAAGGTCTCCCTGAATCCTGTCCCTGCCCTCCAGGGTGTCTACCGTTCCCCCCAGCTTGGTGTCATCCGCAAACTTACTAAGTGTGCAATCTATCCCATCATCCACATCATTAATGAAAATGTTAAACAGAACTGGCCCCAGGACCGACCCCTGGGGCACACCACTTGTTATTGGTTGCCAACTTGGCATGGAGCCATTGATTCCTACACGCTGAAACCATTGATCTAGCCAGTTTTCTATCTATCTTACAGTCCACGCATCCAACCCATACTTCCTTAATTTGCCAATGAGAATGCTGTGGGAAACTGTATCAAAAGCCTTGCTAAAGTCAACGTATATCACATCAACGGCTCTTCCCGCATCCACAAATCCAGTCATCTCATCATAGAAGGCAATGAGATTGGTCAGGCATGATTTATGCTTGGTGAATCCATGCTGACTGTTCCTGATCACTCTATTTTCCTCTAAGTGTTTGAGGATGGATTCTTTGAGAACTTGGTCCATGATTTTTCCAGGGATTGAGGTGAGGCTGACATGTCTGTAATTCCCTGGATCCTCCTTTTACCCTTTCTTGAAGATAGGCACTATATTTGCCTTTTTCCAGTCCTCTGGTACCTCCCCCATTCGCCATGAGTTTTCAAAGATAATGGCCAACAGTACTGCTATCTTATCAGCCAGCTCTCTCAGCACCCTTGGATGCAGTTCATCCGGCCCCATGGACTTGTGCACATCTAGCTTCTTTAAGTAGTCCCTAACCTTGACCTTCTGTCACCAAGGGCCTCTCTTCTTCTCTCCAATCTACCGTACCTAGTGTAGTGGGCTGGGAGCTGACCCTGCCTGTGAAAACTGAAGTAAAAAAAGCATTGAGCACTTCAGCTTTTTCCTCATCCTCTGTCACAAGGATACCTGCCCCATTCAGTAAGGGACCTACACCATCCCTGATCCTCTTCTTGTTATTGATACACTTGTAGAACCCCTTCCTGTTATCCTTCACATCCCTTGCTAGCTGCAACTCCATTTGTCCTTTGGCCTTTCTGATTTTATCCTTGCAGTTCTGAGCAATGTGTTTATATGCCTCCTTTAGTCATCTGTCCTAGCTTCCACTTCCTGTAAGCTTCCTTTTTATGCGCCACTCTGGACGCCTTCCACATTTGCTATACTTTCTCTTTATCGGAATGGTTGGCAGCTACAACATACCTAGTCCATCATACCAGGTCCACATGCAACCCTTTCAAATGTGATTTCTCAGACTCTTCAAAACAGCACATCATCCCCTGCACCGCCCTGAACCCATAAGGCATATGTTAACCTAGTGGACAAAAGAAAATTTATTGCAAGGGGTCCAGATCTTTTAATGACCATGGATGCTTCTCTGACAGGCTGGGAGACAGCCCAGGCCAAGTGGTCAACACAAGAGAGGCACTTGCATATTGACTTACTCCAAGTTTGTATAGTCCACAACGCTTGCTGTGCCACTTCTTGCCTCTAAAATCAGGAAGGTCTGTGAAAGTCTGCACAGACAATATGTCGTGCATGAACTCCATCAACTGCCAAGGGGGAGCATGATCCCAAGCACTATGCATAGCGGCAGTGAAGCTCTGGAACTGGTGCATAGCACACAAAATACACATCAGCCACGTACTTACCAGGAAAAAGACAATACCACTGCTGATACCCTGAGCAGGACATTTGAAGAAGCACATGAATGGGAAATCCGGGACAACATCATCCAGCAAGTATTTATTCACTGGGGCTTCCCTACAATAGACCTTTTTGTTCACATGCAGGGATCGGCAAGGGTTCCAAAGGGGATGCTTTTCTCCTCAGCTGGGGCCGAGCGCTACTATATGCATTCCCACCAATACCCGTGATTGCAAGACACTTGGGAAAATCCAGCAGGACAAGGCCCGAGTAATACTGATAGCACTAGCAGAGCCCAGGCAAACCTGGTATATTTGCCTCTAACGCATGTCCAGGAAACCACTGATCACCATTCTGAGAGTCCTGGACCTCCTGTCACATAACAAAGGAGAAACTCTATACACGTACCTGGACAGGTTGCACCTCAGGGCCTGGTATCTGGATGGTTCAACGATATAGAGTTACAATGTTCATAGCAGGTGAAATGCATTCTTTTGAACAGCAGAAAGCCTGCAGTGAGACATACTTACTTCAGAAGTGGTATAGATTTTCCATCTGGTGCAGCCAATGAAACATCCATCCAGTGACGTCTCCTTTTCCCGAAGTCCTCAATTATCTTTTACATCTGAAACAAGCAAATGTTTCAGTGAATATACTCAAGGTTCACCTTGCAGGGCTATCCACCTTTCACTTATCAGTACAAAATTCTTCATTTTTCTCCCATCCAATAATCAAGCGATTCATGACGAGCACGCAAAACACATACCCTCATGTTTGCCCACTGATACCCTGGTGGGATCTTACAATGGTCCTTAAAATACTAATGGGACAACCATTTGAACCCCCTAGTGACGTGCTTACTCTTACACATGTCCGTAAAGATGGCCTTCCATGTTGCAGTTACATCGGCAAGATGCATTAGTGAGCTTGCAGCACTAATGGCACACTCACCTTCCACCAAGGGTCTCAAACTCAAATCACCACGAAGGCCGCATGAGGACTAGTACATTAGCCCAAGGGCCGCACCACTGAACCTTTTCATACAACAATATTGCAGGTATCAGTAACAATCATGTCATCGCAGGCCACAGGAAATAGCTTTAGGGACGGCATGTTTGAGACCTGTGCCTTACAGAGTCTTTCATAAAGACAAGGTCTCTATTCGACCACATCCTAAGTTTTTACCAAAAATCGCATCCTCCTTTCACCTGAACCAGGTCATTCATCTTCAGGTATTCTTCCCAAAACCACATGCTGACCTGCAACACAGGATCTGATGCAAGTTTAGACATAAAACATGCTTTGGCCTCTTCTTTTTTTTTTTTTTGGAAAGGACCAAACCATTTTGTAAAACTCCCAGACTGTTTGTCTCCATTGCTGAGCGCTCACAGGGAGAACCTGTATCCAAGCAGAGATTATCAAAGTGGATCTCAACCTGCACATGCATCACGTACCCTATAGCTGGGAGACAGCCACCTGGAACCATTCCCACACATTCCACTAGATCATTAGCAACATCCATGGCCTTTCTCAACAATGTTACTATCTCGGACATCTGCCAGGCTGCCACTTGGGCTTCGGCAGACACCTTCGTAAAATACTACACCATAGAACAGTTATCCATCTCAGACGCCTCTGTTGGACTGGCAGAGCTAAGATCTGTATGCAACACGAGCTCCGAAGTTCCCCCTCCACTTGAAGGAACTGCTTGGTAATCACTAACAGTGGAGCAGATGGAGATACTGCGTGAAGAAGTAGTGAGGGATACTCACCCTTGTGCAGTAGCCAAGGTTCTTCAAGATGCATATCCCCATCCTGCTCCACTACCCACCCTCCTACCCTCTACTTCGAAGTATATCAGCAAAGTGCAGACTGTGCTCCCTCCATGGTAGAGACGGAACTGAGGGATGGGAGGGATGCATGGCGCGAAAGGAGCCACGAGCCCCTGGTAGTGTGCACCCCTTTCCCCCATGGCTACTGCTGACAAATCTCCAATGTGAGGTGCAGGGCCAGCCACGCGCCTAAAGTGAAGCAGTAGAACCTTGGCTACTGCACAAGGGTGAGTATCTGTCGCTTCAGTGTAGGTTGTGGTTTTTGCTTTTGTCTTAAACTCATTTCAGATGAAGGATATGTAAGTGGTACAGAAACTACAGCAAAGGGTTATTCTTATAACAGAACTAAATCCTGGGTCTCAGGAAGGAGTAAGATACTTAAATCTTATTAATTTTTCTTACCTTGTCAGGGAGAGTGAGGTGTTTTCCAGAAAATTGAACAGGAAGTGTGGCTTTAATTGTGGAGAATTCAGTTCCTCTATTGAGTTACCTCTGTCCTGACTTTACGTGAACTCCTGGAGCTCTGTGTCTTTACTCACAGGATTTCTTGAGGTGAACAGTTGGTACGTTAAATATCCTAGAGAAGGACTGGCTTGCCAGAATTAAAGGTTTGCCCAGAGTGCGTTCCTTACACTACTTTCACCCTTGGTGGCTGCAACCTACAATAAGAAAACAGCATAAAGAAATGTAAATGAAACAAAAATGTACCTCCTGCTACCTCTAGTGAGGTCCAGTCCCTTCAGGGAATTAATGATAGTTTATGGAACCTGTTAATTCTGTCATCAGTTCCATTACAGTCCAAGGTTGATATTGGTTGAAAGTTGTTACTGTCTGATGGCTGGTTGGTGGAATGTATAAAACGGGTGGCCAAATTTATGGAACCCAAGAGCTGCACAAGTTGATTACCTTCAAGAGCCGCACGGAGGCATGGCCATGCCTTATCTACTCCAACATTACTAAGTTTAAAATTCATTGCACACTTTAATTTTATTGTGTAAAAAAAAAAAAAGGCAAATATTGATCTACTAATGTCAGATTCTAATAATTGCTTAATGAAAACTAGGCCTATAAAAACTTATTTTCCTAAATAAGGCATTATAATACAAGAAAACAACGGACATAGACAACGGATATACAGCAAACTAGTACATGAGAGAGGCTTCAGGGCTCACATACAAAAATTTCCAGCACATGCACAAAAACAGCGTATGTATTACATTGAAACAATTTCATTTCTATGCCTTTGATACACTGTACTGCAGGGTATACTGTTAACAGCACTGATATATCTGAACTGTAAATAGCACTGTTTTTTTAATTTCTGCTGAAAACTTACTGAAACCCATGTATTGAAACCTAGTGAAATTGAATAGTTTGTCTCCACTAGGCTCAAACCATGATACTCATTTCAGTTTTTCCCCAGTTAGAGGAATAAAAGTATACTAGAAAATACAAGGACACATGAGAGGTAGGTTGCAGCATAGCAGGTCAGGTGCTCATGTGGACCTCTGTTTATCAGAGAAATTGCCTTGCAGACCACCTCTCCTGCCTTTGCTGACCAGAGACTACTTCCTCTCCCATTGTGATTTCCTAATTTCCCTATGTCAGCTGTATAATTCAACAGTGATTTTCTAAAAAGCTTACTTACAAAGGGGTAACTGTGTTAGTCTAGTTCAGCAAAAGAAGCAAGGAGTCCTGTGGCACTTAGACTAACAGATTTATCAATCACATGAGCTTTTGTGGGAGAAAATCCTACTTTGTCAGATTTTCTCCCATGAAAGCTCATGCACTAAATAAATCTGTTAATCTTTGAGTGCCACAGGACTCCTTGCTTCTTTTCCTGATTTAGGGAAATCCTTGTGTGATCTTGGTCAATGATCCCAGGAAAAACACAGGGCTTTCTATCAGAGGTGGCTTATTTAATTATCAATACAGTGCTGAGAAGATTACTTATTAGTTGGTAAAGAGAGGCTGAGGTCTAGAAAGAAAAGTTAGTTAACTGTAGTTACACTGCTGCAGATTAGATTTAAAAACAAAAATAGCACACAACTGATGGAAGTTGCTGATGTAATGGAGATCAGCATGGCTAGGGCCTTAAGAGGCAGATGCTCAGATCTTGTAAATCAGTGTATATCACTTCGTGCTACCTGAACATCTACTCCTAAATTCATAAGAGTCTGAACTATGTACAAGATTATATTCTGTATTTCTTTGGGAAAAGCAGTTTTAATAGACTTTTCTGCTTCCCTGGACCCCCCACTCTTCACATCCTAATCTTCTGCCTCTCTGCTCCAGCCAGACCCTGAGCCCTTCTCCCTCCTGCAAAGACACACACAAAGACCCCATCCCCTCCCTCCCCGCATGTCCCCCTCTCTGCTCCGGCTGGACCCTGAGCCCTTCTCCCTCCTGCAAACACACCCCACCCCTGCTTCCCCAGCACATCCACAGCTTCTGCCTCCACTCCGGTCAACCCCCTCCCCAATCCCTTCTCTCTCCCTCCCACAAACAGCACCCCAGCTCCCGCTGTGTGCCCCCCCCCCCAGTGCGGTCCCCTTAACTCCTTACCTGACCAGCCAACCGATGCTATGCTTACTTGCCCCTCTGGTGCTCCCGCCCCGTGCATTCATCTGAAGAAGGCTCGGGGGGGGTGTGTGTGAAGATTTAAACTGTCTCCCCAGCCTGGCATCTGAACCAATGTGTCCCGGGCAAGGTAGAGCCTGCAGCAGGGAGCCGCATTTTTTTCATTGAAGAGCTTCATGCAGCTCGTGAGCTGCAGTTTGGCCATGCCTGGTATAAAATGTATTGGGAGTCTCAATCAGTTCCTAGGGGGCAGGTATTGCATCATAGGTCCACCATCATAACGGACCCTAATCAGGCCCCTTTGATGTGAACAGGCGAAGGATTATGATTTTCTCACTGCAGGGAATGGTTCTGTGTTATAAGGTCTGTGGGTTGGTGGCGGGGGGGGAGGGGGAGAGCCTTATGGACCTGCAGCTGCCCAGGCTCTACCTGTTCTCTAACTAAATAGATTTCAGGCAGTCTCCAGGGCTGTTAATCCGATGGTACCTTTCACCATATAGCATTTGTTGTAAAGGATCACCACCATCATACTTCTCTAAACTTCTGCTTCAGTAAGCTGAAGAGCTCTTGGCATTGCTGCTATGACAGGTCATTGGGTGAGCTGCTTTGAAGTCATGGTGGCATTGTTGTTAGGCCTGTTACAAGTGTATCTGTAAGTATTCTAATAGTGGTGTGTTCACTTTGTTTTACAGGTTAGGCTGCTGAGATAAAAAGCAGTGGACATTCATGACTGAGCGAAATTTCTCCCACTGTGCAGCCGTGCCCCCTCTTGATGTGCCTGCCAATGCCAGCACTTCCTTCATAAATTCTTACATCATACTCAAGACTGATGACATCACAGAATATGACCAAGGAGTCTGAACCAGCTGTTTCCATGGACACAAACTCCATAGTGACAATGGGGAGGGGAGGGAAAAAGAGGAAACAGGTGGGGGGAATTAAAGAGGGAGGGATAAAAAAAATTATATATATATATAAATATATATAAAGATCTATTTTTTAGTCTTGGAAGACTTTGTTTTAAATGAAAGGTGCACTATCCCTTTTTATGCATTTGATTCAATATTAAAAACCCAGATAAATTTGCAATTTCTTCAAACTACAGAAAATATGAATCCCCCTTTTGTTGAAAAGGGAGTAGAGTTATAAGTTCCAGTACCAGATTTGTCTCCCTCTCCTCCTCCTCCCCCAAATTCGGGAAGACAAGCTCAAGATTTAAAGAAAATAAAACAATCCTTTTTCATTACAAACTGTCTTTGCGGTGGGCAGAAGGACTGGATGGCTTCAGACAATGATTTGTTCGTATGTGTATGTGTGAAAAGTGAGTTTACAATATTTTCTTTAAAAAAAACACTATTTATTTTGATTAACGATAAAGCTTGAAAAAATCTGACTCCTAGGTCATGCGACTTGTGAAATAAAAGGTAGCTGCTGCTAGCCAAATACACACACACCTTATAAATATGGATATGTCTGTACCAAATGATGGGTGGGGGAGGGAGATTCTGCCTTTCCTAGCAATGATGAACACCCCATAATCATTCCAAGAAGCTGCCGTCTGTTTTGAAAGCAGGCTGAAGGAGGATGTTGGTTTGTCTGCCAGGATGGGAAGTTGAACAGGAAGTCTGAATGTTGATGGAATCAATGTGTGTTTTAAACTGTCCAGGAAAATTCAGTTAACCCTTATTTAGTATGTGGGTGGTTCTTTTTGTTTTTGTGTTTATGGCTTTTTTCCTTTCTTCCGAAGGAAGGGGGAATATCAGTTTAATAGCCTATACCATATGGGTTTTTTTGTTTTGTTTTGGGTTTTTTTTTTTGTAAATTGTGTAATTTTTAAACATTTGAGTTTTTAAAAAACAAATTTTCTCTGGTTAAGGCCTTAAGAAGGGGTTAGTGCATCTTTCAGGGTCACTCTGCCATGGGAATAAAATAGCTGTTTCACAAACAGTTTTCTATTAAAAAAAAAAAAAAAAAAAAAAAAGCTTAAAAAACAAAACAAAAAACTAATAAACTTCATTTTAACCTTGTTTCCTTTTGTTTTGTGCAAACTTGGTCTGTTGGAAGGGGAGATGTGCTAACATCAGCTGCTACTTTTTGGATTGTTTGCCTTCTGTCATCTTGTCTTCCTTTCACCGAGGGGCTTTCCTTATCAAACTTCTTGATTGGCCAAGGAAAAGGGAGATAGTAAAGTGGTTTTTCTGTTTGTTGGTTTGTTTGTTTGTTTTTTATTAGGACTTATATGGTGCCTGGGAATAGCTAGCCATTCAGATCACTTGACTCACTGGACTCACAGTTCATGTATATGCCTGACTCTTCCTTAACCCTTAGGATGGTACCATGCTCTGATGACTTCACACACTCTGGTGCACATTAGGATGCTGTTGTAGAGAGAGCTGGCTGACCTTCCTTTGGATCTAAAAAGGGATTGGGTGGGTTGAAGAAAGCCTTTTTAAAAAGGGTGTCCTTAGTGCCTCTTTTGCTGCTAGCATTATGGAACATTCAGCACATAATTATATTTTAATTCATTATAATATTGCTATTATATTATTAGTTAAAAAAATCAACTTTTTGAACTTGGAGACATGATGGTAATTAATTTCTAGAAGTTACTTCTCTGTTTGATATATATTTGAAAAGAAGGGGCATTGTAAAAGTCCTTTACTTACCTCTTATCCATTAGTAGGTACTGAAGTCAGAAGCTCCTCCTGTTCTAGGTAATATACTTGTTTATGACAAGTGTAACCAGCACTGAAGAAGTTCAGCTGTCAGTATAGTTGGAACAAACTCAATTTTCCACATAATGTGACTGAGTAAATTTCTTTCAGATTGAGTGAAATTGGTTTTCCCTAGTGTCTGTTCTATTCTACATGTCTCAAAACATTGAATTACTGCAAGTGCATTCAGTATATTTGTGATGGATCTGTTGACCAATAAGTAGGTCAGCAAACAGTAATTTGATCAATCTTCTGATGATGACTCTGGTGCTTTTTTTTCTGGCTGCTGAATATGTGGCTCAGTGGCAGCCAGGAGGGGAAGGGTCCATGGCAGTTGGGAGGATGGTTGGAGACCTGAAGGAGAGCATCAGAGGCAGCTGTTCCTGGTGTGACTGAGCTGTGAGGATTGCAGCATTGCCTGTATGCATGTTGATTTCACAGTAACAGGACTCATGTACATCGTGTAAATAAAACAAATTACACTGGACCTGACTCTTGAGACATCAGTTTTTTTTTCTATGACAAATTACTGCAAGACCTTGAACTCTGCTGGCATGTAGTCACTGTTATCAGAAGCAGGGTTAGATCTGTAAGGAAAGAAATTGTGAGCTGGTATTCCCATTGAATAAAGATTTAAAAAGTCAGTGAGGCGCTTGCAGAGACCCAGGCTATCCAAGAAGCACTTAAGACAGGCCAGGAGGAATTAAAACAGGGTCTCAAGGCTTCTCAGGAAGGACTGAGATACGACTGGAAAGCAGAGATCAAATCCAGACATTTGGATATAAAAACTATTGAATCAGGAGCTACAAAACATTTGAGTGGATTTTGGAACCTGCCTTTGAAATGTTCTGTTTTGCTACCCTGACTGAAGATTGATTATCATAGACCAATTTTTTTTCTATGAAATAATCACCAAAAGGCTTTGGTCAGCTTGGAACATCTTAACAAAATGAGCTGCAGCAAAGAGAGAACGTGAACAACTGTCTAGAGAAGAATGCCCTGGGTTTACAAGCCACCTTTAAAGTCAGCTGCTTGGATGAGGACATGAGCAAACCAAGCACCTTGTATAAGAAGAACATTGATGTTCAGCTGTACAGGGATTTGCTTATTAAGGTCTTCAAAAGAACATCCAGACTGGTATGTGAGGCTGCATAGTGCGTGTGTGCCTGTTGTACAGTATAAGGTGGTGGGAAAAGGGGACTATGGCTGGATTCATGATTCTTTTGAATTATTTTTAAAGTGTTATTTGTTTTGTGAAACAGTGGAGATTGGCAGTAATGGAAAAAAAGGAAGTGGTTGAGTTAAATGATGGTACAGTAAAATGATTGGCCACTAAAAGGGTCCTTATAAATTCAAGGGAAGAGAAAGTATCACAAGTGCATAAGGTGCATCCCTTGCCCAGATCAGTCAACAGGCTCAACACCAAGCTGAAAGGGGAAAACTTGACAGCAGACAGTAACCCCACAGTTTTCCTTTTGGATAAATTAAATTAACAGCATTGTGACTGTGTAGCTCCCAGGATATTAATATGAGGGACATGGTGTGTGAGATAATATCTGGTATTGTTCTAGCTTCTGTTGGCGAGAGGCAAGCTTTCAAGCTTAAATAGAACTTCTTCCACTGGTTTGCTTAATCCACCTCCCCAAGAGATAGCTATTTCAGTGAGAAAAGCTATCCTGTGCTGTCTGCATAGGGGAGTTAGGTTGGTATAACTGCATTGCTCAGGCATGTGGATTTATCACATCCTTGAGTGACACACTTACACTGGTACAATCTGTAGGGTAGACAAGACCTCACTGTAAACACGCTCAAATGTGGTGATGGTAATTAGACTAGCCATGCTAAAAATGCGACAGGATGCACAATCCAAGAATCAAATGGCTGAATTGGTCTCACGTGGAGATAATGAGTAGGAAATCGTACCTCTGTCCAAAATGGGGAAGATTGGGTTTAAACATTGCATCTCTAGAATTGAAACAAGATGTCTTGTTAGCAGCTGAGTATGGAGGAGCTGGTTACTTATTTGGATTTTACTGTGGCTATTAGTAGATGACAGGAAAGATGTCCTTCATCTTCCACCTGAAAATTGCTGTTACATTTTGGCTAATGTTTTGCAGGTGACAGATTTCTTTGGGAGGTGGGAGGGGAAAATGGGGAATGTCTAAGAACTACTTGGAGACACCGGGTATGGGAGACTTTAAGCTAGTAAGCTGCTTGTCACCATGAAGCAGGAACAGATTTCTGTGCAGTTGCTGAATGCTCCTGAAAAACAGCAAATGGTGAAAAAGGTAACCACGATGGCAAAATTGGAACCTGAGAATCTAGTAGCTACTAACATAGAGGGAAGCTCTAGTGGAGAAAAGAGCAGAATGTAATTTTTCCAGTGTGTGTTGGTGGAGTTTCAGTGCAGTGCAAGTTCCCCATCTTCAAAGCATCTGAAGTAGGATTTTCTCCCACAAAAACTCATTCAATAAATTTAGTCTTTAAAAGTGCCACAGGTCTCCTTGTTTGTTTTGCTGAACTAAACTAACACAGTTTCCCCTTGGGAAGATTTGAGAAACTTTGGTAAGGAATTTGAGAATAATTCTCCCATTCCAGAAAAGGTAGCTGTACAGCATAGAAACAATGCAAGACTGACACTGGAGGAAGCTGGCTCATCAAACACCTCACAACTTCCTCGTTTCAGAAAGCGATGAGTCTTTCTAGGACTTTGAGGAAATGTATTAGGAAGTTTTATTTGAAATTTCAAGTAGACATTGGGCCAAACCTTTTCTTTGTGGTCAGGAAACAATATGGTAGCATTAAATTATATGTGGTTTGTTGAAAATTCTTGGAAATGGGTAGTACACTGGATCAGCCACAGCAGGGCACCCAAGCTTTTGAGGATATTTGCATTTTGAGGTCCCTTCCAGTCCTGAGAGTCTGTTCTGTTCTGTTTTGAGATGTAGACATGTGACCAGCACTCTCGTACAAGGATTATCTAGTGCAGTGGTTCCCAACTACTCTGCCTCAGCATACCAGTGTGCCTCAGCAACCCCTTACGTGTGCCGCCAGCAGCAGTGGAATCTGGCCCTGCTCAGAGGCCATGAGCGACAGTGTGGTACAGTGTGCTGCAGCAGCGAAAAGGTTGGGAACCACTGATCTAGTGCACTGGTTCTCAACCTCTGTGTCAACACATTACTGTGTTGCAGAGAGCCAGGGAGACAGCTGGATTAAGCTTGGGGAGTATGGACTGCTGTGTCCTCTAGGGCCACAACCTATGTTTCCTCTAAACTGTGCACCTTTGCACACGCACACAGGTTGTGAAACCCACACACACGTCAAAATAAAGTGCACACAAAAAAATTCAATAGTGCTAATATTTTCATGCTACTTTAAGAAGGCGATTTCAAGTAGCGTGTTTCAAATAAGGTTTTGTAATTTATAAAATCATTTCCATCACCATATCAAAATAAAATTTAGACATTATTTGCATCATACACACTGACTTTGTTGCACTCACAAGTTTGACCACACTCACTGGAGTGTGCACAAATTTGGATACTGGTTCCAAAACGTTGCACAAAAGAAATCTTTTGCGCGCACAGCCTATGAAAAATTAGAGGGAACACTGGCCACAACATGCTGGTAGATGTGTCATGACTCAGAGAAGGTTGAGCACCACTGGCTAGTGAGTTAAATATGGTAGTGAGGATACATCCTTTTTCAAAGAAGACAGTGTGAAGAATTTACCATGCAGCAATCGGTCAGCAGAGGGTAGTGTTGTGAGCCTGTTGCTGCTCTTCTGGCTCCTGCATTAGGGTCTCTCAGCTAGCCCTGTGGCAAAGGTTGGGTGCTTGACAGGACAACTGAAGAGTTAGTGATGAAGTCAGCTGTTCCTGGTGGTTGCTTAGGGCATTCCAGAGTTGTATAAGGTTGTGTGTGTGTCAATTTAAAAGTGATAGGATTTGTGCATTGTGTTGCTGAGAATGCACGGACCACATAAGTCAGTGGTTCTCAAGCTTTTTGGCTCAAGGGCCACAGATACCCTGAAGGACCACCAGTCTCCACCAGTAATCCCTTTTCCCCTCAAGCAGACAGTTCAGCAAGGAGGCTCTCCTGTAGGCCTGTATGCACTGCCTGGATTTCTAGGTAGCAGCTCCCTTCTGCAGCCACGGAATGGAAGATCAGTGCTCCCCTCCCTCTGGCTCCAGCTGGGACCCCAACACCAAGAGACCTAAGTACAGCACTTTGCTTTCTGCTGGAACTGAGGAGAGGGAGCACTGGGACACAGTAAAAGTGCTTTGCTAGGACCCTTGCTACAGCCAAGGAGAGAGGAGTGCTCATCTTCCATCCGCTTGGTTGCAGCAAGAAGCCTGTGCAGATCTTTTAGCCTCATGGCAGCAAGCTCCATGAGTCCTCAGGCAACAGCTCACTTCTGCAGCTGGTGGGATGGAAGCTGTGGGCCACTTTGAAAGCCACAGCAGGTCACTTTTGTTCCCCAGATCCCAACCACTGCTGTAAATAGATTAATCAAGGCCCGATTCTATAACATCAGTTCATCAACAGTGAAGCTGACCTCCTGCAAAACCTCCAAATCAACCACTGCCCAACCTAAGGACAACAGATTGACAAATGTGGCAACCATTTTGCACTCAGCAATAGCTCATGCAATACCTGATAAACACTTTGGCTGATGGAGGAAATATTGACCGGGCCTCTTTGGTGTTTTGTTCTTCTGTACCCCTCTTGTCAAAATGCACACAGACAACTCTTCATGCTTTTTGGGGGGAAACTGCCACAGCTCCTTTTAACTCCATCTGTATCGAAGCCACCAGAGAGAGCAAAGAAGCTTGGTTAGTGTCTAATCAAAAGATGAGAGGGTAACTTTTATTTATCCATGTACAGTAAATTATTGAATAGCTTCACAAATCTAAGTCAGACCATAAAACACTGCATACAGTTGATAGCATCCTGACATAACTTCATTTCAGGGGGTCAACATTTTTAAAGTTTTCACTGGTCCCCTTATTAAACGCTTCTAGACCTCCAGCACCATCTGGGTTAGTGATCAGATTATGTGTAAAGGGTCTAGTTACTCCAGACATGGAGGGTGTGGTGGAGTGGAACTCCCAATTCTTTGATCCTAAAAAAAAAAAAAAAAAAAAAATATGAATCTACCCTCTGTTCTCTTCAAGAGACAATATAAACCACTGCTGCCCTGAAAAAATTTACATCTTGTCTAGTCTCACTTTTCTAAGATTTCTATGAGGAAACCAGAGCTGAAAATTACTTTTGTTGTTGCTTTCATTGTAGGCACTGTGGAAAAAAAATTAGTCTTCAAAGGGATTTATATGGAAGGTAAGTATTTTTTTCAGCGTTTATTGCACCTGATGTGTTATGGAGTAATCAGGTTTTCTAAGCCCGAATGGCTTGATTGCGGGCTAGTTTGTAGAGTCTTTCCAAAGTCCCTGAATTTTACATCCTCTGCAAAAGTTTTGTGAAATTTAAACTGTGGATTAAACTCATGAGAACAAGAATTATTTGGGTTCTGAATATGGAAATTTCTGCCCATATAAAACCCAACACTGCAATTAGCGCTCCTTCCCTCTTGGCAGTCAGAAGCCAGGGACAGAGAGGTTGTTCTCCTGCCCCAAAAGTGTACCATCCAGAACAAGTGAGGCACACCAGGAATCAGGTGGAGGAGATTGTGTGAGTATGTATCATTAGGCAGCATCAGGTGTTAGGAGTCGAAATATTATCAGATCTCCTTTCCAAGCCCACAAAAGAGAAAGAAATGCCCTCTTTTCCTCTCCTCCAGTGTTTATCATGCCTGACTTGGATTCAAGAGCAGCTGCTGCTTTCCTACCTCAATACTATTTTGCTTCAGAAATAACTGTGACAGTAGTTGGTGAATGGGTCTTGTAGAGCTCTTCTTTTGGTTTTGTATCATGCATTTTTTGATGTTCTTTGCAAGACTAAGAGTGAAACTAATCCAGACCTGTTGGAGGAATCTGTACTATCTTGTAGTATGCAATTTCTGCTGTCTTTCTTTTCCAAGTGTAGGAAGGAATTCTGTTTTTGTAGTCTGTTCTTAGGCGTGTATGTGCGTACCTATTGGTTTGTAGCAGTGGATTAATTTGAAGAATGGTAGTCAGTTCTTTGTATGCATGTGTGTACGTATATCAGGAGTATGAAGAAAATTAGTCAATCTAGTCCAGTGGTTCCGAATTTTTTCCTTTATGTGGATCACTACATCATTAAAGCCTTTTGTGGACCATGTGCTAACAGCCAAATGTGCAAAAAGCATTGGTTCAAATGGACATCACACAAAAGCACCACCGTTTAAATTCAGAGGATGTTATATTTCACAAGAACCTTTGTGAGGCAAATTACATGGCAAATAATAATGTAACATTGAATATGATACATAAGAGGTAAACAGGATTATATTATTACATTATCATCTCTTCCCCTTCCCCCATAGACCACTTGCAGTACCCTCATGGGCCACCAGTGATCCATGAACCACAAATTGGGAACCATTGATCTAGACCATTTTCATTGGTCAAACTTCTGTGGTTATGTGGCTGATGGTAGAACTGCCATTAATGATCAACCTGGTTGTATTAAAATATCAGTAAATGCCCATACCATGTGCTTGGGACTTTTAGACCATTTAGATTTCACATAATGGACTATTCTTTGAGTGATTGGTACCTATGTGGATTCCGCCATTGGTGCACATGTGTGCCATGTGACAGAGCAAGAACTGTTGAAAGCAGTGTCCATTGACCTGCAGGCATGCCTTGCATTGCCTATGTGATATATCTAAGGTCTTGTATGATTGTGTGGTTTGACGCCCCCTCAGTTTCCTCTTACTGCTGTATGGCTAGAGTCAGAACATCGTCTTCTGTTAGATCCTGCATAGCCAGTAACACTTTATTAGCAAGAGGCGTTAGTGTTTAGTCTTAGTGTAGTTTAGTATAAAAAAGAAAAAGTTTTGTTAGCTAAATGTTTTAATTAAATAAGTCACCAAATTTCTTCCTCACCCCATTTGTGTGGGTAGTATGCCAAAAAAGCCAGTTTTGCACACTGTGCCATGTACCCTCAGTCCTTATTGGTGAGCGAAGAGCACCAACACTGCTTATACTGTTTTGGGGAATCCCATAGGCTATGTCTACATTGCAGAGTACTTTCAAAAACACTTTTTTTTGAAAAAAAAAATTTTTTTTTTAAATATCTTGGGATAATTATTCTGAATTTTACTTTTTTCAAAAATGATATATTGGGAAAAGAGTTTGGGGATGGCTCTTTGTGCTGAAAAACCGCAGCTTTTTTTTCCCCCAAAAAAGAAAGTCCACACCAGACTTTCTTTTTTGCAGATAAGAAAGCCAATGGAAGAGAGAGGCAGGCTTTTTCAAAAAAAGCCATTGCTGTGTCTGGCGGTGGCTTTTTTCGAAAAAGGCCTTTTTTTTTTTTTTTTTTAAGTTAACCAGGTTTAGCATTTTCGAAAAAGTACTTTGGTATTTTGAGATACTGGAGCACTTTTTCAAAAAAAAGTTACATCCGGCCTTTTCTTTTGAGCAAAAAAGACCTTTTTTGAAAAAAGCCATCACCAGGTGCGGCAGTGGCTTTTTTCGAAAAAGCCTGCCTATCTCTTCCATTGGTTTTTTCAGGACAAAGAGCCGTCCCTGAACTCTTTTCCCATACAGCATTTTTGAAAAAAGTTCTCAGGATAATTATTCCAAATTTATTTTGAAATACTTCTTCCAAAAATTTTTTTTCAAAAATGCTTTGCAATATGGGTGCAGCCATATAGCCTCACGGTGCACCGTCTGTCACTCTTTCCCACAGAGAACCTGGGAGGTGAGACAGTTTGGGCTTCAGAAGTTCCTACATGCACTCCAGGAGGTGGAACTGCTGAAGTGTCCATCTGAACCGATGACTCCAGCACCAGCAGCTGTGTGGGTACCACAGTGCCACCAGCACTAGCTGATTCTCATAAGAAAAGACATGGGCACAGGTACAAGGATGGACCCCTGAAACCACCATGTTCCTTCCCCAAGCCACAAACAGTTGAGTGAGAAGTCATCTGTGGACTTGGTGGCTCCAGCACCCACGAGGGAAAAGGCGGAAGGAAATTGAAGCACACTGCTGGTCTGACTGTCTCCATAGCTCCACAGACGCCAAGCCATTGCAGAACTCACCACGCCTGGTACCATGCAATCTGGGCTGCTTATCGCCACTAACCCACACAACAGAACTGTTACAGACAATGGAGAGTGTCAGGGTAAGGGTGCATAGAGTACCTGCATGTAATGGTTCACTGAATACCACATGTCCCCCATCTCCAGCTGATGAACAATTATTGCTGCACCACTAACCAATATCACAGAGTTTTGTGACTCCAGCAGGACCACTGGCCCCACAGTCACCACCAGTCTGACATCCTACGTCAGCTCTGAAACTCCTAACAGCACTACAACAACAGATGACACAGCTGTTGTCACAGTCATCTGTACCAACAGCACTACTGGTGCTGGAGTTGTCAGGCTCCAATTGATTGTATGAAACAGAGCAACGGTTCTTCTTGGAACACAGTCAGCAGAGTCCACTACTGTGATCGGACCACGGATCACACCAGCAAAAAAGGATACGTACTATAACCAAGCGACTACATCTTATCCTTCATCAGCATACATGGTAATATTGATACCAGGGGAACAATGAGGCACTAGGGCACCACCTGTACTGATGGATCCATTGGAACCGATGAACCCACAAACTCCTACAGGGTCCTCATCACCACCAGATGATGCCATTATCCCACCATCCACATCCCCACCTGATGATCATGGTCAGAATCAAGATCTCCTGAGACACATGGCAACAACTTTCAAATTATCAGCGGAAGATGTTGTGGAGTAATAGGATGAATATCTGGAGAGCCTTTAGCCAGTGGGCCCCTCCAGGATAGTCTTACACATCCATAAAGCCACCCTACAGTCAACACGATCAATCTGGCATACTCCAGAGTCCTGCACTCCAACATCTAAACAGGCAGAGCACAGGTTTCTAGTCATGGCCAAAAACACCTTTTTATGCATCCACCACCCAATTCACTGGTGGTCCAGGCTGTAGTGCAAAAAAAACCTGACCTTGCTGGCTAGAAGGCATATTCTTCTGTAGGCCTACATTTCCATGTGGCCAGCTGTAAAGTCTTATTGGCCAAGTAGGATTTCAAATCCTACTCCAGGGTATTCCAGGTCTCAGTGCCGGAAGAAAGACATGCAGAATTCCAGGCCTTAATTGATTTGGGTAAACTGGTATCCAAGTCTCACTCCAGGCAGCAGTGGATGCCACAGACACAGCAGTATGATCCCTAGCTTCAGGCCTTACACTGAGGAGGGACTTCTGGCTTCAAACCTCTGGGTTTCCTAATAAGGTTCAGATGACCGTGGAAGATTGATTATACAATCAAAATTTACTTAGTGATAAAACAGATGAAACCCTACACTCACTGAAGCACTCCCAAGGCCATCCTTTGCTTTCTGGACCTCTATAGTCTGGCTCCCACAGTTTCAACATAGACAAGCATACTGACCCCAGCACCAATCTAGGCCTACCTACCAGCCTACACCCCCCATGCCCACAAGAGCAGCATTACCACCAGCAGAGCTCATAACAGCCTAGACACTCCTCTGCTACCACTCCAAACAGCCTCTGCCTTTCATCAACCTATCAAGATGGAATTTTTTCCTCACATAGAAAGATCCACAAACCTTTTCCCCAACCAAACCTAACACTCCCCACTCTGTTCAGAGTCGGTCTTGCCCTCTATTACAACAACTGGAGCCAGCTCACCATTGACCGATGAGTTCTGAACATATGACAAGGGTATTCCATAGAATATCACACCTTTCCACCTCGCCACCCACCATCGTTCACCAAGGTGGATGTAAATACATTCATTTCCTGCACAAAGAAATGTTAACCCAGCTTCAAAAAGGTGCCATAGAACAAGCCCATCCCACCCCTCAGGAACATGGGTTCTATTCTCCCTACTTCTGACCCATCTTGGACCTAGGGGCACTCAATACCTTCAGTCTCATATTCCATTTCTGAATGGTAACAATAACTCAAATCATCCTTGCCCTCCATCATGGGACATGGTTCATGGCTCTTGATATGAAAGATGCTTGTTTTTATGTCAACATCCACCCTGCCTATCACAAGTTCCACCACTTCAGAATAGGCATTCACACTACTAGTTCTGCATCCTTTTTGGGATAGATTCTGTACCAGAGGTATTCATAAAAGTATTTACAGTTGACAGCATACATGAGATGACTAGGTTACTTGTTGGTCCCCTACCTTGACAACTGGTTACTGGTGACATCTTCATATAAACATCTACTAGTGACCATGCAGACCTTACAAAACCTGTTAACCTCGGTATATGCATCAACAAGGAAAAATGCACCCTCATCCCTACCAAAAGCTTGCATTCATTGGAGCTGCACTGGATTCTTGAGTGGCACAAGTGTTTCTACCTAAAGATCACTACACTGTCCTCACACACATCATCATGGGACTATAATGCCATACTTGTATATCTGTCTCACTCCTGGAACACATGGCAGCCTCCACTTCAGTCGCGCTGTATGCTTGACTTCATATGTGTTGTCTTCAGCATTGGCTATGAACTGCTTACAACCCAGAAAGGGACCAGCTCACAAATTTCTCTCCCACCCCCTACCCCACCCCACAGGGACTGGCCTCTTTGAAATGGTGGTAGGACCCAACAGGTAGACAAGTACTGTGATCCCCTAGAGAATCATGGATGCATATCAATATCCTATAAATAGAGCTTGCCACAATTTTCTCTCCCTGCTCCAGGGCAGACATGTTCAACTTTTAACAGACAGCATGTTGACAGTGTTCTACATAAACAAATGGGGGGAGTAAGATCTCTATCTCTATGCCAAAAAGCAGTCCATGTCTAGAAATGGTGCTTACAACACAACATTACATTACAGGCAAAGCACTTACGTGGGATAAACAATGTCCTTGTGGACAGACTGGGTCACTCACTCCTTCCATCTCTCTCTCGAATGGTAATTCCACAATCCCATTTTCTGTAATATTTTTCAGCAATGGGGGACACAGATGTTGGATCTGTTTGCCTTGGTGATGAATGACAAGGTCCCCCTCTTCTGCTCTAAGAGACCACTAGGAAGGGGATTGATGGGGGACACCTTTCTCATCCCATGGATGTCAGATCTGTGATGCACCTTCCTACCCATTCCACTAATTCTTCTGGTACCTTGCAAACTGAAACATGACCAGGCATAGGTCCAACTAATAGCCCCATCATGGCCCAGACAGCATTAGTACTTGGACCTGCTATACCTTTTGATCTGCTCCTGAAATGCAGTATACTGTGGGTAATAGGCGCAGGGGCTTCTGGGGAGGCAGTCATCCTACATTCATACCATAACTCCTCTTCTCTAAAGGAAAAAAAGCAGGAAAAGCTTTCCTTGCTGTTTCTCTGCTGCAGGTACAACAGAAAGACACAGTGCTGCATGCAAAGAGAGAAATTTATTGAAAACTTCCTGGGACTGCAAGCAGAGGAGGAGTTATGTTATCATGCTAAAGGGGACAGAAAAAAATGGCAGAGTGACCTTCTGGCTTCACAGACCTAAATCATAATTGCAGATTTTGACCTCAGTACTATACCACTTGCAGGGGTGGTGTTGGCAGGTCAAATTACAGCTCTTTTTTTTTTTTCCCTGAAAGTACTGCTCTGATAGTAGATACACAGGCTACAGAAGGTCAAGGTAAGCAGCATTATGTCCAACTTCTCTGTCAGTGTAGACCAGGGTTGGGAATAAGACGAAACCAAGCAGGCATCATATAGTCATATAAGATATTGGACAGACCATGTGGGCAATGCAAGGTGTTTGCGCTGGTCAATGGACACTGCTTTCAACTGTTCTGGCTCTGGTGCATGGCGCACGTATACATTCATGGTGGAATCCAGATAGGGACCCCAGTGGTTAAAGCATAATTTGATGGGCCCCAGAACCTTCCTAATCTCTCTGGCCCTTTCCCATATTGTCCGGGCCCTCTTCATGCATGTGACCATGGGGCGTTCCTCCTGATTTTTCTAAATTCTGGAATCTAAGTCCTGGAACTCTGGCCTGTCAGATTTGTGGGGCCCCGTAATGGTGGTCCTAGGTGTTTCCACATACTTTAACCCCTAGGGACCACACATCTCAAAGAACCATCAGTTATAGTAAGTAACCTCCTCCTCTTCTCACTCCAATAAATACTCACCAGCAACTATACTTCTTTTGTGTTCTTTTTAAAGCCATCTATAGCAAGCAGGAGATGACCTGCTCCACTGTCCAATAGACAAAAGTTTTTTGAGGTACATGTACAGATACATATTTTTTTTTAAAACAGAGTGGAGCAAATAGCAATAGAGAGCAGAGAAAAGGAATTGTTGCACTGAGTCTCCCATATTTCCATTCCATGTCTGATTGACTTCTGTAGCAGCAAACTGGTTTAAGAAGTTGTTTGTATATCTGTTTTTGTGCCTCATGCCATTGTGACCATCATGGGGAATAACTACCTGGTTATTTTGAAAAGCCAGGACACCTTTTCATGTTAGACACACTAGATTGGATAAAATGATTTAATAGGTCATTCCCACCTGTAATTTTCTATGATTCTATGGTCTCTTCCTTTATGCACTTATTTTTCCAAGTAATCATGTTTCTTATTAGGTTGTTCCTATATTTCTGTTGCACTATAGTGTGTGCTTTTCAACCAGCTCATGCCACTCTTCATACTTAAGCAATAATCTGCCCCCACATGTGGCACTGATGAGTTCTCTTTTGGCAGCATGCCAAGAAGGATCTGGGAGACACAAGTCCATATTTCCTTCTCCCTGAGATAATGCCAGGGCTTTCTGGTGTCAATTTCACTTCTTCAAAGCAAAAAGTTACAGAAACCCCAGAACCCATCAGCTCATTAATCCAAAGATAACTTTTCCCAGAATGAAGGACTGTTTTGATATTGCTGAACATATGCTTTATTTCTTGGACAAATGCCTTGAGTTTTTATTTTTACTTTTTCTTCCTTGATCTTTTCAAGACTTTCTGCTCCAAAAATGCTTTTCTGAATACTCCAAAACTTGTCCCAATGCCTGTTGATCCACAGTCATTCCTACTTCTCCAGCCATTTTGGCACTACTTATATAAAAATAGGAAACTGCCTCAAAAATTCTTCAGTTTTGCATTCTCTCTTCCTAAATTCACCAAAATCTTTTCTCACCTGCTCTTTTAGGGCAAGCCTGTTCACATGAATGGTCAGACAAGTGCTGAATGCAGATGGGATTCAGGCTATCTCAGGAATGCATCATAGCTGTTGATAGCACACCTGATGCTTCTAAATGCCACCTAGAGATGCCATGTCCAAAAACTGTCTGACAGTGTTGGTAGCATGACAGCATAGTGCTGCATTATGTTATGACAGTACATGGTGGTGGTATAACGACACCTTGAAGATGTTTTACAGTTTAGTTAAACCCTGAGGGCGCCTTCCCTGGAGACCTGCAGTATAGCCTTCCAAATTAGCTATAGTCTGAACCAGTAGCAACACTGGTGATCCCAAGTCTGGGCCCCACTCAGTAGGCGTGTGTTTGCCTCTGAAAGGAACTGAGCATCCTTGGCTCCCATGAAAGGCTATAGGGGCTTTAGGCTGCTGAATGCTGCCTATGTCAAACGTTCAAAAAGAACCTCTTCTTACTAGTCATCTTGTCCTTTTTCATCTAGTGTCTATGTGAAACTCTTATCAACACCATCCATTTGCTACTTGCTCTTTGTTTCCTGCCTTGGAAGGAATTGGGTGTTGGTATCTAAAGGGTGTTGATACAAACCCCTCTCTATCTACTCTGCCAATACAGCACAGGCTTCCCCTGCATGCACACACTGCTAACATGCTTTTGTAAGAGAAAAAGAATTCATTCTCCATGTTCCATCCTTTGCCTCTCTGCTGCGACAGCTGAAAAGAGCGTCATTTAATTCTGCCTGGTGTTGTGGATTTTGTTATGGGCTTCTCTATACAAAAAATTGGACTGAGACCACTTCACACAGGCCATTGAAGAGCTGTAGGGCAGCACTGGTTTTCTCTGATTACTGACATGGGTAGTATCAGGATCAGCAGCCCTAGAGGCCAAAGGCTGTGAGACCCATTCCCCTCTTGACCTAAGAGATTTTCTTACTGGTGAAAAATCAAAACCAATGATCTAGGCATGGAAGATGCTGTATTCCATTTCTACTCCTCTAACTACCACACTCCCTTGACTTCTCTTATTGTCCATTCAATACAAACTAATCCTCCTCTCTTATCTGTCCAACTTTATTCTCCCTTTCCCATTTCTTCCTCCTCTCTTCACCTAGAACAGCTCTTTGGCTGCCTTCCTGCAGCTCCACGCCTTCTCCTGCTAGTGGAGGACCCTGTGGGCAGCCCATTCCAAGCTCCAGATTTCCCTGGCCATGAGAGACCGCATGAGGGACACACTCCTGACTCCCTCTCCCTTGCTAGGGGACCCTGCAGCAGACACCCTGGACCAGCTCCCCCTGCCAGCGTGAGGCTACACCCATTTTAGCTGTCAAAACACTTGGTTATTGAAGGAATTTTTTAAAATGGCTCTCCTTATCTTTTGAGTTGCTAACACCGCCCTAGTAAAATTGCTGCTTAGTTCTTTAATTTTTAGAGTTCACTGCAGCATGGTACTGCTGCCACCCAGAGGCTTTTAAAGTGACAGTCTAATGAAGACATGTCCTATAAATACTTATACAATGAGGTTAACAGTGGGGAGACCAAAGTGGATCAGGTATTGGATTGCTGTGCCTTTCCTGTCCCGGGTGGGGTGGTTCATACTTATTATGCCTTAAGGTTGTTACTATGTAACAGCTCATTAAAGGCTTTACACAATGAGCAGGTCAAGCTCATTCCATGTGCTGATATATAGGCGTCCTCATCACAAGCTGGTATTAATTGCCCCTATGTTGGGTGTTCTGAGTGGCATGCTGGAAAGATGGAGTGAATTGAGTCCTGAGACCTAAACTCTCTTATGCCTGGAGCTAGTCTCTTCAGAACATGGTGCTGCCATATTGGCAGGAACAAGAGCTAGGGAAGGTTGTACTGCAGCCACCTGCACTGTCTGTATTATGGGGATAAATACAGGATTGTAGACACAAAGGCTCCCAGTGTAACACAATTTCATCAGCACTAAATAATAAAGATATATATTAATGAAAATGTGATGAACACATAATTTCCTCAAAATCAGCTTAAATGCATTTTGTTGAAGGCATCTAACAGTATGCACATAGCTAATCTTTAAGTGCTACAGGGCTCCTTATTTGTTTTACTGAACTAGACTAACAGGGCTGATGCTTTGGAACTTGGCACATGGTTTATTGCTCTGTTCTATAGGTCACTTAATTACATGGCTCATTATGGGAGCTTTTTTCCCCCCACTAAATCCCTGCCACATTTTTCACATATTGTAGCACTTCCAGTGTTTCCATTGCCCCAGTGCTCCCTCTCCACAAAACAGTTGCATCAGATTTCTTAAAAGGTTTGAGACCAGATGGTTTTCTTTCAGGTTGTCTGTAGTTAGGCTTGCAGAGAGCAAGAGTGAAAAATCAGGATGGGTGTGGGGAATGATAGTCACCTATCTAGGAAAAATCCCTGTATATCGGCACTGTTTCTATAAACTCAGGAGATCTGGTCACCCTATTTTGAGTCTGCCCACAGGCTCAGCCTTTGCTGATGCTGCAATACAATGCTTTGGGGGAAAGGAGAGAGTACTGTCCATGGTGCCTGTATGTACAATACTCATGTTGCAGAGTGTGGAGAACTGAGAGCTCTAGCAGTTTTATTTTTCACACTTGCAGCATCCCCAATGTGCCCAGAGGTCCTCAATAGAGTTAAGCTTCAACTGGAAGTAAACTTCTATAACCTGAGGATCACATAGGCCACAGGCTGCACCATGCATTGCACTGAGATGGGACAGGGAGACACACATGTAATGATACCACAAGATGGAGCTGTCTCACGTGCATTAAGGGAGCCTATCGCAACCCCACAGGACACACCAGGCCACCCTCCCACTCTAGGCCAAATCCAGCCATCTCCCTGGCTCCCCATGACACTCGTGACTGTGTGGCATGATGTGCCCTCGTGATAGTTGAGAACCACTGCATTGCATTAAGACACCAGATGGAAATGAAGTGTGCTACATGAACCAAGATTATGAGGAGGGGAAAAAAGGAGTTCAGTGGCACTTTTAAAGACTAACAAATTTGTGTAATAGATAAACTTTAGTCTTTGAGTGCCACTGGACTCCTTGTTAGTTTTGCTGAATGAGACTAACACAGCTACTCCTTTAGAACCAGATTACAAACTGCAGTTAGAACGTGAGGCCCTAATCCAAAATATGTTGAAGACAGATGGAAAGATACCTATTATCAACAATAAGCTTTGGAACAGGCCATAAATACATATAAACTCAAACTGCCTTAGCATCTATCTGGTTTCGGATTAGCTACTGAGGAGCCAGAATGGTTTATGCTGGGACAGTGCCAAAACCAGGAAACTGAGAAGGACTGAGCTAGCTCACAGGAGTCTAGATAAACTGGGTGTCTATTTGAGGAACAGAGGACAGGTTTATATTTTTATGCATGATGTGGGTTTGTCTCCATACTTTATTTACTTGCTATCACAAAGGAAGCTATGAAGGCATTGTGTGGGATCTGTTTAGTATCTTTTAAAGATGTTAGTCTACACCAGTGGTGGCCAAACTTATGGAGCTGAAGAGCCACACAAGTTGATTATTAAACCTTCAAGAGCCACACGGAGCCATATAGCCATATACTTTTACCTACTACAAAATTACTAAGTTTAAAATTCATTGCACACTAATTTTGTAAAAAGAGGACAAATATTGATCTTACTAATGTCAGATTCTAATAATGAAGGTTACCATGAAAATTAGGCCTATACAGTAAAAACTTAGCTGCTGCTCAATGTAGAAGACTGTAAGCTAGTGGTGAGTTTTTTAAAATCCTGACCGTACTGCACTTCTCCCCACTGTCCCGACCCCCTCCTGATCTCCTAGGCTGGACCTGCTTTCCTAAATTAATTTGCTGACGTTCTTCCAGGAGCCACAATTTTTCATTCAAGAGCCACGTGTGGCCACGCCTGGTCTACATTCAGGTGCTAAACATCCACACACCCAGATTTGTGAGAGCAACTGGCCATTGGCTTTGTGGACAGCTTCATGTTTTTGGTAATTTCTTGTAGGGGAGGTGGCAGAGACAAGAGTGGTGTCAGATCAGCAGAAGGCATGTTGCATGTCTGTAGCTTGAGACAATTATCAGGTACCATATTTAAAGAGCATTTGAAAGGTGGGGTTTTTTGTTTTTGTTTTGTTTTTTAAATCCTGCTTTGTTTTTCACACTTGGAACTCCGATCTTATCTTCTGGATCCTTGCCTGGAAGAGTCTCTCTTTGAATGGCAAATATAATTAATTGAGCTGGGAAGCTTATTATTCTGAGATATGGCTGCTACCAGCAGATGGTAGCTAATTTGGACACAGGATTGTTCCATGCATTTTTCCTTCCTCTACTTCCTGTCAAAAGTTTCCCCAGTTTTCCAGCCTGATTAGAAGCAGCTGCGGTGAACACCTCTTCTAAGGTGTCATCCCCAAGACATCCCCTTTAATTAAGGCTAAAGACAGCTTTCAATCTACACTAGAGCCCTCAAAGAAATATTCCAGCTAACCTATGGAAGATCAGACTTGACAAGGATTAAGGCAGGGACCTCAGGGGCTGCTGCCCCAAGCCTGTCCTATGGGGGGTCCCATGGCCCCCCTAAAAATCCTGCCCCAACAGACCTGAGCAGTGCACTGCTGCCACCCACCTTTGTCTTGCCTGCCCGCCCAACCAACCTGCAGGGTGGGGCAGGAGCATTGGAAACAGTGGCCTCTGACCCAATACCCCCCCCCCAACATCAGCTAGCTGGGCCCCAGGCCTCAGGAGGACCTCCCCCCCACAGCACCAGCTAGGCCATGGGCCACTACTCCCAAAGCAACAACTGGGCCCCTGAGTCTGTCCCAGAGCTGGCTGGGCTGCAGGTCCTAGAGCCTTAGAATCATAAAAACTGAAAGGGACCATAAGAGGTCATCAAGTCCAGTCCCCTGCACTCATGTACCCCTTCCATCCCCCACAGTGCTGGTGGGGCTGGGCCACCCTTGTCCTGGTGCCACCATGGTGGGGAGGTGAGAGTGGGCAGCTCCAGGCCCCCCTGGGACCTTGATCCAGCCCTGCTCACATGGCAGCATTCAGCCTCTGCCCCATTCACTGCAGCAGCTTGAGAGTAGCTGGCTGCAAGCAATTCACAGCTGCTTTTTAAAGCCTGGAACAGAAAAACAGAGCAAAGAAAGTGAGCCCTCTCTCCCAGTGCCCCTGGCCAATGCGAGGCTGTCATTAACCCACCCCCAGCTCCCTACAGCCCCAAACCTCCCAATTCCCTGAACCTGTTATTGGGGAAGGGAGTGTAACTCACTCCCTGCCAGAATTTAAGCTGTCAGTGTCTGGACAGATGCAGAGATCAAAGGGGATGTGGGGGAACAAGCACTTCCAAGGAAAGGGCCTGAGCTCAGAGCAAGGGCTGAGTGAAGACAGGGACCCAAACTATCCTAGTTAAGGTCCTGCTACTCTCTCCCTCAAAGGTGTAGGGCGACCCATTCCTCTCATTCTTGTTGCACATCTGCCTGGAGCAAGAGCCTTGGAATGCCAAGCCGCTTCTGGCTCCCTTCCCACCTGTGCTTGGAGCACTGGCCAAGATTAGCAGATGCTGAGCCTGCGTCCCCCCAGCACCATCAACATAATCCTGTTAGCATCTGTCCAGTCAAGAGAGTGGGCACCACCCTGTGTCTGCTTTCCAAAAGCTTCCTACACATTCCTCCCACACATAGCAAAAGGAGAAAACAATCCAGGCCATTATGCACCTGGGCAGCTGGGTAGCAGACCTCAGTGTGCCATGTGCACCATGGTACATGCTAGTGCTGCGGAGGCAGGAGAAGAGGGAGGGTCTTAAATGCTTTTGTCCATGGTATCCCTGCTTTGCTCCCAGCTAACCCTGCAGGTGCCAGCACTATTTACTAATTATTTGTAGTAAGGCAGCATCTAGGGGATTGGCAATGCCATTGAGCTAACAAGCCTCCATCCAATTCGACAGTCTCTAGCTGGGCTAAGTGAACAGAGGCTGAAACATAAACCCAGTAGATTCCTGTTCACTGCTGCTAAGAAAGTCGTGGGTCTCATGCCAATTCAATGCACGGGTAATTACACTACAAAATCACCTTACCAATTGGCTTCTTTGCTGGCAGCCATAGCACGGATGTCAATGACGGGCTAGCCCATGGAAAGTGACCAAGAAGGACTGCTCTTTTATAATTTCTATATTGATGAGGGGGATCTGACATAATTAAATGTGACCAAGCCTTCTTGATGCCAGCTGGCAGAGGGCATGGGGCATGCACAAGACTTTACAGGGATTCCCTAGAATGGATACTTTCATAGTAATTCATGGACAGGGAGCATGTGAGGTCGATACTGAGAGCCAGTAACACACTGGTTACCATACTCGTGCCAAAATGTGCATACAGATACTACTCAAGGCATTATCACTGTTCCACTCTTGCATGTTCCTGTAGGGTGTGTCATAAAATGATGGCACCATGCCCGGTCTCTTTGTGTTCATGTATTCTAAGATCTGAATATCAAGTGAGAATTTAGAAACAGAGCAAACATTTTGAAATGCAGTACATAAAATTATGTAAAAATGAGCCGATAGAGCACACTCAGGGCCAGATTCCAGGCTCATGCCAGCTTTAGAATTGGCAGCAAGCTCATCAGTGGATTCAAAGGGGCAGTTGCGTTAGTCTAGTTCAGCAAAAAAAGCAAGGAGTCCTGTGGCACTTAAAGACTAACAGATTTATTTATCGCATGAGCTTTCATGGTAGACAATCTCACTTTGTCAGATGCTTTGAAGATGGGGGAATTTTACAGACTGGGATGAAAATAAATGCAAGGAAATTAGAATTGATATGCAGATTATATTGTGTGAAAACAGAATTAAATCATGACTAAGGCATCGTTTCCCATTACAACAGGTAATTTGACTTCAGCCTCCTTTATATGCTGTTTCCCCACTGTTTGAATCTTAACAGCCGCTCTGATTTGCTGTTACTGTATGACCTGATCCCATGTCTTACACCCCTTGCATTTATGGCACCATGGTAAAAATTGAAAAGTGTTTCATGGCCGTTTTATTAGATTATCACACAAAGTTGGCTACTCAAGCCTTCTATGAAGCACTGCCTTCTGGGGTTTTTTGTTTTATAAAGGGATCTTACAGAAGTGGGTGAGTGGGCAACAAAATGGCAGATGAAATTCAATGTTTATAAATACAAAGTAATACATATTTGAAAACAGAATCCCAGTTATACATCTGAAATGATGGGGTTTAACATAGCTGTTATCACTCAAGAAAGAGAAGTTGTAATCCACTGTGAATAGTTCTCTGAAAAATTCTGTACAGTGTGCCGTGGCAGGCCTAAAAGTTCTAAAGTACCTGGCATTGGACACCATCAGAAGCCAGGTTACTGAGCTAGATAGACATTGGTCTGACCCAGTATGGCCATTCTCATGGTCTTATATAAAATTAAATTAAAACATAAATATGATTAGTACAGAAACTCTGCAAGGTAACAGCCTCTCAAGATAGTGATGATATGAGATAATGACCTTGGCAAATAAAGCATTTTAAAAATCTTGGCCTGCTAGAGAACATTCATATAGGTTTCCCAATCACAAATCTAGCATTCTAGAGCAAAGTCCATCAGACATGGACGTGCTCCTTTAACATGCCCCTCCCTTTTCCCTCCACTGGAACCTGCTCACTGTGTGAGACCCACAGTTCAGAGGTGTTTTTGCATGAGTTCACCTTCCATGGGAAATAAGAAGGGGGAAGAAAGCACTGTTTTTGTTCCTCTAGCTGCTTGCTGCTCATTGAGAGACTCTTGCACCATCTCCTGCTGCCCTCCCCACTGTAACCTGAGCTCTAGGAGCAGGTCTTTCAGGTTCCACACCTCTCAGTGGGGAACTTAGGCTGAAGCTTAAAACAACAAAATACTCTCTGTGGAGCCTCACGAAGAGCTACAGACACTATTTGACCTGTCCAACCCTTGTTAAAAGATAGAGCTCTTATCTAATGCTTGTAACTCTCAGGCAGAGCCCACACTACCAAGCAAAACCTGTCCCCTCCCTACCCCTCCTCTCACTCAGCTGAGAATTGATCTGGCATCTGACCTCCCTGCTTAATGAGTTCAGTTCAGTTCTTCCAACCAGTGACTAATTGGTAACACTGTGTGTTACTAGCTGACAATTGGTGGGTAGTGGGAAAATTCAGGGGGGATGTAGAAGGGTATAGGGAAACATGGGTGGATGAATGTATGTGCCCAGGGGCCCACATAATGTGGGGGGCCCTCTGCTGTGCAGTACTGGGGGAGGGTGGAGACACCCTGGACTGGATGCTGGTCTCTGCTCTCCTGCCCTGCCCCTAGGCCAGCTGGTGCACCCCTAGGGGTGGGGCAGGGCTAACTGCCATGCAGTATGGCCTCCGGTGTGCTCTTTGGACTGCACCAGAAGCTGTCCTGCATGTGCTAGTTGGCCCTGCCACCCAACGAGCTGATCAGCTGGACCACGGCTTGGCTCTGGCCCTAGCCTACACATGCCCAGTGATGACCCTCCCACAGGGAGCAGGGCCCCAGGCAAAGCTGGGTGGGGCCCTACACAGAGGGCTCACAGGTGGGGGAAGCCCAGGGGCCCAGAGGCCTCTAATCCACCTCTGTAGGCAAATCTCTGTGACATCTCCTCTGCTTCTCCTGCCCTTATGTACTCTCCCTGCTCCTGTCCCAGCATGACCTGCAGCTCATGTGCACCTCCAAAGCAGTGGTTAAAGTATCATTTGCGAGGCCCTGGAATCTTTCTGATCTTTGGGCCCCCTTCCCAGGGGTTAAAGTATAATTTGGTGGGTCCCAGAACCTTCCTAAAGGTCTGGGCCCCCTTCCTATACCCCACCTACTGCCCCACAAATGCCTGCCCTCCACCCCAGCTACTTCCTCTGAAACACCTACCCCCATCAGACTAGTCTTTCCTCATGTTTTCCTCAACCTCAGTCCCCATTCCCTAAGCTCCCTGCCCCCATGTCCCACTCCAGCCCACCTAACCCACCACCCCCAGCTTTCCAGTCTTCACTTCACCCCCTTCAGTCCCCCAAACCCCTCCACACCTCTCCAGTCTACATCCCCTGAGTGTCTCCAACCCCTTCCCTAACCCCCTGCCCTGCTGCTGGATTCTCCTGCCCCCCAACACCCCATGCCCCCACCAGCCTCTCCCTGCTTCCCCAGACACCCCAAGCCCCTCTGTAACCCCCCAGTCCCTCTGCTGGCCCCCACAGTCCCCTGAGCCCTTCCCTAACCCCCTGCCCTGCCACCAGCATGCCCCTCCCTGCACCCTTTCCCCACCAGGCCAGCTCATCTGTTTCTGAATGCCCCCGGACCCCCTTACCTGGCTACCATGTGAAGTGACCCTGGGACAGACTTAGGCTCTGGCCCTGAGCCTGCTCTGACTGAGCATGCGCAGAGGCTCTGAGCATGCTCAGTCAGAGCAGGCTCAGGGAAGGAGTTTTAAAAACTCCCAGGCCCATCCTGGGGCAGTTCCCTGCTGGCCAGAAGACTCTGTCTTCTGGCTGTGGCTGCTAGCTATGCGTGGCCCCTTGAGCCAGCCCTGGGGAAACACACCAGAATGCTGCATTCTGCTGCATTCCTCTAGTTTTAAGGGGCCCCAGTGTAACCCATGGGCTTAAATGAGGAGTGTCTCTTTAAGAGATTTGCTGGGGCTGAGTTGCTCTTGCTGGGTCACTGTTGCTGGGCAGATTTAACTGCCTAGACCCAGAAGTTTCCAGCATGTTCTGTGTAGCTTTGAGCATGCTCTGCAAGGTTCCCTGACAGTGCAATGGTCAGATGTCTGAGATCAAGCAGCCAGGCCAGGGCAGTTGCATTGAGGAGAGTAGTTGTGTTCTGTGCAAGGGGAGAAACTGAGCCAAAAGCAGAGAGCAGGTTGTTTTCCCCAGCTCTGAGGCATTTTGCTTCAGGTCAGTAGCATTGTTAACCTTCCAGCAGGGAAGTCTGCAGACAGTGGTTACAGAGAAGAAACCACTGGGAAAGAAGGGTGGTTTCCTTTTAACTTTATACTCTGGGTTATGGGCTTAATTACAGTTCTTGAGTGTAATAAAGGGAAAGAGGCAATTATATTTTGTTATTGTCAGAGACGTATTTATCTTTTGTAACAGGCTTTTTATATATGTGTGTATGTAAATGAGCGTTGACTGAGTAAGCTGAGGGGACAGCAGTGCTCCCAGCAGAGGAAGAAAGGTCTTCAAGGACTCATAGGCTGTGTTCACACACACAGGGTTATTTCGAAACAAGTTGTGTCGAAACAACTTGTTTCGAAACAACACCTTATTTCGAAATATCTTATTTCGAATTAACAAAATGTTAATTCGAAATAAGAAAAAAAGCGGGAAACGAAATAGCAAGTTCACAGTGTGAACATGCTATTTCGTTACCCCTGGGGGTGAGCCGCTGCTGGCTCACCCTGCAGCCCCAGAAAGGGGGCTGCAGGCACCAGCAGGGGGTGAGCCGCTGCGGGGTGGCTCAGCCCCCCCGCCA
>ML681994.1:26040506-26083507 GCA_007922195.1 Podocnemis expansa | reverse complement strand
GGAATGCTGTTCAGAGGCATTCTGGCTTACTTTAACCTCTGTCTCTTCCTGTATTATCCAGGCCCCTTCATGCATGTGTGGGCCCAATTTCTCTAGATTTTGGAATCTGGGCCCCGGAACTCTAGCCCATCAGATTTGTGGGCCCCGGAACTGTGTTCCAGGGCATTCAAGCTTACTTTAATCCCTGCTCCAAAGGCAAGAACTGGTCTCTGTGGGATAGGGAACATCATAAGATGACTCACTCAGCCTGTTCCTCCCTAGCTGGCTGATTAAGCACAGTGAATAGACCTACAGACCAAGTGTTGGGGGATATATGAAAGAAACCCATCCTCAGGAAGCCGGGGCAAGACTCAGGATGTTTGGGCAGGAGGAAGAAGGGGTGCAGACAGCCTTGTGAGTGGAGGTCAGCTGGGGGAGAAGCACCATATCACAGCAGAAAGACGTGGTGGGTGACTGGGAAAACACCTTCTCTCCTGGGCTGAAGGCTCACACACATTCCTTCCTGTCCTGGTGCTGCTCTGGCTAGTGTGTGGGCTGCTGTAAAGGCACACCAGCCCCTCTCCCCTCCCCCTCTTGCATGCTTGTTCTGCCCCCAGTACTGCTACCAGCAGCCCCAAGCATCTTCACAGCATGGAGCAGTCCTCAAAACATGGCCTCTCCCAGCAAGGCTGGCCACACCAGTGTCTGGGGTGCATGTTGATGCTGGGGGGGAGATAGATTCATTCATGTTGGTGGGGACTCAAGGGGTGGCAGAGGAGACAGTAAGGATGGAGCAAAAGCACACAGAAGGGGCAACTGGGACAGAACAGAAGAGGCACACTGAGGTAGGCAGGTAGGGGGGTTGCAGGTGGTGGGAACATGGGACACTAGGCCCCAGTCCCAGCGCCAGGGTTCCAAGTCTCATGGGCAGTGCAGGACTGCCATGAGCACATGCAGCCCCAGCCTCTACCAAGAACCTGGGCTGGGCTGCCATGGTGGCGGCCGGATCCAGCCCTGACCCTGGCTGGGGACCCAGGGCCTGACTGCTGTAGTGGCAGCCCAGTCTGACTCTGACTCTGGCCAGGGGCTGGCCCACTGGCAATGGCAGGATCAGCCCTGACCCTGGCCCCAGCTGGGACCCTGGGGCTGTTGGATCCAGCCCTAGCCAGGGACCTGGGGCTATTGGTGGAGGTGGCAGGAGCTGTGGCTGTCAGCAACAGGAACTGGATCCAGCCAGGGAACCAGGGCTGGATCAGTGCCAGAGATGGGGCCAGCATGGGGGGGAGGCTGGGCCCAGGCCCCAACTTTTTTGGGGGTCAGCAATGCCCCTCTAGGCAGCACCAAAGAGAAAAGAGAATCTCAGTTTAGCAAGCAGCGGTACCAAATAGAGAGTCAGAGACCACCTGAGGAGAATCTGGTATCTGATGAAATGAGACTTCACCCAAAAAGGCTCATGCAAAAAATAAATTTGTTAGTATTTAAAAGTGCCACAAGACTCCTTTTTTGTTTTGGGTATAATCAGTGGGTGAGAGGGGACGGGTCAGCAAGAAGATGCAGAACATGTTTGGTAGGAGTGTGCCTGTTGGGAGAGGAGGGAAGGGGAAGAAGGCAGGGACGTAGAACAGATTGGGTAAGAATCAAACCACACCAGCTGAGAGCAAACAAAGGGATAGACTCTAAGGGCAGGGTCTCAAACATGTGGCCCACGGGCCACATGTAGCCCCTAAACCTATTTCCTGTGGCCCACAACAACACTATTGTTACCAATATTTGCAATATTGTTACATGAAAAGGTTTCAATGGTGTGGCCCTCTGGCTAATGTACTAGTCCTCATGCAGCCCTGTACAAGTCCCCATGTAGCCCTTGTGATGATCTGAGTTTGAGACCCCTGTTGTAAGGTGAGACTATGAGAATGCTGGATGTGTCAGCAAGACCACGTCACTCCCTATGTGCTTTCCCAGAGGGAATGGGGGATGTGGAATGACCAGCATCTTTTTGGGAAGGCAAAATGCCACACCTCCCTCCCCACATGCCTTTAATGCAAACTGCCCATGTGTGGGATCCTTGTCTGGGGCTGCCAGGGGTCAGCACCCCAGCTCCCAGTGCTGGAACTAGGTATTTTGGCACCTGGGGTGCACCTGGGGCAAGCAGCATGAAAAGCACCCTCAAATCAAGCCATGAAATGGAGTCGCTTGACTTGAAATCACCCTCTAAAATACAGTGCCCGGGGCAAAGCCCTGTTCATCTTGCTCTAGTTATGGCCCTGCCCACTCTACAGGAAGCTTAAGCTCTCCCCTCTTGGCCTATGCAAGCTCTGCTCTTCCTCTGCAGGTTAGCAATAGGCACACGTTCACCAACCCCTAAGACCTCTAAGCATCTCCCTGAAGAGTCCAGCTCCTGTTCCACTGGATTTTCATAATAGTCCCAGAGTGGGTGCTCCCTAGTAGCCACACACTACTTTCACTTCGTCACTGCTCCACTTAACACGCAGCACTCATATACAGTTACAGAGAAAACAAGTAAAGTTTATTTAGCAAACGATAATGGATTGAGAAGTAGGAAGATTCAGTATTGTAAGCAAACAGATGACATATAAAATAAAATCATAACATGCATTCCAGACCCTAGACTTCTTTATTTAGATACTTTTCTGTCTTGTAGTACAAAGATCACCCCAAACCCTTCCAGTAAGTTACAGCCAGGCTTTGCTGTGATATGAGACAAGCCAAGCTGTCACCTTGTTTCCTGTGTGGAAAGATCCATAGGATGCTTCTGTGCACCCCCAGTTATACTCCCCAACCCACTGACATATCTTGTAAACTGGATGCCCTTCCTTCTGCCCCCGTCTCCTGGTGGTTTTTCCTATGTGCTCCTCTCTTGTCAGCTTTACAATCTCTTGATTAGGATTTGGCTCACTCTGTAAGTAGGGCTATACTGTGTTGAGGACACTGCACAACACACACTTGACAAGATGGAGAGAGAAAGAAATATCTCTTCCCTCCTGCCTGACAGGAGCACATTTATTACTTTCAGGTGAGCAGGCTTAACTCTCAGATCTTAAGAACATAATTTTTCAGTACAGATACATAACTGCTTAAATATCACCTATACACAGATGCACGCGCGCACACACACACACACACACACACACACACACACACACACACACACACATGCACCTTGCAGTGATTATGCCAACCATCCCACTACTGGCCATTGGCAGAGACCACTCATGCCTCATTTTAGTGAATTATTATACATACATCTCATCCAAGGGCACGGTCATAGCCAGAAGTGATTTTTCTGGCAGGGTCTATGACTAATGTGGGTGGGCCTGGGCCACATCCATCTTCCAGAAGCAGGACATTCAGGCAAGTGATAGGGTAGGCTGAAAGTGGCTGACGCTCCAGTTGACAGGTAGAAAGTTAAGTGTAACTCTTTCTACCTGGCAACTGGAGAGTTCAACATTCTGCCTGTCACGTTGCTTGCCTGAAGTACTACTTCAGATGAGTGATATGATAGGCCAAACACTGTCTGGCTGACACTCCAGTTACCAGGTAAAAAGTTAAGTGGAGTGTGGGTATAGCCGCTGCTCTACTTTATTTGATATATAGGAGCAAGCAGCCATTTGGGTGGGCCTGCTCTCAAAGTGGGTAGGCCACAGTCCACTGAGGCCCACCCACAGCTACGTCACTGTTCAGTGGATTCCTGTCAAACTCTATACACCTCTGTGCCCTCTGCTAGTTGGCATCAGGAGGTGGCTGGTCACACCCTGCCTTCTATAACACAACAAATAACCTCTGCTTAATGCAGACAGTATATTTTTAACAACTGTGCAAAGGGCTCTTCTCTCCACAAAGATGTTCTTCAGACAGTGGAGTGTGCAGGAAGTGGCCAGAGGCTGGCAGATCATTCTTCTGTCTCACTGAGTGAGAAACAGAGCCACAACTATGGCAGGGCCAATGGGGCAAAGCTCTGGGTGGCCAGGAGCGGCTCAATGGAGCTGCTCTATTAAAGGGGCGGCTTTGCAACTCCGGCTCTAAGCGCTGCTAATGGGAAGGGGCGCATTCTGATCAGAATGTGCTCCGGGCAGCAGAACACCACGTTACGGCTCTGGTGAGAAATGTACTGAAAGTGAGACCTCTTAGTAATATTTTGGGTAAGGGTTTGGATGATGTTAGTGACTTTGCCCCAATTTTAGGATGCTCCTCTTGATTGAGATTCTTTGAAGGGGCTTGATTGTCATAGTGCTGAGTGCACATCATCTGAAAATGAAACCCCTTTAATGTGGCAAAAGCTGGAAAACCAAAAAAGCAGTATTCAAAGTCAGTAGTTCCATCTGAATACCTTGGCCTATCAGTTAACTACCTGGTTCTCCCTTGAATCCTATGTCAAAATCAGCCAGTCAGAAGAGGGACTCAGATCTACTTAAACTCATTTTAAGCAACCCCTCAAGTGCTCAGCAAAAACTGCTTACCAACCAACCAAATGAGGAGAAAAGAAGAATGGCTACTTCCGGATACAAGGGGCAGTTCAAGCCTTTGAGAGACTGATCCTTGCACATTGTCCTAAACTTGCAGCTTATGCAAAACTCCACAGGCTCCTTTCTCCAATATGTTAGCCATAAAATGCTAAAAATGGAGCTATGCACTGTCCCATTTACAGAGGTTGGGACATCCTTCATTCCCACTGCCCTGTGAGTTTGTATTATCTCTGGGTAGAGGTGGGAGGGACTAAAGAGAAATTCTGGCCAGGCCGCCCCAACCTATGACGTTAATGAAAAGGGGCAGGTGTTTGAGGACTAAACAGAGCGAGAGATAGAGACAGACACAGAGACAGAAAGTGAAGGGAAATGGGTGGAGGAAACTAGGGAGGGAGACAGAAGACAGGAATACCAAAAAGTAAGAACAGGAGAGGGGTGAAGACCCGGGGTGAGAGGAAAAGCCCCAGGGCAAAAGGGAGAGATCATGGAGCTGCTTCTGTGGCTCTGGTCCCAGCTTCTGTCCTGCTGGAGCAAGCTTCCAGTGCTGGGCACAGGTCTCATCGTTTTTGCTTTGCTATTTGACTTCATGAAGCGCAGGAAGAAGTGGAGTCGCTACCCACCAGGGCCAGCCTCTCTGCCTTTCATTGGGACCATGCTGCAGGTCGATTTCCACAACCCGCACCTCTCCTTTAACAAGGTCAGTGTGGCAGAGGGGCTACCCCCTTTCACTGCCTGGGGCTGGAGAGTGGAGCACTGGTGAACAAGAGCTATGGTCTGACTGGTCATTAATCCAGAGGGGTTATTATCCCTCCGCAAGGCTTGTTTAATACAGTTAACAGTCCCAGGAGAGGAGGAGGTGCACCATTCCTAACTGGTTTGACTTTGCTCTTGCTCTAGGACAATATTTGGCTCCAAAGTCCAATAGAATTCATTGCTAATTTTGTGATGGTACCCGAGGAGAATGCTACCAGCTGTGTACCTGCATACATGTGCATAGCCGGATTGGGTACATGCTGACAATTTAAACTTCTCCTATGATTTCAGGTGGAAACACTGTAGTATGCTAAGCCAGCGGTTCTCAACCACTGTGTTGGGCCACATTACTGTGTCACCACTCAGCAGTAAGGGTATCATGGAAAGCTGGGAAGATGGCTGGATTTGGCCTGGGGGTAGTGGTGGTCTGGTGTGTCCCATAGGCAGGGCTGTCCTTGGGGTAGGGTGAGCAAGGCAGCCGCCCAGGGCGCCCCGCTTTGGGGGGCCCTGTGGGGCCTGCACTGCTGCCCCCCATGCTGGGGACATGTTTTTGGCCAGCAGACATAGGGTCGCTCAGCCCCTGCTCTGCCTGGGAGTAGCTGGGCTGCCTGCCGCCCTCCCCCTTGGAACCTGCAGCTGAGCTATTAGCTGGAGAGGAGAGGGAGGTTTAACTCTTTCCTCCTCCAGCAGCCGCTGGCAGCACCAACCCAGGGAGCACACAGCTAGGTAAATATTGGGGGGGGGTCTAGTGGGACCCTGAGCCTGAGCCAAAGGGGCAGCTGGCTGTGGATATGCCCCTGAACTCTTGGGGTGCTGGGTCAGGCCAGCAACCAGGTCAGTGGTAGTGGTCTGGGGACCTGGGGATCCAGGACTTCCCATGGGCCCTGGATCTCACCAGGCCCATGTGAGGCAGGTGGCCAGGGATCAGGCCCACCTGGGCTTTGGGTCAGGCCAGCAGCCAGGCTAGAGGGGGACAGAGGGGCTGGGGATCCAGGACTCTCCCTGGGCCCCAAGTCACATTGGGCTAGTGGGGGGCAGATAGATCAGGAACCATGCCCCTCTGGACCCTGGCTCATGCTGGTGGCCAGGTGAGAGGAGGATGGGTAGCTCAGGAAGCCCCACCACCACCAGTACCCCAGGATGGCAGGCTGGCCAGGACAAGGATTGACACCCCCCAGGGCAGGTGGTGAAGCCAGTGGGCTGGTGGGTAGGTATGGCCTGGGGTCAAACTCCTGCACTCCAGGCCAATGGGCAGGTCTCGCTGGGGTCCCCTCCCCCTAGTCCAGGTGGCAAGACTGGGTGGCTGGCAGGCAGGCCTGGCCAGGGATCCTGTTTGATCATTGATCACCAGCCATTTACAGACACAACTTTCACCTTGTATTTTGTTCTTTTCTTTCTGGGGTGGACCCTTGCTTTTGTGGGAGTTGTTTGCATTGCTTAGCCATTAAGGTAGTACTTGCATTTCATCAGGACAGGCTGGTGTTGACTGATTCCATCACAAACACCCTTCATTCACACATCTTGTTCACACATTTAAATGAAATTCCAGAGTATACACCTAAAACAAGTTTTATCAAGAATACAAAATGGAGTTCTAAATTCACAACATCGAGCTTTGTTGGACATTGGTTATAATGTCTATTAAACTGAGTTTGTTATTTCAGTTATGATATTAAAGAACAGATACAGATTTGCCTAACAAAAATAGCAAGGATTTTTGTGGCACTTAAAGACTAATAGATTTATTTATCACATGAGCTTTCGTGGGAGAAAATCTCATTTTGTCAGATGCTTTGAAGAGAGGGAACTTACAGAATGGGATGAAAATAAATGCAGGGGAGTGTGAGGCATGGGAGTGTTGCCTAACAGATGCTTTAAAGGCACATTCAATTCATTTTATCTATCTGTGTCCCTATACTGTGGCTGTAAAAGCTTGGCCCTACACTAGCAGGAAGAATACAGTTAGAGAAAGGAATTCCTTGAGTGAAGTATATGGTATTAACTTATACAGTATTGCCAGTTTTAAGAGATCCAAAATCACAAGAATGGCAAAAATAATTTTTTTTTTTTTGGCCCGAGATTATACTGTGTTTTTAAACTAATCTCTTGATGTTTGAATTCCCCATGCCCATCCCAGGGTGAATAGGTGACAGATAGTGTTGCCTGCCCATTCTCCCACAGATACTAGGTAAGTTTTCATCTTTTTACCTGTAACCCTTCTGCCAGGGCAGGCTGGCAGAACAAGGGCAAGGTTCTATATCTAGGGGTTTCCCAATGATGTGACACCACCAACCAGCTTGAGCCCCCACCCAGATTTCTGGGAATTCTGCACTGTTCCCTGGGCACCCCAAAGGGGTAAGGCATCCCTACTTGCAAGCACGAGTCTGAGTGTAGTCAACAGAACTTTAATAATAGTAAAATGTAATGTAAAAGGCCAAATAACAGAGATCAGCACTGATCTAGAAAATCAGTACAGAGTAAAGTTCCCAACAACCCACACCGCATAACAGAACATACAAGACTTAATGCAAAACCTTCCAACATGATTCCACATATCATAACAGCAAATGTAAACCCATTAGCAAAATCAGCACTGATCTGGAGAATCTGTGCTAACTAGGCTCCCAACCCACCCTAGAGTACATAGAGAGTGTCTTTCATGCCAACTGTCTGCCAGCTCCACCCACTGGTCTCTCACACCACCAAGCTCACCACTCTCCACCAGCTCCACCCACCAGTCACTCACACTGCCTAGCTCTCTGTTGCCTCCTCCATCTGCTGCTAGTCTTCAGTGATTTCAGCTCAGAGAGAGCATTTCCTTTCTCTAGTCATTTCAGCTCTTAAACCTCAAGTAACTGCAAACAGATACTTCTATTAAAATAACAAAAGCCTCAGAAAAAGAAGCCTAACCAAATCTATCATTTGACAGTGGGACTGTTGGGGGGAGGCAAAAATGCCTCAGGCACTATTCCAAAAGGAGCTACGTAAACCCCAACCCTGTCATTCAACTTTTCCAGGCTGAAACATAGAATCATAGAATCATAGGGTTGGAAGGGACCCCACGAGGTCATCTAGTCCAACCCCCTGCCAAAAAAAGCAGGACCACTCCCATTAGATCATCCCAGTCAGTGTTTTGTCCAGCTGGGACTTGAACATCTCCAGAGATGGAGATTCCACCACCTCCCTAGGCAACTTATTCCAATGCTTCACCACTCGCCTAGTAAGGAAGTTTTTCCTAATATCCAGCCTGGACCGCCCCAGCTGTAACTTGAAGCCATTGCTTCTCGTTCTGCCCTCTGTTACTACCGAGAACAGTCGAGCTCCCTCCTCCTTGGAGCAACCCTTCAAGTAGTTGAAGGTTGCTATCAAATCCCCCCTCAGTCTTCTCTTCTGCAGGCTAAATAAGCCTAGTTCCTTCAGTCTTTCTTCATAGGGCTTGTGCTCCAGCCCTTTGATCATTTTGGTTGCCCTCCTCTGGACTCTCTCTAATTTGTCCATGTCCTTTTTGTAGTGGGGAGCCCAAAACTGGACACAGTATTCCAGATGTGGCCTCACTAGTGCAGAATAGAGGGGAATGATCACATCCCTCGATCTGCTGGTAACACTTCTTCTGATGCAGCCCAGTATGCCATTGGCCTTTTTGGCAGCAAGAGCACACTGCTGACTCATATCCAGCTTCCCATCCACCATGACCCCCAGGTCCTTTTCTCCAGTGCTGCTATTTAGCTGATCACTCCCCAGCCTGTAGCAGTACATGGGGTTTTTTCGTCCCAAGTGCAGGATTTTACACTTGTCCTTGTTGAACCTCATGAGATTCCTCTTGGCCCACTGCTCCAGTTTGTCTAGGTCTCCCTGAATCCTGTCTCTGCCCTCTAGGGTGTCTACCGTTCCCCCCAGTTTGGTATCATCTGCAAACTTACTAAGTGTGCAATCTATCCCATCATCCAGATCATTAATGAAAACATTGAACAGAACTGGCCCCAGGACCGACCCCTGGGGCACACCACTTGTTACTGCCTGCCAACTTGACATGGAGCCATTGATTCCTACACGCTGAAACCGTTGTTCTAGCCAGTTTTCTATCCACCTTACAGTCCATGCATCTAACCCATACTTCCTTAATTTGCCAATGAGAATGCTGTGGGAAACCGTATCAAAAGCCTTGCTAAAGTCAAGGTATATCACATCACCGGCTCTTCCCGCATCCACAAATCCAGTCATCTCATCATAGAAGGCGATGAGGTTGGTCAGGCATGATTTACCCTTGGTAAATCCATGCTGACTGTTCCTGATTACTCTACATTCCTCCAAGTGTTTCAGGATGGATTCTTTGAGAAGCTGCTCCATGATTTTTCCAGGGATTGAGGTGAGGCTGACAGGTCTGTAATTCCCTGGATCCTCCTTTTTGCCTTTCTTGAAGATAGGTACTATATTTGCTTTTTTCCAGTCCTCTGGCACCTCCCCCGTTCGCCACGAGTTTTCAAAGATAATGGCCAACGGTACTGCTATCTCATCAGCCAGCTCCCTCAGCACCCTCGGATGCAGTTCATCCGGCCCCATGGACTTGTGCACATCTAGTTTCTTTAAGCAGTCCCTAACCTGACCTTCTGTCACCAAGGGCCTCTCTTCTTCTCCCCAGTCTACCGTACCTAGTGTAGTGGGCTGGGAGCTGACCTTGCTTGTGAAAACTGAACTAAAAAAAGCATTGAGCACTTCAGCTTTTTCCTCATCCTCTGTCACGAGGATGCCTGCCCCATTCAGTAAGGGACCTACACCATCCCTGATCCTCTTCTTGTTATTGATATACTTGTAGAACCCCTTCCTGTTATCCTTCACATCCCTTGCTAGTCGCAACTCCATTTGTCCTTTGGCCTTTCTGATTTTATCCCTGCAGTCCCGAGCAATGTCTTTATATGCCTCCTTATTCATCTGTCCTAGCTTCCACTTCCTGTAAGCGTCCTTTTTATGCTTCAGCTCAGTGCAGAGCTCTCTGTTAAGCCACAGTGGGCGCCTTCCACATTTGCTGTGCTTTCTCCTTATCGGAATTGTATCTTCCTGTGCCCTTAGCAGGGTTTCTTTAAAATGCACCCAACTCTCTTGGACACCTTTCCCCTTCAGATCAGCCTCCCAAGGGATCCTGCCCATCAGTTCCCTGAGGGAGACAAAATCTGCTTTTCTGAAGTCCAGGGTCTGTGTTTTGCTTCTTTCCTTCTTTCCTTTAATCATCAACTTGAACTCAATCATTTCATGGTCACTGCTACCCAGGCTGCCATTGACCTCTACTTCCCTGATAAATTCTTCTCTATTTGTGAGCAGCAGATCGAGAGGAGCAAGGCCCCTCGTCGGTTGCTCCAGCATTTGTACCAGGAAGTTGTCCTCAACACTCTCCAGAAACTTCCTGGATTGCCTGTGCACTGCTGTATTGGCCTTCCAGCAGATGTCAGGGTAATTGAAGTCCCCCATGAGAACCAGGGCCTGTGCTCTAGAAACTTCTGTTAGTTGTACACAGAATGCCTCATCCACTTCCTCCTTCTGATCTGGTGGTCTGTAGCAGACACCTACCACAACATCCCCCTTGTTGCTCTCCCCTCTAAACTTAACCCACAGACTTTCAACTGGCTTGTTTCCACTTTCATAATGGAGCTCTGAGCAGTCATAGAGCTCCTTTACATATAGTGCTACTCCTCCCCCTTTCCTTCCCTGCCTGTCCTTCCTGAACAGTTTATACCCATCTATTGCAGAGCTCCAGTCATGCAAACTATCCCACCACGTCTCTGTTATCCCAATCATGTCATAGTTCTTTGTCTGCGCTAGTGCTACTAATTCCTCCTGCTTGTTTCCCAGGCTCCTTGCATTTGTGTATAGGCACCTAAGATACCCAGCTGATTGCCCTACTTTCCCATTTTGACATTCAATTCTATTGTATCTACCTCCCTGGATTTTCTTTTGGTGTTGACCTCCCCCACCTGCCTCAGGCATTAGGGCTTCATTAGAGCATCTAAGAAAGTTATTTGATTCCCCCCGCATGTTCCAATTATCCTCTCTTCTATCCCTGGAGTTACAGTCCCGGCACCCCCCAAGTTCCATCCCATCCCCACATGCAGTGGTCTCTCTTAAAAGTCTCTTTTTAACTAAGAGTAGCTTTTACCCTTTAACTCTGACAGATTTGAAACAAACAGAGAATAGCAATTCACAAAAGACAATATTTTGTATTTCCCTTCAATAGAATTACAGATATTGACAGATTTGTGATCAGATTAACCCCAAGTACCATTAGCCACTATGCCTTTCACCCAGTATGCTAATACCTAATTGTGCTCTTTGTGTTCATGCTAATACAGGACCCATGAAGATTAGTTACCCGCCCTCCCCGCCCAGAAGCTGTTAGGCACAGCTTCTAAGCCTACCTTACATCCCCATCTTCTATGTTTGCTGACTCTCAAGTAAATCTATGGAACTTCCTATGTCTTGCTTCCTCAGAGCTCCTATGTGATCATTGTAAATGGCTGGTGATCAGACATGACTTTCATCTTGTATTTTGTTCTTTTCCTTTTTTTATTTTCCTTCTGGGGTGGATCCTTCTTGCTTTTGCCATCCCAAGTGAAATGGACTTGTTTGCCTCATGGGTTCCCTACTTCCCCCACCTGGTTTGCATGCACCTGTAAGCTAGGACCAGGCCAGAGCCTTTTTAAATTTCCTGCCCTGCAGCATGCCCAGGCATTTGACCTAGCGCAGGAACAGCATGAGAAATTGCAGATGCTGGGCTGCCTTCCCTGGTGCCTGCCACCCAGCTGCACTTCTCCTCTTACTCTCCCGACACCCCACTCTATCCTTCCCTGCTCCCCACTCTCATGCTGCAACTCAAGGTTGTGAGGAAGGCAAGCATCACATCAAAGCTCATGGGAGGGGTGAGATCTATTTAAAAATCTTGAGACCCACAGCAGTAGATGTGTCTACTGTGGGTCAGCAGTGTGGCATCTCACATCTGGAAGTGGAGCCGTGTGCCAGCTGCTCACCCAGATGCCATCAACTTCCCCAGTGTATGAAGAACCTATGCAAGTTGGCTGGAAGTCCCAGGGACCGTATGATCCATCACCCTCCTTCCTACTCCTATTTGCGGAGCTTCTTGGCTCCTGATATTCAGCAACAGGAACCTGGAGGGGTTTGGGAAAGATGAGCCTTGTCAGACACTCCCATTTTGAGGCATCTGGCGAAGTGGGATTTTTCTGCTACAAACACCTGAGTGATAAATAAATTTGTCAGTCTTTAGAAGTGCCACAGGACTCCTTGTTTTTTTTGCTGAACCAGACTAACACGGCTACCCCTTTGGAACTTACAATATAAGGAAATTCATTTCTCTCTGGTCAGATCCATTCATTCAAAAGTGTCTCTCGTTTGGGCACTCAGATGCAAGCACAACAGCCTTTCATGTAAATCACTAGAAATAATTAAGAGTCTCAGCAAAAGGGAACAAAACTCTGATCTCCAGCTACACAGCTTCACAATACAGTATGTTTGCTGGCTGTGTCTGTGCTCAGGGTTGCCTACCTAGTTGTTGCAAGTGAGTGCTTTGCCCTTTCCCAAAGCTTGCAAAGACTAAATCATGCAGAACCACCCCTAGGGTAGGTGGAGTGGGGCAATCGCCCAGGGCCCCACACTTCTGGGGGCCCTGCACTGCCCTGTCCCCACACATCCAGCTATTCCTCATCTGGGGGACTGGGTGAGCCAGCCAAAAGTGGCAGCTGGCTTCAGCACTCCCAGTCCCCTCCCCCGCCACAAGCACTGCCTTTGGGTCCGTGCCACGGGCAACAGGCGTGGTGGCGGAGGGGACCACAAGTGTTAAACATGGCTGTCACTTTTCATTGGCTTGCCAGGTCCCCCAGATGGGGAAGAGCTGGTGCAGGGTCAAAGGGACTTGCCCCTCCCCTGGGCTGGCCAGCCCTGCCCCCCCCAGTGTCGGGGTGGGGTGGGGTGGGGGGCTGAGTGGGGGCCCCTCAGAGAGCGATTCACCCAGGGCCTTGCACCCCCCCCCAGGGACAGCCCTGAAGTCATGTTTTGTTTTGTGACTGTAGTTGCAAACTCCAGAGGCCCCTGTTCTAGGCTGGCACCATTCAACACTCCAGTCAAGAGGAAACTGGGTGCAGTTCTTGTTTTCACCAGGTGGTAGCAAAAGCTTTTGCATTTCCAGATTCTCACAATGCTAACACACTTTTGACCTGTAGCTGCCTTTAAGTCCGCATTTTTAGTAACAACATATTCCCCTTTCTGTCCCTGTTTCCATTTCACTCAATTTCATTTTGCTCTCTTCCTTTCTTCACAGAACAGAAATGAAAAAAACCCTCCCTTTAATTTAGATTTATTTAATTATTTAAAAATTAATGCTAGAAATGGCCTGTAGATTGTATTATCCACCCCTCTACTTTCTAGTGGTGTGCTCCTGACGGCTTTATCCAGTTTTAAAGACTAGCAGTGAGGCTTTTGTCACTTTCCCTGGGAAACTATTCCACAATCTTTTATATTTCTGTCTTAAGGGGTACAGCTTGATGGCCAAAGTAAATTTTCCATTATTTAATCTCATTTCATTACTCCTTCACCCAACCCTAAACAATTTTCCTCCATCCTTTGCATTTTGGACCTTTAAATACTTGAAAATAGTAACCACTGGGCCCCTACCATAGATATTTGACTAGTCCTCTATATATAAAAATCATTTTATCTCTCCTTATTAATCAGCCCATTCAACCACTAGAGCTCTTTTGTTGCTTTTCCCTGAATTCTCTCCTTTTTAATTGGTATTCTTTTGCTAATGAGGTGAATACCCACAATGCTAAGCACTTGTACAGAATCTGGTTTGTCAATGCTGTATAGACAAGGAAGGACTCATCTGTTTGTGCCACAAGGCCTCTTTGTGTAGGCATCAACATCAATGAATAATAGCAATGTAGTCTAGAGAAAAGTTACTGGAGAAAAACAGGGATGCAATTTTTTTTTCTTTTTGTATTTTTCACATACACATAAAACTACTACTCGTGATTTTTGTGCCTTTTAAATTCTTGTTATAGAAGGGCAGTTTGGTTTCACCCAATTGTGTGTATAATCCTCAGGAAATTCCACAAATAATAGTTGAAAAAAAGGTAAAAGTTGGAAGCTGCCCTGACTATCTGATGATTGCTTTAAACTGTTCTCCTCTAAGCTCTGCAATGCCTGTCCTGTAATGAGGGCCCAGTAGACCTGGTCATTGCCTTCCTTAGGCACAATTTGTGCCACTGGGGTGCTGCAAAGTGGTACCAGAGCTGCCATGGCCAGCCAAGGCATGTTAACTGAAGACAGAGGGATAATCTGATATTTGCATAGCAATTCCTACAGTGAGCTCTGCAGCAAAAGGGAATAGGCCAGAGTTTCCCTGTGGCCTGCAGATCTCAACTGCTGTAACTGTCTCTCATGGTCATTGACAACATAAATTGAGTCAACAGTGTGCCCTTGTTGGCAAAAAGGCCAAAGGCATATTCGGCTGCATCAGCAAGAGTGTTGCCAACAGACTGAAGGATGTGATTATTCCCTTCTATTCAGCACTGGTGAGGCTGCATCTGGAATATTGTGCCCAGTTTTGGCCTCCCAACTACAGAAAGGATGTGGACAAATTAGAAAAAGTTCAGCGGAGGTCAACAAAAATTATTGGGGGACTGGGGCACATGACTTACAAGGAAAGACTGAAAGAACTAGGCTTGTTTAGTCTGCAGATAAGAAGACTTGGGGGTCTGGGGGGATTTGATAGCAACCTTCATCTACTTGAAACGGTGCTCCAAAAAGGAGAGAGCTAGGCTAGTCTCAGTGGTGACAGAGGACAGAACGAGGAGCAATGGTTTCAAGTTGCAGCAGGGGAAGTCCAGGTTGGATATTAGGAAAATCTTTCTCATTAGGAGGGTGGTAAAGCAGTAGAATGGGTTACCTAGGGATGTGGTGGAATCTGCATCTTTGGAATCTTTTAAGGCCTGGTTAGATAAAGCCCTGGCTGGGATGATTCAGTGGGAGTGGTCCTGCTTTTAGCAGGGGGTTGGACTAGATCATGACCTCGTGAGGTCCTTCCAGCCCAATGAGTCTATGAAAACTGCCTCACTTTAGAAAGGTCTCCAGGCTAATCTAAATTACTCAGGAAATATCACTGGACTGGCACACAGATTAGGAGAATCCAGGGGTATCTTAAAGCAGTGGTTCTCAACCTTTTGCAGGTCATGACATGTTTGGCAGCATATTGCAACACTACAGGACAAACCCTCTCCCTAAGCCCCGCAAGCCAAATCTATCCATCTCCCCAGCCCTCCATGACACATTTACGGCTGTGTGGCAACACAGTGGTTGAGAACGACTGTTTTAAAGAACTTTGCACTACTCTCTACTTAATTGCACCACTCAATTGTTGGCGGCAGGGAAGGATCATGGTTAATAAGTAGAAAACTCAGTTTTGCAGACAAGAACTGAGAAGCATGACTTTATAAATGAAGACAAATTCCAAAAGGGCATCTGTGTTACTCTATTTCAGCCACAGAAACAAGGAGTCCTGTGGCACATTAAAGACCAACAAATTAGTTTATCACAAAAGCTTTTGTGGGCACTATCCTACTTCATCAAATGCATGAAATGGAAACTGCAATATGCTACATGTGTATTCAAACAGAGAAAGGTTGATCACAAGGTCAGTTCAAACAGTTCCAGGCGGATAGTCTGCCTCAGCAAAGTAAACAAGCTGTTTTGATTCAAATAGTTTGGAAGAGGAAAGCAAGAGCTGAGAAGGGCAATAGAGGGGAAATCACTTTTTGTAATGTTAGCCATTCCAGATCTGTGTTCAAACCTAATGCAAAAGTGTCTAGTTTGCATATGAATTCCAGACCTGCAGTTTCATACTGGAGTCTATTTTTCAAGATTTGTCTGATGAGGTTCTATAACTAGCATTTTTTTTTACAGAATGTCCAGGTAGATTGAAATGTTCCTATACTGGTTTTCTGAATGTTACCTTTCTTGATGTCTGATTTGCACAGAGGCAGCCCAGTGTGGCCAATGTATATAACAGAGAGACATTGTTGTCACAATGGCACATATCACATTGGTAGATGAACAGGTGAATGAGTCCCTGATGGAGTGGATGATTTGGTTAGGTCCTATAATGGTCTTACTTGAGTAGATATGTGGGCAGAGTTGGCAGGGGGGTTTGTTGCAGGAGTAGGTACCTGACTTAGTGTTCCTGTTGTATGAGGTGCAGTTGCTGGTATTTGCTTAAGGTTGGGGTTGGGAGCTTTTTGTAAGCGAGGACTGACCTGCCTCCAAAGGCTTTGAGAGAGTGAGGGATTGTCCTCCAAGATAGGTTGTAGATCTCTGATGATATGCTAGTAAGGTTTTACTTGGGGGCAATGTTCCCTCTAAGCTCATTATACAGCTGATCAGATTCTAGATGCAGCTGAGCAAGTTTCCTGCCAGTTCCCTGATCCCCACTGGGCCCCTTCCCCACTGTCCACTGGCTCCCTGAGTCCATCCATAACTTGGTCAGCTGCATCATCAGCTTAGAAGGAACACTGGTTCCTGGTCAGGAGACCCATCCCATCATCCATGCACAGCGGTGCGTACCGCAGACAGACCAGCAAATACCCCATAATCTACACACAGTGACTTACACTTACACCCAGTCCACACACAGCAACCCAAACCACAGATGCACCTGCATCCATCCCATCATCCAGGTGATCTGCGTTTCATTAGGGTAACTTGGTACCACTGTGGGGTTCCACTGCAAAGTGGGCTCTGCCACACAAAGCAGATAACACCCTCACAGCAACAAAAGAGAAATTCTCCTGACCCAGGATCACTTACTGAGGAAGAGGAACTAGCCACAAAAATTCTTCAGCTAAGGAAACAGCCTTAAAGATGTGAAAGGTACAAGACTGGTGGCCTCAGGTCCGAAGGCCTTTTTGCCTTTTCCCAGCCACAGAACAGTTAGGCTGGAGCAGTAGCGGAGCAAATTTCCACTGCTAGCCCTAGAACTGATCTCAGATTGCAGCATAGAGCAGCATCCAGGGCTCATTCGGCCCTTTTTCGAGATTGTAATCAAGAGGGCCAAACAAGGACTGAAATGGTCTGGTTTCACCTGGCCAAACAGTCATGATGGCACTGTCTGGGGGTATCTATCTGTCCAGTGCCACTTTAAATGCTGTGACTTTTAGCAGGGCAATGGAAGGTTATCAGAGACAGGAACAGAGCATCAAAAACTGCCTTCTGTGTAACACAATACAGAAATGACTCTCCAGTAAAGTTCCTTGAGCAAGAGGAAGCAAAGGCTAGTGTGCAGCTGGTAATAATTTTGAGCTCTGGAGGAAACAGCAGGGAGTTTCCATGTGCGCTCCCCCCACTCAAGGAGCTTCTTCAGTACTGGCTCACTCATACAGTGCCTCTCTCACCACCCTCTGGTCAAACTTGCTTAGTCCTTCAGCTTGGGTCCTAGTTTTGCCAGGCTCTTTAACTAAGTAGGACTTAGGAAGCACTGTGCAGTTCCTTCACATATGACCAGTCCTCTGCTCTCCATGGCAAAACAGTGAAATCAACTAGAATGAACAACATAGGAAGCAGGGCAGAGACATCTCCTAGAAATGTATGCAAGCTGACCAGGGACTAGATGGTAGTATGAGACCTTGGGCAGTGCTCTTTTTGAGCAGTTGAAGGTTGAATATTTGGCTGTGGAGCAATGTTCCCTCTAAGGGGAGAGGGCAGCTGAGCAACTCCGGTTGCTTGCTGCGCTCCCCCCCCCTCCTGCGGGGCCCCCCGTGCAGCACCCCCCCCGCTCCTGGTATCGTCCCCCGCTCCCGCTTGCCCCCCCCAACTTACCTTGGGGCTGGACTGGAGTCAGAGGGCCCAGCCACAACTCCCGGGCCAGAGAAGCTCTACAGAGCATGCCCAGATTTTCTGGGCATGCTCCGTTAGAGCTTCTCTGGGCAGGAGTTTTCAAAACTCCCAGCCCCAGAGGAGTTCTGTGTAGGGACTCTGGCTGCTGGCAGTGCGCTGCCGGCAGCCTTCGCTGCACTGGCAGCTGTGGCGGGCTGCGCTGCAGCACGCCAGCGCAGCTTAGAGGGAACATTGCTGTGGAGCACTAGCTCCCTGGCTATGTGGCGACTATGTGACCATAGATAAAGACTTCAAAGCCCCTACTTCTTCTCAAACCTGCCTGCTGGCTTCCCAATACCACAGGCCTTCCCTGCCAACTCCCACATCATTTCCCATCCCTGAGACACCCCCTCCCCAAGAACTGCCCTTCCCCCTTACCCGGCCATTGGAGCAGAGCGGCCATGGCACAGGCTGGTCCCTCCGCCCTGAACATGCTCTGACTGAGCATGCTCAGAGGCTCTGAGCATGCTCATGGTGGGAGTTTTAAAAGTTCCCAGCCTCGGGCAAGCTCTCTGTTAGCTGGAAGCCTAGATCTTCCAACTGGATAGGGACCAGGGCTGCCACCTGTGCACAGCCAGCATTGTTCCCTGCTCAGGTGTGCAATGGGGGCTACATGCCCAGCCACCTGTGCAGCTTAGAGGGAACATTGCTTGGGGGATATCTATGGACTGTTTCTGTGCAAATGAAAAATGGACACAAATCAGACATCAAGAATGGTAACATAGCCTATGATTATGAATGGCTTACAGTTGTCAGTATCTGCCCCAGGCTGTCAAAAACGGGGCAGATGCCTCAAACTGGTGGCATGGTCCATATGTAGATTTCACTAAGCCAGTAACTAATGCAAACTCCTGGATCACTATAAGTGTATTACCATGGAATCAGACTGTCAGTTTTCTATATAGGTGCCTCCTTTCCCAATTGGTTCCCCTTTTCCTAATCAGGCTAAATCCCACCTCCCTACAATATCATCTTGTCCCACACAGAGACCCTGCAGTTCTAATCTAATTTATCATGTGTGTGGAACTGGAAGCATTTCAGAGAATGTTACCCAGAGCAGTCCTGGGGGGGGTAGGGGGAATGGGACAGAGTGACCACCCTGAGCCCCACAGTTACACTGGCCTCGTGCTGCCCTACGCCATGCTGCAGTGCTGCCTGCTCCACCCTCCCCACTGCCTTTCGTGGCAAACCGAAGGCAAGGGATGGAGTGGCAGCACAGAACCAGGCTTCTGGGCTGGCCCACCCCATCCCTAGTATAGAGCAGCTGGCTCAGGGGCGGGGTTGGAGCGCAGAGCTTGGCCTCTGGTCTGCCCCCCCGGCCTCCCCAGCACAGGTGAGAGGGCCCAGGGGCCCCCATAGGCCAACTGGCCATGCACCCCCCCCCCAGGACAACCTGATGCTACCAAGGCAGTCCTGGACTCCAGTCTGTAACCTAGCAGCCTGAATTTGGCCTCCGGGACCTCTCTCCTGTCCTTTCCTATGTCATTGGTACCTATGTGAACCACAATTACAGGTTCCTCCCCAGAACTGCACATAAGTATATCCTGATGACTCAAGAGATCCACAGTCTTCCCATCTGCAAGGCAAGTCACCATGAGGTTCTCCCGGTCATCACAAATCCCGCTTATCTGTGTTCAAATGATTGCAGTACCCTTATATTCCTTGAGCATCTTGATTGTCTGGTGTCCCCCATTCCTATGGCCTGTCTTTTCCTGGTAACTTGAGTTCCCTCCCCCAAAGAGGTATCTGTGAGAAGACACTATGACATCATCTGGAAGGAGGGTCCGACTATGGGATCATTTCCCTCTGCTCCAATTTGGTGTTCTCCTCCCTTGACATTTTCATTCTCCTCAACAGAATAGAGGCTGTCTGACTGGAGGTGGGGTAATATCAGATTTCATACATTAATCAAGGTTGGGCGTGTCAGTGCTTGAATGGGATATCTCCCAGGCAAACCATATGCTGCTGAAAGTGTTATAGAAGACACTTTTCTCTCTGAGGTAGTGTTTGAACCAGTGCAACAGCATGGCTTGAAGGAATAACGTAAGCATGGATGTGCTGTCACTGAAGACACCAAAAACGGTTCTGACTCCTTGTAGCCATTAAAAATTCCCATGACATTTTCACAAGACCCCTGGCCAAATTTCACCTTGGCTATTTATGTTCTGCTGATGTAAATTCTTCCTGCATCTTCAGTGGCAGTGGTGATGTTCTTTATTCCCTGTGTACGTGGCTGCATAGTGTTACTGTGAGTTTTTCCACTCCAGAAAGGGCTGCAAGATGATATTTTTCTGGTTCACTTTCCAGTAAAATAAAGCGTCATCTAGATTCCAACAACATATTTTTCCTTCTTTCTTCCCTTGGCAGCTGAGTAAAAAATTTGGAAATATCTTTAGTCTTCAGAACTGCTGGAATAATCTGGTCGTACTGAATGGATTCAAAGCAGTAAAGGAAGCATTGGTACAGAAATCAGAGGACTTTGCTGACCGACCAGTCTTTCCTATATATGAGCATTTGGGCTATGGAGTGAATGCTGAAGGCAAGTATTTTGGAAACCAACCTACTTCTCTGAGAGTACTGCAGGCTTTATCCTTTGAGCTGCTGAAGAAATGGAAAGGAGACTTAGGTAGTAAGCTGCCTCTCTCTCTTGTCCCTCTGCTGACATCATTTGTATGGATAGCATACATGCAACCCTTCTGCTAGGGCAGATTGGAAGAACAAGGGCTGGTTCTATACCTGGGGGTTTCCCAATAATGTAGCATCACCAACTGGCTCAAACCCCCACCCAGATTTCTGGGAAATCCCGCACTGTTCCCTGGGCACCCCAAAGGAGTAAGGCTTCCCCACTCGCATGCATGAATCTGAGTGTAGTAAACAGATTTTTTAATAGTAGTAAAAGAGTATAAAGAGGCCAAATAATAGAAATCACTGCTAATCTAGCAAATCAGTACAGAGCAAAGTTCCCAACAACCCACACTGCATAACAGAACATACAAAACTTAATGGCAAAACCGGCACTGATCTGGGGAATCAGTGCTAACTAGGCTTCCAACCAACCCTAGGGTACATAGGGAGTGTCTCTCACACCAACTGTCCATCGGCACCATCTACTGGCCACTCACTCCATTCAGGGGCACTCATCTGCTGGCTCCACCAACCAGTCACTCACACTGCCCATCTTGCCTCTGGCTGCTCTCACCATCTGCTGGCTCCTTCATCTGCTGCTTCCCATCAGTGATTTTAGCCCAGAGAGAAGCTTATCCCTAGTGATGTTAACAGAGAGAGAGTTTGCTTCTCCCTCTAGTAATACTAGCTTTTAACTTTAAGTAGCTGCTGCAATAGCTATCTCTATTTAAATAACAAAGGCCTCAGACAAAGCCCAGCCAGAGCTATCAATAGACAAGAGAAGCAATAGGAGAAAGAGCAAAATAGCCTCAAACCCCCCACCCCTGTCTTTCAACTTCTTTCAGGCTGAAACATGCAGTCACCTTTTCTACAAATCTCTTTTTAACTAAGGGTAGTTTTTACCCTTTAACTAACCCAAACAGATTTGAAACAAACAGAGAGTAGCAATTCACAAAAAAGACAGTATTTTATATTTCCCCTCAGTAGAATTACAGATATTGACAGATTTGTGATCACATTAACCCCAAATACCATTACCCACTATGTCCTGCACCCAATATGCTAATACCTAATTGTTCTCTTTGGCTGTGTTCACACACAGTGCGTTATTTCGATACGGTTGTTTCAAAACAACTGTATATCGAAATAACACTTATTTCAAAACAACTTATTTCGAATTAACAAAATGTTAATTCGAAATAAGGAAAAAGGCGGGAAACGAAATAGCACGTTCACCCTGTGAACGTGCTATTTTGCTTCCGCAGGGAGCTGCAGGCACCGGCAGCATTCAGCACTGGGCAGCGCTGAAGCCCGCCAGTGCCTGCAGCCCGGCTGTGCAGGCGCTGGGCAGGGGACACCCCTCAGCACCTTGGCCAGGGTGCTGAGGGTTCCCTGGCCAGGGTGCTGAGGGGGCACCCCTTGAACTGTTGTTTTGGAACATCTTGTTCCAAAACAACACGTTCGCACGGCATTGTTTCAAAACAACCATTGCGAAACAACGTTGTTTCGCCCACAGACTAGGTTTTACTTGTTTCGAAACAACGCAGTTGTTTCAGAACAACGGCTTCCCGTTGTTCCGAAACAACCATGCGTCGTGTGAACAGCTGAAACCTTATTTCGAAACAACCTCTGTTGTTTCGAAATAAGGAGGCTATGTGAACACAGCCTTTGTGGTCATGCTAATACAGGACCCAGGCAGATTAGGTGCCCCCCCTTCAGAAGCTGTTAGGGTTCTAAGCCTGCCTTGCATACAAAACTGCTCAGTTGTTGTATCTCTGTTACTGGAGTCTGCTCCTGAGATTTCAGCCTAGCCCAGCAGCCACAGTAAGATGGGGATGGTAGCTGGATGGGGCTGAAGTAAAGAGAATCAAGCTGCCTCACAGAAAAGGGGAGGAGAAGGGGTTGAGGAGAGTCTTCCAGTCAAAGGAGGCATGAGCTCCTTTAAATAATCAACTGTCATAGGTTACATAGGACTAAGTTAAGGCTATCTTCTCTTCCTGTGACACAATATCCTTTGCCTGATCAGTTGGCTGGTTGTATAACCACACTAAAACCTCTGATGGCCTGTTACAGCTCATCGTGAGGAATCATGCTGATGAAATTGAGGGTCTCCTTCCTGATTGCAGCAGTGCTAGAAATACATGGCCATTCTGAATTGTTAAGCAGAATTTATAGGCTAATCAATACCAAAGGAATGTGGGGGAGAGTAGAAAGAAATACCATCTAACAGGGAAGCTTGTCAAGGTGGTCTCATCTCTGCTTATCTGAAAGCACTTTCATAACAAAGATTAGACCTGGAAAAATATCTTCTCAGTCTCTGTACTCTGGCCAATAGGTTGTTCCCATAGACTCAAAGGTCAGAAGGGACCAATATGATCACCTGTTCTGATCTCCTGCACAATGCAGGCCACAGAACTTCACTCACCTCCTCCTGCAATAAACTCCTAACTAACCTATGATTAAGTTCTCAAATCATGATTTAAAGACCTTACAGTACCAAGAGTTCACAAACAATTGAGTCATGCTCCAGAGGAAGAAGAAAACCCCCCACAGCCTTTATCAATCTGCCCTGTGGAAAAATTCCTTCCTAACCCCAATATGGTGATCAGTTAAATGCTGGGCAAGTGTGCAAGACTCATCAATCAGATCCCTGAGAAAGAATTCTCTGTAGTAACTCAGAATCTACCGCATCAATCATTCCATCGGCATATCTACCATGAGGAGCCAAAGATCAGTCAGTTGTCAAACTAGGCTGTCCAATTATACCATCCCCTCCACAGTTAAGTTTTGAAACTGGCTACTTTTCTTTTTTCCCACTGCTTCCTTTGGAAGGCTATTCGAAAACTTTATTCCTCTGATGGAAAGAAACCTGCATCTAATTTCAAATCTAAATGATGGAGAGAAACCTTTCAAGTTCCTGATGGTCAGTTTATATCCATTTGTTCTTGTGTCAACATTGGGCTTGAACCTAAATAATTCCTCTTCCTCCTTGATATTTGCCCCTCTGATGTATTTACACAGAGCAATCATATCTCCCCTCAGCCTTCTTTTGGCTGAGTGAAATAAGGCAAGTTCTTTGACTCTCCTCTCATAAGGCAGGTTTTCCATTCCTTGGATTATACTAGTAGCCCTTCTCTGCACTTATTCTGGTTTGAATTCATCTTTCTTAAACGTGGAGGACCAGAACTACACGCATCTTATAATATATTTTCCAATGCTTTGTCAAATCCAATTTTAAATGCCTTGTAATGGGGCATCCATTGTTCAATAGTCTCTCAAAGGAACTAATTTAAAAGATCTAATCATTGGGAAACATTTTCTGACATCCAACCTGAGGCTCACACAATCCACACAGAGAACAGATTAACTCCACTGACTACATGAAGTTATACCAGCTACCAGTCTGCTCTGAATTTCATCCCAGTGCTTGTAGCTATATTTTGGACCTCCTTGAATAATTCCACTCCTGCATTAACAATCTACACATATGAAAGATGCAATAATATCTCCCATTAGTTGCCATTTGGTCAAGCTGTACTTACCAATAGTCCCTTTTATCCTTTCTCACAAATCAGTCCCTCCCACCTGTATTTTGTTTCTGTCTAATGATTTTTTGTTGTTGTTGCTATTTTGCTATTTTCGTTGCTATTTCTATTTTGTTGCTGTTCAGCTCCCCACAATTTGTCTCTTGTTTATTAATACTTTCCAGGATTGGTGACTGCAAAATATGGTCATACCTGGAAGGAGCAAAGGAGATTTGCACTCTCCACCTTGAGGAACTTTGGGATGGGGAAGAAATCCTTGGAGCAGCATGTGATTGGGGAAGCTGGAGTTCTGTGCTCTGTAATATCTTCTAAAGAAGGTTTGTCACACCCACAGAGACAGGGCAGGGGACGAATGTAACTCCCATGTGCAAGAAAATGAAAAAATAATATGACTAATTTTGAAGGAAGGAATAATAACAAAGTATCTCACATTTCTACATAAGGTCTTTAATCCAGAAGGATACTAAAGTGCTTTGAAGACCAGATCATTCATATAGTGCTGTTATGAAGTAACATCTGTGGTCAAACCTGACAAACTCTTTTAACATGACAAACAAGGAGTCATGTGGCACCCTAAAAACTAACAAATTTATTTGGGCATATGCTTTTACAGGATAGAATCCAATTAATCAGTGGATTCCAGCCCATGAAAGTTTATGCCCAAATAAATTTGTTAGTCTTTAAGGGGTCACAGGACTCTTCGTTGCTTTTGCTGAAACTCACTCACATAGCTACACCTCTGGAACTTTAACATGACAGTTTGTGATCAGAATTAAACCCCGCATCCCTCATCATCATCAACTGAAAATGCAAGGGGAATTTTAGATTTGTAATATGTAATTACCTCAACTGGAATTTGGTGATACCACTGGCACTCTTCCAAAACATACTAATGCTATCACTTTTGTGTTACAACTTAAAAAGAGCATCTCTAGCAACATAGAACATCTGTCTTTACACAGGAGTCACTGGTTCAGAACTGAGACAGAGACAAGTGTCACTGATTGAACCCTCAACAGAACCCTGCAATTCTTAATTTTTTCTTGGTGGTCTGTCTTCCAAGTATTGACCAGGCCCAATCCTGTTAGCATGTGAGACATGGCAAAATCTTTAAGTTTCCAAAGTTACGTGAGGATGGACTCTCCCTGGTTTGTTCTGTAATCTTGAAATGTTAAATGCTCTTCCTCAGTTTGTTCCATGCAGTGAGGGACAAGCTGTATTGATGTTGCAGCCCCTGATGGCTTTGGCTGGCCCTCAGGGACAGTCATAGGGATTCTGGGGCCCACATCAAAAATCAAGGATGGGCCCCCACAAGCCATGCGGGGGCCTCATCCTTGATTTCCCCCCTCACCCAGGACCCCACCAGCCACTGACTGCTCCCCCCCAGGGCCTGTTCCCCCTGATGGACCCTCACCAACCTCACGAGGACCCCTTGTCAGACTCCCCAGGACCCTGGCAGCCGCTCACTCCACCACTGGGGGGCAACTCCTGGCTGCTGGAGTGGCATGGGGGCCCCTCACCCCCAATGTGGTCCTGGGCAGCTGCCCTCATTGCCCACCATCTAAGACTGCCTATGTTGGCCCTATATGTTTTCCAGGTCGTCCTTTTGATCCACATTATCTTATAAACAATGCGGTTAGCAATGTGATCTGTTCCCTTGTCTTTGGGGAGCGCTTTGACTATGACGATAAGAAATTTCAGAGGCTGCTGCGTCTAGTTGAACAGGCCTTGAAAGAAGAAGCTGGATTCCTGCCCCAGGTAACTCAGCATATATGATTTGGTCAGTAAGATGATGCCATTTGATTGTTCAGGAAGACTGTATTTTAATAATTCCTTTCTGGGAGTCATGTGCTGTGGTTCTCTCTCTCTCACTCTGTTGCCCTAGTTTCTTACGGTAGTGCCATGGTTGCTGCACATCCCTGGACTACCACAGAGAGTCTTTCGATGCCAAAAGAAGGTCCTGGACTTCATAGATGAGCTGGTAAAGGAACATAAGGCGACCTGTAATCCTACCCAAAGGAGAGACTTCACTGATGCTTTTCTACAAGAGATAGAGAAGGTAGGACAAGACTGGCAGTTGTGGATCTCTTTGGCTATGTGACCATATTAGTGTTAGGAACACTTCCTGTTAACTTCCTTTGTTGTAAGGCAACCTTAAAGTTCACATGTAAAATCCTATTGCTAATAGAACTTTTATGAGCATCTTACAGTGCTAGTTCTTCTGGTTTTTCACTCAGCTTAATGAGTTCATGTCTCAGAAATCAATTCACGAATAGACTGATACTTGGAACTTTAACTTTGTATTGATATCGCACATAGGGCCTAATGCAGGGTCCAATGAAGTCAAAGGTGAAATTTCCATTGATTCTAGTGAGTGTCATGGGTAGATTTGATTGAAGGCAGGAGAAGACAACGCCTTTTATGATTGGCTGTGATGGTCCCACCTCTTTCCCTGCCCTCCAAGGTGGGAAGACAACTTGTGCTCTTTGCAGCATGGTTCCCTTAGCTGTCCAGGAACCTTACCTGCATGGAACATAGAAAGCTCAGCATGCCATGCCTTCAGACAATGTGAAACTGACACCAGCCTTCTTAATTTCTCTTATCCAGTCCAGTCTGTGAATCTGAATCTGCTCCCAGACTGCCTGCCCCTAATATTGCTGTCAGATGGGTTTTCCTTTCCCCTTGCCTCCCAGTCTGGTCAGTAACCAATTAAGAAATCCTTCTCCCTTCAAAAACACTCATTTGTTTTCCAGAGATAAGGAAAATGGTAATATAATGTAACAAAGAAGCAGTATGGCTTGGTGTTGAAAGGAGAGCAAGGAATGTGAAGATTTGAGTATTTATAATGGCCCTGTCACAAACTTGCATTGTGACTTTGGACAACCAGTCATTTAGTGTTTGGACTCAAAGGGAGTCTTTCTATTGATTTTAAAGGGGAATCAGACTGTGCTTCAGTTTCTTAATTCAAAAACAGTTATAATACTTGCCTGTCTCAGAAGAATATTGTGTAGCTTACTTCATTGCTTTTTGGTTAGGTGCCTTAAGGTCATCAGATGGAAAGTTGTTTAGAAGTACTGTTTCCACAGTTAACCTTTCATTGATATGCATGCCTCCTGGATCACAGGAAACTGGGATTTTATGGGACTCTTCCTCTCACTGATGCTTGAGCACATTGCCAGAATAAGAAAGTGTTTTGGGGGGTAGCAGGAACACTAGGGCCCACTCCCATCATCACTTTTCAAAGTGAGAGGCAAGAGAGCTAGACGAGACAAGATGCCACTAGCGCAGCTTTGTGCTCTGTGCAGAAGATGGGCCATTCCCTAAGTCAGAGGCAGCAGAGCTATGAATGGCCATGAGAAATGGATCCTCCTCTACCTAGCCAGAAGCCCTTGGGAGTGTTTCCATGAGGTACGAAGCAGGCTGGTGGTGGCAATTAGGAGCGGGGGTGGGGAGGTTGGCTGGGGTTGATGGGAGAGGCAGTATTTTGGGGAATGTTCAGTGCTGTGAAGGTGTCTGGGGTCTGCCAATAGCAGTGGGGGGGGGGGGCAAAACAAGCATGTGAGATGGGGGAGGAGAGAGGAGGACTGGCAGAATAAAGGCATTGCAGCAGCATAAAAGCCAGAGCAACACCAAGGCAGGAACAATTCTGTGGAAACATTTGGCTCAGGACAGAGGTTACACAGTCACCCACCCTGTCTTTCTGATAGGATATGGAGCTTCATACCCAGCTCACCTTCTTTCACATGGCTGTCTGCACCCCTTCTTCTGTGGTGTTTTGGTTTACCTTGGGTCATTGGGGTTGCCATAGTGATTGATGGGTGTTTTAGTTGTCGGGAAAACCAGCTAAACTAGTTTCAGTTTTGCTACAATAAAGATTCAGTATGAATCTCTGCATATGCTTGTTCTATCATCCTTACTGTACAATACTTTGGCAACTAAGGATGGGACTGAGTAGAAGCACTGAAAAACCTGAAGTCAACATAATGTAAGAAAGGAACTTTTTCTTTACTATTTATGTGTTGTGCCAACTGGAAATCTGAGCAGTTTGCCTGAGGGTGGGTAGGGCAGTTTACTAATGGTACAAGTGAAATATGAGTTCTGTGCCTGACAGAGAGTAGACTGGAGATAACAATCCCAAGAGGACACCAGAGCACCATGGCTTCACTCACTGTACCTCCCTACCCCCCGCCATGGCAGTCAATGAATTTGCAGACCTATGAGCTACTTATACTGTGCGTTTTCAGAATTTTGTGATAGCAAATGATATAACTGATGAAAAGAAGATGCCAGTTTTCTTCACTGTTATAGGAACAAAGACCTATAATTTATTATGTAATTTGCTTTATCCTCAGAAGCCAGAGGCAAAGATCTCACAGTGATCTAGTGGAAACTGGGGGCACATTTTTCTCCAAAATTTCTGGTAATAGCAGAAAGACACAAGTACCACCAAAGAAACCAAGATGATGGTGAATCAGTTGTACAATTTGTAGCAGCTCTGAAGAAGCTGGTGGAACACTGTGATTTTAAGAACATGTTAGAGGAAATGCTGTGTGACAAATTGGTATGTGGCCTGCACAGTGAACCAACAAGGAAGCTTCTACTAACTGAAGCCAAGCTTACTTTATAGAAAGCCATTGATATTGTGGTCTCCATGGGATGGGCCACCCAAGACATGCAACAAATCAGGGCCGGAGTGCATAAGGTATACACAGAACCTACCCACAGGCAGAGGCATTGCTGATGCTGGGCACACAGGGCCCGTGCCCCAAATCTCCTTGGCAGGGCTCTGAATGAAATTTCTTCAGCAGCACATGAGCAGAAGCATGGTTGCCTGGGAGGATGGAGCTAAACTGTTCCTGCTCAGCCCATGAGCTCCAGAACATGCTGCATGCAGCCAAGGAGTCAGCTGGCGTGCACGCAGACTGCCTCCGACAGAGTGGGAATTTGAAACCTACTTGGGAAATGCATCTGTTGAGAGGCTGCCCTGTGCAGAGAAGCCGGCGGTGGGGGGGACAGGCTGTGTCTTGCCCCGAAGGAGGAGGAGATCTTAGAAGGGCCAGCTGAGGCCATAAGAGGGAGGGAGGATCCCAGTTCCCAGCCCCTTCCACTGAAGCCTCCTCAGCAGACTGACTGTGCTGGGGCAAAGGGAGGAGCAGGAGGAAAAGCCAGTTCCTGCCCCTGCCTGGCTTCTGCGCTGCTGAGGGAACTTGCTGGGGATGGCTGCTGTCTCCTTGGAAGGCAATCAGCAGAGAATTAAAACGTGCAGTGCTCCTTGCCTCTACTATCATTGCAGCAGAGGTGCCCCATATATCTCCCTCCCCAAATGTTTTTCTATGGCTCACAGTTCACAGCAGGTCCCTACAGCAGTGGTTCTCAACCAGTGTGCCGGGGCACACTGGTGTGCCGTGGGAGTACCCAAAGTGCACTGCGAGCATGCTGGAGAGCAGGAGTTAAAGTTCCCTCCCTCCTCAGCCCAGCACCTGGGCTGTGCAGGGCTGGGAAAAGGGAGGGGTTAAAGTAAGGGGGAAGGCACTGGAACACAGTTCTGTGGCCCCTTATTTTTAGGCAGGCAGCACTCTGGCCCCCTAAAAATAGAGGAAGGCACTACAACGGGGAGTTCCATGGGTCCCCCTAAAAATAGCAGAAGCAGTCCAAATGCATTGTTCAGGTGGCTCCACCTTAAGCCCAGCCAGCAGAGAGTTGGGGGAGACTGGAAATGTGTGAATCTCCCCCTGCAGGGAGGAGCAGCTTGTCAGCTAGCCTGCAAACAGCTCAGGTATGGGCTTTGGGGGGGGAGGGTTGCTGGGGGTTGTGTGGGGCATGTGGGTGTGTAGCAGTGGTGGGTAGGAGAGGCTGTGTAGTAGAGGGTATGTAGCTGGGATTGTGGGGTGGGGTTGGTTGGGGGTGTGTGTAGTTGGAGGATAGGGGGCTGTGTGCATCAGGGATGTAGCGGGGGGCTGGAGGCCTAGTTCTGGCCCCTACAGGGATGGGAGGGTCCATCACAGGCAGTAGGGCATTGGGGGAGGGGAGGACGGGACCCACTGGCGTGGGACGGAGCAGCAATGGGGTAAGGATTTGCCCTGAGTGGCAGGGAGCCATTGTGGAGAAGGGGGAGGTGGGTGCTGCACAGTGCCCCCCTGCCCTATCTTCCCACTCCCCAGGTTCCCCCATCTTCCCACAAAGCCACTCTTGTTCTCCCTTCCTCTCTTGCCACCCTTGTGCTGTTCCCCACATTGCTGCCCTTGTCCTCTTTTGCCACCCCTGCCCTGCTTTGCTCCCCCCACTCACTCCTGCCACTGCACACGACTCTGACCTCCCATTTCACCACCCCTGCTCTGCTACCCCTACTACGCCACATAGCAGCATTTCCAAAACAGTCATGATTCATGAATATTCATGAGTAATTTAAGTTAATCTGAATATTTATGAGTTTTTTTAATGGTGGTGTGCCTCAAAAAATTTGAAGGTGTCAAGGTGTGCCATGGCAGAGAAAAGGTTGGGAACCAGTGCTCTACAGACAGGGTGGATACAGGTGCCTGTGGATTATTCTGTAGTAGAAACCACAGGGTGCATTCCTAGTATATATTTCCATGAAAATAAGAAGAGCTTACTTCTGTTGCCAGAGCAAGCCTTCCCCTACCACTACAGGAGGGTGTGGCCTCAGAGCAGGTGTGTCAGTCCCAGTCTGCAACAGAAATGTAAGCTGTGACATACAACTGCCAGGGATTTCCATTGGGGCCCCCCCCCCCACCAAACCCATCAGATACCTCCCTGAATTACCCCAACACTCCCCCCCCCCAGGTGATAGCAAGTAATATGCAATTATGCTAATTTGGTCATTGATTAGAATGACTGAACTGAACTCACTAGGCAGGCAAATAAAAAGAGTCTGTTGGTACTTTAAAAGACTAATAAATTTATTTCTTGCGTGACCTTCTGTAAGAGAAGATCCCACTTTGCCAGATATTTGAAGATGGGAAACTACAGAATGGGAGCAAAATAAATGCAGGGGAGTGTAAGTCATAGGATCAGGTTAGAGTGTTACAGCAAATCAAAGCAGTAATTTGGATTTGAACAGTGGAATACAGCAAGGAGTTGGGATGGCGAGGAAAAAGCAAAGTTACCCCTTTTGAGAAAAACACACAGTCTCTGAGCCCTGAGTTGGTGGTGTCAAACCTACACATGAATTCTTCTAACTCCAGTTTCTCTTTGAAGCTGTTTGAATCCAAACTACTGCTTCTCCTTCGAGCGCTGCTCACATCATTCAGTTACAGGTGTCTACATGCCACAGTGCATGGTAGCTCAGAAAGTCTTTAGCATTCGCCTGTCAGGTCAGGGAGCATGGCCAATGCCCCCTCCATGATGCGACCGCGGCTATATAGGTGGCCGTGCCCCTGACCCTCCCAGTTCCTTTTTCCACCATCAGCGTAGGTTTTAGATCAGCGTAAACTTGCAAACTGCAAGTGCCTGTCTTCACGTGAAATTCAAGACACCAGGTTTCAAGCCATGCTTAGGGTGCTACAAGGCTTTCCCAATGGACGACCCGCACAAGAAATGTCTCACTTGCCTGGGTGAGTCTCACCTCATGGCGGAGTGCCCCATTTGCTGGTTCTTCAAGCAGAGGACTCGGTTGGAAAGGGAGCGCTGCCTCCTCTTGATCTTGGGGAGTGGAGCCACCACTCCCAAAACTGGCTGAGCCACAAGCACTCTGCCGGAACCCTGATCAGTCTGGGCTCAGGACCTCTGCCACCAATCATCGGTACCAAGCTCAAAATCTCAACCCGCAACGGTACTGCCCCAGCACCAAGCTCATCAGTCACCGGGTAGCCTCTCAGCCACCCCAAGAAGGGTACCAACACAGGCAACCCCGACGGCCCACCATGGGCACCCTAACCTGGCCCTGGTGCAGAAGTCAAAGAAAAGGACTAAAACAGTGCCATCCTCATTGGCACCGCAGGGCCTTGTACCGCCCCCCCATGGTACCGACATCAAGCCTGGCACTGACGTCCAGCCTGGTACTGCCAGTCCTGGTACTGCCAGGCCTGGTACCGCTGTACCCGATACCGCCAACTGAGGAATCAACGTTGATACCGACACCGGCATGCAGCTCTACGCCATCTTCCAACCCGGTACCAACAACCAGCCCAACACCGGGCCCAAGCACGGCACCTCCCAACCCTCCTCTGGTACCACAGTCTAGTACAGAGGGGGAAGAAACACCTCTCCATCACTCCTCTGAAGAGCTATCAGTACTGGGCTCCCAGCCATCAGGAGGAGGGTCTTCCAGATCGTCCTCCGAGGACCACTTCCCCCCTCCACAGGAGGAGTGCCCGAAGAAGAGACTTTGTAAGAGTTCCGTATCTCCGAGTTCAAGGAGGTCAAACAGACCATGGCTGCAGGGAGAGATCTCCACTCCCCCTATGGCAACGCCTCTAACGAGATCACCTCATAACGAGTGGACCCCCAACTGGCTGAACACAGCAACCGATGACATCTTCTCTCTTTACACCCGGTCGCCACTGCCTGGAATCCTCGGATTTTTCTAATGATGAACCTGACCCCGACTCTACATAACATAGTAGATCACGGGCCCAATCCTCCTCTTCACTTCACAAGTGCCTAATTGACATGTCCGGTGACAACGAAGGAGACCCCCGCATCGAGCAGGACCTTCTCCGCCATCTGGTGGCAAACTTACAATTGAAATTGGGAGTAATCCAGGAAGAGGATGACTCCCTCTTCGATGCATGCCGCAGAGGCCCCCCCCCCCCACCCCCCCCCCCGTGAGTGTGGCAATTCCCTTGCATTCGGGAGTATACCACATTGTCCAGGAACGCTGGCAAATGCCTTCCTCAATCCTGCCAATGTCCAAAGTTGCTGATAAGAAATACTATGTCTCCCCAGAGGGGTTTTCCTTCTTGTTTCATCGCCCCACCCCAGGATCCCTGGTGGTTGATGCGGTAAATCAAAGGGAGCGACAGGGCCAGCCGAGTTCCACGCCCAAGAACAAAGAGGCGAAGAAGCTCAACCTTCTGGGGAGGAAAGTTTACTCCTCTGCTGCTCTCCAGCTCCATATTTCCAACCATTCAACCCTAATGACACGCTACATCTTCAACCTGTGGGAAGCCATGTGAAACTTCCACATGGCCATCTCCAAGGAGCACCTGAGAGACTTCGAAGCAATGCTGGAGGAAGGAGAGAGGGCATCCAGGGATGCTCTAGTGGCAACCTGGGACGCAGTGGACACGGCTGCCCTCACTATGGCCTCCTCAGTCGTCATGCATCAGTTGGCCTGGCTCCAAGGCTCTGACCTATCCACGCAAATGCAGCAGATTATTCAGGACCTCCCCTTTGAGGATTCTGACCTCTTTGCCCCATCCACAGACCTGAAGCTCCACAGTATGAAGGACTCGAGGGCCATGCTTTGATCCCTGGGGATATACACTCCACAACCTATCAGGCGCTCAATGAGGCCACATCAGCAGCTCCAGCAGCAGTTACAGCAGATAAGGAAGCAGCAGCTTCAACTGCAGAGTCAGTTCCCGACATCTGTCCAGCTTCCCCAACACCATCTTGGGGACTTGGACAAGGACAAGACCCACTCAGGTAAAGGGGGAAAGCTCAGTGCCTCATAGTTGGGAAGGTGCAGGCAGGGACCTGACCACTCATCTGGCTGTAAACAGCATTTTTGACAGTCCCCTCGAGGGCGGTGATCCAGGGCCCCTGTTTTCCCTCCACCACCTCTGCCACCTCGGCCCCCAGTGGACCCATATGACATCAGACCAGTGGGTTCTCAACACAGTGGCGCGAGGATACTGTATCCAGTTCCTTTCAATCCCTCAGGACAGGAAACCGCCCCCTCGTGCAGCATCAGGGAACCGGGAACTGTTAAACAGGCTCAAGGCCAAATGACAAAAACTCCTCTCCCTCGGGGCCATAGAAAAGGTGCCGAAATGAGAGTGGGGAAAAGGGTTCTACTCCTGCTACTTCTTGGTCTTCAAACCCAACAGGGACCTACAGCCTATTCTAGACCTTAGAGCACTAAACAAATATATAAAGAGAATAAAGTTCTGCATCGTTTCCCTGCCCCAGATTGTCCCCTCTCTCTCCCCAGGAGACTGGTTCGAAGCCCTTGACCTAAAGGATGCTTACTTTCACATAGCCATCTGACCCCACCACAGACAATTCCTCAGGTTTGTGGTGACACAAAGCCACTACCAGTTCACCGCTCTCCCTTTCAGGCTATCGCTAGTTCCCAGGGTGTTCACAAAATGCATGGCATCGGTCACAGCATTTCTGTACAGGAGGGGCATATAATCTACCCCTACCTGGACGATTGGCTTATAGTGGGCACGTCAAGACAACAGGTGCAAAACCATGTCAACTTGGTGGTGAAACACTGCAAGTTTCTTGGCTTCCGCATAAACACAAAGAAGTCCAAGCTCTGCCCCACTCAGGACACAGAATTCATCGGGGCATGACTAAACACTCAACAGGGCACGGCGTCCTTGCCCCTCTCAAGATTTCAGTCCATTTGCACCATCATCACGGAACTGCAAGTGCGGGTGTAACCACAGCGCGCCGGTGCATGTAGCTTCTGGGACACATGGCGGCAGCCACCTCGGTAATCCGAACAGCGAGCCTGAGGATGAGACCTTTCCAGCTCTGGTTCACCACGATGTTTTGGCCATAGAGAAACTGTCTGGACAAGGTACTCTCGGTTCCCCAGTATGCCCTAGAGTCCCTCCAAATTTGGAGGGATCCCCACTTCACAATGGGGGCTATTCCATTTAGGGAGCCCAAGCCCTCAGTGACCCTGATAACGGATGCTTCGGACTCAGGTTGGGGAAGCCCACCTGTCCGGGGACCTCTCTACACAGGGTGTTTGGAGCCCCTAGGACAAACTCCTCCACATAAACGTGAAGGAGCTCCAGGCCATCAGATTGGCCTGCACGACCTTTCTTGACAAAATCCACGATAGAATGGTCCAGGTCCTCACAGACAATACAACGGCCATGCTTTATACCAACCAGCAAGGGGGGGGTTTGCTCTTCGGTTCTATGAGAGGAAGCATCCAAGCTTTGGCAATTAGAGATAGACCATCACTTTATGCTGACTGCCTCCCACCTCCCTGGGGTAGATAACGGCCTAGCGGACTCACTCAGCAGAAAACCCCTAGTGAATCACAAGTGGTCCCTCCACCACAAGGTGTTCTCCCTGCTGATAAACAGATGGAAACCCCCCCCCCCCAGGTGGACCTATTTGCCACAGAACAAAACCACAAATGCCCTTAATTTTGTTCCCTCCAGGGTCAGGAGGCGGGGTCTCTCAGCAAAGCCTTCCTCCTCAGTTGGTCAGGGGCCCTGATGTATGCCTTCCTGCCATTTCCCCTGATCCATAGAGTGCTACTAAAGGTCCTTGCTGACCAAGCAAACATCATCCTGATAGCTCCGGACTGGCCCAGACAACACTGGTTCCCGCTCCTGCAGGACATGTCCATAAGGACCCCACTCCGCCTACCTCTGTGGGCGGATCTCCTAACACAGGACTTGGGACACCTCCAGCACCCAAACCCAGATCTCCTACATTTGATAGGCTGGATGATCTCTGGCTCAGTGAGAAAGAGAGGTGCTGCTCAGATAGAGTTAAAAAGGTCCTGGTGGGCAGCAGAAAACCCTCCACCAGGTCCACCTACATTGTGAAGGGGAAGAGCTTCTTCACTTGGTGCTGTGGCAAAAAAATAGACCCTATCTTTGCACCAATCCATACAACTCTGGACTATCTCTTAGACCTAAAAGAAAAAAGCCTGTCGCTGTCCTCATTGAGTCCATTTAGCAGCAATTTTGGCCTTCCACCAAAGAGTTGATGGTGCTCCAGTCTTTTCACACCCCATATCTCGCAGCTTCCTGAAAGAGGTGGAAAAGCTCTTTCCCCACCCTCATAAGCCCACCCCTTAGTTGGATCTAAACGTTGTGCTACGGGCTTTGACAGAGCTGCCCTATGAACTCTGGGATTCAGCTCCTCTGCTAGTGTTTGACCCTACCAGCAGGTTTGAAAATTTGGGGATCTTGGGGGGGCAATTACTGCACAAGTAGGGTACCCTTTAATCTTTATTAAAATGAGTGTGGGTGTCAGGTGGGTGATGGGGGGTGTATGTGTGGTGTTTGTCACGGTGTTTCCAATGGGGCATTGTGAGGTGCTTAACTTTGTGGAGTGGGACAGGTGGGGGTGGGTAATGAGGACTCTCTACAGTCATAAACCTACTCAATGTAACTTAAAAGATGCTCCTATGACAGGAATAGAAGGGCGGGTGCAAGGCAAACTAGTATGCTGCAGTGGCAGAGAGGAGAGGATGCAAACGGGGGGAAGCAGGATCACCAAGGTCAGAGGGGCCTAAAGAAGGGGAGGGCAAGCGGGCTGGGGACACAGGTGGGGGGCTCGGGGCAACAGGGGGAGCAAGAGGGGCTGGGCAGCTGGGGACCGGAGAACGGGAGCAGGGAGTTGGCAGCAGCTGTGGAGAGGGGCTTAAGGGAGAGGGGAAGTGAGTGGGGGGGGTGAGTAGGGATGGCAGGACGGAGACACATGTGGGAGTTAGGGCAGGGAGACAGAGGCACATGAGGGGTTTGGACAAACGTGGGGTTTTGGGGAAGCAGGAGGGGCTGAACAGAGGTTCGGGGATTTGAGAGGGAGGCAGAGGGTGGCTGGATGGCAGGGAAGGGAGCAGCGGTGGAAGAAAGGGAAAGAAGGGAAGGAAAAAAGAAGGGAAAAGGGGGAGCAGGAGTGGCAGCAGCGGGAAGCGGGCGGCAGCCACGGGGAGCCAGTAGGGGCCCGGGCAGCTGGCAGGGTAGGCAGCAGCCGTGGGGAGCAAACAGCAGTCATGGGGGCAGGCAGCAATCACGGGGGCAGGCGGCAAGGAGACCACAAGAAAAAAATGGCGGCTGGAGAGCAGAGCGAAGGGGAGAGTTGTGGGGAAAGCAGCGGCTAGGGGTGCAGAGGCAGAGATGGGGGCCGCGGGGAAAGGCGGCAGCTAGGGGTGCAGAGGCAGAGCTGGGGGCCGCGGGGGAAAATCAGCGGCTAGGGGTGCAGAGGCAGAGAGGGGGGCCACGGGGAAAAACGGTGGCTGGAGAGCAGAGCGAAGGGGGGAGTCGTGGGGAAAGCAGCAGCTAGGAGTGCAGAGGCAGAGATGGGGGCCACGGGGGAAAAGCGGTTGCAGAGGCGGGGGGGCCGCGGGGAAAAGCGGCAGCAGGAGTGCAGAGGCAGAGAGACAAAATTGGGCAGGAACAGTTTATTCGGGGGGATTACACACGGGGAGAGCAAAGCAACTCAATACAACTGTACAATTCTAAGGGTCACAACCACGGGGAACAATTTTATAACCAGTAGACTAACTTAATCGCGATTCCAAAGGTAGCAGATCAGGGGAGACAATCAGATCAACAAAAGCCAACAAACTAATACAACTTCCAGGGCAACAAACCAAAGGGGACAGTCTTCTAAACTACCAAAAAACTTAACACAGTCCTAAGGTACCAAACCAAATGATACAATGTTGTGCACTATGTTAACACTTTCACAGTTCACAGATTATGTTTAGACAATGTTGCAACTTATAGTAACACCTTTTTCCTTATAATAAGAGAAGAGAGACACAGGTGTGGGGAGAAAGATACAACTTAGTATAAGGCAGTGGCAAACAGCTGCAGACTTGGGAACTTTAGAGCAGTGGAAAGAAAAGTTACAGTGAGGTGAGACAAGTAAGAGAGGCAGCAATAAAAGTTAGACAAACCAGCCCTTAAAAGCTGGGGCTTGTTAGGGCAGAAGGAGAGAGAGAGAGCAGTGGCAAGGCAGCAATAGAAAAAGGAGAAACTTTTACTGAGAGGAGCTGCAGGGGCAAACTCTTACCAACACCACTAGCAGCAGCAGAAGCATCCCAGGAGAGAGAGAGGGACTCGTTACTCGGCTGGCAGTTCAAAACGTGGGGTACACTCGGGGAAGAACTCGTGAGCAGAGGAGGTCAGCATCTGGGTGATCAGGCCAGGCAGGATATCAGGGACCGTCCTGCCTGAGCCCCCCAAGATGTGAGCTTTTAAAATGTTTTTTCCTGCAAGTTCCCTGATTACAGGGAACGTGGAGAACAAAGGTGATATGAGTCATACTTTCAGTGTCATAAAGGACCTTGCAGTCAGGCAGTGCCCACCTATGCCAACCCCAAGAAAAACATGGGGTGACAACGGCCATCTAGTTAAGTTGAGGGGGCCATCTGCTCCCCTTACATTCCTTACATGCTTAAGTGATGGCCCGGGAGGGGCAGCCATCAAATCAATTCAATGAGTCACAAACAGTGATATCCTGCAAGGTGGCTTTCCTGGTAGTGATCACCTCAGATAGAAGGGTTTCGGAGTTGTAAGCCCTTTCCCCCGAACCCCCATATACAAAATTCTTTCCAGAAAAGGTGGTCCTCCGTCACCATCCTTCTTTACTGCCTAAGGTGGCCACTCCCTTTCACATGAATCAAGAAATTTGCCTTCTGGTTTTCTATCCTGACCCCCAGGTTACAGAAAACTAGAGACAGTGGCACACCTTGGATGTGAGGAGAGCGCTCCTAATTTATATTGCGTGCACACATTCTTTTCACAAGACCTCCCAGTTGTCCGTGGTGGTTGCCAAACGCATGAGAGGCTCCCCAGTGTCTTCGCAATGCATTTCCAAATGGATTGTAAACTGCATCAAAGACTGCTACAGAAGGTCAAGCATGCCCCTCCCAGGGACTGTGAGAGCCCACTCTACCAGAGCTCAGGCCATCTGGATCACTGAGATGGAGGCTGCCATGTGACCGAGGAGCTGCAGGCACCATTGGGCTGTGGTCATGGGGGACGTTTGCAGCTCCAAAATGATGGTACAAATGGACCAAAATCTGGAGTGGGGTAGGAATGCTAACCCCTTGAGGGCATCTAGGTGTGCCCCTATGAACTTTATGTTTTGGGACGGGCAGAGCTTTGACTTCTCTTGGTTTATATGGAGGCCCAGATAGTCGCAGAGCCTCACTAATGCTTTGATGTGGAGCTCTACCTGGGAGCTTGATTTCCCGACTATTAACTAGTCATCTAGATAGGGGTAAATTCTTACGCCTTGTCTGCACAAGTATGCCACGACCAGCGCCATGCACTTCGTGAACACCCTGGGGGTCAGGGAGAGCCCGAAAGGGAGAGAGGTGAACTGAAAGCAGTTGTTTGCCACCATGAACCTTAGGAATCGCCTGTGGCGGGGCCTTATGGCTATGTGAAAGTAGGCATCTTTCAGATCGAGGTCCGCAAACCAATCCCCAGGAGACAGAGATGTAAGGATTTGTGATAGGGAACCCATGCAGAACTTTATTCTCCTTATGTGTTTGTTTAAGGATCTTAGATCTAGAATGGGTCGAAGGTCCCCGTTGGATTTCGGAACCAGGAAGTATCAAGAATAAAATCCTTTTCCCCACTCCTGCTTGGGAGCCTTTTCTATGGCTCTGAGGGAGAGGAGTTTCTGACATTCAATCTCAAGAAGCTAGGACAGTTCCTGGTTTCCGAGGGATGAACAAGGGGGCGGTTTTCTGTCCCAAGGAATCGAAAGAAACTGAATATGATACTCCTTCACAACTCGAGGACCCACTGGTCAGATGTGATGTTGGCCCAGTGATGTGTGAAGTGGTGTAAGCGGTTGGGGACTGGTCAATTCATGGATTTGCTGGCCATATGGTAACCATCAAAAGCGCTGTTTCTTCCCCAACAAGCGTTCAGAGGCCTGCCCACGCCTAACTGATTGCGAAGCGTGGGACTTCTCACTCTTGCCTGAACGGACCTTGTCCTTGTCCATGTCCCCAAGGTGGAGCTGGGAAAGGGGGAAGGACCTCGGGAATGTATTCTGCAGTTGGATCTGTTGTTTTAACTGCCGGAGTTGTTGTTGGAGGAGTTGATGAGGTTTTAGAGAGTGTCTGTTAGGTTGCGGGGTGTAAATTCCCAGCTACTGGAGCGTGGCCCTTGAGTCTTTCGTGCCATGGAGCTTCACGTCTGTGGGCTCGGCGAAAAGGTCAGGGCCTTCGAATGGGAGGTCCTGAATAGTGAGCTGCAGCTGTGGAGGTAGGCCCAAGCCTTGTAGCCAGGCCGAATGACACATTACTACAGTGGATGCCATCGTATGGGTGGCTGTGTCCAAGGCTTCCCAGATGGCCATCAGAGTGTCTCTGGATGCCATTTCTCCTGCTTCGAGCATCATGTCAAAGTCTCTAAGACGATCCTTCGGGATAACAGCATGGAAGCCTTGCATTACATTCCAGAGGTTAAAGATATACCTTGTCATAAGGGCCAAGTGGTTTGCTATGTGCAGCTGAAAGGCTGCTATGGAGTAAACCTTCCTGCCAAGCAGGTCGAGTTTCCTTGCCTTCTTACTCTTACTGGTGGAACCCAGTTGACCTTGTCTCTCTTTCTGGTTCATGGCATCGACAACCAGTGACCCCAGAGTGGGGTGCTGGAACAGAAAGGAGAATTTGTCCTGAGGGATGTTGTACTTGCGGTCCCCGACCCGGGATACGGCGGGGATCGAGGACAGGATTTGCCAGCATGCCTTGACGGTGCTGTATACCCCTTCCTGGAGTGGTACTGACACCTTAGCAAGGTGGAGCCCTCTGGCCAACATCAAAGAGGGGATTCACCTCCTCTTGGATGACCCCGAGCTCCAGGTTCAGGTTGGCTGCCATACGGTGTAGCAATTCCTGGTAGGAACGAGAGTCCTTGTTACAGTCAATTGGCCTCTCGAAGGTATATTCATCGGATGAAGAGGAAGAACGGGCCCGTGATCTACTCCGACATGTGGAGTCGGGATTGGTGTGTGAAGGGGACCGGAGGGAGCGGTGCAGCTAGGCTAAAGTATCGTCGGCGGCCATGTCCAGCCAGTCGTGTGACCAGTCATTAAAAGACACTCAGACCTCCAGATGGTGTGGAGGGGAGCAACCTTGGCTAGGTTGCAGTGTGGTACCCGAGGGGAGGGGCCCCATTGGTTCAGGTGGGCCCAAGGATCTGTGTTTGTGATGACGCGCAGGCAAGGGAGAGGGATTATGGCACCATTTTCCTAAATGTTCTCCTACCCTTATTACCATCTTAAGAGGAGAACATACCGAGGCTGGAGGCAAAGTCGATGCCGATCCATGGGCGGGAGGGAGCCCTCGAGCATGGCACTGACACATCTCAGGAGGAGCGTGGGGAGGAGGCCAGAGAGCAGTCCTCCACTGAAAGCAGTACTGAAGCTGGGCTGGACAGCACCGGGTTGGAAGAGCAGTCCTCGGTGCCAGGTTGCAGTGCCAGCAATGGGTTAGGTGGTGTCGGGTCAGTGGGCAGGGCCATTCGCTGCGCCAACGGGGCTTCTGGTGCTGCGGTCGGCGTCGAGCTGGTTTTCTTCCGCAGTGCCGGTATCCGGACCGGAGGGTGCACCTGCACCGATGTGGAAGCCTGCGGTATCAGCAGTGCTGCTGGCGGTACCATCGTGGGTTCAGCGCTGGATTGATTCACCAACCACGGTTTTCAGCAGCTCGACAGTACTGACACGGGCATTGACTGAGACTTTAGGCTTGTAACCAGAGATCGGTCCTGGGGTTTCAGCGCCTGGGCTGATGGGTGAGCCGGCGGAGCACTCAGGGCTCAGGCGGCATCAGAGGCTTGCATGCTGCTCCCGGCAAGGGATCAGAAGTGCAGCTCTCTGTCCTTGCGAGTCCTCCTTTTGAAGGACTGGCAGACGGAGCAGCTCTTGGTGAGATGGGACTCACCGAGGCATGCAGGACATTTATCGTGCGGATCACTTGAAACCAGGCATCTTGAATTTTGCAGTAGAAGATAGGCACTTGCTTACGCAAGTTTCTTGGCTGATCCAAAACCATCACTGAGGGCGGAAAAAGGAACTGGGAGGGTCAGGGTCATGGTTATCTATATAGCCGTGGTCATGGTGTCGAGGGGGTGTTGGACGTGTGCCCTGACCTGACAGGCTAAGGCTGAAGACTTTCCGAGCTACCGTGCGCTGTGGCACGTAGACACCTGTAACTGAATGATGTGAGCAGCACTCGCAGGAGAACCTATGACTTACACTCCCTTGCATTTATTTTGCTCCCATTCTGTATTTTCCCATCTTCAAGCATCAGACAAAGTGGGATTTTCTCCCATGAAAGCTCATGTGAGAAATAAATCTGTTAATCTTTCAAAGTGCCACCAGACTCCTTGTTCGTTTTGCTGAAACACACTAACACCGCTACCCCTTTGGAACTTGTCACTAGGCAGGAGATTGTTACGCCAGATTGCTTCTTAGTTGAGAGCAAGGATGGGATGGGGAGGGGACAGGTGTTTTACTTGGGGGTGTAGGCTCTGCCCAAGAGTTACAAGCATTAGTAATCAGCTCTATCTTTTAACAAGGTTTGGGCTTGTCAAGTTTTTCTTGAACACTATTTCAGTTTCAAAATTTTTCTTAAAGTTCAAAGGAAAAGACAACATCTGTGCGTTGCTTTCAAATAATGGTAAGTAGACATGTCCATGCTTCCATCACTAAGGCTGTGTTCACACACACAGGGTTATTTCGAAACAAGTTGTGTCGAAACAACTTGTTTCGAAACAACACCTTATTTCGAAATACCTTATTTCGAATTAACAAAATGTTAATTCGAAATGAGAAA
>ML681994.1:25985883-26040106 GCA_007922195.1 Podocnemis expansa | reverse complement strand
CACCCTGGCCAAGGTCCTGAGGGTTCCCTGGCCAGGGTGCTGAGGATCCACTGTTGTTTCGGAACACTTTGTTCCGAAACAACATGTTCACACGCCTTGTTTCGAAACAAGTGTTTCGAAACAAGTTTGTTTCATCCCCAAATGGGGTTTAATTTGTTTCGAAACAACTGTGCGTCTTGTGAACATGGTTTTTTTTGTTTTGAAACGAGGTTGTTTCGAAACAAAAGTGCCGTGTGAACACAGCCTAAAATATGTTGCCCATGCTTCACAAATCACTGGTCAGCAGGTACTATAACTTGGCCTCTAGTGCAGGACCAGTTATCACCTTCACCTTTGCCCCTCTCTCACCTGGCAATTAATCCTGTCCCTTTGTCCCCCATAGGTCTGTCCATGACCAAACCCTTTAATTTAGCCCCCATCCTCCACCATTGCCTCCATCTGTTCAGCCCTTCTACCCCTTCTATCCAATTGCTTAGTTCAAACTGAGCCAAGGTAAACATCTTAACCCCACAGTTAGTTATTCTGCTCTTCAGTTTTGCCTTCCTGTGAATTGTGCATAGCATAAGTACACCTACCAGGCAGCATGCCACAAAGTTAACCCTCTTACTGACAATTTGCAGAGGGGTAGCTATGTTAGTTTAATTCAGTAAAAATAGCAAGGAGTCCTGTGATACTTTTAAAGAGTAACAAATTTCTTATCACATGAGTGAAATCCCATTTTGGAAACCATTCTCAAGTGTCTGACAAAGGGGGATTTCACCCACAAAAGCTCTAGTGATAAATAAATCTGTTACTTTTTTGAAAGTGCCACTAGACTCCTTAGTTGTTTTACTTTACCTTCTTGCAGTACTTTGTTGGGAATTCCTGTAATGTTGTCTGTCTTGCGCTGGATACCGTGGTCCCAGTAATGCTGTATTTTCAGTTAGGACTCTCTTTCCTCGAAGAGCAGCTTACTCTATTTTTGCTGTTAAGTCTTCTTTGCTTTGTTTCCCCAGGAGGGGGATTGGGAGTTCGGCAGGAGCTCAGGGTGGGGGGAACAGTGCAGGAGCCTTATATCTGCTTTGTTTGCGGTTCACTCTATTGTCTTCTTTAGCTACTTGCAGTGGAGGCAGAAGGCAGGCAGCCTGGCTGACTGGGTCTGCCAGTTTGGTGTGACTCCGTTCAAGGCACTGCACTGGGAGCCCCAGCCAGCCTGCCTGCTTGCCTCATGCGTTCCCCAACTTCCCCTTCCTGGGCTGCATACACCTAGAAGCTGGGAGGGGGTCAGAACCTTTTAAATTTCCTGTCCTGCAGCATGCCTAGTCCAGGTACATGGCCCAGGGCAGAAACAAGATGGAAAATTGGAGCTACTGTGCTGCCACCCCTCCATCCCCTGTTCCCCGGTCTCATGGTGCCACTCAAAGTGTGGGTGGGTAAACATTATACCAAAGTTCAGGGGATGCACGGGGTCTATTTTAAAAGCTTGAGAAGAACAACAGGAGATATTTTCTACATGGGCCAGCAGGGTGTCATCTGTCAGCTGGGCACGCAGATGCCATCCACTTCTCCAGTGCATGTAGAACCTAGGCAAGTTGGCTGGAAGTCCCAGGAACTGTCTGATCCACCACCCTCCCTCCCGCTCCTATTTAGCTGAGCTCCCTGACCCCTGATACTCTGCACCAGAAACCTGGAAGAGATGGTGAATGATATGCCTTTTCAGACAGGCGAATTTTTATATGTCTTCCTAATATGGTCTCTGACCTTTTAAAGATAAATTGCCAGCACCTTGGTTCATTTGCAGGGAATACTGGAAGTGAATGATTGCCCATTTTACAGTTTTAATGCGGATGGATATGAATGAATTGTTGTATTTCAATATGGCATGGAGAGGAGCTTGGGGTCTCTCTCTGGTGGGGGAATGGCATGGAGACTAAACTCACTGGACCAGGATAACCCATGGTAGTCCACACAACCAGACTGTCCTAGTACCTAGGTACCTGCTGACTGGAAAATGACAACAACTTAAATTTTAGTCATCAGCCAGCATGGCCCCAGGGAGCATATTTCCTTTCAGAAACATCACATCTCCATGTTTCCAAAATTTCCATTTCATCTTAAACTTTCACACTTTAAAATATTTAATGTGAATTCCAGTTTCAGGCAGGGCCTGGGATGGGGTGGGGGAGGGCAAGGGGGGCTGTGTCCCAGGTCTTTTTTCTGTCCAGCAATGCCCCTGCCCACAGGGCACTGGGGAGGCAGGAATGTTACCTGTGTGGAAGGCAGAGTTGCCGAGCATCAGAGTACTGATATAAGGAGCTACTGTGTTGACAGTGTGACGAGAGGGCACATAGAATGCACCTGCAAGCTAAAAAAGGATGGGTCAAACAGAAGAGGCAGACCAGAGAAAAATGAGTTGGTGGCTCAGATGACTAAGAGGAAAATTTTGCATTCAGTGGAGCAAACACAAGGTGATCAAGGCAACATTCAGAAGATGAAGTGTCACTCCATGTTTTGTCCATGACAGCTGCTGCACATAAATTCTGGGTGACACCTCTGTTGGAAGGTAAACCTGTATGCATGGAATTGGACACTGGTACAGCAGTTTCATTAGTTTCAAACACCGTGTATGAGAAGGACTTGTGGCATCTACCATTAAGCCAGCAACAGTTGTTTTGAAGATGTACACTGGAGAAGCTGTAGTCCTGTTGGGTACTATTGATGTGAAAGTACAGCTGATTGGACAGTTTGCACAGCTGCCATTTTTTTGTGGTGAAAGGTACCCCAGTCTTAACGGGAAGGTCTTGGATTAAGAAGATCCAACTCAATTGGGCAGAAGTGCATTGAATGACTAAAGCGGAAATGGGTCTGGCAGCAGTACTAGTCAAATACACAGCTGTTTTTGGGGAGGACTTAGACAGCATGAAGGGACTCACTGTGAAGTTAAATATTAAGCCTGATTTTCAACCAAAATGTTTGAAGGCCAGAACGTTGCCATTTGCCATCAGATACAATGTGGAAGAAAACTTGGAGCTGTTTATCAAGGGGAAGTCTTATTACCAGTTAGTCACAGCCAGTAGGTGACACCAGTCATCCCAATAGTGAAAAAAGATGGCTCCATTTGGATTTGTGGAGATTTCAGGTTTACTGTTAAAACAATGTTACATGTGGAATAATACCTTATTCCCTGCATGAAGGATACCTTCATGGGTTTGGCTGGGAGACAAAAATTTAGCAAGACTGATCTGAGTCAAGCAAACTTAACAGATGCATGTTGAAGAAGAATCACAAGAGCTGTTGACTATTGTGATGTATAAGGGGTTGTGCAGGTACTGCTATTTGTCTTTGGAATTATTTTGGCTCTGGCTTTGTTCCAGAGGGCCATGTACCAGATTTTTTGGCGGCTTATCAGGAGTGCAAGTGCTATCTTGATGACATCCAGGTTGCTGACAAGAATGAGGAGGAGCACCTTATGTTCTTGAAAGCTACCCTACAAAGACTGGAAGAGTATGGCCTACACATTTTCCAAGAAAAATGTGAATTTTCCCAGCCCTTTGTTGAATATTTGGGACATATAATTTATGCTGCTGGGCTCCATAAGTCTCTGGCCAAGGTAAAGTCTATCATGTATGCTCCATTCCCTTAGAACATAAGTCAACTTTGCTCTTTTTTAGGGTTAATGAACTATTATGGCAAGTTTATTCCATACTTAGCAATGCTTCTCGAAACCCTTACATGAGCTCCTTGGGCCAAACAAGGGCTGGACCAGACTGAAGCCTGTGATTTTGCATTCAACAAAGTGAAACTTTCATTGATAAATTCAACAATAATGACACATTTTGATCTGTTCTTGCCCCTACAGCTGACCTGCGATGCCTCCTCTTATGGAGTCGGGACAATGTTGTCCCAGGTTATACCTTCAGGAGATGAAAGGCCAATCACTTGTGCTTCAATTTCACCAGAACCTGTTTGGAAAGAAGTTGACATGTCTCATGAACCACTGAACCCTAACATCAGTTTGGGGACCACACACAGGCATTCCATCTTTGGTTATTAGTTGTATGCAACAATGGGCATTGATACTTTCTGGATATACATATGAGATCAAATATAGGAAATCCTCTTGCATTGCAATGCAGATTATCTTTCAAGGCTACATTTACCCATATACAGTCCAGATCTGGGCCAGGAAGGAATCTTTTACTTTGAACAGGTGAAAAACACACCTGTCGCTGCAACTCAAATAAACAGAGCAACACGCTTTGACTCAGTACTGTCTCAAGTTATGGATCTAGTGATACACATAACATCCCATCTAACAGGTCTCACCTGATCTCCTTCCCTACATGTCTAGGAAGATGCAGTTATCAATCCACTATGTGTGTTTGTTGTGGGGGTATGTATGTCATTATCCCACCTTTGTTGAGACTGCAGTTGTTGGAACAGCTTCATTCAAGTCACTGTGGCATAGTGCATGTGAAAGAAATCCCACAAAGCTGTTTCTGGTGGCCAGGTTCAGACAGGGTCATCAAAGAGATGGCTAGGGCTTGTATTTCACATCAGAGCGTCAGGAATGCATCTCAGTTGGCACCTCTTCACCCTTAGGACTGGCCCAAAAGTCCATGGCAACTTATTCATGTTGATTTTTCTGGTCCAGTCAAAGGATGTGTGTTTTTCACTGTTGTTGATGCCCATTCTAAATGTCCAGAACTCTCTTTTAATGCAGTCCACCACTACTGAAAGCACTATCCAGAACCTATGGCTGTGTTCACACACACGCATTATTTCGATACAAGTTGTGTTGAAACAACTTGTATCGAAATAATGCCTTATTTCGAAATAACTTAATTCGAATAACAGTTTGTTAATTCGAATTAAGGAAAAAAGCTCAAAGCGAAATAGCAGTTTCAGGCAACAGTTATTTTGAAACAAGTCACTGTTGTTTCGAAACAACGTGTTCGGACGGCGCTGTTTCGAAACAATCATTTTGAAACAACATTGTTTCGTCCCCACATGGGGTTTAAGTTGTTTCGAAACAACAGTGCGTCGTGTGAACAGGGTATTTCTTATTTCGAAACAACCTCTGTTGTTTTGAAATAAGAGTGCTGTGTGAACACAGCCTATGTGGCTTCTTCAGTTGTTATGTTCTCCCAGAACAGCTGGCGAGCAAAAATGGACTGCAGTTTGTTTCCCAGGATTTTGAAAGTTTTATGAAAGCTAATGGAATACTTCACATCAGATCAGCACCATATTATGGTTCCATCAATGGATTCGCTGAAAGGTTTGTGCAGACTATGAAATAAGCTCTAAAATCTGTGAGGGGATGGTCATGTCTTCAGAAGCAGGCTACAACTAAAACATTTGCTGCCTTCCTTATGATGGGTTGGCAGTTGCACTCTTCCACTGATTTGTTGAAGCCATGAGAAACATGACAAGTGATTCAATGCCATCAGCAGGACCAGGTCATCAGGTGTGCACTGAGAGAGAAGGTTAGCATCTTCAGTCTCGGGTAGCCTGTCTTAGCTCAGAACTGTGCTTCAGGACCTAAATGAGTTCCAGCAAGTCATTGCTCAGACAGGACGTGTTTCCTACTCTGTTGAGACAGTGGATGGCCTTGGATGGGGGTGGCATGTAGAATACTTGTTACCCAGTCCTACCTGTCCTAAGGATGTACCTCTGAGCTAATTGAACTCACCCTTACAAGTGATATACCACTGAGTCACAAATCAGCTGTTCATGTCTCTCCTGCCCCAGACACCTCTCCAACATCTTCAGCCTCCTTCCTGGTCCAACTGGATATAACATCCTCCCCAGTTCCAGCTACTTCCCTGGTACCTGTGGTCATACCACCACCAATACCACCTTCTGGTGTGAGTACACCAGAAGTTTGCCGTAATCCAGAGAGAAAAGGCCTCCTACTCATCTGGATCTTTAAATAGTGGTGACCCCCTTATCATGGGGCAGAATAATTACCCTGGGTTTACCCGGAGATGAGGCAGTCTATTCCCCCCCCCCCCATCTCACAGTGTAGTGTTTACTTTTTTTCCCCTGGGGGAGAGAGGGCATTTTCATTAGCGGGGTAGGAATATGTGGTGTTTTGGCTTACCTCAAGTCATTGGAAACCCATTCTCTCAAAGCCAGGAATTACCTCAGGAATAGTTATGCCTGCCACCTTGGGGTAAACCACATGCCTGATTGCCTCAGAAACCTCCACCACCACTTTGCCCACAGTCGACTTTCCAACACCAAACAGGTTGGCAATGAACCTGAAGCAATCTGAGGTAGCCAGATTCCAGAAAGATGTAGCAGCCTACTTCTGGACTGGCAAAGGTGCCCTCCTGCGTGTGTCTTTTATGCTGGAAAGTTGGAAGAAGCTGCTCATTAAGCTCCAGAAAATGTAGCTTTCTTCATGAAAAGGACCCACTGCTGGTCATCCCAGTCTGTGCTTGTGGCCCTCTACCAGAAGTGCTGGTAGGGAGCATCAGCGACTAAACTGAGTGTGCAGAGCCATGCCTGGGTGTTCCTCCTTTTCCACCATGAGCTGTTTTCAGGTGCCTTTTTTGGGTCAGAAAATGCTGTCCACCAGTGTCTCACAGAAGCTCTTCCCAATTCCTGACACAGATATGAAAGTGCAAGCAAGAGAAAATATGCCTCCATGTTGCTTGGCAGGCAGTGTTGATGTGCAACTTTCTGCTGAGCAGTAAAGCTGCCTCACTGTCAGAGGCTCAAGCAGCCCTGTTTTGGGGAGTTGCTGGGAGTGTGGGATACAAGTGATTTGATTCAGGTCTATCTTCCACAGAGTAGATGCCTGCATGCCAGGTGCAAGCCTGAATTAGAAAATTCTTAACGTAGGGTTGCTAATCAGTGTAGAGTTGGGGTAGTCAGTTTATTTTTTTTCAAGGTCTGAATTTCTTGGTCAAAGTATGGGCAACGTCCAGACTCCAGAGAAAATAATAACAATAATGATAATAATAATAAGTAAATGAAAAGGTTTCAGGGTTTGTTCAACTGCATCTGGCAATCCAGATTTGGTGCACAGTCCACCAGTGACTATCCTGGTGTAGGTGCTCAAGCCCAGGTTCTGTAACCCAGGCTTGCTGAATCACGTACCACAAACCCTGGCCTTACATTGCAGTGTAGACATACCCCCTGTTTTTTTGAGCACCATGTCCTGAATTTTGTCCTTGATGAAGTCCATGATGCTGGGATAAATTATGACCTTGAAATGGATGCAGCCATGGAGCCATTACAGCACCTGTTATTTGCATGTGTTATGCTGCACTTTGCAAACAATTGAACCTTTTAGACTGAGAATAAGAAGTAACATCACCTACAGTTCTGCTCCTCTCTCCTCACTAAAATCTTAGGTCCATTCACACTTTGTTTTGTTCCCTTCAGACTAAAGAGCAAGCGGAGAGCAGTTTCAATGACAAGAACCTTCGACTGGTGATAACTGACTTGTTTTTAGCTGGCACTGAGACCACGTCGACCACCCTGCGCTGGGCGTTGCTGTACATGCTTCTCCACCCTGACATCCAGCGTAAGCAAGAGGGCAGGTGGGGTACAACTGGTTCTCCTAACCCTGCATCTTCCATTGAGAACATCTTAGTATCTGCTGACACATTTGTGTTTTGGGAGCACAAAGCTGCCATGATAGAAGTCACAGCAAGGCTTGGGGGGATACTTCCCCTGGAACACTCTGGTTCTGGGGAGGGCAAAGCTCTATGGCAGTGCTTCCCAACTTTTTCTCTGCCATGGCATGCCTTGATACCTTCAAATTTTTCGAGGCACACCACCATTAAAAAATTCATGAATATTCAAATTAACTTAAATTACTTATGAATATCTTGACCATGGCACAGTGTTTTGGAAATGCTGCTATGTGTGCTACTAGCGGTAGCAGAGTAGAGGTGGCAAAACACAGGAGGTCAGGAGTCATGTGCAGTGGTAGTAGTGAGTGTGGGGAGCAGAGCAGGGCAGGAGTGGCAAAAAAGGACAAGGGGAGCCATGTGGGGAACAGCACAAGGGTGGCAAGAGAGGAAGGGAGAACAGGAGTAGCTTTGTGGGGGAGCAGGGGGGACCCTGCAGAGTGGAAAGGTAGGGCAGGTGAGGATGGCACAGCATGCACTTCCCCCTTCTCCACAGTGGCTCCCTGCCCCCTCCCAGGGCAAATCCTCACCCCACTGCTGCTCCCTCCCACCCCAATGGGTCCCGTCCTCCCCTCCCCCACTCCCTGCTGCCGGTGGTGGACTGTCCCATCATTGCAGGGTCCAGAATTAGGCCTCCAGCCCCCAGCTATGCCCCCCCACAGCCCCCCACAGCTTCACCCCTCCACCCAAACAGCCACCCCACAACCCCAGCTACACACCCTCTGCTACACATCCACCTCTGCTACACACACACACCTGTCCCATACAACCCCCAGCAGCCCTTCCCCCCAAAGCCCTTACCTGGGCTGTTCACAGGCTGCCTGACAAGCTGCTCCAACCTGCAGGGGGAGATTCACACACTCCCAGCCTCCCCCAGCTCTCTGCTGGCTGGGCTTAAGGTGGAGCCCAATTTAAGGTGGAGCCACCAGAACTCTGCAGTCCAGCTGCTCCTGCTATTTTTAGGGGGACCCCTGGAACTCCCCATTGTGGTGCCTTCCTCTATTTTTAGGGGGCCAGAATGCTGCCTGCCTAAAAATAGGGGGCCCTGGAACTGTGTTCCAGTGCCTTCCCCCTTACTTTAACCCCTGCCTTTTCCCAGCCCTGCACAGCCCAAGTGGCTGGGCTGAGCAGGGAGGGAACTTTAACTCCAGCTCTCAGGCATGCTCACGCCGCACTTTGGGTGTTCCCACAGCACACCAGTGTGCCCCGGCACACTGGTTGGGAACTACTGGTCTACACTGACACTGTGTCCCTCTACCACTGCCACCACTTTTGGCAACTTGTTCAAGAGGCCCCCACCATTAGAAGAAAAGTACCTGCAAAGGCAGTTTCGGCAGCAGGGAGCTAGTGTCCAGTGCCACAAATAAGTACACATGCGCAGGGAGGGAACTTTAACTCCAGCTCTCAGGGATGCTCGTGGCACACTTTGGGTGTTGCTATGGCACACCAGTGTGCCACGGCACACTGGTTGGAAACCACTGTTCTATGGCAAGGGAGAAGGGAGAGAGAGAGAAAGCCCTTGTTAAAGAGTTCAGTGTCAGCAGATGCTCATCATTTTTCTTGGTAAATGTAGTTTGAGATTCTGAGGTACTTGGTAATACTTCCTTCTCTTTGGGCCTCCTCAGGGTTAAATGCTAACTGCTTAAGTGTGCTAATTCTGGCTGCACAAGTGGATCAAATACAAGTATGTATAAGGCACGGTGTCTCTAACAACGACAGCTTATTAACCCATAGAATAGAGGCTGAATCTGTAAATTGGTCAGAGTAACCAAACAGGAGTGTTCTCTCTTTCTGATCTTAAACCCTCCCACAAAGCCTCAAGTCTTCTCTTTCCCACTGACTACAGAGCTCACTTTGCCTTCTTGCCCCAACAAAGGCCACACCACTTCCACAGATACTGTATCTCTAAATAAACTCTACCCCCTAGCACTCTTGCTTCCAGAGGTTTTCACCAATCTCCCTGTTCAATGAACAAACAAGGCCTGGTTGTAAGATCAGACATTAGCAGATGGGAAGTGGGGCAGTGCATGTTTGGGGTATCAAAGAGACTCTGGTTGTGTGGAGGTGAGAGAAATCAACAGTTTGTTCAGAGAAGAGCCATGCCCTCCCACCACTGCTGGATATCCTTCCTGCTCTGTGAACAGGTGTCCCTACCCATCTCCAGACACTTAGAGCATCTGCTTCCTATAGATGACTGACTTGTAAACTCCTCAGTGGTTGATATGAAGGTGGGTAATAAACCCTCACAAACTATAAACGCACATTATTTTTATTATATATTATAACAGCTGCATCAGCACACAGGGGCAGTCAACAGGGCTGTGAACATGGGAGTTTGAGTGGTCTTAAGGGCTGTGGGGGTGTTGTGAATTCTTCTGTGTGTTTGCTGGTTGGTTTGGGGGTTTTTTTATTTTTGTTTTTTTCAAATTTTGTTTCTTTTCTGAAGGTTTGGGTTTTTTTCTTTTTTCTTTTTCTTTTTCTTTTTTTTTACTGTTGAGTTTGCAGGGGCTTAGTAGGGGAGAGAGATTAGCTGACCCCAGTTAGGGGTATGGTTTCCCTGCTGAAGGAGTATAAAGGTAGTCACTCGAGCAGGCAGTGGCACACAGGCAGGGGTGTCGCTGGTACCTGGCACATGGGGCCTGTGCTCTGAATCCCGGCGCCAGTGCCCTGGGTCCTGGCGGGGCCCCTGCCTCTCCCAGTCTCCGGCCAGAGATCCAGGGCCCAGCCGCCTGCGGCGGCGGTGGCTGCTTCCGGTTCCTTCCTAGGCCGGGCAGCCCTGTGGCCACAGCTGCCGCGCCCTGACCTCTCCCCGGCTGGGGGTGTGGCCTGCCGTCAGGGGGCAGGGCCTAGGCCAGTGCCCCCGGTCCTTCCCCAGGGCAGTGATGCTCCTGCACACAGGGGCAGTCAACAGGGCTGTGAACGGGCAAGTTTGAGTCAGGGAGTTTTGAGGAGCGTGTGGGATTCGTGTGCAGCTTTGCTTGGTGTGTTTTTGTTTTAGGCAGACCAGGAATAGGGGAAGCACGGTGGCAGATACAGAGGCAGCAGTGGTAGACACTCAAGCAGGTGAAGAAATAGCAAAGATGATGCGATGTGGAAGCTGCAATATGTACATAATCTTGGAGGGGGTACCTCAAAGGCCTTCATGTGTATGAAGTGCAGCCTCATAGGGTTGATGGAGGAGAAAATTCAGAGGTTAGAAATGCAGGTGGATACTCTCATTGAATTTAGAAGGGGGTTTGAACAACTGATGGAGGAGACCAATGAGGGGCTTTTAAGAGAAATGCCAGACCTGCAGATGGAAGCAGGACCATCAGACTGTGAGGGCAGAATACTGAGAGATGACAGTGTCTGACAGAAGCACGTGACTGTGAGAAGTCAGCCAAGTAAGATGGGCTAGTGAAGGAGAAACAGTGCTCGGAAATAGGTTTGTGGTGTTAGCAAATGAAGGAGCACAGCACATGGTTACTGGAAGTGGGAATGCAAGAAAGAAGAGAAGAGCAGCTAGCCCTAACCAAAGAAGGGATGAGCCGATGGAAATTCCTCCCAGTAAGAGCCCCAGATGGGTTCGGGAGCGGGTGCAGAGGATTGCAGAGAAAATCTGTAGAACTGAGGATTCGCAGCTGAAAAGAGATGAGGATAGGGTAGAGAATTGCACTGTTGCCAGGAAAAGGCAGCAACTCTCTGTGATTGGAGACTCCCTGCCAGAGCCATAACTACAGCGAGTGGGGCTTTGCTCCAGGCTCACCAGAGTGGCTCCATTGAGCTGCTCCATTAAAAGGCTTGCTTTGCGCTGCTTCCCCTGGGTGCCAGCTATTGTAAGGGACGTGGTAAATTGTAGTTATGGTTCTGCTCCCAGCTAAGAAGGACAGACAGGCCTATAACCAGAGCTGATCCTGAGAACAGAAGGGTGTGCTGCTTGCTGGGTGCGAAGATACAGGATGTCAATATAAGGCTGAAGAGGATCTTAATGGGAGTGGGAGAAAATCCTCTGGTTGTCCTTCATGCAGGTACAAATGATGTAGGTAGATTCTAATTGGAACTTGCCAAAGGGGACTGTGCCAGGTTGGGGAGGACTCTCAAGGAAACAGAGGCTCAAGTGGTCTTCAGTGGGCTTCTGCCTGTCCCTAGAGGACAACAAAGGTGTGAGAAGGTCCTGAGGATAAACAGCAGGCTCAGGCAATGGTGCTATAAGGAGGGCTTTGGCATGAATGGTCACTGGGAGGCATTCATGGACAGAAGACTGTTCTCCTGGGATGGACTGCACCTGAATAGGGAGGGAAACTGACTTCTTGGAGTGAGATTATCATAACTGATCAAGAGACTGTTAAACTAGGGAGTCACGGGAGATGGTTGGGAGATGCCCAAATAATCTCCACTCCTGATTTTAGTGTTGAGCAGAAGGAAAATGAAGCAAGAAAGGACATAGAAATAGGGAGCAGCATGGAGGTTAGATGGAGGGGTAGTGTAAATTCCAGCCCAATGAGAGATGTTGTCTGTAGAACTACTGTGCCGAATCAGGCAAAGAACATGAGTGAGGCCAAGCAGCAAAAACTAAAAATGTTTATATACTAATGTGAGAAGCCTGGGTAACAAAATGGAGGAACTGGAGCTACTGGTAGAGGAAGTGAGACCAGATATTATAGGGATAACTGAAACATGGTGGAATAGTAGTCATGATGAGTGTACCGGTATTGAAGGCTATGTGTTCTTTAGGAAAGACAGATATAAAGGCAAAGCTGAGGGAGTGGCACTGTATATCAATGAGAAGGTAGACTATAAGGAAATTCAAAGTGATAGAATTAGCAAGACAGAATCATTCTGGGTAAAAATCACATTGGAGGAGAAAGCTACTAGAGTTTCTCTCAGGATAGTGCTTGGGGTATGTTACAGACCATGGGGATCTGATTTAGACATGGATAGGGACCTCTTTAAGACCTTTAAGTAAATACTACTGGGAACTGTGTGATTATGGGAGACTTTAACTTCCCAGATATAGACTGGAGTACATGTGCTAGTAGTAATAAGGGGGCCCAGATTTTCCTGGATGTGATAGCTGATGAATGCCTTCACCAAACTGTTACTGAACTAACAAGAGGGGATGCCGTCTTAGATTTGGTACTAGTGAGTAGTGAGGACCTCATAGAGGAACTGGTTGTAAAGAATATCTTAGTTTCGGGTGACCATGAGCTCAATCAGTTCAAACTAATTGACAGGATAAACAAAAACAAATCTGTGACCAGGATCTTTGACTTTAAAAGGGCTAACTATAGCAAACTAGGGAAGTTAGTTGGGGAAGTGGACTGTATTGAAGAACTCAGGAATGCAAAGGTAGAAAAGGCTTGGAATCGCTTCAGGTGAAACCTGCAGGAACTATCTGAAGCCTACATTCCAAGGAAGTGGAAAGAAAATCATAGCTAGAGCTGTAGAGCACGCTGAATGAGTAAGCATCTCAGAAAGGTTATTAGGAGGAAGCACAGAGACTGCAAGCACTATTCCTTCTAAGCTGTGCGCATATGTGCACGCACACAGGTCATGAAACCTGTGCACACAACAAAATAAAGTGCACACAAAAAAATTCAATAGTGCTAATATTGGTGTTCACAAAGAAATTGTTTGCGCACACAGTCTACAAATAATTAGAGGGAACATTGCCTACAAGGAGTGGAAAATGGGAGGGATCAGCAAGGAAAACCATCTTTTGGAGGTCAGAACACAAAGAGATAAAGTGAGAAAGGCAAAAAGTCAAGCAGAGCTGGACATTCAGAGGGAATTAAAACCAACAGTAAAAGGCTCTTTAGCCATATAAATAGGCAGAAAACAAAGAAGAAGTGGCCCTGTTAAAAACTGAGGATGGGATGGAGGTCAAGGATTATCTAGGCATGGCTGAATGTCTAATAAGTACTTTGCCTCTGTTTTAATGAGACCGAAGATGAGCTTGGGGACAGAGTTAAGGAAGCTAATGGGAACGAGGTCATGAAAGTAGAAATTACCATACCTGAGGTAGAAGCCAAACTTGAACTGCTGGATGGGATTAAATGGCGTGGCCTGGATAATCTCCATTTGAGGATATTAAAGGAACTGGCTAACGAAATTGCCAGCCCATTAGCAAAGATTTTTAATGAATCTGTAAACTCAGGGGTTGTACTATGTAACCAGAGAATTACTAATAAAGTTCCTATTTTCAAGAAAGGGAATAAAAATGATCCAGGTAACTACAGGCCTGTTGGTTTGACCTCAGTAGTATGCAAAATCTTGGTGAAAAATTTGAAGGAAAACGTATTGAAGAATATTGAGGAGAATGGTAACTGGCGTAAAATACAACATGACATTACAAAAGGTAGATCATGCCAGACCAACCTGATCTCCTTTTTTGAGAGGACAACAGATTTTTTTTAGATAAAGGGAATGCAGCGGATTTAGTTTACTTAGATTTCAGCAAGGCATTTGATACAGTTTCACAAAGGGAATTATTAGTTAAGTTGCAAAAGATGGGGATTAATATGACTATAGTAAGGTGGTTAAGGAACTGTTTAAAGGAGAGACTACAGCGGGTCATGATGAAGGGTTAACTGTCAAGCTGGAGGGAGGTTACCAGTGGAGTCCCTCACGGATCAGTCTTGGGACCGATCTTATTTAACCTTAGCACAAAAAGTAGGAATGTGCTAATAAAGTTTGCAGATGACACCCGATTGGGAGATATTGCCAATACAGAGAAGGATTGGGATACTGTTCAAAAAGATCTGGATGACCTTGTAAACTGGAGTATTAGGAATAGGATGAAATTTAATAATGGGAAGTGCAAGGTCACACATTTAGGGACAAATAACAAGAATTTTTCCTATAAGTTGGTGATGCATCAGTTGGAATGGACTGAGGAGGAGAAGGATCTGGGAGTACTCATTGATCACAGGATGACTATGAGCCGCCAATACAATGTGGCTGTGAAAAAAGCAAATGCGGTTCTAGACTGTATCAGGAAAGATATTTCAAGTAGAGACAGGGAAGTGTTAGTGCTGCTGTACAAGGTACTGGTGAGGCTCCATCTGGAATATTGTGTGCAGTTCTGGTCCGCCATGTTTTAAAAGGATGAATTCAAATTGGAACGAGGATGGTCCATGGAGTGGAAAACCTGCCTTATAAGAGGAGACTCAAGGAGCTTGGCTTGTTTGGCCTAGAGGGGTGATATAATTGTTCTCTATAAATAAATAAGCAGGATAAATATCATGGAGGAAGAGGAATTATTTGAGTACAGCACTAATGTGGGCACTAGAACAAATGGATATAAACTGTCCTTCAGGAAATTTAGGCTTGAAATTGGATGCAGGTTTCTAACCATTCGAGGAATAAAGTTCTGGAATAGCCTGCCAATGGAGCAGTAGGGGCAAAACCATAACTGCTTTCAAAACTGAGCTTGATAAGTTTATGGAGGGGTTATGTCCTACTATGGAAATTAATTGACCTGGGATCCACACCTACTGGTGGCAGATATGCAAGTGGTCTAAGAAGGGAGGGTAGATGGGGTGGGTTCTGAGTTGTTACAGAGAATTGTTTTTGGGGTGACTGGCTGTTGTGGCTTGCCCATGTGCTCTGAGTTTAAACTGATCACCATATTTGGGGTCAGGAAGGAATTTTGCCCTGGGATAGATTGGCTAGGGCTCTGGGATTTTTTCACCTTCCTCTGTAGCATGGGGCATGGCTCACCTATTGGTTAATTCTCTCTATCTTAAAGTCCTGATATGAGGACTCAGATAACTCAGTCATAGGGTAGAGGCTTATTGATGGAGTGGGTGGATGAGGTCTTGAGGCCTGCATTGTGCTGGAGGTCAGACTAGGGGATCACACTGGTCGCTTCTGACCTTAGAGTGTATGAGCTCCCAGGGGCTCCATTCAAGATTGGTTCCTTGTGCTGAGAGCTTTACAAATTAAGATAAACAGTCTCTTCTGCAGATAGTTTACAGCCTAAGGCTAAATCCAGAGACTCCTTACTTATGTAGTGTTCATGGACATCATTAAATATGTTACATGCACCTCAAAGGAAAGTCTCTTTTTCTAGATAAAGTCCATGAGGAAATCGATAAGGTGATTGGCAGGGACAGGTCACCACAGATGGAGGATCAAGTGAACATGCCTTACACGAATGCTGTGATCCATGAAACTCAACGTTATGCAGATATTGTTCCTGCTGGAGTGCCACACATGACATACCGGGACACCAAGCTTCAAAATTTCTTCATTCCAAAGGTATCTATGGCTGTGGGGCAGACAGACATCCTCCCCCCTTGCATATTTATGCCCTGAACCCACAGACATTGCATATATGAATGTCTCCGAAGTTCCATTCAGAGTGGAATGGAGCACGAGGCTTTGAATCACACAACCAATGACATGATATAAAATGTGCAATTTTGAAAGGGTTGGGGCCTCAGTGAGAACCATACCTCTGTGATTAGCTCCATCTTTAGCAGTTCTTTGGCTATCTGAAAAACCACTAATCTAGCAAAAACACATCTAAGAACTGCAATCATTACACAGTAGACTGTAATTTTGTCTTTGTACCTTCTAACAGTACATCTGCTTAAAGGTGGTGGAAGGTAAGGCTGATGGACTGTTTGGAAGGGCATTCAGAATGGGATATAGAAATTCTCTGCTAGGCCAGCAATTCACATCTAGCCCAGTAGCAAAAAAACTCTTTATTACCTGAAAGCTGTTCAGAGGCTACTGTGCATCTCAGTCTAGTTCCAAGTGGATGAGAGACAATGATGGCCAGTGGCCATCCTCCTTGGTGACAGTCTCATCAGAGAGACCAAAGCCATGCAATACTAAATTCCACTTTCACCCTGAGAGGAGGTTCCTTTAGCTTCAGGTCTAAGGCAAATGAAAAAAGAAAGATCTAGCTTTTTCTGTGAAGATTTTTATCTGGATCTCCAGTCAGCACACTCCTACCAGACCTAAAATCAACTTTAGAAAAAGTTTCTAAGGGTTTGGGGAGTAAAAGCAATTTTCAACACATATCATTAGACCATGAAAAACCACACTTGCATATTGTTATTCTAGCTAACTTACCATATACAAGGGGGACAGGCTTCAGCACATGTACTGTGTGCATGGCCTTGCACTGCGAAAGTGTCCTACTCCACTTATACAGTGAGGTCATGAGATGGGTTACATGGTTTCCTTTGAAGCATCCTACAATGACCCCTACCTGAGATTGGATGTTGAACGCACACGGACTGGCCTGTTCTTATCCACCCCATTTCTTTTCTGTGGGGCTCAGGGGACAACAGTCCTCATCAACTTGTCCTCAGTGCTGAAGGACGAAATGATTTGGGAAGAGCCGCACCAGTTCTATCCGGAGCACTTCCTGGATGCAGATGGGCAGTTTGTGAAGCGAGAGGCCTTCCAGCCTTTCTCTGCAGGTAAATCCAAGGGGAGGAATGGCTGGGAGAGGTTATCCATGTGGAAATGAGGTGCAGTGCATGAGAAATGATCCACCTCCTCTACCATTATTAGAAAGTAGATCTCCTCTAAAGGAGTTTGTCCATCCTGTCAAGATAGCAGTTTCCTTAGGTGGAAAATCAGTGCAGTCTGCTCTGAACTGCACCTGTCCACAGTACTTTTATGGTACCTGTATATGCCATCTCTTCAAAATAACTCCCTCTCTCTATTTCTACAGTGCAGGAACTCTGGCCTTGAAATGCTGTAACTGGGGCCTGAGAACCTGAGCAGTGTGTGCCGGGGCATATGTACACCACTCTGCCCTTAAGGAAGCCACTTACCTAATTCATTGCTCCTCTTCTATCTCTGTAGTTATTTAGATAGAAAATAAACTTATTGCAAATCAGTTCAGGTTGCTTATGTAACAGACCTACCTACCAAGTCCCATAAAAGTGCAGAACTGCCAAGTTAAAGAAGATCTTCATCCCTTAAGCCTAAACACCCATCTGTCACATGAGGCACCGTTCTTCATGAATGTGCCACATCTCTCCAAAGAAATTACTTCGGGGACATACTGCTTGCAATGCAAGAATCTGTTCTGCCCTATAATGGAAAACTTTAGCCACTATCCCAGGAATCTGTTTAGCAGCGATAGACACACAGGTGTGGCATGTGTGGTGGAATATGCTATTGGGGAAGGGATGAACTCAGAGATAAGGCTTTCTATTAAAGTATGATCAAGACGGTTGTGTGTAACATGCTGCTTTATCAGTTACAAGGCACCCTGGGCAAAGGAAAGCATTTGTTACCAGAGGCCCTGAGACCACTGCAGTGGGGCACATGGGTCAGTAGATCAGTGGTTCTCAACCATTATGTTGGGACACATTGCTGCGTCACCACACAGCAGTAAGAGTATTGTGGCAAGGCAAGGAGGTGAGCTGGTGTGTCCTGTAGGATCATGATGCTTTGCCAACTGTGTCATAACCCACAAAAGGTTAAGAACCACTGCAGTAGAATATGAAAGGGGAGGGGGAGATGTTCCCAGTCTCCCATGTGCTCTCCAGGCTCCAGAAAGGTGGGAAGAGGGAAGCAGTGAGGCTGAAGATTTTCTGAGGCAGTGATTCGCAACCTTTTCAAGACTGGCAACCCCTTTGAAAACAAATAAAACTTTTGGCCCCCTGGCACAATCTGGCCCATGCAGCAGAATCTGGCCCATGCCGCTGGGGAGCCAAGCTACTGTGGCTGCAGCCATGCCCCCACCCCTGTCCCTGCCCAGGAGCAGGGCTGCCACAGCCATGGCCCCCAGTAACAGGGCTGCAGCAACCATGTGCCCCTGGCCCAACCCCCCCAGTATTCCCCACCTGCAGCTCCATCTCTGACCCCCCCACTGGATCACCATCCCCAACACCCCCCAGGGCTCCTTTCCCCCACTTTACCTGGCTGTTGAAGCTGCAGCCACCTGGCCACCCCACAGACTACTCTCCCTGAGCATGCACCTGAGCATGCTCAGGGCAGGAGTTTTAAAAACTCCCAGCCTGGGGGAAGCTCTCTGCCGGCTGGAAGCCTGGGTCTGCCTGGCAGCCCGAGACCCCAGCAGTGCCTGGCCCTGGCTCCCAACCTGTCCACTGACCCCCTGCAGTGACTCTGCTGCCCCCCCCCCCGGGTCCATGGACCCCAAGTTGGGAACCACTTTTCTGAGGCACTAGAGGGTCAGACCTAACCCCTCTGGTCACCAAATCAGCAGCTCTGGGATGCCTCCGCTGGAGGTGTATGTGCCTCAGTTCGGGGACACATCGCTAAATTAACTCTGCGATAGCATGCTGAAGGTAAGAGTGTCACCTCAGCAGCAGGAGCAGTGGGATGGGCTGGCTGCTCTGAAATGATCCTATCTGAGATGCTAGGCAGTTAGTTCCTCCTGCTGCCCTGGTTACCATGGCTACACTTTTTTCTTTTTGCACACTAGCTACTCAGAGTTAGTGAAGGTCAGTCTCCCTGAGCTGGGCATGACACCTTTCAGCTCAAAGTTTAAATGCACTCTGTGTTAGAAGCCACATTTGTTTTTGCTTTATGATTTCATTTTAGTGCATGAAGAGGAAATTGAGCAGCCACCCCTCCATTTGTGCAGAACTACAATGCAATCAAGTCCCCAATGTGCTTGTTGCCAGGACCTACCTTTTCCTGCCTCCAGAGCAGCCATTCCCAAAGTCCAGGTTGCAACCCCACATATGATCACGCCACCAGCAGATGGGGCTGTGGTGATCTCTACTGTGCAGAAGATGCCATTTTGCTCTGCAGACTATGACTGTGCATGCACCATACGTATGAGGGGCATGCTATGTAGAGAACACCATGTTGTAGAACAAAATGGCTTCTTCCATGTGGGCATGATTTCACATGTAGTGTGCCAAGGTCATGCTGTGTGGAGGATGCCATTTTGTCTGTGCTTTCAGTGGGCAATACTTCATTAAAATGGGGGCATGCCAGCAAAACCTTTGGGAGCCCCTAGTCTAGAGCCTCACGTAATTCAAGAACAGACTTCCATTAGCTAACTGCATTTGTACTTTAGCAGCACAGAGCACAAAACCTTTACTTTTCCTAATTGCTCAGTTGCTAAATGAGATAATAGTACTGCCCCTGTCCAACCTGAACCGCTAGTCCTATTTCAGGTCCTGGGGACATTCCAGTTGGCAGTAGAAATTGATGGAGTCAGATATTTTCTTTGATGCCTTCTTATTTATTTATAAGGAATGTACAAATTTCTGTCCTCAGAACTTAGGAGGAATCAACAATAATATGAGTCACTTCTTAGCTTCTGGCCCCAGTCCTCTTTTGCCAAGAGACCTAAAAACTTTTCTCCAGGGTCACACTGCACTTACAGGCTGTTAATCCTCGTCCTGCTTACTTTTTGTCTCTCCTTCTCTCTGTGATTTTGTGTGTTCTCATCAGTGTCTGTGTGTTTCTCACACAATCACACCCTGCACTCTGTCTTATCGCAAAGCCTTGTTGAACTTGCCACTTGCCTTATGGTAATTTCTACTCAGGTTCTGTCTGGCCTGTTTTAGATGTGACCCCTTCCATGTTTCTTACAGCTTTCTCCAGTGACAGGCATGCTTACACATCAGTTTGAATGAGGTTTTAAGTCAGCCCATTATGAGTTTCCTCCAGCTCTGAACATGGTCTTACCCATAACTCATTTGTTTCAGTTATCAACCCAAAGGTCTGCAAAGAAAGTAGTCCAAAAAGAAAGGGGGGATGAGGGAGGGGTATTGGTATAAGGCCTCCTACAACCAGAAGGCTTTTGCTGTAGATATGGGAGTAGAACCAGTGGTGACAATGATGTCTTTGAGGATGGTGGTGATGTTAAAACAAACAAGGATTCTGATGGCACTTTTAAAGACTAACAAATTTATTTATGTGATCTTAATGTTTGTGTGAGTACTGCCATGGCTTGCTACTGAAGTTTCACCTGAGATGGGCCATGAGTGAAGATGAACAACTCATATGTGCTTCAATCCAGGAAACCAATATCCTCACATTATGCTTGAAACAAACCACCTGCATGGTAGCATAGCCATGTTCTTTCACCTCAGATTTCTCTGCCTAGAGGCATTTGTGGCTAACACCTCTGCTTAACATGCAGAAGGTCCTGGGTTCAATTCCCAGGGGGGTTAGACTCAATGAGGTCCCTTCCAGCCCTATGATTTGATTTATTTTCTAATTAGCTTGTAGAAGGCAAGAATTCCACAAAGGGAGCATAGTACAGATCTTCATTTGGTGTAAACTACCATAGATAATTTTATTTCAGTGGAGTTATGCCCATATAACTAGCTGAGAATTTAACCCTATGTTTATTAAAGTGTTTCTGGTCCTTTTGGATCAGGCTGAGTAGGCAATAATTCTCCTCACCAGATCAACTGACAAGCGTCCTTTTGTTTTATGCTTCCAGCTAAAGCTTCTGTTGCTGGCCACCATTTAAGACAGGGTGTCAGATTAAATAGCACATTGATTGGTCTGATGAAGCATTTGCTATGTGTTCCTATTTACACAGGGTCTGGCAGTAGGGGGCTCACCATCAGCTGTATATGGAGGCAGATTCTCTGTTCACTCCTACTTATGGTTGTGCAGTAAGAGTCTTACTCCTTCTGGGTATGTCTACACTTACAATTGAGTTCAAATTAAGGAGGCTTAATTTGAACTAAAATTAGTGGATGTCCACACTTGCTTTCATTAGTTCAAATTAAGGAGTTCCCTTAGTTTGAACTAAGGAAAGCCTAGTTTGAATCTATAAAACCTCCCTTAAATTCGAATTGAGGTTAATTCGAATAGTTCGAATTAACCCACTGTAGCTGTGTTATTTCAAATTGTTAGTTCAAATTAACCACAGCTTGATTGTTTTTCCCTATGCAATAGTGCCCCCTACCTGATTCAAACTAGCTAGTCCTGTAGATGGACATGCCAGTTTGAATTAGGATTTCTAGTGTGGCTGTGTTAATTCGAATTAACTTAATTCGAACTAATAATTAGAATTAAGTAGTTCGAATTTAGTTGATTCGAACTAACCTTCTAAATGTAAACATACCCTCTGTGACTAGTAATTTATATGTGGTACATATCCTTGTCTCTGCCACCTCCCTCTTTTCACACTCCCACTTGTGCAGGTCGTCGTATTTGCCTGGGGGAACAGCTGGCCAGGATGGAACTCTTCCTGTTCTTCACCAGCCTTTTGCAGCATTTCACCTTCCATATCCCTGAGGGTCAGGCCAGGCCTCAAGAAGATGGACGCTTTGCCATAACATTCTCCCCAAACCCCTACCAGATCCAGGCTGTCTCAAGATAAGTGCCATTTTCTGCAAAGATCTCATCATATATTTTAGGAATGTTTAGGGCAGGTCTACACTTAAAAGGCTGCATGCATCTGCACAGCTACACCACTGTAGCAGTTAAATGAAGATGTTCCTATGCTGATGGGTGAGCATTTCCCATCTGTGCTGTAAATCCACCTCTCCAAAAGACAGTAGCTGTGGTAATGGGAGAAGCTCTCCTGTCAGCATAGCACTGTCTATGTTGGGGGGGGGAGGTTAGGTCTGTATAATTTGTAGCTCACAATGTGGATTTTTCACATCCCTGAGTGATGTAGTTATACTGACCTGGGTTTGCAGTGTAGACTTGTCCTTAGTGTTGTGCATGGCTCATTCTTTAGCAGAATCACCTTGTGATTAATTACAATTTGATTCTATATCTGAAGCTGATTCAGTGACTACCTGAAGTGACACAGTAGCACTACAATGTTTGCTGTTTTCCTCTCAGCACTGTTAGTAACCAATGTGTAACAGAATGCTAACAATACAGTAGCATAATTACATAGGGTTATCAAGAGCTGGGAAGAGGTGTCACTGCAAAACATAATGAGCATAACTGTTGGAATTGAGAAGCCAGTGCCGTGAGCCAGCAGAAAGTGATTTGCTTTTCTAGTGCTTTTTCTGGGTGCTTCCTTTGGGGCCAAGACATTTCCTCCTGTGAAAAAAGGCTTGAAAGTGGATTTGTATTTACTTATGCATGCTTCAGATAAGGCTGTTTACAGAGCTGCATCTGCATTATTTCAGGCAATTTGGTAAACAAAATGGATCCCACCTTCCACTGATACAAACTGACTTCAATGGAACTAAGTTAGTTTGTTCCAGCCAAGCATCTGGCTTAAAATGTCCTTTATAATTCCAGTTCTGAGCTTGTCTTTTTCTCATTACACAAAATAATGTGAAGGTATCACATGTATACAGGGGGTCCGAACAAGTTTATTGGATATATGCAACATGTCGGGCATTCCTCCATCTACACACTGCTGCTTTGCCTGGGTTCTGGCAGCTTCTAAAAATAAAACCCTGAACACAAGAAAAGGCACAAAAAGTTTCATGAACTATGTTAAAGGGATACTACCTTATTTGTGTACCATTCACCTTCCTTCCTCCATTACATACATTCTTCTTACTTTCAGCTTGGAAGAGTGTTAGCACAGTCTCTTTGGAATATAATCTTTTACAGTAGAGTAAAGCTCCCATGGAAGTAATTGCCACTAAATTGTCTCAGAAATAATGATGTGTTTTGTCCACAATGAGCATGTAATTTGCTCTTGAAAAGGAAAGGTATAAGTTGCGTACTGAAATAGTAAAATTATGTTAATAAAAAGAGGAATCTTTTATTCCTTAATTGTTATTACTTCCTGTCTCTTTAGTTCTTGAAAATTTCTTGCCTCTGGTGCTTCATTTCAAGTGCATTCATTGGCAGCCAGCACATTCCATGTTACTGCAAGAACTGTGTGAATAGAAGTCAAAGGATGAGGGTGTGGTTATTTTTCTAGTGAAATTACAGAGCGCATTGTGATGTAGGGCAGGAAGTAGATCCAATTCACCAGTTGGCTAGATTATGAGTAGTTCAGACAATTTTTTTCCCCCTTTTAACCTAAACTCTTCTTATTCCAAAAGGAAAGCAGTTAACTTGCCTTTTGCTTCCCATAGAACAGGCTGTAGGAAGCAGGAACACTCAGAGCACATCAGCCAAGTCACTTTTCCACCCACAGACTGCCCAGCCACGTAGCCTGAAGAAATAGGACAGAAGGGGCTGGCAAAATTGGGAGAAAGCTAGGATAATGTCAGTGGGAATTCATAGATGCAATTCAGAGTGTTCCTGGCAGCACAGAGGCTCTGTGAATTGCTGTAGTGAAGGACAAGGAGAACATGAAGCAGGGATACCAGAGGGAAAATTTAGAGCGGGAGATAACCAAAGCCAGGCCAGCATTTCAAAACAATTGGTTACTTACCAGTAACCGTCCTTCTTCAAGATGGGTTACTCACATACATTCAGTTACAGGTGTCTAAGTGCCACAATGCATGGTAGCTCGGAAAGTCTTCAGCATTAGCCTGTCAGGTCAGGGCACACGGCCAACACCCCCTCCACACTGCGACTGCAGCTATATAGGTGACCATGGCCCTGATCCTCGTAGTCCCATATATCCTTCGCCAACTCAATTAGCGAGGATGGTGGGAGGGGCCTGAATGTATGTGAGCAGCCCATCTCGAAGAAGGATGGTTACTGGTAAGTAACCAACCGTTTTCCTTCGAGTGCTGCTCACATCATTCAGTTACAGGTGACGTCTAGCTGTGCCTAAGGATGGTGGGAGGAGTTACAGTCTACCCACACTGCGTATAGCTCTGCCCAAAGCGGCATCATCTCTAGCCTGTTGGGCAATGGCATAGTGTGTTGTGAAGGTATGTATTGATGCCCACATAGCAGCCCTGCAGATCTCTTGGATCGGGACCTTGACGAGGAAGGCCGTGGAAGACGCCTGAGCTCTGGTAGAGTGGGCTCTCACAGTCCCTGGGAGAGGCGTGTTTGACCTTCCATAGCAGTCTTTGATGCAGTTTACAAGCCATTTGGAAATGCACTGAGAGGACACTGGGGAGCCTCCCTTGCATTCGGCGACCGCCACAAACAACTGGGAGGTCTTACGGAAAGATCGTGTGTACTCAATATAGGTTAAGAGCGCTCGCCTCACATCCAAGGTGTGCCACCGTCTCTGGTTTTCTGTGACATGGGGGTCTGGATAGAAAACCAGCAGGCAAATTTCTTGGTTCATGTGGAAGGGGGTGGCCACCATGAGCAGGAAGGCAGGATGGTGACGGAGGACTACCTTGTCGTGGAAGAATGTCGTATATGGGGGTTTGGAGGAAAGGGCTCGCAACTCTGAAACCCTTCTAGCCGAGGTGATCACTACCAGGAAAGCCACCTTCCAAGACAACACCAGCAGAGTGGCTGAATCCAAGGGTTCATAGGGTGCCTCTGTCAAAGCCCATAGTACAACATTCAGATCCCACTGAGGGGTGGGCTTACGAGGGTGGGGAGAGAGCTTTTCCACCCCTTTCAGGAACCTATGCGATATGGGGTGTGAAAAGACTGGGGCATCATCAGCCCTTTGGTGGAGCGCTGAAATTGCTGCTAAATGGACTCTTAGTGAGGACAGGGACAGACCTTTTTCTCTGAGGTCTAAGAGATAGTCCAGAGTTGTATGAATTGGTGCGGAGATAGGGTCTATGTCTTTGTCATGGGACCAAGTGGAGAAGCGCTTCCATTTAGCCATGTAAGTGGACCTGGTGGAGGGTTTCTTCTACCAACCAGGACCTTCTTAACCATATCCGAGCAGCACCTCTCTTGCTCGCTGAGCCAGAGAGCATCCAGGCTGTCAAGTGTAGGAGCGCTGAGTTCGGGTGCTGAAGGCGTCCCGAGTCCTGTGTTAGGAGAGCCGCCCACTGAGGGAGGTGGAGCGGGGTCCTTATGGATATGTCCTGCAGGAACGGGAACCAGTGTTGTCTGGGCCAGTCCAGAGCTATCAGAATGATGTGTGCTCTGTCCGCAAGCACCTTCAGTAGCACCCTGTGGATCAGGGGAATTGGTGGGAAGGCGTACATCAGGGCCCCTGACCAACTGAGGAGGACGGCTTCACTGAGAGAACCCTCCTCCCGACCTATGTTCCCTCTTAGGTGCACTGCTGCGCGGCCGCGCACCTAAAAAAAAAACTCCCTGCGTAAGGCTGTCCCATTCCCGCGCACACAGGGAGAGCCAAGCCAGCAGCACAGCCCAGGATTGGCTGGGCAGGCCAGCAGAGCATCAGCTGGGGGAAGGCAGTGGGGCCAGGGCAAGGCAGACAAAGCGGCAGAGGATCAGCAGGGGTGGGGGGGGAGCAGGGCTGGGCTGGGCTGGGCCAGCTGAGTAGCAGGGGGGAGGCAGGGCCAAGCAGGGCAAGGCAGGCAAAGCGGCCAAGGATCAGCCAGGTGGTGGTGGGGGGGGAGAGTGGGCCCGGGCCAGGGAGGGCCAGGCCAGAAAAGTGGCCGAGGATCTGCCGGAGTGGGGGATGGAGCAGGGCTGGGGCCAGGCCAGCTGCGCAGTGGGGAGGGGTGCTGGGGACGGGCAGAACGAGGCCATCAAAGCGGCCGAGGATTGGCCAGGTGGTGGGGGGAAAGTGGCCAAGGATCGGCTGGGGTGGGGGTGCTGGGGCTGGGCAGGGCAAGGCCAGCAAAAGCAGCTAAGGATCAGTGGGGACTGGGGCAGGGCCAGGCCAGCAGAGCAGCTGGGAGGGGCCGGGGCCAGACAGGGCCAGTCTGGGAAAGCAGCCAAGGATCAGCAGGGGAGGAGTGGGGCAGGAGCCTGGCAGGCCCATGCCAGCAGATCGGCTGAGGTTTGGCCCAGGGCTGGGAGTTCAGGCTGGCAAAGTTGCTGCGGATTGGACAAAGGGGCAGCCTGAACCATGGCCAAGGATCAGCTGGGAGATGGGGCAGCCTGAGAGAGCAGCTGAAGATGGGCGGGGGGGGGCAGACCTTAAGTGCAGCTGAGGATCAGCTTTTCATTTCCAATAAGTAGAATGTTTAAAAAAACAAAACAAACAAACAGCAGTTTATAGGGAGGGGAAAAAATATCAAGCAGCAGTGACGTACATAATTATCATTTATTCCTAGAAGCGTGCCTTTTTTTTTTTTTTGTGGTTTTTGGTTCGGTTTGCTTTTGATAGCATCTTCATAGTTTAGTTTGTAGAGCAGCAATCTTTTAATGTCAGGGTCATGGGTTCAAATCCTGTGTTAGACTTTTTAAACTCTTGGCTTGTTGCTTCTTAGGGAAGGGCTAAATTGGGGGGAAAATATATAGCAACCACTAATAAAATGAAGAAAAATAAAGTGTATCATGATTAAAATTACTAACAGTGACCAATTAAGTAAAACAAACAAAGGGACACATTTGAACTGGCTAGAAACAATTTCAGACAAATTTTTTTTAAATTGTAAAATAGGCTGCTGTGCAAAATGAAAACCAAGAGGCAAATTAGCTGCTTTCCCTTTAACTTTTTTTATGTCCTTATTCATTTTGGAAAACTGACAAAGGCAGACAAACAACACTGAAGAATTGATGACACAATGTCACATAAGCATAGAATACATTCAAATTATTAATAAAAACAATTTTAAATAACTTATTAATTGTTCATTGTTCTATACTTTTCAATAATTTCCATCACATGAATTTGCACGAAAATTTTATTCAGAAAAAGTTCTGCACATGGGTTGAAAATTTTGCACACAAGCCACCAAACCTTAGAGGGAACATTGCTCCCAACCCCAGAGGGAACAAAAATTGAAGACATTTGCGGTTTTGCTTCACGGCAAACAGGTCCACCTGGGGAGGTTCTCATCTGTTTATCAACAGGGAGAATACCTTGTTGTGAAGGGACCACTCATGAGTCACTAGGGGTTTTCTGCTGAGTGAGTCCGCTAAGCCATTGTTTACCCTGGGAAAGTGGGAAGCAACCGGCGTAAAGTGGTGATCTATCGCTAATTGCCAAAGCTTGCATGCATTCTCACATAGGGCCAAGGAGCGAACCCCCCCCCCCTTGCCAGCTGGTATAAAACATGGCCATTGTATTGTCTGTGAGGACCTGAACCATTCTGTTGTGGATTTTGTCGAGGAAGGTTGTGCAGGCCAATCTGATGGCCTGAAGCTCCTTCATGTTTATGTGGAGGAGTTTGTCCTCAGGGCTCCAAAGACCCTGTATGGAGAGACCTCCCCCCCCCCCGGGTGGGGGGGGTCCCCAACCTGAGTCCGAAGCTTCCATTAGCAGGGTCACTGAGGGTTTGGGCTCCCTGAACGGAATACCCCCCCCCATCGTGAAGCGGGGAGCCCTCCAAATTTGGAGGGACTCCAGGGCGTGCTGGGGGACTGCGAGTACCTTGTCTGGATGGTCTCTCCATGGCTGGAACATTGTGGAGAACCAGAGCTGGAAGGGTCTCATCCTCAAGCGTGCGGTCTGGATTACTGAGGTGGCAGTCACCATGTGGCCCAGAAGCTGCAAGCACCAGCAAGCTGTAGTTAAACCTGGCTCTTGCAATTCTGTAATGATGGTGCAAATGGCCCAAACTCTTGACAGGGGCAAGGACACCGTGACCTATCGAGCATTTAGTCATGCCCCTATGAAATCTATGCCCTGAGTGGGGCGGAGCTTTGACTTCACTGTGTTTATGCAGAAGCCAAGAAATCTGCAAAGTTTCACTACCAGATCGATGTGATGTTGCACTCGGTGACTTGACTTGCCCACTATAAGCCGATTGTCTAGGTGGGGGTAGATTCTTATGCCCTTCCTGCGTAGAAACGCTGCAACCGGTGCCACGCATTTTGTGAACAACCTGGGAGCCAGCGATAGACAGAAGGGGAGAGCGGTGAACTGATAGTGGTTCCATGCCACCACAAACCTGAGGAAGTGTCTGTGGTGGGAGCGGATGGCTATGTGAAAGTAAGCATCCTTTAGGTTGAGGACTGTGAACCAGTCTCCCGGGGAGAGGGAGGGGACAATCTCGGGCAGGGAAATGATGTGGAACGTTGTGCTCTTTATGTACTTGTTTAGCACTCTGAAGTCTAGAATAGGCTGTAGGTCCCCGTTGGGTTTGGGGACCAGGAAGTAGCAGGAGTAGAACCCCTTGCCTTGCTCTCATTTGGGGACATTTCCATGGCCCTGAGCGAGAGGAGTTTTTGGCATTTGGCCTCGAGCCTGCGTAGCAGTTCTTGGTTCCTCAATGCTGCACGAGGGGGCGGTTTCCTGTCCCAAGGGATTGAAAGGAACTGAATACGGTATCCTCGCGCCACTGTGTCAAGGACCTAATGGTCTGATGTAACACGGGCCCACTGGGGGCAAATTGGGGCAGGCGGTGGGGGGAAAACAGGGGCCTGGAGTGCTGCCCTCGAGGGGACCGTCAAAAATGCTGTTTATAGCCAGATGAGCGGTCAGATACCTGCACACGCCCTCCAGACTGTGAGGCTCTGAGTTTTCCCCCTTTACCTGAACAGTTCTTGTCCTGCTCTGGGTCCTGAAGATGGCGCTGGGGAAACTGGAGATGGTGCTGGGGAAACGTGGGAACTGACGCTGCAGTTGAACTTGCTGTTTTAGCTGCTGTAGCAGCTGTTGATGAGGGCTTGTCGAGCTCCTGTTGGGTTGCAGAGTGTATATCCCAAGGCAGGGGTGTTGCTGCCTCAGGGAAGCACCTGGGGCACCAGCCCAGGCAATGCCTCCCACCAGGAGGCCACACCCCCTGGCCACAGGCCACACCCCCGGCTGAGGATGGGGCCGGGAGTGGGCTCCGTGGCTGTTGGCGGCTGAGTCCCATATCCCCAGCCGGGGACGGGGCCACTGCAGCCGCGGGCAGCTGGGCCCCGGATCCCCAGCTGGGGATGGGGCCAGGAGCAGCCTCCGCGGCCGTGGGTGGCTGAGCCCCGAATCCCCAGCAAGGGATGGGGCCGCTGCAGGCGGCTGAGCCATGGATCCCCGGCTGGGGACAGGGCTGCCGTGGCCGTGGGTGGCCGGGCCCCTGATCTCCAGCCCAATTGGGCTGGAGACTGGAAGAGGCAGGGCCCCACCAGACCCAGGGCACTGGCACCAGGATTCAGGACACCTGCCCCATGTGCCCAGTGCCAGCGATGCCCCTGTCCCCTGGAATCAAAGTGTAGCCCTCGAGTCTTTCATACCATGAAGCTTCGTGTCCGTGGATGGAACAAAGAGGTCGGGGAGGTCTTGGATAATTTGCTGCATCTGTGTGGATAGGCCTTGGAGCCACGCCGACGGGCGCATGACGACTCTGGAGGCCATAGTGTGGGCGGCTGTATCCACTGTGTCCCAGGTTGCCACCAGAGCATCCCTGGATGCCCTTTCCCCCTCCTCGAGCATTGCTTCAAAATCACTCAGATGCTCCTCAGAGATGGCCATGTGGAAGTTTTGCATGGCCTCCCACAGATTGAAGATGTAACATGTCATTAAGGTTGAATGGTTGGAAATACATAGTTGAAGGCAGCGGAGGAGTAACCTTTCCTCCCCAGGAGGTCGACCTTCTTCATCTCTTTGTTCTTGGGTGTGGAGCTCAGCTAGCCCTGTCTCTCCCTTTGGTTTACAGCATCAACCACCAGGGACCCTGGAGTGGGATGATGAGATGAGAAAGAGAACCTCTCTGGAGAGATGTAGTATTTCTTATCTGCAACCTTGGACACTGGCGGAATCGAGGATGGCATTTGCCAGCGGTCCTGGATTATGCAGTATGCTCCTGAGTGTAAGGGCATTGCCACCCTCACTGGAGGGGTTCTACGGCATGGATCGAAGAGGGAGTCATCTTCCTCCTGGATTACTCCTAATTTCAATTTTAAGTTTGCCGCCATACGGCAGAGGAGGTCCTGCTCAACATGGGGGTCTCCCTCGTGGTCAGCGGACATGTTGATTTAGACGCTCATCAGGTGAAGAGGAGGATTGGGCCTGTGATCTACTACATTGTGTAGAGTCAGGGTCGAGTTTGTTGTCAGAGAAATCTGAGGCCTCCGGCAGTGGCGACCAGGCATAGTGAGAGGAGATGTCATCGGTTGCTGTGCTCAGCCAATCGAGGGTCCACTCCTTACAAGGTGATCTCGCTAGAGGCATAGGTGCCATGAGGGGAGCAGAAAACCTCTCCCTGTATCCATGGGCTTATTGACCTCACCGAGCTCAGGGATACGGAGCTCTTGCGAAGCCTCTTTCTCAGATGCTCCTCCTGGGGGGGGAAGGAAGCAGTCCTCTTAGGACAATCTGGAAGACCCTCCTCCTGATGTCTGGAAACCCAGTACTGAGAGTTCATCAGAGAAGTGATGGAGTGGAGTTTCTTGCCCCTCTGTACCGGACTGTGGTACCGGCGGAGGGCTGGGAGGTGCCATGCTTGGTCCCAGCATCAGTCTAATTGCTGGTACTGGTATCGGTGTTGACGCGGTTGGTGGTACTGGGCCTGGCAGTATGGGACCTGACAGTACTGAGTGTGACGTCGGTACCAGGCTTGACGTCAGTACCATAGGGGCCAGTACCGGGTCCTGCGGTACTGATGAAGACAGTGCCGCTTTGGTCCTCTTCTGTACCAGAGCCGGGTTTTTGCACCTGTGATGGGCCATCAGGGTTGCCTATGCCAGTACCTTTCTTGGGATGACTGAGAGGCTACCTGGTGATCGACGAGCTCAGTGCTGGAACAGTACCGTTGTAGGTCAAGGTTTCAAGCCTGGTACCAACGATCAGTGGGGGGGATCCTGAGCCCAGGCCCATTGGGAGTCCAGCGGAACGCTCGTGGCTTGGCTGGCTTCAGAGGCAGTAGCTCCATTCCCCTAGATCAAGAGGAGACAGTGCTCCCTTTCTAGCTGAGTCCTCTGCTTGAAGGACTGGCAAATGGAGCACTCCGCCACAAGGTGGGACTCACCTAAGCAAGCGAGGCATTTCTCGTGTGGGTCGTCTATCAGGAAAGCCTTGCAGCACCCAAAGCACAGCTTGAAACCAGGCATCTTGAATTTCGTGCAAAAGACAGGCACTTGCGTTTCGCAAGTTTACGCTGATCTGAAACCGATGCTATGGTGGAAAAGGGAACTGGGAGGTTCAGGGTCACGGTCACCGATATAGCCATGGTCGCAGCACGGAGGGGGCATTGGCTGTGTGCCCTGACCTGACAGGCTAATGCTGAAGACTTTCCGAGCTACCATGTGCTGCAGCATGTAGACACCTGTAACTGAATGATGTGAGCAGCGCTCAAAGGAGAATCTGTTGTGACACAGTCAGCTCGGAGAACTATAAAAGGATGCTTAGGGGCAGATATGTGAGCCTCAGAATGGTAAAGGCCCTTGTCCCTGCAGGTGATTGCAGCTTAATTTAGACATACCTGAAACCAGGCAAAGGCTGTTCCAGGCCTGTTAAAAGTCCTGCTTGTGCTAGAAGCTGAAGGAGGGAGAGACAAGCTATCAAAGGCTTACAGGAGAGATTTCCCCAAACCAGGAGATTAGTATTTCTTCCTAGGAGAAGAGGAGAGGAAACAACTCAGTAGACATGTAACAAGGCGATCTGGCGCCCCCTTGCCATTAGCGGCGCTTGGGGCCAGTGCCGCGAAATGTGCCCTTCAATAGAGTGGCTCCATTGACCTGCTTCAGTGTGCCCGGGGCAAAGACCCATCGGCCCCATCATAGTTACAGTCCTGTAACTCAGACACCAGCCTGCAAGGGGAGACTGAGGTTACCCAGCCCCAGCACACCACCACCACAGATAGAAAAGCCAGGGACAGGTTCTGCCTGGGGTCTGGGCACCATGGACTTACCAACTCTGTGGCTATGTCCACACACAAAGTTTTATTTCGAAATAAGTCATTTTGAAATGACTTATTTTGAAATAAAACCCTTAAAGCGAAATGACTCATTTTGAATTTAAAAAAAATTAATTTGAAATAAGTCAAGCCCCTCCAACCAAAATAGCATGTCTTGTGTATGGACATGCTATTTCGATTCCCTGAGAGGGGCACCCTGGGAAGTGTGGCAACATGGCCCTTGGTGGGCCATGTTGCCACCCAATCCCCTGCCAGAGCTGGGCGTGGGGTGAGCCGTGGCGGCTGCAGCCACCCGGCCCCTGCATCTCTCCTCAGTACCCTGGCCAGGGTGCTGATGGTTCCCTGGCCAGGGTGCTGAGGAGGGGGTGGCCCTTCCTCCCAAGATGCTATGCACCCTGGGAGGAAGGTCCAACACATTATTTAAAAATTATTGTTATTTCGAAATAACGTGTCTGAACGATGTTATTTTGAAACCACCGTTTCGAAATAACAGCCATTTCGAAACCAAAGGGGGTTTAAACTGTTTTGAAAGGACACCTCTTATTTCGAAATGACAGAGCCCGTCATTTCAAAATAAGAAAACGTTGTGTGGAGCTAATCTTTTTTATTTCAAAATAACCAGTGTTATTTCGAAATCAAAAAAACATGTGGATATACCCTGTAGGGTGGAAGGGACTTGATTCACTGAGCCCAACATACCCAGAGCGCTGCAGTCACGAGATGCTGGGGGTGGAGGAAGTAAAAGACTCACCGTAAATGGGGCAGATTTACAGAAGGTGTATTTCGCCAGTGGAGCTCACTGCTATCTGGCGAAGCTGAGGGGGAGCTTTGCCACACTATCTACAGGGGTTAAAGTATAATTCGGTGGGCCCTGGAACCCTCTGGCATGGGTGGGCCCCCCAATATCCATCCCCAGAACCCACCCCCTGCCCCAATACCCACCCCCAGACACACACATAAAAGCTCCAGCAGCAGCAGCAGCAGCACCCCCCCCCCCAAGACCTTACCTGGGCTGTTTGCAGGCTGGCTGACTGGCTGGAAGCTGCTTCCAGCCACAAGCTGCTCCACCCTGCAGGGGGGGAGAGTCACAAACTCCAAGCCTGTAATAGCTCTCTGCTGGCTGGGCTGAAGGCGCAACAGGGGTTAAGGTTGAGCCACTGGACACTGCATTCCAGCTGCTCATGATATGGGGGGGGGTGGGGCGGAATGCAGTGTTCCCATATGTTCCTCTATTTTAGGGGCCCTGGAACACTGCCAGCCTAAACATAGGGGGGGCCCCGGAACTACATTCTGGTGCGTTCCCCCTTACTTTAACCCCTGACTATCTAGGGGTGGCCCCAGCTCCGGAGATGGCAGTGAGCCAGTTTTACCAGTGAAGGTAAGCATATGGGGTAAGGAGCTGCTACACTAGATATATAACTCATTATTGTAATATTGGAATAAAGGCAGCACTGAATGGGTGCAGGGCTCCATTCTTATGCCCAGTTGTTATCCTGTGATCTCTGCCATACTGGTCACATCCCTATGCATGCTATATAGCTATGCCCACCTCCATAACAACAGCACCTGCTGTGGAGTTTCCATTCTTAATGACCAGGAATTACCCAGCTTACTCAGCTGCCCCAGGGCAATTGATTAAGCATCAGGAATAGCTCCCCATAGATCCAAAGGGGTAGCCATGTTAGTCTAGTTCAGCAAAACAAACAAGCAATAAATAAATCTGTTAGTCTTTAAAAGTGCCACAGCTCCCCATAGATGTCTCATTCTGAATTTCTGCAGCTAATTCTGGCTATTCTAGGTCTCAAAAATGAGCCCCACCAGTCCTGGGGCCCTGTCTGAACCCAAATGGGGTAACTATAATTCTCAAGCACCAACTGGAGCTGGTTTTCCTGGAAATGGTAGGCACATAGCCAGTGCTTCTTGTTGTTGTTGCTGTTTTGTGTCATCTATAGACCTAATTTAACATTTCAAGAACACTGAAGTTAAAAAAAAAACAAACCAAAAAAACCAAAAACATCCCACAAAACCTTCCTACCTTGAAGCGCCTTTTAAGCCTCTGAAGTCTGATTGAGACCTTTCTGCTGTATCCAGTTCATTCCATTCTCTTCAGTCTGTATCATGGAGTTAGAATAATTGCTAGAGAATTTCAGGTAGCAAACTCTCAGAAGGCAAACTCTCCTCTGTGGCTTTGAGAAGTTTAACGTCTTGACCTCTGTGCTAGCTCTGCTTGCAGAATCATGCCTCACTGCTGTTGCCTGAGTTCACAAAAATGCAGACTTACCAGGGCACTCATGTGAGAGCTAATGTTTGTTACAGAGACTTGCAGTAAATCCTCACTGATGAAATCAGTGGGGGGGTTGACCTTGACTTCAGCGGGGCCAGGATTTCAGACCCTGGCTGTAATTCCATAATTAAGAATGAATTGACTTTTATGTTTAAAGAAGTGCTTTAAAGTTTAAAGCTAAACCTTTTTGCTGTGTATGAAGCATACAATTTTATAGCACTGTATTGTAGCCTCTCTGCCAATGGTGTTGCCAGCAAAAGAGCCACATCCCTCTTTCTAGAGGATTTGCTACAATTTGCTTAATTTTGGCTCAAACTCATGGGCAGATTTTGGAGCCTGCCCTAGGGAAGTCAGCTCCAGAGATCCAGACATGCCTTTTCACTGTTGGCCCAATCCTGCTCCTGCCACTGGGGCCAGGGCCAGATTCTGCCACTGCCTGTGGCTCCAGGTCCCCAGCTGGGACCAGAGCCTACTGCTAGCAGCAAGTCCGGGGCCCTGGCCAAGGTCAGATCTCACTGCTGGTGGCAGCTCCCAGTGCATAGTCAGGGCTGGCTCCATGCCCTCGCTGCTGCATTAACCCTGGGTCCCTGCCAGGGCCCACTCCTGCCTCAGCAAGGAGGTGGAGAGCAGCCAATCAGGAGAGGGAAAGCCTATTATAAACTTTACCTCTGCTCAAATCGCACCCCAGTAACCTGGACCCTATATCCAGTCAAGGCACCTTTTGATAAGCAAAGCTGTACCTGTTTGCAAGCATATTCATCAGCAGTTTAAACATCAGACCTTTCTGGTGGAAAGAAGAGGGACAGGACAGGGTGCACCTGGGCAAATTTTGTAATGTTACACTTTCTAACACCTACTACCTCATGATGCATAGGTGTAAAGTTATGATTTTGGCATGAGCATTTTTATTAAATGTCACAATAAGTAGTAAAGCACAGATTTACTGAAGCCTGAGCCCTGAGCTGCATTACAGGAATTTTGAGGAAGTCACGGAGGTCTCAATAAAATCACAGAATCCATGGCCGACTCATACCCTTATGCAGGAATAAAGTCCCAAACAATTCAGCTGTGAATGGCTGATACAGGTTTTCGCCCTCTCAGCCCTCCACTCATATAGTTCATGGGTCCCCAGTTTCCACATTCACAGTTTGGGGTTCCAGAAAAAGCAGATAGAAGCAGTTGCTTCTCTTACTCAGTTCTGAGGCTCTACCACCTGTCCTGCTGTAATGGTTTCAGTAGCTAGTGCAGAGAGGCCTCACCAAAGGCTTTAGGCCAGTAGACTGATGAAGTGATGCCTCTGCTTCCACCTCAGTCCACTCACTCAGTAACCCTCTGTCTGCTTGCAAGCTGTGGCTGAGACCAGATACCGCTTTGCTCTACCTGCTTCTGGCCAGGTGACCAGAACAGCTGTGGTGAGGTTCTGTCCACCACTGGCCACAGGACTGGAACCACTGAGCTCTTCTCACATTAGGCAAGTGCAGCACTCAGCTCAGCTTATTTTTAAGAAACATCAGAAATCAATGGCTTAACAGACCAAGAGCTCCTACCGCCCCTGCAAAAGCCAGCTCAGCAATTACCCAGAAGTGGATAAGCTCTCTTTTTTGGAACTTGGGCTTCTTCTGTCAAGGACTCTTACCCAACCATGGGAAACATCAGTCTTTGCCAAGGTGATCCTCAAGTCAGTCATTGCCCTGATGTTTCCCAACGGGTAGTCTACAAAGCATGGGCCTGAAGTACAAAACTCAGTCAAATTAGTTTCCGGGGTCCCCAGGCTATCTGAAGTTAATAAGTAAATGAGATACTGCTTAGCTCAGTTGGCTACTTTTGTTTTCCAGCAGATTGCCAAGTTCCAAAGGGGCAGCCATGTTAGTGTAGTTCAGTAAAACAAAAAATGAGTCCTGTGGTATTTAAAGACTAACAAATTTATTTATTGCATGACCTTTCATGGGCAAAAATCCCAATTCATTAGATGTGGGATTTTCCCCATGAATGCTCATGCAATAAATTTGTTAGTCTTTAAGTGCCACAGGACTCCTTGTTTGTTTTCCAGCAGATGACAGCAGAGAGCTGACTCTGTTACCTTACTTCTTTCTAGCAACAGGTCTCACAGTACTGACCAACTTTTCTGAGGATTTGCAAGTCAAATTTTCAATTTGTTAGCATTAAAATCAATTCAAAGTGAACTTTTAAGAAATTCAGCATTGGTCTCACCTTTTCGTTGACTGAATGAGCACAATAATGGAGGAACACAGATAGTTCTATGTAGCTTATAACGCCTGGAAAACCCATGAATGAATAATTTTGAAGAAATGTGGTTATGATTGATATCTCATTGTTACAATGTCAGTCACAGATAACACAGATCATTCTAAAGTAGTGCCACCGGGTTGGCTAGTTATCATTATATATCAGTATGAGCAAAGTTATATAACTTTTAAAAAAACCACACTAGATAAGGACATCAAAGGTAACGAAAACCAATCAAAGCCCTTTCCTTTCAGCTAATTTACCTGCTATAATCCTACAGCTGAAGTCAATTGTTGGAGTGAGTGGGACTGCATCAAGAGGCCTCCCACTAATTTTTTTGGCTCCAAATATCACAAGTTTTATCCTCGAATGTCACTTTTTCTACAGATTTTGTGGCTGCCTTCGTCCCTCTTTCTACTCATCCAGGTGTTGCTTCTGCTTATTTTTGGTCCTCAACATTTCATTATTTCTTACGATACTAAGGGCTGAAAGGAATGCACATCACAGCTGAAATTAGATGCCAAATTCTTTAGGACCAGGCTTGTGTCATCACTTATCTCTGTAAAAAATCTATATCACTTTTGGGTGCTGAAAAAATACCATGAAAAAGCATGAGGTATACTTAAGCAAGGCAATTCTGTCCCAGGCAGGGGCAGCTGAAAATCTAATAGGCAAAACTTTCAGCCTCTGAGTGCAGAGCAAGAATAACTTGGTGATGACAAAAACAGACAGCAATGGAAGGCAAAGAGAGCCTGCTGCATTTGTTGCGTTCATTTAAAGCAAACACAAGAGAGCTCTTACGAACACTGCATTCACCTTCTCAGCAGGTTCATTTGGCATCCTGCTTAACTAAGCATTGCATTGCAAACATGTTGGGTATAATCAAGTATACGAGAAACATCAGACTCACTCCATGATAACACTGATAGTCCACTAGCAGAGGATGATGACCTATATTATGGCTTGTGTAAAATGGGAATGAATAGGCACACCTTCATCACCACTCCTACACCTCCAACATCTGGGGAGGAGCTAAGAGAAACAAAAACTACTGCCCAGCATTTTGCTTTTTGTCAAGTACTGTGTAGACTTATGGAACTTCATTATTAGAAGAGTTGGGTAGAATAGAATAGCTGGAGAAAGGGGAAAGGAAGAGAAAGAGGGCAAGAAGGGGAAAAGAACAGACAAACTGAGAGAAGGTGAAACAGGAAGAAAGTGTTGGAGGAAAAGGGGAGATAATTATTGGGGTACAGAGAAAGGTAGAGAGACAAAAATGGAACTTCTCACCTGGTTCCGGTTCCAGCTTCCATCCCACTGGAACATCTTCACAACATTTGGCATCTCTTTTGCTGTCTTCATCCTGCTTTTTGATCACATGAAGCGCAGAAAAAGATGGAACAACTACCCTCCAGGCCCTGTCTCCTTCCCTTTCTTTGGGAACATGCTGCAGTTCAATTTCCAACAGCCAGTCCTCATCATATCTCAGGTAAGTGCCACAGGGATAGATGCCTTTCACTGACTAGCAGAGCAGGTTAATGAATGGTATGAATGCCAGATAAGCGTTTGGTTCCTGAGTATCAGCTGCAGTGCACTTATTTAGGGAGTTGCAGCAGTGCAGGGTGATTGACATATATTTATGAAAATTATAACAACTAATTTACAGTGTGTGAGCTTGTGACATACCACACTCGCTCTTATCAGTGTAGGTGGTTAACTGTTGATCAGTAATACATTAAGGAACCATGTGCAGGATTGTAAATCACTTAGTATTTTTCACTATACTTGTCAAAATAAATGTTACTATAAAAAAAAGCATTGACTCTAGTTCATAGTACTCTAATGGCTGAAAAAGTGGCAATATAGTGTGTCCTATTCATCATTTGGGACTGAAAGTAAGACTTGGATACTTCCCACCCCAAGATGTGTCTGTGTGTAAACATGCAACTTACATCACTTTAGCAATGACTCCTCTACTCTGCTGTACAGGAGAACACATGGGAATTTTCACTAAAACTTTTTTAGACAATTGACTAATTTTGCCGTTGACTAATATTTCCATGGGGGGGCACTTCTGAAGTGAAAATTCTCTCACATTGGAAAACTTTTGTTTCAGAATGCTTCATTTTAATTATTTTTGTATTGGTTCATAACATACCAGTAGTACCCAGTCATTCATTGCACTATTACAATTGACAGACTATGAAGAAATGTAGTATAAAAAACAGAATTAGCACCCAAACTTCAAGCTTTCAAAACGGGGTTAAGCACTTGCTGGTCAAAGCCAATCTATCAACCTGTGCTCTCTACCTTCCACAAACCACAGTACAGTGTCTCTCATTTTAGGCTACAACAGACTTTGTAACTTTTTTCCTCGTCTTAATTCTATGTTTGTGTTTGTTTCTGTTTTCTTCATTCCCTCTTTCTTGACAGTTCACTAAGAAGTTTGGAAAGATCTTCTCTCTTCAGTTTGGATGGAAAAATGTGGTTGTGTTGACTGGGTTAGAAGCTGTAAAGGAAGCATTGGTCCAGCAATCAGAGGACTTTGCTGACCGACCACCCTTTTCGTTATTTGATCACTTGGGCTTTAGAAAAAACTGTGAAGGCAAGCGTCTCTCAAGCAGCTACAGTTTCTCATAACCCAAGCTAAATTTCCCATCTCCTCCATGCACATCACTTCTTGTGGAGCAGAAATAACATGGCTCTGCCTTCAGGGTACATTATGGGTACTGTACAATACATTATGATGAACAGTGTGCACAAACTGACACAACTGCCTGCTACTGGGTGGAATATGTTAAATCCGATTGCTAATCTGGTTGTTACAAGTGAGTAGAAAGTGGTTTACAGCCTGACAGTAGGTGTCCCTGCAGCTGCCCCATGCTAGCTGCTCGTGGCACAATGTTTCTTTCTGGCAAACGGCCTGCCACTGTCAAGAGACTGAAAAATCAGTTGCTATCATAAACTTTATTTTAAAACCTGTTTCACAGAGAGCCAGCACCTAGAGTCCCAAGAAACCTGCAGTACCAATTCAGGCCCATGTACAAGTGTTAGGAACTATTAGCAAGGGGGCGGGGAATAGTCCCAGTTGTCATGGGGAACATTCCTGGCTTTTACATTACCCCAGTGGAATTAGTCTGCGAAAGGATCTGAATCCTGGCTCCCACTTTTTTTACCCAGAGGCCTGCTGACCTCAAGGACCCCTTCATTCTCCTGTGTGACAGAGTCCTTGTAACTCCAATAAGCCTGGGTCTAGGATTCCTGGGGGGCTGGACCCCCAATCTTGTCATGGTCACTTAGGAGGGGGGGCTAGGGTGTCCCCACTCTGAGGCACCCTCTGGACTGGACAGCTCCCAGAGCCCCTGATCATTGCACATAGTTCAAAACAAATACAATTTAATAAACAGTCGCCTACTGTAAAAAGCAGGAAAAAATGGGCAAAGTTAAAGGAAAACACCCAGTTCTGTCCCGTGGCATGGGGTCACCACACACAGCATCTCTGGGGTGTACAGGAAGCTCACAGTCTGTTCCTCACTTGCCCCACGCCTCTTTTCCAGCTCGTGGCTGTGGCGCAGGGTACCATGGGTCAGACACTTGTTCTGGCAGTAGTCATACACCCTCAGGCTCCTAGTGGAGGGACCCTTCTTTCCTCTCCCCCTGAACCCATGGGAATCATGATCCACCTTCAAGTCCAGCCTGTGAGGCCTCTTATCTGGTGGAGTCTTACGGCTCTGCCCAGGAGCTTCTCAGCTGCTCTCTGTACCTGACTCAAACCCCAACCCCACATCTACTTCCAGCCCAAGCATCCTAGACTGCTGCTCTACTTTACTGCTGTGGGCTATGACTCTCCCACTCCTGCTCAGGCAGCTCCAGCTTACTGGAAGGATGGGACCTCCTCAGCCCTCTGGCTCTCTTATTTGCCTGTCTCCCCATCAATCAGGTGTCCTGAAGCACTGGCCTCAGACCGTCAGTCTCAGGATTCTGATTTCGCCCATCCTTTGATGCTGGGATGAAGGGGGCTGACCAAAATCCCCACAAAATTTCTGTAAGGGGCCAGCAGTGCCCTTACATATTGCTCTAACTTAGACCACTATCCAAGTCCATTTCTCTCCACTGGTATCACCCTCCTGAGTCATGTAGACAGTGGCACAGTTAACAGGGGGGGAATAAATTGATTAAAAAGAGCAAATTCATACAACAAAACAAAGCCTTTTTCATTTATTACAGTACAGGTGGGCCAAGGAAAAGTCAATTTTAAAAGGGATAGCCGTGGAAAAGTGGCTACTAAGTGATTAACATTTTCTTCTAAACCCTCCAAGGCTAATGATGGCCAGATATGGCAGTGGCTGGAAGGAGCTGAGGAGATTTGCACTCTGCTCCTTGAGGAATTTTGGGCTGGGGAAGAAATCCCTGGATCAGCGTGTGACTGAGGAAGCTAGATATCTATGTGCTGCTTTCAGTTCTAAAAATGGTATGTTTGGGCGATTGGAAATGTTCAGGGCTCGAGCCATAAAGTAGCGCTGGGGAGCGGTTCATATTGATGCTCCCAAGAGTAGCGTACGTGTAGCTGGAGAGAGGAGCAATTCTAGAGGCAGAGGAGAAAGGCAAGCTTACATGTGGAGATGATCAAATCACTGTGTAGGCCAGGGCATTCAGCTAATGGAAAGCTACAGTGCATTTCCCACTTCCTGTGGTGTGAGAGGGACTTGATGAATACATCCCAGGTAGCAGGCTGTGATCAGGGCATGCATCCTAATCTGATGGGTTGGTTCCTGTTTCTTTTCTAGGCCGTCCTCTTGATCCACGCATCCTCATAAACAGTGCAATAGGTAATGTAATGTGTGCCCTCACTTTTGGCAACCGCTTTGAGTACAACAATGAGAAATTCCTGAGGATGCTACAGATGATAGAAGAGGCTTTCAATATAGGAGCTGGAATAAAATGCCAGGTAGTCCACAAAAACCCTCTTATCAGTAAAAATGAAAACCTGTTGGCTGCTTAAGAAGAAAGTGTGTGTGTGTGTGTGTGTAAGTGGGGGGGGGGGGGGGAGGGAGAAGCAATCACACCCTATATGGTGTTTTATACAAAAGTGCCATGGTGGTTTTATGCAGGGATTATGAACCCATTTCAATCATGGAACAAAAATCTCCTGAAACCTGTCAAATACTTTCTGGATAGATTTGTGTCTGTTTATTTGCCTTGTGTGCCAGAGGCAGCTTTTAGGGTAGGCGAAGCAGGCACACAACCAGGGCCATAAGGGGTCTCATTACCTGCTTCGCCTACCCAAAAAGCCGTATCTGCCTTGGTCAGCAGCAGGGGGAGGAGCTTGTCCTGGGACCAGGGGCCAGCAGTGGGGAGCTAAGCCACTGGAGGGGGACGACAGAGGGAGGGCTGGGGTCCAGGGGTGGGGAGCTGGGGCTGCAGGGACCATACGGCGGTGGGGTAGGGGCCAGTGGTAGGGAGCTGAGGCCATGGGAAGGGCTAGCGCTGTGGAGCTGGGGCCACAGAGGGGGTCTGTGGGGGCTATAGGGGGACCCACAGTGGGACCTCACCTAGGCCCCACCCCACCCCCATTGTCTAAGGCCACCTTTGTTATGATCCTCTGTGTTTTCTAAGGCAGCCAAGCCAGGAAGTGGGACTGTTGAAAATCCTGGAGAGAGAGGCTGTTCTCTTTGCCTTTCTTAGTCAACACCTACAGCTGTACAGGCAATTTTTCCTCAGGAAGGTTTGTTACTGGGACATTTCCAGTCCAGTTTTGATGAACTGACGGCCTGGGATAATTTAGCAATGCTTCCTAATTTGTAGGTGTTGTTTTGAACAGAACATCTAAAACTTACGAACTAAAAAGAGACTTTAATGCTTTTTCAGTATTATAACCCTTCTCTGAGAATTTCTTTACGGAATGAAGGCATTCCACACCTTCCACTTCCCTGAGCTGTTAACACAAGTTACTTTGGTCTGTGATTTTTTGCAAGAAGCTATCAGACTGCATCTTACTACTGTCTTGTGTATCACACATATACACTTCTTACAAAAGAATCAACTACTAGCTCATTAGCACAACAGAGATCAGAAAAGGGAGCATGTGAGGCTGCCCTTTCTCCAGAAAGCCAGCCCTGCAAAGGATTTCTGCCATTACAGAGACTTTGGCCCTTGTGCTCAATAGATAAAGCAGAAAAAACAATAGAAAATCATTCTGAGCTCAGCCCACAAGCTTCAGTGACATTTGTCCTGAGTTCAACTTCCAAAGGGGTGGCCGTGTTAGTCTAGTTCAGTAAAACAAACAAGGAGTCCTGTGGCACTTAAAGACTAACAAATTTATTTATCACACGAGCTTTCATAGGAGAAAATCCCACTTTGTCAGATGCTTTGAAGATGGGGGAATTTTCAGAATGACAGGAAATAAATGCAGGGAAGTGTAAGTCATGGGATCAGGTCACAGTCTAACAACAAATCAAAGCTGCTGTTAAGATTCAAATGCTGAGGAACAGCATACAAAGAAAGATGAGGTCAAATCACCTGTTGTAACGAAAAAAGAGCATCAGGGCCAGTATCTGTAACATTTTAAATCTCCCCAGCGCCCTGAAACAATAGGAAAAGTCTCAACAATAATCTTCTCCTGGCAGCCGATTTTTCACTGTTCTCCTGTTCCACTGTCACGCAGATGGGAGGTTAGGTACAGCTATTTTATAGCAGGAGTATGAACTGAGGCAGGGCCTTACCACTGGGGTGGTGAGTCAGATCAGATAATTAATTTGTGTGTAGCTAACATTGGTCACGACACACTGAAGGGAGAAAGGTAGGGAACCCCAAAACATTTACCCCACCACTTGAAGTTGGGGAGCTGACCAGCTGGGAACATTCTATCATGGTTCCATCTCTTTTGCCACAGAATATCTGAGACCTGCCTTCCTGATCTAATGCTTTTTCTCTCCTATTTCTTTTGTCCTAGATTCTGAACGTGATGCCTTGGTTGATGCATATTCCTGGGCCTCATAATAATATCTTTCAGCCTTTTAATGATAGCTTTAACATCCTAAAGGAGATTGTGAAGGAACACAAGGAGACACGGGATCCTACCTTTAACAGAGACATGATTGATGCTTTTCTGGAGGAGATAGAAAAGGTAGGAAGAGACCAATGTGGAGATTTGTGGGGCCATATTTTGCTGTGTGGAGTTGTGTGCTTGTGGTGGAGCAACTCATCCATGATGCTGAGCCCTTGATCCTGCAAGACCTTAACTTGAGTGCACACGGCAGGGAGCTCAAGGCTGTTTCTCTCCAGGGCAAGTAGGGGCAATGTGCCAGACCATGTATGTAGAAGCACTAGATGAATGGAAGTAAGTCTCTTGCTCTTTGTTCACCTGTCCCCCCCAAGGGTACATGGGGGAAAAAAGTTTAGTGTATCTAAGGTAGCCTGGATTTAAGTGTAAACTCAGCTTAAAAATGAGGTGCTTAGCTATTTAACAATTCACCTTGTCTTCCCTGCCCATTATTTATCGCTGTAACAACAGTGCTTTGCTCACAGTTGAGCATTATATGGCATGTATAAAAATGCCAGTCAGAATGCAGTTAGAAGTAGCCCCTAGGGGCTGAGTTCCTACTGTGCTGAGTGAGTAGCCTCAGTCTTGGCTCTGCAGAATTAAGAGTATTGTTTGCTTTATTCTGTGTGATCCTTTTAATATTATTTATTTACCTTTGTTTAGCAAAGCAGCCCTATCAATACTAGTGAAGTTTTAAAATCCCTTCTGTTGGGGGGGGGGGGTGTCCTGTCAAGATGTTCTCTTTGCACAAGTGCAGAGAGATGTGTGGCAGGAACACATGAACGGGCTTGTGAGCCCCAATTATATGACCAACAGTGGAACTATTGCCAAGTAAACACCAAGGATACTCTGAAAAGGGATAAAAATAACCTCCAAGTCACTAATTATAAGACATGTACTGATATTGAAGAGATGACAGTAGCCTTCACTTGGCCAAATCTCAATGCTTCTTAACCCATTCTTACTGCCTTTAGCTTCACTGCTGCTTTCAGTACCACTGAATGTACATTTCTGCTTGATATTCCAGTCTTCCTTGATTTTTTCTCTTGGTTCTCCTCCTGTTGGTTTATCTTCCCAACCACTCCTTCAGCATCCCCCTTGGTGGATCCTCTTCCACCCTTCCACAGTCTGTGGAAGTCATAAAGCCTCTGGCCTTGCCCACTCCCTCCACCCTTTATCTCTGGGAACCTTATCTGCTTGCTCAGTTGAAGCTTTCATTTCTAAGTTGATATCTAGCAAATCAACTTCTGCTCCCCTGACCCACCTCTCTCTAAGGAATTCTGTACCTCAGCCTGTTGGACATTCCCTCCTTGGTGATTTGGCCACAATGTAAGTTTAACACAGCTAAAAATTAGATTCTTACTTTTTTTCCAAAACCCTCTCTCCTATCTACCTGCTCACCCAGGATCATAAACCAGGGGTTACCTATGAATCCTTCCCCTTTTATCCCCCTGCACTTATGCAGTTTCAAATCTTGCTGCTTCTTCCTCCACTCCACTGGTTCCTCTTGTTTACCACATTGCATTTATACCTCTTTTTCTTGCCTTGGAAGCCATACACAGCCCCCATTACATCTGGGACATATTCTCTTATTGTGTCACTCCCATAACCTGCAGTCTTCCAGTAATGGCAGTCTTGAGGCGTTGCTCATCTCATTTTCCCACATTTTCCTCCTTGTCTACTTTCATACTTCCAATAAACCCTCTAAACTGTGATCTATGTGCCATTGCCTTCTTTTCAACCAACTCTCTTTTAAAGATCCCTTCTTGCCCACAGCAAGAAAAAAAATTCAATGATTTTAAGCTATTAAAAATATCCTTAATATAATTTCCTTTGGACTTTCAGTTGCATCCTGTTTATTCTGTACCTCTTGCTTAGATTGTAAAACCTTTAAAGGGCTTGACCTGTTTTTATTTTATCTTCTTTGGTGCCAAGCCTTTGTCAACACATACCAACAAATAATACATGGAAACTGAATTAACCTAGAACAACTGAGCCTTGAATGGCAATTGTTACAGTATCTGAAACCATATATCTAGTGGACTGACTACAGTGAAATGGCCTCATGATTGTCTTTTAAAACCTTCCTTGTGCTTCTATGAAATCTAGAATTATGAGCTGTGAAAGTAAGATGAAAATATTTCTAATTTCATTCCCATATCTCATGAAGCATTTGATCAGTGTATGAACTGCCAGTTCATTTAGCTCCTCTTGGTCAAGGAAGTACTTTGTAGCTCATCAATCTTTTGAATTCTGATCCTCACTAAGATTTTTGGTGCAGCAGGCCTGAGCCCCCACTGCCCTTGCGTGTGTCCTGTACAAACATGTGCACTCATTCAGAGGCAGTGTACAACACTCCTGTTCCAATCTAGTATCCTCTGCCACTCTGCCTTGGTGTACATGATTACACAAGTTGTGGAGCAACAAGGAATTGGAGCCCTGTATCTGGAAAAAAAATCTAGGCTCCTAGCAGGTAGGCTGAATTTTAAGAAACAAATCACCATGTTGTATTACACACTTATTTTTATGTACTTTAGGCTAAAAGGGACCCAGAGAGCAGTTTCACTGAGGACAACCTCATCTTTACAATTTTTGACCTGTTCGGTGCTGCCACTGAGACAACCACTGTCACCCTGTGCTGGGCACTGCTGTACATGCTTCTCTATCCTGATGTCCAAAGTAAGTGATGGGACATGAGTTCTCTCACCCTGCACCTCCCAGTGACAAGTTTCCAGTATTTTTCTACAGTGAGATTCTTGTGTCTTTTGGATGGGAACATCAGAAGTACAGTCGCATTTACTACTGGACTGAGCTGCTGTAATAAGAGAAGATAATGCCACACAAGAATGGAGTATTATGTACTGCGAGGGAAAGGGGGAAAAAAAAAAAAAACTTATGAGGAGAGAGAAAGCCCTTGTGAGGGATCTCAGTGTGTACACTGGAGTCCACTGCCACAGTCATGGGTTTCCCTTCTGTCAAGAGCACCTTGTGACTCCTATTGCTTCTTACTGGGTTCTCTCTCTCTCCGGGTTGGCCACAAATGCCCTAGCAAAGAGTTCAGAAAGTGATTTTGGGGGCACTTCAGCTTTTGGGTGCTCAACTTGAGATACCTTAAATGAGCCAGATTTTCAAAGGGTGATTCCTCAGCACTGTTGGAAGATCAAGCCCCATTAAGGTATATCAAAATGGACACAGAAAAATGCTGTCACCCACAATTACTAGTCACTTTTGAAAATCTCGGACCCTCTCACCATCCATCATCGATCTTCTTCTGTTATATGTCCTCATGATGCAAATTCCGTCTATTATACTTTTGTAAAATTTTCTCCAGGATAGCTCAGGAAACGTCTGCTTCTTTTTCACATACTTGACTGAGCAGAGCTGGCTGAATAATGAAGAAACATAATTGTGAATATAGTCATGAATATATAAGGGGCAGCTTTCCTATTCTGCTGTTTGTAGGATCTTACCATTCACTAGTTTGAAGAATTAGGAACACTAGTAAATATCAGTGAAAGAATCCCCAAAATCTCACACAAAGTGGCACAAACCATTATTCTTCAAATCTGAACTGGAATGCAATAATAATTTGCTGCTCCATTGTATTTTCCTGTTTTAAAGATTTCAGTCATTCAATCAAGGAGCAAAAGAGAATACTATGTGAAACACGGTAATGGTTAATAAAAATAATCAAAGTGAACAGGTCACAGACAGCCCATAGGTTGAAAATTGCTTGGTAAGACCCTTCAGTGAATACTGAACATGCAAATATGAGAGGGAACTCAGGCTTGCTTCATACATGATTCATAAACACAAAGGAACTACGTGACCAATGAATATCTCAGCAAGTTTTAAACTTAGGAAGTCACTATGAAGTAACCTGTAAAGTGGTGGATCTTAAAGTTTAAATAGTTCCAAAGGGGTAGCCATCTTAGTCCAGTTCAGCAAAACAAACAAGGAGTCCTGTGACACTTTTAAAGGCTAACAAATTTATTTGTCACATGAGCTTTCATGGGAGAAAGTCCCACTTTGTCAGATGCTTCAAGTGCCTGACGAAGTAGGATTTTTTCCCATGAAAGCTCATACAATAAATAAATTCATTAGTCTGTAAAAGTGCCACAGGATTCCTTGTTTGTTTTGATAAAGTTTAAATAGCAATAGTGATTGGCTGAACATGAAGAACTCTTGGCTAACACCATTGTCCCTTACAAGAGTCTCAGTCACCATTTGTTAATGTTGAAAACGTCACTTCAAGGTTGCACCACAATCAGCACTCTTCCTAAGATCTGAAATGTGTTTCAAATCCTAGGAGTTTCTTAACTGTTAGAATTGCTACCTTGACATTGTTTTTAGACACGTACACTACACTTTAGCTGATTATTGCTGTGGTGGGGAGCCCTATAGGGTATGTCCACACAGGGCTTTTATTTTGAAACAACACTGGTTGTTTCAAAATAAAAGCTCCTATGTCCACCAGACGTTTTCTTGTTTCGAAAGGAGGGAGCTCCTCGTTTCGAAACAAGAGCCTTCCTTTCGAAACAGCTTAAACCACTTTGCTTTCGAAAGGAGGGTTATTTCAAAACCAGTTGTTTCAAAATAAGCCATTTGGACATGTTATTTTGAAACAAGGATTGTTTTGAAATAACAAGGACCTTCCTCTCAGGGTGCATAGCACCCTGAGGAGAAGGTCCCACCCTCCCAGCACCCTGGCCAGGGTGCTGGGTGGAGTGCAGGGGGTCTGAGGGTGCCCCAGCCGGCTTCCCCCTGCTCACCTTGCTGGGGAAGCGGAGGGAAGCCAGCTGGGGCACCCCCCAGGGCTTTGCTCCCCACCCAGGCTGTGGGGGGACTGCAGCCCCCGCAGGGTGGCCACTCCAGGGGCGGCTCATCCCACTGCTGGGGCTGCCCCCAAGCCTGTGGTGCCCCACCCCTGGGGTTCCCTGGTGCCCCCCTCCTGCCCCCCCAGCCGCTTCTGCCGGGGGGCGGGGGGCTCCCCCTGCCCCCCCCCCCTCTGCCGGGGGGCGGCGGGGGGCCCCCCCCCCCCCCCCCCACTTCTGCAGGGGTCTTCCCTGGTGCCCCCCCCACCGCTTCAGCCATGGGCTGGGCTGGGCCAGCAGTAGGAGTGGTGGGGGGGCACCGTGGAAGCCCCCCCGCCCACGGCAGGAGCCGTGGGGGTGCAGGGGAAGCCCTCTTCAGAAGTGGCAGGGGGGCAGGGGAAGCCCCCCTCCCCTGCAGAAGTGGCAGGGGGGGCAGGGGAATCCCAGGGGCGGGGCTTCCCTGGCCCAGCACAGGCCTCCCTGCCCCTGCCCTCCCCTATTTTGAAATAGCATGTCACAGTGGGCATGCTATTTCGATTCCCTCTTTTTTCCTTATTTCAAAATAGCTGTTTGTTATTTCAAAATAAGGCATTTCGAAATAAGGCCTTTATTTCTAAACAAGGGCTTGTGTGTGGACATAGCCATAGAAATGCTTATAAGTAGGATGACCAGATATAACTGATGGAAACTTATTTACACTGCATGTACATGACCTGTTTCTTGGATGGGAATGCCTAACCATGTCACATATAAAGGGTTGATGAAGGTTTTTTTTAGAAGAAAAAAGTTAATGGGAAAGTTTCAATTGATTTCACTGGTAACTGGGTCACACCCTTAATAGCACTGCATCTACACTGCTATCTTCCCTGCTATTTACAATGTTCCTGTATTTCCAGGAAAAGTCCATGAGGAAATTGATAAAGTGATTGGCAGGGATCGGCCACCTGAGGTGGAGGACCAAGTGAACTTGCCTTACACCAATGCTGTGATCCATGAAACTCAGCGCTGTGGTGATGTTGTTTTTGCTGGAGTGCCTCGCACTACATATCGGGACACGGAGGTTCAAGGCTTTTTCATCCCAAAGGTACAGCAGTACAGCACTTGTGGCCCCTGGAAAGGTAACCCATCCTGATGCAGATTGTGAAGGGATATTGCTAGGAATTGATTTAGTCCCAGGCTGGTTATGTAGTATGCTATTCTAAAGGATCTGAACCTCAGAGAGAGCTGCATTTCTGTCAACAGATACCCTGGTATAGGGTCAACTGAATCTCATTATACAGAAGTCACGTGCTTGAAACTATAAGAGATCTTCAGGATGGGAGGAAATTTTGTCCTGCTAATGTCATTTAAGGATGTCAAAATCTCATTTGCATACACAAACCTACCGATATTGATAGGCGTTTTCCAATGGAAAGTTGCACCATTGTCTGATTGATAGAGCGACAGAGGACTGGCTGACTTTTCTTTTGCTATAGATTATAGGTAAAAGGAACCATGAGGTAAAGTCAACAGTGGGTCATATTCTCCTGAAATAACCGCTCTATTTCTGTTTTGTGGGGCATTTATGGGAATGTTTAGGAGACTATCATCATCATGTTTTTGTCCTCGGTGCTGAAGGATGAAACTTTTTGGGAGAAGCCACACCAGTTCTACCCAGAGCACTTCCTGGATGCAGACGGGCAATTTGTGAAGCAAGAGGCCTTCCTGCCTTTCTCTGCTGGTAAATCCAAGGACAGAATCAGTCAGGAGAGGCCATACCTACATAAAGGAGTCACAGATTAATTTGTTTTCAAAATGAATGAAGGACATAAGCCAAATATTAAATAGTTATTATGGTGCCAAGATCCAAAGGGGCAGCCGTGTTAATCTAGTTCAGTAAAACAAACAAGGAGTCCTGTGGCACTTAAATACTAACACATATATGTATTGCATGAGCTTTCCTGGGAGAAAATCCCACTTCATCAGCATCTGACAAAGTTGGATTTTCTCCCATGAAACAATACATATATGTGTTAGTCTTTAAGTGCCACAGGACTCCTTTTTGTTTTAGTAATTATGGGGGTTTCTTGGACCTTCCTTAGACTTATATAGTACTTATTGTCAGAGAGAGGATCTTTGACAGTATGGACCACCAGCCTGTTCCATTGTGGCAGTACATGCATTCTGTTTTTAATAGAAGCAGGTATTTGCAGTTGCCAATGAAATATGGCAGAGTGAGCAAGTACAGCAGATCCTTTGGTTCAATTAATTGTTTATTGGATGGGAGTCGTGCTCCTTCAATGACTTAGAATCACAGAAATGTAGGATTGGAAGGGACCTTGAGAAGAAAGGGAAAAAGGGGATCCAGGGAATTATAGACCAGTCAGCCTCACCTCAATCCCTGGAAAAATTATGGAGCAGATTCTCAAAGAATCCATCCTCAACCACTTAGAGGAAAATAAAGTGAACAGGAACAGTCAGCATGGATTTACCAAGGGTAAATCATGCCTGACCAATCTCATCTCCTTCTATGATCAGATGACTGGTTTTCTGGATGCAGGAAGAACTGTTGATGTGATATACCTTGATTTTAGCAAGGCTTTTGACACAGTTTCCCACAGCATTCTCATTGGCAAATTAAGGAAGTATGGGTTGGATAGGTGGACTATAAGGTGGATAGAAAACTGGCTAGATCCACGGTTTCAGCGTGTAGGAATCAATGGTTCCATGTCTAGCTGGCAGCTAATCATGAGTGGTGTGCCCCAGGGGTCGGTCCTGGGGCCGGTTCTGTTCAATATTTTCATCAATGATCTGGATGATGGAATAGACTGCATTCTCAGTAAGTTTGTGGATGACACCAAGCTGGGGGGACCAGTAGATGCATTGGAGGGCAAGGACAGGATTCAGAGAGACCTAGATAAATTGGAACAGTGGGCCAGTAGAAATCTTACGAGCTTCAGTAAGGACAAGTGTAAAATCCTGCACATGGGACGAAAAAACCCCATGCACTGCTACAGGCTGGGGAACATTCAGCTAAGTAGCAGCAGTGTAGAAAAGGACCTGGGGGTCATGGTGGATGGGAAGCTAGATATGAGTCAGCAGTGTGCTCTTGCTGCCAAAAAGGCCAATAGCATACTGGGCTGCATCAAAAGAAGTATTACCAGCAGATCAAGGGATGTGATCATTCCCCTCTATTCTGCACTGGTAAGGCCCCAACTAGAATACTGTGTTCAGTTTTGGGCTCCCCACTACAAAAAGGACAGGGACATGCTAGAGAGAGTTCAGAGGAGGGCAACCAAAATCATTAAAGGGCTGGAGCACAAGCCCTATGCGGAAAGACTGAAAGCATTAGACTTATTTAGTCTTCAGAAGAGAAGATTGAGGGAGGATTTGATAGCAACCTTCAACTACTTGAAGGGATGCTCTAAGGAAGATGGAGCTCGACCGTTCTCGGTAATAACAGAGGACAGAACGAGGACCAATGGTCTCAAGTTGTGGTTAGGGAGGTCGAGGCTGGATATTAGAAAAAACGTTTTTACTAGGAGAGTGGTGAAGCCTTGGAATGAGCTGCTGAGGGAGGTGGTGAACTCTCCATCTTTGGAGGTGTTTAAGGCCCAGCTGGACAAAACCATGACTGGGATGGTTTAGTGGGAGTGGTCCTGCCTCTGGCAGGGGGTTGGACTAGATGACCTATGAGGTCCCTTCCAACCCTAGGATTCTATGATTCTAAGTCATCAAAGTCCAGCAACAGAGCAGTGGCATAACCAAGTAAACTTAGACCATCCTTGATGGGTGTTTGTCCAACTTATTTTTAAAAGCTTCTAAAGATGGGAATTCTGTGAACTCCCTTGGAATCCTGTTGCAGTGCTTAACTACTCTACCTGGAAAGCTTTTCCTAATATTTACTTTAAATCCTCATTTCTGAAGATTAAGACCTTTACTTCTAGTCCTACATTTGAAAACACTTGATCACCATCCTCTTTATAACTGCCCTTAAGATACTTGAAGATTGTTTTCAGGTCACCTCTGTCATCTTTTCTCAAAACTAAAGATGCCCAGAATTTTTAACTTTTCCTCATAGGTAAAGTTTTCTAAAACCTATCTAAACCTTAATCATTTTTTTTTATCTTCTTTGAACTCTTTTCAATTTCTCCTAAATTGTGGTGCCCAGAATTAGACATAGTAGTCCAGTTCAGGCCTTGCCAGTGCCAAGTAGAAAGGCACATTTATTTGCAATGTCTCACATATAACACTCCAGTTAATATAGCTCAGCGTTGTATTAATTTTTTTGCAGCTGCATCATGTTGATGACTCATATTCAGTTTGTGATCCACTATAATCCATGGATCCTCTTCAGCATTACAGACACCGAAACAGTTATTCCACATTTTGTAGTCGTGAACTTGATTTTTCCTTGCTAAATGAAGTACCTTGCACTTGTCTCTGTTGGATTCAGGCAAGTTCTCCAAATTGTCAGTCATTTTGAATTTTAACTGCCCCTCAAAGTCCTGGCAAGCTGCCCCCCTACCCCCAGCTTGGTGTCATCTGCAGTTCTGAAAAGCATATCTTCTACTCTATTATCCAATTCCTTAAGGTAAATATTGAATAGTACCAGATCCAAGACTGACACCTGCGAGACCCACTAGATATGCCCTCTGTGTATGACAGCAAACCATTGATAACTACTGCTTGAGTATAGTCTTTTAACCAGTTGTTCACTCACCTTTATAGTAAATTCATTCTGACTGTATTTTCCTACTTTGTAAGAATGCTGTGCAGAACTATGTCAAAAAGAAGGTAAGTCACATCTTCTGCTTCCCCCATCCACTAGCAAATTAACTTGATCTGGAATGATTTGTTCTTAATAAATCAATGCAGACTTTTTCTTATTACCCTATTATTTTCCAGGTGCACACAAATATATTGTTTAATAAGTGGCTCCAGTATCTTTTCAGGTATTGAAGATGCTTATTGTTTTGGCTTTGGCGTCTCCCTCTCTCTCCTTTCTCACTCTTACAGGTCGCCGCATGTGTCTGGGGGAGCAGCTGGCCAGGAAGGAGATCTTTCTTTTCTTCACAACCCTCCTTCAGCGTTTCACTTTCCACATCCCTGAAAATCAGCCCAGACCCCGGGAAGATGGGCACTATGGCCTCATACACTCCCCAGATTACTACAAGCTGTGTGCCACCCCCAGATAAAGATAAATCTTCCACTGCAGAGCAACTTACGACATTTTTTGAAGACTGAAATACCTTTGTCTAAGTATTTTGAGGTTTGTAAAGAAATTATGACAGACTTGACAGCATGTGAACTTTGGATTCAAAATGCTGGTCCAAACAAGAGGTTATTAAAATCTTTGCTATATTATTTAAACAACAAGCTCAACACACCCAGAGCTATAGTGATAACAGGGAAAATGGAACAACAACAGACATCTGGAAAAATCACAAAGGCTATGTTCACACAGGGTATGCTTGTTTCGAAACAAGACGTTTCAAAACAAGCTGTTTTGAAATAACATATTATTTCGAAACACCTTATTTTGAGGACAAAAAACTGTGTCCTCGAAATAAGGCAGCGAAATAGCATGTCCACAGTGTGGACATGCTATTCCGCCTGGGGAGGGG
>ML681994.1:25906024-25943213 GCA_007922195.1 Podocnemis expansa | reverse complement strand
ACTTCCAGGGGCGGCGCCATTTGCCACCAACCGTCGAGGCCCACAGAGCGGGCATGGGGTTCCAGCCCTCCCAATTGGCCCAGGAGCCACCGCCGGCCCGATCTAAAACCTTTTCCTATTGGCAGAGCGTCACATGACCCTCTTCTGGGGTGGGCTGCCCCTGCCACGTGCCCTCCTGCGACCAATCCCGCTCTCGGGGCCAAAACCCGCTCCTATTGGTGCAAAGGCGTTCTGGGAGGGTCCACGCCATCCCACTTCCGCCGGAAGTCACATCCAGAGGGCAGGACCGGATGTCAGGTGACTGGCTGGGGGTGGGACTTCCGGTGACAGGTGGGCAGGGGGCAGGTCCGGAAGTCGGTAGGAGGGATTTCCGGTGAAAAGGGGGCGTTGAAACGGTTTGATTGATGGTAGGGCCCTTTACTACTGATGGGAAACTTACAGAATGGGAGGAAAACAGATGCAGGGAAGTGTTAGTCATGGGATCAGGTCAGACTGTTACAGAAAATCAATGGAGTAGTTAGATTCAGACACTGGGGATCAGCATATAGAGGAAGGTGAGGTCAAATCAACTTTGGAACTTGGTTCCAACCTGGATTGCAACTTGCCTCTTCTCCATTTTCTCTGACACCCATTCATAGTCAGCAGCCAAGAACATTGAACTAGGTTCCACCCTGAAGCAGTGGCTAAGATGAAGGCAAACACAAAGAAATGACGATGTCAGTGTTTTGAATTTGGAGAAACTTCTCCTTCCATTGATTCATTTGCGGTTACATGGCAGGGAAAGCTCTTTTCAGGAACACACTGGATGTGAGAAAAGGGATGCTTGCACCATCAAGAAGGGAAGCAGGATGTGTGACCATGCCAGATTGCTTTTTCTGCGCAATGTATCCACAGTATAACCTGAGATGCTGCTGTAGTCTCAAAGCACACTGCCTTAATGGTGATCAAAGGTAGATCTGCAGCTTATTGAGACTGCTACAGCCCCAAGCCTCTATGCTAGGACCACTGCACTTGCCATGTAGTCTGCAATCGTGTCCTTCTTCTCACAGAGCCCCTACAACTTCCCTCCTGGATAGGGTTACCAGATACCAAAGCATGGAAAGGAGGACAGGGAAATACGAAAAGGAGGACACATGGAGAAAACGTAGTATTATTATAACTGTCATTACCATATTATGTCATGGAAAATGGGTAATGATTAATGAATGCAGCATTAAAACTGCACAGTCATGTGTTTTTAAAATAATTACCAAAATGTTTTCTTTTACTGAAAATTGGATTTTGTCAGTAAATGAAAGTTTTTCACGACTCTTCCATTAATGTTCATGAGACTAAGAAAAGTTAAACTAAATTTGCAAATATAAACTTGAAAATGCCTTAAAAAGTTTTTTAAAAAAACAACAAAAAGACCAAAAATAACAGTTATCTTGCCTCCATTTTTTGTTTTCCACAGTAGCCCATTTTACAATCTTAAAAAAATGGTCCTAAATTGTTTCTAGCCAGTTCAAATATGCCCCTTTGTTTGTTTTACTTAACTCGTTCCTTTTCATAATTTTATTCATGGTATAATTTATTTTCCTTCATTTTATTAGTGTTTGCTCTATCCCCCTGCCAATTCAGCCCTTTTGTAGGGAGCAACAGGCCAAAAATCAGAGTCCCCAATACAGGGCTCAAACCCATGAGTGACCCTGGCCACGTCTTACACTCCCCTGCTTTTATTTTCCTCCCATTTTGTAAGTTCCCCCATCTTCAAAGCGTCAGACAAAGTGGGATTTTCTCCCACAAAAGCTCATGTGATGAATAAATTTGTTAGTCTTTAAGTGCCACTGGACTCCTTAGTTCTTTTGCCATAGCCCAGGACATGTTTGCACTGCAATCTCAGGATGTATGTGGGTGCAGCTTGGGTACCTCATTAGCTCTCAGGAGTCAGACAGGTCACAGGTGTACAGTACTTACTGCACAGACAGCAAGGAAGCCAGGGCAGGTAGCCAAACAACCTCATCACACAGGCAGCTCAGCGTTAGGGGCAGGGGCAGGAACTCACAGCCAGGGAGCCTGCCTGGGGTTGGAGGCTAAATGGCACCAACCTAGCAAGAGGGATCACCCTCTGCATGTACCTCTCCAGCCTAGGGGGTGGGACTTCCCTAGGTCAGGTGCTGTGAAGGGAGGGGAGGGGAGGAGTGGACTGAGCAGCTGGCTTCCCGCCACTGCAGCCCCCTGTGCTGGCAAGGGAACACGGTTGGCTCAGCAGGCTCCTGCCTGCGTCTATTTTGAGACTGCTGCCCTGGTGTCCACAAAGCCAGATAAAAGCCGGCTTTTTTCAAAAGCCTGGAGACGGAGGACAGCAAGGCAAAAAGGAGGACATATCCCCTTTTTGCCCGCCCTCTGGTAACCCTACACCTGGAGGAGAATGCTAATTGCACTGATGAAGTCTATTCTTGGAGAGGCTGGGTGAAGTATAAAATCAGGAAACATAGCAGAACGTGGATGGGTGGATGTGGGTGTAATCATTTTTCTGTACATATGACTTTTCAGGAGCAAGATATGGTTGAAGACAATGGAAAATTACCCACCTGGAATTTTAAGAACACTAAGTAGGAGCTATTTACAAGTAATATATTGAATTTGTGAATAATCATTGTGTGAGTGGTGACAGAAAATTTCAGTGACAATGTAACAAAGGGACTAACAACAACTGCATCTTTTTTGCGCGCTGCTCGGATGCATTCAGTAATAGGTGTCTCCATGCTGGAGCACCGGATTGGTCAGAAAAACTTCTGTCTTAGCCTGTCAGGGGAGGGTAGACGGCCACCGCCCCCCAGTGGCTATATACATGACCGCCTCCCGACCCCTCCCCGGTTTCATTTCTTCCACCTTATGCGTCAGATCTGGAATGTCTGCTCCCTGCAAAAGCAAGCAGCCTGTCCGTGTTTGTATAAGCTTCACACCTGACTGGGAGCACCTTTTCGTGGACATAGTTCCACCAAAGAGGACTCCAACGTTCGGGCCGGAACATCGAGATCCACCTCCCGCCATGCCAGGGTTTAAACCCTGCACTGAGTGCGGCAAGGCCTTCCCTCGGGACAACCCAGACAGGAAGTGCCTCTGGTGCCTAGGTGAAAACCATCTGGTCACTGCCTGCTCCATTGCCTGCCCTTCAAACCGAGGACAATCAAGGATAGGGAGCAAAGGCACTGTGCCCTAGCCTCTGAACAGGTTCGGCACTCCTCTCCAGAGGCTTCGGAAGCCCATTCAGCGCCACGAGCCGGCTTGGCAGCAGGACCTACCAGGCACTGTCAAGACAGAGGCCACAGGAGGCCAAGCTCGATATCAATTTTGGTACCTCGGTGCCAACACAGTCCACCGGCACCAGGCTCGCCCTGGCGCTCCTCTAGATCACTGCCGGCACTGCAAGCTAGCCACAGCCCTGTACTGACGGTACAGGGGCTGCCCAGGCGCCGCTCCAAGTCGCCTCCAGTACCGCAGGCTCGCTTCAGTCCCGTACCCAGCACTGGCTGTACTCAGCACCACAGGGTCGAACTTCACCCTCTTCCCCGGTGCCACTTCACAGAGGCAGCCCCGTCTCTTCTGGTGGGGGCTTGCCACGAGTCCATTTGGGGGCCACACAGGCACTCCATTTTGTTGCCCACACCTCCTTCCCCAGTACCAGTTAGGAGGGGCAAGCTGGCCTTCATATCACAGGCCTAGGCACATCACGAACGACACCACTCTCCATCCCCCCTCTGACCTTGGGCACCCAAGCCCCGCCACTCATTACTCCTTCTGGCCCGGGCACAATAGAACCTTCCCCGTAGCAACATATAACTTTGCTGTCCCCAGTACTACCTAGCAGGGGCATCACTGGCTGGGGGAGGGACCCGGGGCACGGGCCCAGGCCCCACCCCCAGCCTGCAGGCCCCACCCCCTGGCTGGGGACAGGGACGGGTGCCGCCGCGCCCCTGTGAGCGGCCAGGCCCTGCATCCCTGGCTGGGGACAGGGCCGCCACGGCCCCAGCCCAATTAGGCCGGAGATCCGGGGCACTGGCGCTGGGGTTCGGGGCACGTGCCCCGGAGTGCCCAGTGCCAGCGACACCCCTGCTACCTCGGGGATCACAAGACACTTCCCCTTGCTCAAGCCCTGAGGAAGGTCTGTCAAGGGGCTCCAAGCGGCCTCAGAGCTGTGTTTCGGCACCATCCCCATTCCACTTCCACCCTCATGAATGGTCCCCACATGAGACGTCGTCATCATCTGTCTCACTGAGGGCACCCGGTACCATTCTCCCCCCGGTACTGGGCTTCTATACAGGCGACCTATCGGCGCACTTCGACCTATTGCTCCATGCCGCAGCCCATTTGGGGATGGAGGTACAATCCTCTGAGCCCCCCCCTCGGATACCCTATTTGGGCCAGTGTTTTCTTCAGTGGAACCAGTTACGGTTCCCCTCCACCCCAGTGTCTGGGACCTCGCTTCCTCCCAATGGCAGAACCTGGGTTCTATTTCCCTGGTGTCAGACACGGCTGGCCTCAGGTATAGAGTCCCCAGATCAGAGTTCCCCTCCCTTATCGACCACCCAATCCCATCCTGGGATGTGGTACGAATGGCGTTAGGCCCGGGTGAACTCCCCAGCGACCCCCTCCCAGCATCAAGAGAGACTAGGGAGTTAGAACTTCTAGGGTGTAAGGTCTACTCCTCCTCGGCCTTCCAACTACGGGTTGCAAACAACCAGGCCCTAACCAGCAGATACATGCTGGGTGTGTGGGGTTCTTTTTCAAAGTTCAGACATCTGCTCCCACCAGAGGCCAAGGAAGAGTATGATGCATTCCTCCCAGGACCTCCTTCTGGCAGCCCGGGACGCGGTAGATACAGCAGCCCGCACCATGGCCTCAGCTGTCACCATCCATCGAGCGGCCTGGCTCAGGGAAGCCAGAGTGGCCCCCACTTTGCAGCAGGTGGCACTCGACCTACCCTTCTGCGGTGACACCTTGTTCCCACCAGAGACCCTGGTGGCAGTGGATACCACTCATGACCCAAGGGGAGAGGTAAAATACCTTGGCCTTCTCCCATAGGGGCCCCTCCCATGCCCCCCAGCCACATAAGGCCTATGGGCTTAAGACCCACCTCGCCTGCATTTTCCATGGAGACTCATGGGCAGGGACTTAGCCCCCCCCACCAACCTTTCAATTAGCAACTTGGGGCCTGCTCAGAAGACCCTTCCTCCCTCCCCTTCCCCGCAGGGATGGGGAGCCTATTCTAACTAATCTGTGACTGCCTCACTGTGGGCTCCCAACAGACTGGATATTCCCATGGCCCCAGCCCACCTCTCAAGAAGGTAGGCAACATTTCTTTCCCTTCCTTCCTCTACTAGAGAAGGGGGAATTCCTTAGAGCCATCACACCCTCCCTCCCTGCCCCCCCCCACTTCTTTAGCATGGACGGGGGGGAGCCAGGCTTTAACCTTGCTCTTCTGATTCTAAGAGGGCACTAACCCAGTGAGCTAAGCCTGCCTTGATCACTAAGGACTCAACCGAGACTGTGGCTTCACTCCTGCAGACAGTCCTTAATTCTTGCTGCCCTTAGGGCTATCATCGGAGGAAGAAAACAGGTAAAGAATATGAGAAGGGGAAGAAAAGCTCCTCCCCCCATCCAACCCCCGGGTATTGCTTCAGCTGGCGATCCCTCCCACTCCTAAGGCGTTAGGGAGACCTTCACTGAGCCAAGGGCAAACCACCTAGTAGCTCTAGTCAAAGCTACAGATACCTCTGGTTTGCGGAGATGCGTGTGCTCAACAGATGACTGGGAAACCCCTTCGCCAGTCCATCGCCTTCCCGCAACAGGTAGGACTTGCTGTTGCACCTTGAGCTTGGGAGGGACCCTCCAGACACATTTCCCACCCCTACAAAACCAGTAGGTGTACGCACCTAAGGCGGTCACAGTAGGTCCTTCGCGACCTCCACAGGACCATAAATTCTATTTAATTATCCTGCCTGTTAGACAGCAGCATGATGCTCAGTATTATTACTGCCCGCTGCTCTAGGCCCTGGAGGGGGTTACTAAGGCAGAGTTGTTCATGAATCTCTACCTTGTTCCTCATTTTTCCCCCTTCCCTCCCTACAGAGAAACCAACCTGTAATGGCCTAGAACTCGTCCTGTCTCTCCGGGACTGATTTGTATCTTTCCGAATATCTTTGATCAGAAGTCTCTGTTAAGCTCCACTCTCCCAGGAAGGTGGTGGTACCTCGCCACCCCTCCCTAACCTGAGTCCGAAGCATCCAATATCACGGTCAATAGGGGGTTGGGTTCCCTGAATGGAGTGTCTGCCACTGTAAAGCGGGGTCCCCTCCCACTTCCCACTCCTGAAGCAGCAACTTCAGATGCCCGACCTAGATTCAACTAGGTGAGTGGGATTCACGGGAGAAGAGGCAATACTACCTTCCCCCACCCCCACCCTTTCCTTCAGAGTGGGGGGAAACCCGCCTCACGCCTCCCAATTATCCCTTAGCCTGTCCAGCGGCGATGGCTCACTGACAGACTTGCTGTGCACCGGGGGGCTCCACACATAGCTGTCACCCATCCAGGTTATATCCTATTTGCTCTCTCCCCCGGGGACAACCAGAGATCCATGGTCGCCCAGGGCTAGCCCAGGGCACTGTCGCCCAGGCACCTAATAGGCAAGATTCATCTCCCCCCGCAGGACCTCCTTCAGGTCCATAAGCCGGTGGTAGAACTTGCATCACACTCCCCCCATAGGAGATTGTTAAGGCTTCTCTGTCTGCTTACTTCTCGAAGCATAATCTACCAATCCTGATGTCCGATTTGTACAGAAAATTGGGAAACAGTCATTTTCCCATGGTGGAATTCTATCCCGGGTAAGACAGGATAACAACATAAGTCACCCTTGTTGGATTCCCAAATATCCAGGGTATACCTGCGGAATCACCAACTATGCCTTATGAGCATATCTCTGCCAGATGGTCTTCGCAGAAGACCACTGTCTTCTCGGCTAAGCCTTATCACTTGGAGGGGTCAGTTTTTTCCCCTCTTACGAGCTTGCATCCATAACTTATATGTAGGTGCATTGTAGCTAGGGGCCCATATCACACCTGCTGGTGCCCCAGACACGCAGGGCATATAAATAAGTACATCCTCTAATTCCATAGGCCTCCAGGTTGTCACAACTAGGTGTCTACTTGGAGGCATTGCGATTTCTGCTTTAATCGCTCCCTCCGTTTTTCTTCACGTGGTCTTCCCGGTAGTGGAATTCTAGAAGGAACTGGATGGGACAACAGGAAGGTTTGCCTCCCTGAGTCTTCATAAGACAACCAAGGCCAACAGTACTACCTAAATCCCACCTTGCTGGCTTGCAAGTGCCTCATGGGTCAGGAGTATTTATTCCAAAACGTAAGAAGTCTCCCAGGTCAGGGCTCTGTAACACCGCTGAAGGTCTGGTGTTGCACCACCCGCCCTGACCAACCCAGGGTCTGCAGGGCTGAGGTGCTATGTGGCACCAATCGCACCACCTCTTCCATTTCCTTCCCCTTAATCAGTTCGAAGCTTCTGCCTCTAGAATCTTCTCGCTTAATTCCACTAACCTTTTTCCCTTGCGGGTTGAATGGTATATCAATTAGACACACCCCTTTGGGCATGTGTCTATACTCTTTGCACAGCTGGTTGAAGGGATGATATCTTATCCCCCCATATTGCTCTCTGTATGGGCAGTGACCGTCATGACCAGTCTGGTATCCCTAAGGCTCCCAGATTCTTCATAAGGTTTATGCTGAAGTGTCCTGTGGCCAGAAGATTTACCCTCTGTCCTTCATACCTCAAGCTAGACCCTCAGGTACAGCAATTGAATGCGACTCCCTCCATGTTAGTTGTGTTGTGCTGTTGCAAATACCTGGTGTAAGGTGACTTAGTCCATCTGACCCATGTACGCTATTTGGCTTTGGTGGATTGGACCTACCCCTTGCTTAGGGTTGGCCCTACATTGAGGATTTCATTGCCAGGGCAAGAGCCCTCTTAGTCCCTATAAGGACCTTGCTTGTTGGGCCTATACCCTTCTGGGGTGTTGCTGTGCTGAAGGCAGAAGAGCCAACTCCACCCGCCATCCATTAGCGCAGCTAGTAGTCACCTATTACTGAATGCATCCAAGTAGCACTCAAAGAAGAATGGTGGGTTACTTACCAGTAACCGTCCTTCAAGAGTGGCTGCTTGGATCCATTCAGGTCCCTCCCCTCCATCCCCGCATCTGGAGTTGGCAACTCCTAGGAACTGGGGAGGGGTCGGGAGGTGGCCATATATATAGCCACTGGGTAGCATGGGAGGCGGTGGCTGCCTATCCTATCCTAGGACAAAAGGCTAGGTCAAAAGTTTTTCAGACCAATCTGGTGCTCCGGCATGGAGACACCTATTACTGAATGGATCCGAGCAGCCTATCTCAAAGAAGGATGGATATTGGTAAGTAACCCACCATTTTGTAGCTGTGGCAAGGATCTTGAAAATAAACAACCAACCAGGAGTCATATGGCACTTAAAGACTAACAGATTTATTTTTCACAGGAGCTTTCATGGGAGAAAATCCCACTTCGTCAGATGCTTCGAAGATGGAGGAACTTAAGTGCCACACAACTCCTTTTTTTTTTTTTTTGGACTAGACTAACACAGCTGCCCCTTTGGAAATTGGCAAGGATATTGAAGTATCCCAAACATAAAACCCACTTCCATGGTGGAATAAGGCACACTAAAAAGCAGCCTAAGAAGAGGAACAAAGGCTATATAAAAAAGAAAAATACAATGAAGAGGAGCAAACTAATGAAGTATAAAGAAGTAAGGCATGTTAGTAGCACAAAGAATTATTTAAAAAAAAAAATCAAAGAAAAAGAGCTGGAAGAAGTACTGTGGCCAGATAAACAAAGACATCAGCGAAACATCCAGGCACAATAGAAGAATGAATAGAGTTACTGAATAGCCACATCACAGATTTTATTAGGACTGATGGCATAGTTAAAAACTCTAATAATGAGAAAGCAGATGTTTTAGCAGACATTTTCTGAGAGGTGGGTAATGATGAATCATCTTTTATGTAGTTGGGGTAAAGATACTATACTGAATGAATGGTTTTGTATGTGAGAACTTGAGAAAGCTGTTAATATCAGCCGGAGTTGCATTGCCAGGTAATGGTAATATATTTAACATAATGTTTAAATATCTTCCTGGCAGCAGTTTGAGGGTTATCTTGGAACTATTTAACACCATTTTGGAAAAAGGTGGCCATACCAGTAAGGTATGCAATAGTGCAATAGTGATTCCAATATGGAAACGAGGAGAACATTCCCACAAGAGTGGATGCATATAGCCCATTGGTTCCCACCCATTTTGGCTCAAGGGCCACAGATATAATTTTTGCTACCTGAAGGGCCACCAGTCTCTGCCAGCAGCATCATCCCCATCCTCCCTAGGCGGACAGAAAGAGTTCATCAAGGAGGCTTTTCTGTCCCACAGGGAAAACGCACCCATCCTGTAGCCCAGCAAGCAGCACCTGGGTCACTAGGCAATGGCTCTCCTCTGCAGCCAGGGAAGGGAAGATGTTGCTGGAACTAAAGGTGGGGTAGCGTGGGGAGGAGCAGATAAGAAAATACTGCTGATCGTAAGCATAGCCTTAATCAGGATGGGTTATTGACTATGGCTGCCAAGCTTTTGGATAAGCATCAAAATCAGATCTTAAAAGATAAGAATTAATATAGCTAGCTAGGCACTAACAAGTTGCATTCAGTTCATTTATTGCAACAGCTACATGGATGCCTACAACAGAGAGCATCTAGAGCAATGGTGTCAGTTACACTGTGAATGGAACTTCCAGACCTAACCTTCTGGGTCAAGGTTAATGGGAACTGCAGTGATGAAAGAACCAAATAAATTGATGGTGGTTGTTGGTAATTTCAATAAACAAGCTACAGCACAGGATTTTAGAGCTACACATGCCTTTTAAGATAAAGTGTGGATGCAAGAGATGAAAGCCAAGGAAATGGTGAATGTAGTCAAACCTTCAGTCATGGGAAAATTAGTAATGGATGGAAGCTTGCATGAACAACACAGATTTAGATTTATTTTAAAAACTTCACAGTAAAAAAGGCAATTAGTATTAAAAAATGAAGGGTACCAGTACGTAGATGAAAAGTGGAGTCAGGTTTGTCAAATATATACAGATGGGTTCCCAAAAGTAAAAATAGGAAGCATACAGATGGCATACTGCATATCAGAATTGGGAATTAGTATGCCCAAAAGAACATCTACCTATGTAGATGTCATGACAGCTCAACTAGTAGCAACAATGCTAACATTAAATTGGATCTGGGGTGTGCTGCTGGTAGTGGTGGTCATTCTTTCAGATTCCATATCAGGCCTTATGACAATAAAGCACTCCATATGCAGGAATGATTTAATCAATTAATTTTATTTCTAATAACAGAATTCGTACAGATGGGCATTCATATAGCATTAGCTTGGCTCTCAAAGCATACTGGTATAATAGGAAGTTAAATGGTGGCCAAAGTAGCTAAAAATATGCTAAGAAATGGAAAGAATGACACAGAAATACCCTTGAGTAACAAAATACAAAAGCCCTGTACAGAAAAATTTAAAAGAGGTGTGGCAAAATAATTGACTTACTGGAAAGAGAAGAAGAAGATTTTTTTAATTATGCCCTAGACCTGAGTACTACAAAATACTTCAGTCCCTTGATAAGACTAATTAAGGGCTTTTGTTCAGAGCAGTGGTTCTCAACCACTGTGTCGTAACACAAAATTGTGTCACAACAAAGTGGCTGAATGTATTATGTGAAATCAGTCTGCCGCTGACAGCCCAAGGAGAGCTGTGATGGCAGGCTGATCTTATGCTGCTGGCCCTTCAAGAGCTGAATGGTAGTGACAGGGTGCGTTGCACACAGCTGGGAGCTCTCCCAGCAGTGCCATGATGAAGGGGCTGAGAACCCCTGGTTTAGAATACTAACTAGCCATAGTGACTTTAAAAAAATATTTTTTGAATAAACAAACACAAAGATAGACTATTTATATTCTGAAAGGTGGAAAACACAGTTGCTAACAGTTTATGGGTATGTAAGGGCTTTGATGAAGAAGGGAAAATGATTTTTAAGCAATTCAAATGTTTAAAGAGAAAAATTACATTATGTGATTTAGTAAAAACTTTAGGAAAATTGGGTGTTCTTTGAAAGAGGCTATTACATTACCTCAAAGACACAGGGTAAAGCAAGAAAATATAAACCTTCAAGTAGTTAGGAATTTTATGTGGCCATGGCTATAGCAGTCTAGTCTCCTTCACCATAAAAAAGAAAAGCAGAAAAAGAAAGGGGACTTCAGGGAAAGAATTTGCAGTTGCTCCTCAGGCACAGTGAAGCAGGTAAGAGGAAACACAGGGCAAAGAAAAAAACCCTGGGATCTTTTCCAGGACATAAAGGGCTTACCCAGAAGATTTGTGGGGAAGAAAGTCTGTGGAAAGCAGAGCAGGAAGAAGCCCAGTGAAAAATCATCAGCGAGGCCTGAGACTGTATAAACCTGGGCTGCTACAGATAGGGTCCTAGAGCTGGAGTAGAAGTCAGGACTGGGTTCCCCTGTCAGAGGCACTGGACTTGGATGTGGATCAGTAGACAGCCTGATCCGGCATGTGGACTGTTTGTCTGGTAAGACTTTGACACCCCAAAAGGGAAGGACTAAATAGTGACCTGGCTGGAGGGCCAAGTTATGAAGACGGAGCACCCTGATCTAGAGAGTTCACTGTGCATATAACCCATGGAAAGGGCCGCTAGTCTGGAAAAGAACTGATCCCCAGTTCCAGCCACAAGGAGCTGCCCTGGCAGTGAATGTACCCTATCACAGCGCCTTTGGAAAACACTACAGCACCCTGTCTCTGTAAAAATGGGGGGAGGAATGGATATAGAACTACAACTTCTGATGTATTCATATTTTTTCAGAAGTCATCTACTAAACATGCTGCATTACTGAATCAGCTAACTATTTGGGATTACTGAGTATACACAGAATAAACTCAGAAAACCATTTAATGTACCCTAGAAAGATGACCAAGGAGTCGTGTGGCACTTTTAAAGACTAACAAATTTATTTATCACATGAACTTTCTCCAAACATCTGATGAAGTGAGATTGTCTCCCACAAAAGCTCATGCAATAAATAAATTTGTTGGTCTTTAAAAGTACCATGAGACTCCTTGTTTGTTTTGCTGAACTAGACTGACATGACTGCTCCTTTGGAACTTAAAAAGATTGAGGCATTGTTCCAGTCACTTTAGTTAATCTGTTTGGGAGTCTTCCACACTGCACAATGGGGAGCTGAGTCTTCTTCACTCTCACAAACCTCACCAGGTGAGTTATGTATCATTTGACTCCAAAAGCCTGGGAAATGTCATCTTGGGTCTCCAGTGATCGGTGTTTCTTATTCTGCATGATTCTTGTGTCATCAGTGTCAGACTGTGACAAGCAGATTTGCTCTTTTCTCCATGATAAATGGCCTTGTATTTTAACTTTATCCATTTAAAAAACCCAACAACTTGATGATTTGGAGCCATTGACAGCAATTAAGCTATGCAAGAGTTAACCTGTGTAGCTACTGGAGCTCATTTTGTGTTACTCAAGTCCTCTCTGAGTGGCAACTATTCACACAAGCACTTGTGTCTTTCTTCAAATTATAAAGTAGGTCTCTTAAGGGTGGGGCCATGCTTGTCTTTGTAGGACATCCAGCATAATGGGAATCTGATCTTTGATTAGGGCTTTTTCATGCTACCACAATTAAATATTGAGTATCATTTTTACCACACACTTGCTGTTTTAAGAGAACATGCTGATGTAATTGAATCAGATGTGGCAATCTTTCAGTTTTGCTCAGATTCCAGTCTTATCTTGTTTTTCATTTGTCCTGTCATTGGGGCCAGATTTACACCTTATGTGTCCCTAAGCACAGCGTCTTCACCGCCCACTTAGCTAACTTTTATATTTTCCTCATGGAGGGCGGGGCAACTAAGGAAAGAGCTGCTTGCTGGATCAGCTCCATGAAGATTAGAGAGGGAGAGGGACTGAGGCAACCAGCTTGGCCAGCTTCAGTCAGGGGGAAAATACTCACCGGTAATTTTTGGCTTCTGGCCTGACCTGGGAGTGGGGCCTGAGGGGAAAGAGGAGGAGCAGAGTAAGGGTGTCCCAAAGAGATGAAGTGGAGCAGATGGTGGGACCAGAGATTGGGTGCTTGTGCAGGATCCTCAAATTGTCCAGGACTCCTGGGCACAGGCTCCATGCGGTCGTCTGCCATTGTTTAGGTGCCTCTTGTATACTGACGCTCCTAGATATGTGGCTACCATGCCTAATTAGAAATTCAGCCCTGCCTGTCATCTAATTGCAATGTATTGGGAGGATAGGCATTGGTACAAGCCTAGTAATGGTATCCTGACTAGCTACGCTACTGACTCTGTAACAGCTGATCAGAATGGTGGTTTTTATGATAAAAACATTAATTTTGCCAGAATCTTACGGTGTGACTTCATAAAGATTTTCAGGCGTGAGGCCATTGCTGTCTCATGCCATGCTGGCTGTGGCAGCCATTTTAAATTCTGGCTGTATTTTTTTGTCTACTGATGTTTTCCTGATACTGATTGCTTATGATATTAAATCATCCCACTGGGTTTTTATCTTTGCACATTTCTATTCCTGTTGTTTTAGGTGTCCTAAAAACTAAACCAATGAATTGTGCTGGTTTGAGATTGTACAAAAATACTAAGAATTAACATGCTGTAGTAAAGTCATCATGGTGACACCCTACAAAATATTAATTAAGTAGCAAAAAGTAACACAAGAAGTTTACAAGTTTTGAATCATGAGCAGAGAGTTATATTTTATGTACAAAACTGGATAATGCTGTGTCTCAAAAAGACAATGAGCATCTTGCATAAATATGCCATCTAAGTTAATTATGAAAAAAGGCTTTGCAGTCCTCAATGTATTGAAACAACACAATCACAAGCATCTTTCAAGGAGAAGAGCTACAATTTGGTCTCGGGGATCTCCCTTGCAAGAGAATTGCTGAACAATGGGAATTTATTTTGCTTGATAAGTTCTCTTAACAGCCTGATTTTGACTTCAAATTCTTTTATATCCGTGGTATGATAAATCGCTGCCACAGACTTGCAGCCCTCTGGAAAGAGGGATAAAAGCATAATGATAGTTGGAGCATAATCTGGTACCGACTGTTTGCTGGCATGGAAAGCTGCCAAGGAAAATATTTTAGATTATAGATGCTATGGTCACAAAGGACCAATATTATCATCTAGTCTGACCTCCTGCACAATGCAGGCCACAAAACCTCATTCACCCACTCCTGTAATAAACCTCTAGGCTATGACTGAGTTATTAAAATCCTCAAATCATGGTTTAAAGACTTTAATGTGCAGGGAACCCATCAGCAAGTGAGCCATACCCCAGGCTACAGAAGGCGAAAAAAAAACCTCCACAGCCTTTGCCAGGCTGCCCTGGGGGGAAGTTCCTTCCCAACCCCAAATATGGTGATCAGTTAAACCCTGAGCTTGTGGGCAAGACTCACTGGCCAGACACCAAAAACTGAACTCTCTGTAAAACTTCAGAAGCTACCCCATCTAATGTCCCATCTCAGGACATTGGCTTATCCACCACTAGTGGTGAACAATCAGTCAATTGCTAAACTAGGCCCTGCCATTATGCTAACCCCTCCATAAACTTATCAACCTCAATTCTGAAGCTAGCTAGGCTTTTTTTGCCCCTCCCTCCCCCAGGCTATTCCAGAACTTTACTCCTCTGATGGTTAGAAACTTTCATCTAATTTCAAGTCTAAACTTCCTGATTGTCAGTTTATATCCATTTGTTGTTGTGGCCAAAGTAGCACTGAACTCAAATAATTCCTCTCCCTCTCTTGTATTCATCCCTTTGATGTATTTATAGAGAGCAAGCACCCCTCAACCATCTTTTGCTTTGGCTAAACAAGCCAAGCTCCTTAAGTCTCCTTTAATAGGGCAGGATTTCCATTCCATGGCTCATCCTAGTAGCCCTTCTCTGCACCGGTTTGAGATTGAATTAATAATTCTTAAACCAGGGGAGCCAGAACTGTACACAATAGTCCAGATGAGGTCTCACCGGCTACATCTACATTAGCAAGCTTAGTTTGGACTTGCTTAGTCCGAACTAAGCAGTGCCTGGTTCATTCGAACTAACTGCAGCTTTTTAGTTCGAACTAGCCAAGCTTTTTTTTAGTTCAAACTAACTTTTAAGTGCTAAGTTCGAACTAACTGTTCAAACTAACTAGTTCGAACTAAGGTTGCTTAGTTTGAACTCGGCAAAGGCTAGTGTAGACAGGAACCAAATTAAGAGTTCTTAATCTGGACTTCTTTGCTAGTGTAGACCTAGCCACCAGTGCCTTTTATAACAGTACTAACACCTTCCTATCTCTGCTGGAAATACCTTGTCTGATGCATCCTAGAACTGCATTAGCTTTTTTCATGGCCACATCACATTGGCCACTCATAGTCATCCTGTGATCAGCCAGTATCACCAGGTCCTTCTCCTCCTCCATCACTTCCAACTGATATGCCCCCAACATATAGCAAAAATTCTGATTATTAGTCCCTAAAGTCATGACCTTGCACTTTCCACTATTAAATTTCATCCTGTTCCTAATAATCCAGTTTATAAGATCATCAAGATATTCCTTATGATGCCCCTACCCTTCTCTGTTCTGGCAACACCTCCCAACTTTGTATTATCTGGAAAATTTATTAGCATATTCCTGCTTTTTGTGCCAAGGTAAGTAATAAAAAGGTTAAATAAGATTTGTCCCGGGACCAATCCCTGAGGAACTCCACTACTAACCTCCTTCTGGCCTGACAGTTCATCTTTCAGTATGACCTCTTGTAGCCTCCCCTTTGACCAGTTCCTTATCCAGCTTATTATATTCACATTAATCCCCATCTTTGTCAATTTAGCTAATAATTCCCTGTGTGGAATTACCTCAAATGCTTTACTGAAATAGAGGCAAATTAGATCCATTGAATTCCCTTTGTCCTAAAAATCTGTTATCTTCTTAAAAAGAAAAAAGAAAAAGATCAGATTGGTCTGGCATGATCTACCTTTTTAAAGCCTTGTTGTATTTTTTCCCAACTAGTGTTAACCTCAATATCCTTAACTACTTTCTCTTTCAAAAAATTTTCCAAGCCCTTTTATACTATTGAGGGCAAACTAACAGGTCTATAGTTACTGAGATAACTTTTTTCCCTTTCTTGAAAATAGGAACTATGGTAACAATTCTTCAGTCACAGGGTACATCCCCTGAGTTTACAGATTCATTAAAAGTCTTTGCTAACAGGCTTAAAATTTCATGTGCCAATTCCTTTAATATTCTTGGACGGAGATTATCTGGGCCTCCCGATTTAACGCCATTAAGCAATGTGAGTCTGGCTTCTCCTTAGATGTGGTAATTTCTACCTCCATATACTCATCCCCCTTAGCTATCTTACCATTATCTCTGAGCTCATCATTATCCATATAAAAAATGGAGGCAAAGTATTTGTTTAAATATTTGGCCATGCCTCAATTATCCTTAATCTCCATTCCATCCTCAGTGATTAGCAGTCTCACTTCCTTCTTTGTTTTCTTCCTATTTATATGGCTATAGAGCCTTTTACTATTGGTTTTAATCAGGAGCGCCACTGGATCCAGAAAAGCCAGGGCTCAGCACGCTGGGACTCTGGGTCTGTGCACCACTGCAGCAGCCATGGCTGCTGGCATCCCGGTAGCAGTCCCGGGGCTCAGTGGCTAGGACTCTGGGCATAAGGCAGGCACCAGCTACGCCCCTGGTTTTAATTCCCTTTGCAAGGTGCAATTCAGCTTGACTTTTGGCCTGTCTCACTTTACATCTTCTGACTTCTAAAAGTAGCTTTCTTTGCTAATCCCTCCCATTTACAACTCCTTCTAGGCTTTCTGCTTTCTCTTAATCACCTGTCATGAGATGCTTACTCATGTAGCTTGGCCTAAAACTTTTGCCTATAATTTTTTTGCCTTCCTAAGGAAGCAGGCTTCAGATAGTTCCTGCAATATTGACTTGAACTGATTCCAAGCTCCTCCACATGTCAGTGGAGATGCATTCTTTAGGGCAGTGGTTTTCAAATTTCTTTCCTCAGGATCCAGTTGAAAAAAATTACTTCTGTCTACAGTCCAACAACTACGTCTTTGAGCAATGCATTCTAGTCTTTTGGCAGCAGCAGCAGAGGGTGCCATGACCCATTACCTAAAGGGTTGCAACCCAGTACTGGGTCTCAACCTGTAGTTTGAAAACCTCTGCTTTAAGTGGGTCAGCCTAAGAGGCTTTATGTCAACCTCCATTGTCACTGTTGACTAGACCTGAGTTTAGCAAACTATCTCCGTGGAGTCTCCCAATGGGGTTGGCCTCCAGATGGTTCTGTCCCTCTGTCTTGTGATGATTTCCATGTCTCTGAAAAACAAACAAGGAGTCCTGTGGTGCTTTTAAAGACTAACAAATTTATTTATTGTACGAGATTTTGTAGGAGAAAATTCCACTTTGTCAGGTGCTTTGAAGATGGGGGAACTTACAGAATGGGAGGAAAATAAATGCAAGGAAGTACCACAGGACTCCTTGTTTGATTTTGCTGGACTAGACTAACATGGCTACCCCTTTGGAACATGTCTCTGGAGTCTCTCACTGGGTTTTGTTTGCTGGTTTGTTTCCCTGTCTTCAGATCACTTGTTCCTCTTGTGTAATCAACTCACATGACCTGGATGCTACTGGACTCCCTCACAACTCAGTCCTATAGTCTATGCCTTCTGGTGTGTCTCTAATAACTGGATCCTCATTGGAGTGCCTATCTTTGCAGCCAATAGATCCTTGGCTAACCTGTTGTACTGTAATGCCTGCTTCCTCTGATGGTCGGTCATCTCCTTTCACATGTTCCATCTTTCTGGCTGCAACAGGTCTTCCCTCACTTGTAGCAGGGTTTTGTCTGGTATTCCATCCAGTGCCTGTACTGGGCAACTTTTGTACCCCTGTGATGGAATATTTGTGTGCATCAAACATATTAAGAAAAGGGTCTGAGCCAGAAGAGACAGTCTTTTGTATCTTTGTATCTTGTGTATCAGTCACTCATGTTGTCATAGCTGATTCCCCCTTACCATTATTCTTGGGTATTCTAGGTAGGAGGTGTATATGATGCAACTCCATTTCCATGCAAATACATTGACATCTTCCAAGGCAAACTGGGGTTCCATGTTGGTCAATAGTGTCAGGAATGCCATATCTCACAGAGTGGGCTTTCACTTTGCCAGTCACTTACTTGCTTCTTGTATCTGGCAGGTCACTGACCTCCCACAAGTTTGAAGAGTAGTTCTTAGGAATCAAATACTCCTTTTCCTTAAAGGTAAACAAGCCCACTCCCACCTTTCCCATGGTCAGGTGAGCAGCCCATGTGCTAAACTAAAGGGGCTTCCTCTGTTCCCAAACAGCACATGGCCAGCAGGTGTCCTACTGATCTGGCAATGAATGGAGTTGAACTTCCTGGGTAATAAACACCTTCATAGATCTGTGTGAGTTAGCTGTTATTGTCCAGGTGTGAAGAGTGTATTTTTTTGCATAACATTCCAATGTAATAAGACAGGGACAACAGCTCTCTGTCCTCAAAATATGATTCCATCCTGGATGCTCAGCTCATCTTTAATTTAAAACTATGATTCTGCTCCAACCAGTGCTTGTTTTTTATCTTCTGACCACTCTACCAGGCTCTGACCTGCTTGTAGGTGGATGGCCTTGTCCAGTGCCTCTTTGATGTCTGTCAGCTTTGCTGTGAAATTGGGAAAGAATGCAGCATATTAATGGGGGTCAATGTCCTGACCCCTGGCCCTGACACGCTGGTGCAGGATATATATATAGTAGTTGGAATGTCAGCTAACACTAGTAACTGTCTGGGACAGTATTTGATCTCCATCTGGTAGTGCTGGACAGCCAGCATGTGCTGCAGTCTCTTTGGGGTGCTAAGAAGAGACTTTGCCATGATTTGTTTGTTGGGATCTGTGATCCGATTGCACCAACACTGGGCATCCACAGATGTACTGATGGAATTGCTCCACTTTCAGTATCACAGCTGAAAGCTTTTTCTGTTTGGGCACACCACTCTTCAGTCTCTGAGAGGGCTCTTCTGGTGTAAGCAACTGGCTGTTGCTGCAAAAGAACTACACCCAGTTCTTTCTTTGATGCATCTCCTGGCTGGCAGTACTTCAGGACAGGAGAGAGCATCCATTACAATTTGTTTCAGGATGTCAAATGCCTTCTGTTGGGGATCTACCAAGTCCCACTCAACATCCTGCCTTCTTGTCTGATGTCTGTCACACTACAGCCAGGTATGGATAGAATTTGGACAGAAAACTTTTCATTCCTATGAAGTGCCTTACCCCTTTCACATCTGCTTTCACTCCCTCTTCTGTACCAGATAACCAATATACGTCACCTTGTGCTGTGTGAATCACATTTTTTTCTGGATTATGTTTCATTTTTTTTCCTCCACATCTCTCTAGAAAAAAGCTTGTCGCTTTCTGTCATGGTCTTGTTTGGCTTCTGCATCATTGTTTCCTTCATGAGGGTATCACCTTCAGTTAGTTTCATGCAATCCTTCCAGCATTTGGGTTTGTCTTATCTGCAACTTCTCTGGTGCTGGACTTATGCTCAGTGGCATGCACAGCCATCTGTAATGAGGAGATGCTGTTGCAAAGACTGTCAGCATGTTGGCCTCTTATGCAGGCTGATCTTCTGAAACCCATTACTCACATCAGACGGTAAAAAATCTGGCTTTGGAAAGGTTTGGTAAGATGTGATCAGTTGTGAGCAGTGGCTAGTGGCACCTTTGCAATGCCTAATTCAATGACTTCATCTATGCAGATGTGTAATGTGCCTGGTGACTTCAGTGCTATACTACCCCTGCTCTATAGACCTTTGAGTACCGTTCACACTGGATCACATAGTGCCACTTGAACCTTGCCTCATGATAAGCATTCAGATTCTGCTGAATTACAGAGTAGATCCAAAGCCACCTCTGGCTGTAGGAACCTCCAGGGCTGCTGCCTCACTCTGGAGCTTCTTGCAGTAGGAGGAGGTGCCAGAGGTGGTCTAATCTATCATCTCCCCTGTCCCTCGGGGAAAGTCCCAGCCAGCACCTCTAGCTGCTAATCCTGGAAAGACTGGGGTGCTTCCAACACCACAGGGAAATCAGACTCACCTCTCTGCTGGCAGCACAGAAGTGAGGGTGGCAAACTTCTCACCTCCTGAGAATGGGTTTGAGGACCCTCTTCCACCCAACTTCATTTTATGTCAGGGCCCCCAGGGTGAAATTCAGATGAAAACATCTGAAAGTTTGAAATTGACATTTTCAAATTTTATAACTGTAAAATTAACTAGAGAGGACTGTGAATTTGATAAGGTCCTACGCATATGCCATTCCCCTCTTGGGTAAGTTTGATTTGATCTTCCTGAGACCTTCCTCTGCTCTTGCACATGTGTGTACACACACACACACACACACACACACACACACACACACACACACTGTCTCCCCCAGTAACTGCATCTTACTATGGGCACAAACCCCTGGATGCCTGCTCTGCTTTGAAGTTGCCTCACTGCATGTACTTCTGGGGATGCTGTACCTTCTAGGGCTCCCATCCTTTATTTTAAGGCTTCTCTTGTGCACCCCCCAAGTTTAAGCAAGGTTTTAGTGTGAGATTATCTTCCTACAATAACCACTCCTACTCCCAAATGATGCAAATGATCTTGGTCTGAATTAGGGAGTCTGTCAAGTATCCAGAATTACAAATAACAGCCATTATGTATTAGGCAATAATAAAGGGGTTTAGCCCCTTACCTTTGGATTGGTCTCCAGTGAGAAACTTGCCATTCCACAATTTCATTCTGTTTGGGGAAATAATAGGTGCTCAGGCCTTCTAGGACTGCTGTGAGCTTGAGGCAGTGGTGAAATTCAGAAAGCTGCAGACGTCTCTGCCTCGTTCCTCACTAAGGTAGATGAATTCTTTTACTTTCCTGCTATTATCATCCTTCTGCCTGCCCAGTGTGTCCATGTTCCACACTTCACCTTTCCTTCCAGGACCATCAGTGTGCTGGATCTGTGTCTGCCAAATCCAAGGCTCGAGGGAGCTTGAAACTGAGCTCTGAAGCTCATGTTGCTGGATGCTGCACTTCAGAGAACTTGCCGCTCAGCCACAACCACTGTGGTCCATTAGCAAAGCACGAAGGTAAATGCAGATTAAGCTTCACAGGTGGAACTTTATGAAATAACATGAACCATTCTGTCCATGTGGCTGTGTTGCTGGAAGTTAGACTCCAAGCATCCCCTGTTTTCCTGGGATCCTGTCTATAACAGTCCCTGACTCCCTCCGGGAACATAAGTCCACTGATTGTGATAAATTTAATACCCTACTATTTTCACAGATGATATCAGAAGGGATTGTTAAACAGGTTGGCACAAGAGGTCAGCTCTGTGTGAAGGTAATGTGTTCAGCCCATGGGGCTGGGCGTGCCTGGGGAGTCAGTCCCCTGGGTGCACATATTGCGCATCACTCAAATCCCCCACACCTGGAACCCATCTTACCCTGCTTTGTGCTGCTCATGCACAACTTCAAGCATATAAGCTACTTGTGACTGAGTGACTGCTTTTAGCCAGCTGCTCATTATATTATGCAACAGAATGGCCCCAACTATACTCCCCAAGCCACAGACACAATAGGAAGTTTCGTCTTAGTGTTCAGTTATGTCTGCTGAGCAATGTAAACTCATATGAGTTTGTCAATTTAACAAAGAAATTGACATGCACAAGCCTCATTATTCCAAGTAGAGTCTCCAAAGCACTGCAAACCAAACTCATTGCTTTAGGTAAATCAAACATGTTTATTAACTAGAGAAGGATTTTAAGTGATTATGAGTCAAAGCATAACCAGTCAGATTCTCAACTAAGCTTAACTCTTTCTGCAGCCTTACAGGCATAGGTTATTCTCACCACAGGCTGGCTGGTTTCTCTTCAGCCATGCTCGCCCCTTTATTCAGCACTTTAGTTGCTAGGTGGTGGTGTTGATGGAGGTGGAAGAGGAAGAGCATGGCAAATGTCTTCCTTTTTTATAATGTTCCTTCTTCTCTCTGGAGCTTTGCCCAGAGTCAGGTGACAAACAATGTCCTTATATGGACTCATCCATGCCCTGAGTCAGTGAGCCTTACCTCCATATGTGATCTGCATTGGTGCCTGTCAAGGCTTTTTCCCCACTCTGGCACTCTGAGTGCAGAAGGTGGGGGCCTGCAACGGGCCTTAAAAGCCACTGGCCTTAAAGCCTGCTCTTAAAAGTCTCCAAGGCCTCCAATTCCTGGCCTTGGAGTGGTATCGCTGCCACCACCCAAATGCAAAAAACCTCTTGAGACACAGGAAGGCGCACTTGGGAATTCCTCCCTGTGAGGTACTTGCAATCCTCTTTATTCCTCTCTCAGGAAAGTGACTGGACCCCAGCTGCAATATGAGCTGGAACTGGAACAGGGTTCCCTCTAGTAGCTGCCTGTGCAGTCTGAGGCACATGCACACAAACCTCTTGCCTTTCAGGACAGAGAACCAGAACTTACTTAAAAGGTAAAATCTTTAATCAAAAAGAACAGATAATAAACACAGAGAGTTGCTTCTCTGGGAATTAACTTAGGTAGTTACAGGGTAGTGGGAGGGGGTACATGTGCTCAGCACAGAGAAATCCAAAAAACAAGCCAAAACAAAGAAAATACCCTGACCGCGTCTAAATAAACATTCTCTGTTCTACTCACGCCTGGTCAGTACCAAACTTAACTTATCTCGGGTAAGGATGTTGCTGGATTCTTCCTCAGGCCCCTCTGGCCTCCTCCTGATCTTGCCAGGAGCTCTGCTGCATCCAAACAGGCCCAGGCCAGGCTGCTGTTACCATTCAAAAACCTTTACTTCGTTCCTATTGGCTGTCCTGGGACTCACTGACCAGAGTGTTAACCCCTTCCTCCCCAAGGGTTATTACAGTGCCCAGACCAGTCCTTTGTTCCCTGAAGGCTGAGCTGGACTGGTTTTCCACATGCCTTGATGAGGTGTGAAATGTTCCTCTGCTCCTGGAGAGTTTTGCCCATACGTGTTTTAATACATGAGGACACATCATTAGGCACATTCCATAGTGAAGTCTCATAACTATATACATGCCATTTCAGCAAACATGTTACTATAACAATAATGCTCGGTACTTCATGAGCATTACAAAGAAATCTAATGTGACATTCTTTGCATTAGACAATACATATTACAAGAGTGACCGGGGATGGTGCGGGGTGCAGAGCCATCACTGTGCCTTAGTACTCACTAGAATGCCAATGAAAGAGCGGCAATGAAGGGAAGGGAATTCTGATCTTAAATCAATGAGATCCAAGGCATGGACTGCAAGATAGGAATGGGAAGTCTCCCTAGGGACCACACATATCTGTGGAGAACTTATTGCAGAAGGCATTTAATCTTTTTCCCCCCCCTGAGGTACAGCCTAGCTCACCTACACATTCTGCAGATCTTAATCATTCTTCTTTGCTAAATTGTGCAACCCAGTTATTCACTAGCTCTGTCTACATCTATCTGTCTGTTTACTTTAGATGTTCAAAGGTTTTGTTGGAAACACCTTGAAGCCACTGTGAAGGAGCGGTCAATGCAAGGGAGACGGGCAATGGTGAATGCTAAGAGAGAACATTTTCTGTTATTTATTTTTATTATGATATCGCAAAAAAGACCCTATTCCTGCATGGGGCTCTTGCTGATGTTGTGGCAAAAGAGTTAATAGGATGCATATTGTGAACTGCTACTACATATGTACTTAATATGCAATTCCCCACAGACAGAGTTAGACACAGGGACACCCTGCCCCAGAGAACCCATAAGAGTCAGCAGTGGTAATTGTGCCTGTATTGCCACTAAAGAAATCACTTTAGGTTAAGCACTCTCTTTTGGATGGATGAGTTTTTTGTAGAGGAGAGAAAGGAGTCTTGTGGCACTTAATTAACTTAGACTAACACTGCTGCACCTCTGGAACTTTGTAGAGGAGAGCTATCTCTGGCAGACATTACTTACTGTTGAAGCTGCCTGGGGGATTTTTGTGTTGCAAAGCAGCTGGCAGAGAGAGGACTTACATCCAGCTATATGATCCAACCCATGTTCAGTATTGAAAACAAGAAAGGGCTGTCCAGATTTGAGCTGAGGAATTTCCCAAGGGGGCAGCAGAAAACAGGCAGAGAGCAGGCTAAGAGACAGAGCTAGTCTCCTGCCACTGGACTGGGCACTTTGGGCTAGCGTCACAAAGGTATTTTAGGTTCTCCAGTGCCTAACTCTTAAACAATAAGGAGTTGTGTGGCACTTTAAGACTAACAGATTTATTTTTTGCATGAGCTTTCGTGGGAGAAGATCCCACTTCCTCAGATGCTTCGAAGATGGGTAATTTGATTTCAGGCTTCCCATGGTTTGAGCCTGTAAACTGCTCTGATTTGCTGTTCCTTTATGACCTGAACCTATGTTTTATACCCCCTTGCATTTAGTTTCATTCCTTTCTGTAAGTTCGCCCATCTTCGAAGCATCTGAGGAAGTGGGATCTTCTCCCACGAAAGCTCATGCAAAAAATAAATCTGTTAGTCTTAAAGTGCCACACAACTCCTTGTTGTTTTTTTACTGGACTAGACTAACACGGCTATCCCTTTTGAAATTAACTCTTAAACACGCTGCCACTCAGTGAATTCCCAGCCCTGAGCTAGGCAGGCTTTGTATGAGGACACTTGAGTGCTGAGGAAAGGGATTCTCAGAAGCCAGTAAAGTGAGTGGGGAGCTGCCCAAATTATGCAGAAGTGAAATGCAGAGGAAAGAGGCCTTGGGGAGTACCTTATAACAAATGGAACAGCTTCAGCAGGAGTCATTAGGTTGCTAGTTTTGGATAGATGTATTCCTGGAGGTTTTATCCCATGAGTTAATCTTTAATTAAAGCTGAATCTTTAATTCCTGGGACTCCAGGACAATCCATGAGGGTTGGTAACTCTAGGAAGTATTGAGGAAGCCTCATCCATGAATATCCAACAGCTTTGTGGACCAAGCACTCACCTGGGAGATGGCAGACACATTCAAGTCTCTGTTCCAAAGCACATAGAGCAGGGACTTAAAAATAGGTTTCCCTCAACCAGATGAGTGCTTTAACCACTGGGGTATTGGCTGGGGAATCAGCGGGTGGGAATCAGTCTGGTTTCTATGAATCTCAGTGTTAGGTGCCTAACTCTGCCACCTGCATGGCAAACCTGGGGCTGTGGACTCTGCTGGGGGGGGGGGGAGCAGTTTAAAGTTGGGTACGGTAAGGCTATGTATCTGGGTATATCCAAAGCCACCATTCTTTCTGTCAGCAGCGAAACTGCATTCCCTTTGGACTTCAAAACACATCTCAGTAGGCTGCTGTTGAGCAAAGCAAGCCACTCCCTGCTGCACAGACAAACCATGCTGCCTCCACACATCTTTCTTCCCTTGCCAAGAATGAAATTTTAACAAAACCTTCTGTGATTACATGTGAAAATTAGTCAGGGCTGAGGCCCAATTGCTAATTAAATTTAATAAATCATTCTTTGTTTCTCACTAATTCATAGCATTCTGATAACTGAGTTGCAGAACAGTGGTGGCTACCCTGGGGTGAAGGCTGGCCTAACTACATCTGTCAGTGGTATGGACTTATCACATCCTCAAGGCTGACCTAAGAGTTAGGTATAAACCAGGATTTAGTTGTGCCCACCCATGGGCTGCAGGGGAATGCCAAGTGTAGGCAAGACCAGTGGTTCTCAGCCACTGTGTCAGAACACACTACTATGTCACCATATAGTACTGTGTGTGTCAGGGAGAGCCAGGAAAATGGCTGGATTTGGCCTGGGAGGTGTGGGCTGGTATGTCCTGTATGATTTTGATATCCCACCACATGTGTTGTCACCCGCAAAAAGTTGAGAACTGCTGGGCAAGACAATATTTGTATAGGATTCTTTGTTTTTACATCTACTTCTCTAAGCTCTGTGTGCTATTTGGGCCAATAAATCATGCTTTCTTGCAGAGAAACTGTTTCTGTCTCACTTCATCTTATTACAGAGCTCTTAAAGGAGGATTCTGGCAGGGTCTGAGCCCTGTTGGACCTGCTAAGTGACAACTTGCAACCAGGCTGGTATAAGACCAAAACAGAGTCAAAGTACGGTTAGATTGTAGGATTCTATCACAGAGAAGGTAAGGCAGGGGCCTGGCACCTGAAAGTGATACAGTGTCCAAATACAACGCCAAGGCACTGATTAATCAGTACAAAACTAAAGTCTCCTAATGTTCCCTACAGGGACATAGCCAGCCCCTGACTTCTGGCTGGGCCCCTGAAAGTGGAGGGTCGGCATGGCCAAGGGTAGCTTGCCTCTCCCCCAATGGAGAGAGACAGAGGCATCATGCCCACCAGTGGTGCATACTTTGCTGTGGAGCCAGCCAGTAACTAGCAGCCATGGCTGTGAGTTGGACAGAGGCGCCAGTGCCAGTGCCTCTGTTCTGTAAGCAGCCATGGTTGCTGGTTGCTGGGTGACCTCACTGTGGCCCAGCGAAGGGTGGGGCTCAGGGACAAGTGGTGGGCCTTGACCCACCCAGACTCTCCTGTGCCCCAGTTTCCTAACGGCAACACCTTGGCCCCAAGCCATCCAACTAAGAACATTACCATGGCCCATACTCAGGCAGATGAAGCACACAGGCAGATATCAGAGCACTCTTGGTGCAAAAAATGTTCTGAATCCATTCACCAGCAGCAGACAATCTATACAGGATTACACCACCACCACAAAGTTTTCAAAAAGAGGCTTCTTCTCCTCCATTGTCCATACAGCAGAATCCCAGCTGGCAGCATGATTCTGCATAGCAAACTAGCTAATGAATCCTGATGGCTGCACAGCCCAGATATTGAACAGGAACACTGACCCTGTGATGAGGGGTCAGCATACCCTCCAGATGAGATCAAGGAAATATGTATAAGGTTATCATCCAACTTTAAAATTCATTTATACATTTGAACTATTTTTGAAAGAAAACAAATTGAATAATTCATTAATCTAAACTCCAACTGAGTTTGGCCCCATCACACTTGTTGGAGTTCAAGAAGCCCTGAAAAATATTCAAGCCACAAACTGTGAAACAGATCTGGCTGGTGAAAAAACACTGAAGAACTAATATGTCCACTAATAATAGAGATTGTTTATGTTTCCTTTAGAGAAGCACACCTACTAAAATCCTTGAAAAGCTCAAATGGTCCTCCCAGTCCTCAAAAAGCCATCACTTGACTTTGAAACCTCTCCAACTGTCAAACCATCTCCAACCTCCCATTCCTGGACAAAATGCCTGAGAAATAATAACTGCCAAGCTCTACCAACATTTGACATCAGTCAACATCCTGGATCTTGCAACCAGGGTTCAGAGCAGGGCTCATCACAGAGACTGTTTTAGTGGTACTCAAAGGCTATGTCTACACTACAGAAACTTAATTTGAACTTGTTAGTTCAAAATAACAATGTGCACTCGGTCGAACTAATGTTAGTTTGAACTAACACACTTTGGCAATGTCTACACTGCAGGGCTCAGTTAAATCGACTTTAAGTAGACCTTATTATGTCAATTCAGTGAGGCCACATTGCATTAAGTTGACTTTATAAAGTAGACTTAAGCCAGGGGTCCCATTTAAAATTGACTTAATAAAGTTGACTTTAAATGGGTCCCTTGGCTTAAGTCAACTTTATAAAGTTGACTTAAATGGCCCCACTGCACTAAGTTGGCTTTATTAAGTCGACTTTAAGCCCATATTGTGTTAAGTCAACTTAATAAAGTCACCTTAACTCTTAAAGTCAACTTTAAGGGTGGAAGTTATTAAGTGGACTTAAGAAAGCCCTTAAGTCAACTTAATGAACTCCAAATGTGGTCACAGTTTTGCTTAAGTCAGCTGAAGGCCATAGTGTAAACATACCCTTTGTTAGTTTGAGCTACCTGCCCTTAGTTCAAACTTCTTAAGTTTGAAGTCTACATCATGCTTAGTTCAAACTAACCGTTCTTTAGTTCAAACCAAAAAATTTCTTAGTTCGAACTAAGGAAAGGCTAATGTAGACTGGGTCCAATTTATTTTGAATTAAGCTTTCTTAATTTGAACAAAATGGGAGGTGTAGACATAGACAAAGAGGATTGTGTTGTGGCCATAGATGTATGCCCATACACCTTATGGCCATGATCTCCTGGCTTGTACCACTAGACTTCTCTGCAGCTTTTGCCACAGTAGAACACAAGATACTTTTAACACCCCTGCATGCCAAAGCAGAAGAAAATATTTCAGCACTACAGTGGCTTCAGTAGTCTCTTTCCAACAAAACATAGCATGGCAATGGGTAACTGCTTCTCCTCTCCGTAGAACTTCACCTGTGGAATCCCTTAGGGATCCATCATCTTCCATCTCCACTGCTGTGCTGCTAGGAAACTGGTGGGAAGAGTCATGAGATCCCATGGACTCGACTGCCAACAGCTCAAGTCTGTATTTCATTCAGCACTGAGGCAACCACAAACTCTACTAAGAAATCAGAATGCCCACAAAAGATCAGCTCTTAGATGGAAAACAGTTAACTCAAGTTGAGCCTAGGTAAGCCTCAAGTGCAGCTGATGGGAAGGAGAAATGCCATGAAGAGCTAGCTGGGACTCTTCATCCCTAGAGACATACACAGTGACTATTTGTCAAAATGTGACGGTCTCAGGCCTAGGTTCCCTCTAAGCTGTGCACGTGTGCGTGCGTGCACAGGTTGTGAAGCCCATGCACACAACAAAATAAGGCATGCACAAAAAACTTCAAAAGTGCTAATATTTTTGTGCTACATTAAGAAAGCAGTTTCAAACAGCATGTTCAAATAAGGTTTTGTAATTTATAAAATCATTTCCATCACCATATCAAAATAAAATTTAGATATTATTTGCAACACATGCTTTGTTGCATTCACAAGTTTGAATACACTCACTGGAGTACATACAAATTTGGATACTGGTTCTGAAAATTTGCATAAAAGACTTTTTTTGTGCACACAGACTATGAAAAATTAGGGGGGAACATTGTCTCGGCTATTCTCAGACTTGTCATTGAACTTGAATGACCCAGTAGCAACAGAGTCTAAAAATGCCTTCTTTCAGCTTCAGCTCACTAGGAAACATCATCTCTATCTCCCAAATGAGGATGTGCCACAGTGATCCAAGCATTTCTCACCTCCAAGCTGTTACTATAACTAACCATATCTGAAAAACAGGGTGAGTGTGAGAATTTATTTTATTGGCCCTACTTAGGCAGATAGATAAGTTTCTGAGCTTTCACAGAGGTTTTTTTCAGGTCTGGAAGACTGTGTCACAGCTAAATACAAGCTGGAACAGACTGCTTAGCATCAGCAATTAAGTGTCTGAAGGTGAATGTGAAGATAGTCCATTAACTCCAGCTGGCCCAGAATGAAGCTGGCCCTGCTTCTTCATGGTTTTGGCTGCTGTGAGCCTTTCAAGCCCATGCTCAAATCCCTCCACTGTCTCCCAGTCAACTTCCAATGCCAATTTAAAGCCTTGGTTCTAGTTTTCAAATCAATTAATGAATCAAGCCACATTTAGATCAAAGGGTGTGTCTATGCTGCACATAGAAGTGTGATTATAGACACATCTAAAATAACTTTGATCTAGCTAGCATCACTAACAAGAGATGTGAAGCCAGAGCAGAAGAGGTGGCAGCTTGGACTGTACAGCTGTATCCCACAACTCTTCTGGGGACCTTAGGGGTGTACTTGTGGTACTAGCTGATGTTGGTTTCAGAGCAAACTCAATCAAAGCTACCTTGGGCATGCCTATACCCGCTACAGTTGCCCCTCTGATTGCAGTATAGACATACTCAGAGCCAGAAGTTCACTCTGCCAATTACTGCCTTTCTATCATGGCAAGAAAGACGTGCCTATCATTGACACTGATGCACACAGACATGCCCTTAAAACACAAAATCCTCAAACAAACAAATAAAATCACCCCAAGAAGGAAAATAGCAACAAGCCGAACCCCAAGCAGAGCTTTTACCCTGAAAAGGGAGAAGAGTCAAAGGCTCTATGAAGTCCACTAGCCATTTTACAACAGCAATCCTTTTTATACAGAAGGTGCTCAGATACTACAGCAATTGTCAGCCATACAAAACCTTACAGGCTTGTCTCTGTGGTGGGGTAATGTGCTCGCCAGAGGTGTAATTTCTAAAGCACACTTCTATGTTGCACATTAACTGGTCCATACAGACTCTGCTGGTAAGCACTAGCTTACCTGGGCCTGGTGCATTTTAAGACAGTGCTGTTTCAAACAGTACTATTTTAAAGCTTACCAGCAGGGTCTACAGCAACCAGTTAAACTGCAACTTGTTAGTGTGCTTTGGAAATCAAAATCTTGTATAGTGCTTTATCCCAATGTGTTGTGGATGGGCACTCAGAATTAGATAGAACTTCTACCATTGTCCATGATAGCACCCTTTTGTGACTCCAAGTAAAGTTACAGAAACTCCTGCTTCATCAAAAGGGGAGAAATGTGGAAGGATTTGTGTGAGCTCTGAAAGGAGAGTGTGCACTTGGTGTTCTCCTTTAATTCATTCAGACCTTCTTTAAGTGTATTACCCAGCTTTGTCCATGACCACTGTTATGTTTTTTCCATTGCTCAGCATTCTTTCAATAGGAGACAGGAGAGCAGTTCTTAAAGTGTGCAGGGAAGATATTGTATTTCTGTGTTTCTTTTTGGCTATTAGCCTACCTAACGCCTTCACTAATATTTTTGAAAATATACTAGATACCTCACAAAAAACAAGCAAACATAGTATATACCCTAGACCTTATTTGCTAACGTGGAAGTTTTCAATTGAGACTATTTTTCATCTGTACACATGAAAGCTCTGTGGTCAGATGACAGAAAAGAAGCTAAACAGATGGTTTTCAAACTTTTTAGAAAAAACTTCCTTTCTGAGAGCAAGCCTTTCTCTGTAGCCTTATCTATTGTAGCTAGTGACTGTGGGAATAATGCTACCAGCATACTTTCGGAATTTTACCTGTACAGTGAAGTTACGGTGTATGAAGCTGTGGAAGAGACAAACCCCTTAAAGTTTACATCAAAGAGAGAAGGCCTCCCCACAAACTTGAGAAATGCATTATTTTCCAAGAAAATCAAAAGAAGGCCAAACTGTCAAAAACCGTGAGGGCTGAACAGAATTCTGTGATGCTTGCAGCAAAAGTCAGGAGAAATTAATTGTACTGGTGGCCACTGGATGAGTTTTCTAGTTTAGATCAGTGATTCTCAACCGTTTGTAGGTCGTGACACACTTGGCAGCATATTGCAACCCTATAAGACACACTAGCCCACTCACCCTAGGCCAAATCCAGCCATCTGCCCTCCACAACACACTTATCGCAGTGTGGGTGACACAGTAATGTGTCCCGACACAGTGATTGAGAACCGCTGGTTGACATGATGCACAGCCAGCACTGCTCTGTTACCAACATTGCTCAGAAAAACACAAGCAAGCTGAATTTGCCAAATGTTAGTGTTGTACTGAACCCAGGAAAGAAAGCAGGCACTGAAGCTGTTCAAAGAGCATCATGTTCACCTGCTACTGTTTACCAGCAGAGCAGCGTGTCCTCCAGTAATTGGTCCTTTTTCATTGTTTGCCTGAGAAAAACAGAGATGACAAAGAGACATCATAAAATAGAAATATCTGAGTGACCAACTAATCTAAGAGAGGCAGCACTTCAAAGATGAGAGGACAGCATGGTATACAGAGTATCTGTGGAAGACTTGATCGCCAAAGATGCAGTTTATCACTCAACATGCCTCCTTCCTACTGGAGTAAAATTAATCTTTAAACAAAACCATGTAGTTCCATTGCAATAATAGAGTCATCTTATGACTTTGCATTTTATCAGCTAATGGAAGATATACACAATGAGCTTATGTACAACAAGACGGCTCTTTTCCTGTCCAAGTGGCTACACATATATAAAAGCACATTTCTTTCAGAGGTAGAAACAGCAAACTCTTCCAACGGCAAACTACAGGCAAAATTAGAACAAAATTATGGTTCTGAAATTTTACTCCAGGCACAGCATGGACAAGACATTATTTTATGTAGCACAATAACATTAGCTGATCCTAGCCAACCTGTTAGTAACCTGAAACAGGTACTTAAGTCATCCAAATGTTTTATGGATGATTTTTCTGGAGAGTGACCCTGATGAAATGCTTTCAGATGAACAAGTGGTGTTGTATAATGCTAGCTGCTCGAATCCTTCATTCAAACAGGAGAAATTGAAGGAGGGGGAAAAGAGCTATTAGTCAAAGCCAGATGATAGTAGTTTACAGAGGTCATCTACCTCGGTGCCCCAATTGGTGCAGGAGCTTGTCCTTTCCCTCATAAAAAGAAGCATAATTCAGTCAGCAATGAGTATTGTCCACCAGAAGCTACTCAGTGGTGGTACCTCATGGTTGTGAAGCACATAGTATTTAACAGTTCTCAAATAATCACACGTCACACATATGTAATATTCCCTGCACAGAACTGTGTATGTGTTGTGGCAGAGAAGATTATGGAAGCCCATGCATTTGCAGCAGAGACCATAACTGATAAACATGATGATGCTAATGATGTTGACTAGAAATGTCACGAACACTGTTACATTTCAATGAGACCTGTACCAATTTATTATTGGATTTTGGTTTTGTGATGCTTTGAGGTCACAAATAAATCACATTCTATGTCTTGAAATAACACAAAGTTATTTCAAATTAGACTAACAGCCATGAACGTCAAAGTGGTGATTTTAATATTTTGTTTATCCCTGTTTCTATGGCAATGGCACCAATGGACAGCTCCACATCATATGTAGTCTATGGTAGATATATTAAGCTTTCAAATAATAAATGACACGCATGAATATAGAAAGTTGATCACACGAATATAGAAAGTTGCATGAATATAGAAAGTTCACATGAATATAGACAGTTGGTCACAGGGTGTCATTCATCTACAATGAAACAGGAGGTGATCATCAAAAATTTCTTCATGCAGAAGTGAGATAGCAATCATATGGAAAGTGTTGACAATTCGCTTTGAATTCTGTTCTGAGGTACAAATTTTTCTCTATGATTTTAATTCTGAAGGTGCTGATTGCTTTGCAGAAGAGTAATTATGGCTATTGTTGTACTTTGACTGCTGATCTTGGTAGGTTTACAGGGGAAAAAAAATAGGCTTGGCTAATGGCCTACCAAAGTAGTTAGGCTAAGGTCCGAAGTTATTTATCTTGTGATGAGCAGGTAAACCACAAAACAACTCGGATTACTCTTCAAATAACAGCTTTTAGGGGATGTTTGGTATCATGGAACAAAGTCACATTGACTTCTTGAAACCATAGTGAAGTGTAAAAATTGGAACCTTCATTCATCCATCAATGTGATATATGCCATCATGTGCCAACAATGGCCCTCTGCCTTATACATTGGTCAGATTGGACTGTTTCCGTGCAAAAGAATAAATGGACACAAATCAGATATCAAGAATGGTAACATTCAAAAGGCAGTAGGGAAACACTTCAGCCTCCCTGCACATTCTGTGAAAGATATGAGCGTTCGAGTGCTTCAGTAGAAACACGACATCAAATGGAAACTGCAGATTTAGAATTCATATGCAAATTGGACACCATTAAATTAGGTCTGAATAGAGATTTGGGCTGGTTCACTTGTTACAGAAGGTGATTTTCCCCTCTTTTAGCCTTCCCACCGTCTTACCTGTTGTTCCACACTGAATCAAAGGAACTTGCTCGGTTTGCTAAAAAAGTCTGAACTGACCTTGTGACTTACCCTTCTTTGTATTTATGTTTTTCCCTACATACTGTAGTTTCCATTTCATGCATCTGATAAAGTAGGATAATACTCACAAAGGGACATGTGATAAATAATTTGTTAGTCTTTAAGGCTATGTTCACACATAAATGCTTATTTCGAAATAAGTTATTTCAAATAAAATCCTTAATTTGAAATAATTTAAATCAAAATAAGCAAAGATTAAATTGAAATAAGGGAAAACCTCAAATCAAAATAACAAGTATGGACACAGGACTTGCTATTTCGATTCAGGAGAGGGGCACCGTGGGAGGTGTGGCAATATGGCCCCCTCCCTGGGCCATGCCCCCACCCAATATATAGAAAAAGGAAGGAATCCTGGGAAGGAGAGGTACAAAAGTGTTAATTTGAAATAATGGTTATTTTGAAATAACACATCTGAATGGCGTTATTTTGAAACAACCATTTCAAAACAATGACTATTTCAATTTCGCCCTAGGTTTTATTATTCCAGAATAATGGATGTTATTTCAAAATGATGGGGGCTCGTCATTTCAAAAGAAAGAAATGTTGTTCGGACATCTCAACTTTTATTTCAAAACAACAGTGGTTGTTTCAAATTAAAAGCCTCATGTGGACATAGCCTAAAAGTGCCACAGGACTCCTTGTTTTTGCTGAACTAGACTAACAACAGCTGCCCTTCTGGAAGTTGGAACCTTAAGTGGGATCCTCTGGAATAGGAAAAAAGGTATAAAGAGGTGTCAGACCAACCCCTTATAGCAACATTGTCATATTCACGTGTGGTGCTTCCCTCACTTACTATTCTCTTTATCTTTATCTCTGATGGCCTCTCTAAAATTGTATGTCTAATAGAGAGGGTCATCTGATTGTACTTACCTAATCTGTCTTACTTTTCCAGAACTGTAATTTTATTTGTTTGTGTATGAATAATGTCTCCATACGTATGTGAGTCACCCAACAATAAATTCACTTAGCTGCCTGAGTAGAGAACCTGTTATTAGTGATTTGTGCAATCTTGCACCCTAAATTAATCAAAGTTTACACTGTTGAGGTTAACCTATTTAGCTGACTTATTTACACGTGTCAGCAAACTGAATATCAGTTTGCAGGATCTAAAAACTAGGCCTTTTAATACTCAACAATGATAAAGAAGCTGCTGGTTAGAGTACAAGGAGAAAAGGGAAATAACCAATAACTTCCAACTCTTGGAAAAATGTCATTATTGAAAATGAATTGAACATTCATCCTGACTTAACTCATTATGGATGTAAGAGAACACATCCTGAGTGAGGTCACCATGTTTAATAAATGCTTTCCAGACAGTGTAACAAATTATGTTGGATCAGGGACCCATTATCAATAGAAGATGCTGCAGGTAGCTTCTCAACAGAAGAAAGAGAAGAGTTGATTAACCAGTCGTGTTGGTGGGCATAGGCTAGAACGTAATGATGAACTGCTCAGCCCTTTATGGTTCAGAAGAGGAGCGTAGTGTGATTTTGGCTAGATCTCTGAAACGTATAGCCTTCAGTACTACATATCTCTATAGCTTGATCTGATTTGATTGTCATTTAAAGCACGTACCAGACAAAACTCAATGCCCATCAACTTTTGATTAAAGCGCACTTGACATAATGTGGCTACATTTTGTGAATTAATGGCACTTTTTCATTTTCTCCAAGAGCTTCTCAAAATGTTTTGTATTTTTCTTGATTTAAATTTTGTAAAATGGCAAACTTTAGCTCATATTCAACAATAATGCAGGTAGCAGAAGCTTCAAACAGAGGCTACACTAAAGACATAACTAAGAATAATGGCTGCTTCATTGTGTTCTTTTTGATACACCATCTAAAAGCCCAAGGTGCTTAAAAGGATAGCATTGAACACTTCAGACTATATTAGGTGTTCATTTTACTATTAAGTACAGAAAATGTTACGTGTATTAAAGCCCAAAATAAATGTACATAAAGAGAAGATATTTGCATGTGGTATATAAAACATCATTTTTGTATGTGACCCAATAAAATTTGGAAACAGGGTAAACATACCCCATGAGTGTTACTGGGCCCAGGCCTAGGCCCCACCCTCTGTCCTGCCCCAGGGCCCAATCCCACTCTGGGGACCCAGCCTGGCTTCTGCCACTGCCAGCAGGCAGCTGGGAGCCCGATCCAGCCCCAAGCCACTTGCCACAAGCAGCAAGGGGCTTGCAGGGGGCTCCTGCCACCACTGGCAAGTAGCTCAGCAAGCGCTTAAGTCAACATAATAAATTCTAAATGTGGTCAGGGGATTCCTTAGGTTGACATAAGGCAGGTTAAGTCAACCTAAAGCTCCAGTGTAGCCAGACCCTAAAAGTGCCACAGGACTCCTTGTTGGTTTTGGTGAACTAGACTAACATGGCCGCCCCTCTGCAACTTGCCATGAGATATGTAACACTGTGTTTCAAATCCATAGCTTGGAAGCATTGATTTCCCAGAGAAAAGAGAGACTTCCTCCCATATACGTTTGTAAACTGGATTAATTCTGTATAATTGGTCCTATCTCCATTTTCTGCTTAGGAAAAAGATGATGTAGAAAGAAAGACTGTAGAATAACTTGTTTAATGACTATACTCATATCATATATGTAATTTGTCTGTAATAATAAGATGCTCCTGTGTACCTGAGAATGGGGCAGAAAAGATTGTCACCAAAATGAAAGAGATGAACAGTCAAAATACCAAACCTACTTGCTTCTAGCCTCTGTCTCCAAAACAACTTCAGCACAAACCAGTTATTCACCTTTAGAGAGCCTTAGTCACCTGTCTGCATGTCACTGTCTGTTCATGTATAGATTTATGGCTGATGTGTGTGGATGTACGAAATTAATTTATTCTCCACTCTCTGTAATGATGCATTTCATACCAGGGTTTTTAGGTAACATAGGCTGTGTTCACACGCACAGGGTTATTTCGAAACAAGTTGTGTCAAAACAACTTGTTTCGAAACAACACCTTATTTCGAAATATCTTATTTCGACTTAACAAAATGTTAATTCGAAATAAGAAAAAAAGCGGGAAACGAAATAGCAAGTTCACTGTGTGAACATGCTATTTCGTTACCCCTGGGGGTGAGCCGCTGCTGGCTCACCCTGCAGCCCCAGA
>ML681994.1:25611741-25901024 GCA_007922195.1 Podocnemis expansa | reverse complement strand
CTCGTGGGGTCCCTTCCAACCCTATGATTCTATGATTCTATGTGCTGGTTACTGACAGAGGGAGTGCTACGTGCTCCTTGCAGCATTGGGGCATGTATGTGATCAAATACACCCCTACATTCACAGCCTGCACACTACAGTAGCATGCATTTGTTTGCAGCAGCACCATGTAAGAGCAACTGCCACCCATGAGCAGCTTGCCCCCTGAGAACAGTCCCAGCCATGAATTGTCCACTTGGTAACAGCAATACAGGTGCTGCATCAATGTACCCTTTGTGCCTTTGCGATGTCACAGCCAAGAGAAGAGATGGGGAGGCATGTAGGGGCATCTTTCCACTCCTCTCTCAACCTTGGCCCTTAAGTGCAGCTCCAAGTCCATAGCACAAAGCTCCATCCACATGCCCTGCCTGACAGCACCTGCATAGAGAGCAAGTGCAGGGAGTTTTTGGGAAAGTTGGAAAGAGAGGGATGTTTCAGGTGTGGGAAAATTGAGATTGTGGGAGCAGAAGAGGCACAGCTGCAAGATTTCTTTCTCCCTTACTTTTCAACTGGCTTGCAGGTGGTAGAAAGGAGTTGCTATTTTGCAGTGGGGCGTATCCCTGGCCACCCAGTGCACTGAGCTGTCTCCCATCTCAAGTACTGGTGAGAGGACGTGAGTGTGCTGTTTTTCCATGGTGGAGAGAGTCACGTGACTCCCCTCCCCAGGGCACCGCTCTGTCCCCTTCTGTCTCTGCTGCCTGTGCCAGGTGCCACCCTTCTTCCATTGTGGGCTGTACATGCCTGGTGCTCTACCCTACCATCTATCCCTCACTAGAGTGGAGCATGAAGCTTCCAGCTGCTGGAGCATCCTCAGCCTGTCCCTGTTAGCTAGGCTAGCTCAGTCATTTTGCTGACTGGGCTCTCCCTGCCAAATGTGAGGTTCCCCAGTCCCCAGTCCACCAAACATGGCTCCCACAGCCCCCAAATCCTCCCACAATGTGGCTGCCCCACCTCTTCCAAAACGATGCTAATTCTTTAAACACATTTGGTCAGCTGTTGAGGAGCAAACAGCAAAAAATGCATTGATATGTTGCTACTAACTAGCTTCTACTGTATTGTGATAGTCTTGGTACAAATATGCTTTGTGAGGTGTCATATCAAACCTGATAACTCTTATTCTAAGCTACAATTACTGTTCCAGGCTATATTCAGTTGACTGCACAGGCCAGCTACATTATGCCTTGCAACCAGATCCCCCCACTCCACCCCAAATGGGTAGGTTTTCAGTCTTTCCTGTTGCTTAGAAGATGGATTCCAGGGCAGAGCCCTTAGATAAGGGTTTCTCTTTCTTTTAACAAGTTTCTCTGCTATGGGGTCAGGTGATGGGCTCTGTCCAGCAATGGGTGTGATGCCTTCCTCTTCAGCCAAAGCGCTCACAAGTGCTTAGACCAGTCCATTGTTCCAGTATGTATGCCTCTGCCAGGGCTGGATTAACCAGCCTGGGGGCCCCAGGCTGCCCCACACCATGAGGGTCCCCCCTGGGCCCCTGCTCCCCCAGCATGGAGGCCTGTTGCTGGGGAAGGGAGACTGGGACCAAAGAGTGCTCCTGCACTGGCCCCTCTCTGGCCAGTCTGCCCCCAGGGTTGGGAGTGGGGCTGGCTGGTGCAGCCCCTGTTGCAGCTGTCTCAGGGCTATGGGCCCAGGATGGCTGCGCTGGAGCAGCAGAAGCCATGCCAAGAGCCAGTTGGCCCTGCCCCCCAGCCAGCCCAATGGCAGCACTGGCCCACCCCACCCCACCCATGCAGGCAGACTAGCTGGCCCTTGGACAGGACAGGAGCTCAGAGCCTGGCCTCTGGCTAGAGGGATCCCCCATCCCTGAGAACTGGCAGGTCAGGAACACTCTCAGAGCCCCAGCCCTGCCAGCACTGAGCAGGGCAAGCTGGATGGGAGGACTGAAGCCTGGTGCCCTCTTTTTGGCTGGGGCCCAGTGTTTCAGCCCCTAGAGCTCCTGAGATAATCCAGCCCTGGCCTCTGTAGGGTGCAGAGATACAGTTTCATGTTTGTCTGCATCTATTCAAGTCAAATGAGTCACACATTTGTGGATATGACATCGATGAGATTCATATCTGTACATTTCTATGATATTGCAGGAAATGTGCTACCATAACGGTAATGTTCTGTATGTCGTGAGCTTTCCAAAAACTCTGTACGTGACATATTTTGTATCGGACAATGCACAGTTACACTGTAAGGGTGAACATGATGAGTGGTTCACAGACCACACTATGAGGGTGTACATGGGGTGCAGCATGTCACAGTACCTTATTAACATGACTCTAGAATTATAAAAGGGGCAAGCAAGAAATTCAGCAGCACAATAAGATGAATCCAGAACCGAAGGCTTGACCAGGGTGGGCAAACTTTTGGGCCTGAAGGCAACAACCATGGTGGACATTGTATGGTGGGCCATGCCATGGGAGAAGGGGGGAAGGGATGGGGCTGGGAGCAGGAGTGGCTGCTGTGCCATGGGTAGGCCACCATTGTGCCCACGTGGTGGGGGTGAGAAGACGCAAGGGTGTGGGGAGGGCTGCTCTGACTAGGCAATAGCTGCGAGTCCCACATGGGGGGGGGGAGAGGGGAGCAGCTGCCTCACTACAGCAAGGGTGCCACTGGGCCCTGGAGGAAGTGACTGCTATGCTCCAGCCAGGCCACCACCACTCTGCCAAGCCTGCATGGGTGGCACAGCAGGGAGGGACGGGGGGAATGGGAACAGCTGCCACACTCTGTCCAGGATGGTGCCACTGGGCCCACAGGGTCAGGGGGACGGATAGGGGAAGGGTTGAGGCCAGGATAGGAGACTAGCTGCTTGTGCTCCAGTCAGGCCCAGCTGGTGGGCCTGATGAAAAGCCTCCCATGGGACACATATGACCCACAGGCCATAGTTCGCTCACCACTAGCATAGATACCTCTTCAGCCATTGGTCAGCAAGGTAGAATTCTGACACTGACATTAAAAATGGCTTGGGAAAAGGAGGAATGAGCTTTGTGCAATATATCATATATGACATGCATAACCGATTTAGCAGGAAATCATTATTAAATATGATAAGCTGTGAGAGTCTAAAGCAACGTTGCATTTCAGTGAAATTTCTGCTAATGTTTTGTCTACCATTTGTAAACAGTTTCCATTGATCATTTCTTATGTAGTGTCCATTCACAAATTCCAGGGTTTGAACTTCAATTCTGTTATAGCTGATATTGGATCAATTGTATTCAGAGCAGAAACAATATATGTCGCCCTTTCCCAAATTCATGCCCTGACAGGCTTACATACATAGCAGTTAGATTTCACGAAGGCCAGTGCTGATGGGCACTGCATTAAAGAATATATTGTCTCAGGGAAGAGTTTCTTCCTCATCTGCCACCAGTTCCAATGGGAAGGCATGTTCATCACTGGTACGATAGAAAGACTTCTTGCAAATGACATGTCCAGCAAACAACCCAAATATGTGGTGCTAAAGAAACACAGGTGTACTTGTAGTGGGGTTGTTTCCCCACTCCAGCCCAGAAAGGGTTAACAGAGCCTGCAGAAGTGGCAGCCAATCAAGGAGGAGGGCTGCTGAACCAATGAGGGGCCGGGAGCCCAAGATATTAGGGGAGCTGCACAGACAGCTGAAGTAGTTGGCCTTGGTAGCCCAAGGAAAATGTGGTCTTGCTGGCTGCAGGAGCCAGCACCTCAGCGTGCTCTAAGTCTACCACTAGGAGTTGACCAAGAACTGGGGATCCCAGAAGGGTGCAGACTGAGGTAGCAGCTGGAGAAGTGGTCCTGAGATGAGGGTTCAGGAGTGCATGGTAGCTAAACTCTGGGATGGTGAGGATCTGCATGTAACTGGGGGCTGTAGGGGAAAGTGGCCCAGACAACTGACTAGTGTGTAAAGGATTGGAGAGAAGCAGAGTCCTCAGTCAAGGCACTTGGGGTCTCTGGGCTGAGGCCTGGAGAAGTGGGTGGCCCAGGTGCTTCCCCTCTCCCCCAGAGTGCCAGGAGCAGCACAGAGCTCATTAGCTGTTGACTGTTTTAAATAGTGGCCAGGACAGGAGTGAGAAGGACAATTCACTGGAAGGGGTGGACTTCACAAGGGCTTAGCTGGAGGCCCAAGGCCCAAGAAGCAGGCTTGGGACTAGGGTCCAGCATGGCAGAAGTGTTGCACAGACCACTGGGCAGGAAGACAACTAGAGCATTTCCCAGTACCACTATCATGAGGCACCCAGCAGCTGGGTCACTTGCTGCCAACCTGCCTACAGTACTCCATTTCATAATGCAACTGCAGTTAAGTGTTATCCAGATGTCATTTTACATTCCTAAAAGTTACACCACTCTCATGCCTTTAATTGCATAGCATCAGTCACCTGATCTCACTACATATGCATGGCAGACAATAGTACACAGCAATCCACAAAACATCCAAAGCCTTACAAAGTTCAGGGCTGCTGTGGGTTCCTACCTACTGAAGCTGATTTTCAGTTTGTCAGTGCAGCAAGATGCTTCCTAATTTCTCATGCAGCTGGTGCACTTGCTTTAACAAGCACACATCACTTCAGCAACTATTTGCCACTACATATACTACCATATAACAATGGCACAACTCCTGGTATACATCTCAAACCTTGAGTGAATTCTGCATATACCTGCCAGACAATTCCTTCTCCACCCTATCCCCAAGTACTTTGCTTTACTACTTTTGGCTATGAGAACCAGAGGCATGGTGGGACAGTACAATGGTCTGTACATATTGGGCATGCTCCTTCATGCTTACTTATGCTTCTTTGTGCTTTCAGCAGTCTCACCAAGAAAATAACCTGCACATTCAGACATTGGTTTTGCAATCTTTCTAAATTAGTTGTTGTACATATCAAATATCCCAAAGAGCACTCTTACCCATTCTGGATATCACATTACATGAATTCATAGCAGTGCAGGGTGGTTTGTCTAACAAGAGCACTGATTACAAGCAGAACCTGCTAGCTAGTCTCAAAGAAGAATATCTTTTCCTCCTTCAAAAACAAAAACCCTTTACACCACTACCTGCATTCTTAAACTTTCTCTCAGTATATACATTCTCCCTACATCTGTGAGGTTTGAATCAAAAGAGGGCTATCCACAGAGTACGCCCTTCCAAATTTGTTGGGAAGAACAGCAGGAATTACATCAAACTGCAAAATAATATTCTAGTTACAGCCAGAGGCGGCTTTTGGGGTAAGCAAAGCAGGCAGTGGCCTAGGGCCCCAAGCTGTAAGGGGGCCCCATAGCAGCTGCCTGCTTCACTTAGCCCTGCACTGGCGGGGCGGTGGGGAAGCAGAGGGTGGCAGGAAAGCAGAGGGTGGCAGACAACCAGGTCCAAAAGCTTTGCCACCTGCCTCTCTCCAGCAGGGGTGGAGCACCATTCCCTGCATACTCCCAGCCAGTCACACATCCCTAGGGAGGGGGAGAGAGGCTGGCACAGTGCTGCAGCTTGCTGGGAATGGGGCCCCCTGGAGCAGCCCACTCTGGAGAATCAAATTGATGGAATTGAATTGAATCATAGGGTTGGAAGGGACCTCGTGAGATCATCAAGTCCAACCCCCTAGGGCTTGAACCCAGGGCCTTAAGAGTTCTGGCCACTTCCAGACCTGGGGTAGCTGGGGACAAAGCAGCCTGAAATCTTCAGCATGCACCACTCTAGGGGGCCCACTCCTGGCAAGCCGCAGCACTGTGCTGGCTGCTCTCCTCCCTCCCTGTGGGGACGTGCAGCCACCTGGGAGTAGGCAGGAAGCGCTGCTCCACCCCTGCTGGAGAGAGGTTGGTCTGGCAGGCGGGCGGCGAAGTTTTTGGACCTGGCGGCACACGGCCCCCCGCTCCTCCCCGTGGGAGTTGGGACTGTGGGGGCAGCAGCTAGGGCAGCAGTGGGGGCCTAGAGACCCAGTGAGGGCAGCATTGGGGGCCATAAAGGGCCTGCACTTAGGGCCCCCAATTTCCTAAGGCCACCTCTGGTTACAGCTGTTGCAGGGACTCCATATACATATGTTATTCCTTATTCTTCTGTTTGTCTCCTAGGTATCACGCCATGGGCAAGAATAAGATTATGCATGGATCAGGCCAACAAAGAGGGTCCAAACTAAAAAAGCAGATGTAGACATAGCCTACATCAGTGGTTCCCAACCTGAGGTCCGTGAACCGACGTGTTCCAGGGGGTCTGCGGCACTGCTCGCTGCTGGGCCGGAACCTAGCTGCAGCCTGAGGCTCCTTGCCAGGGCTGGATCCTGACATGGGTGGGGGCACGCAGAGGGTTGCCTGCTGCCACCACTTGCCGGCTGCAGATGCTGGCAGCGGCTTGGCTTAGCTCCCCTGCAGGGGCTGCCTGGGGGCCATGGTGGCGGTGCCTCTGCTCACCAGCTTGGCAGCTTGCTGGGAGCCATGGCCGCAGCAGCCCTGCTTGCGGCATGGGGAGGGGATGTGGGCCATGGCTGCAGCGGCTCCTGCTCCCTACCTGGATTATGGCTGCACGGGCCAGAGTTTGACCGCATAGGCCGGATCCTGCTGGCAGCAGCAGTGATGGACAAGGGATCTGCAAAATTTTTTGGAGTACAAAAGGGGTCCCCAGCCTGCAAAAGGTTGGGAACCACTGACCTACATGTTAATACTCTTCTAAATCCAGGACTGCAAAGACTACACTCTTCCACTAGAGGGTGTCATGGATTGATTTACATTGCAGACTCACAGTAGAAAAACTGCATGCATGATCACTACTTTGTGCCATGCACTCTTTTCCTTCCATTACTCTTACCATACACCCATGTCTCAGGCATGAGGAAAGGACAGAAACAAACATATCAGGTTTACACCTCTACAGTGTATGCCAGCTGTCATACTCAGCATATGTCTACACTGCAGAGAGGAGGCATAGGGCCACCAGAACTGAATGCAGTATTCAAGGTGTGGGGGACACACCATGCATTTATATAGCAATATTGTGATATTTTCTGTATATCCCTTTTTAAATAATTCCTAACATTGCTGGCTTTTTTGACTGCAACTGCACATTGAACATGTTTTCAGACAGCTATCCACAATCACTCCAAGATCTTTCTTAAGTGGTAATGGCTAAATTAGACACTACCATTTTATATAACAAGCAAGGAGTCCTGTGGCACTTACCTATGTCCACACATACATCATTTCGAAATAACCCATTTTGAAATGAGTTATTTCGAAATAAAGTCCTTATTTTGAAATAAGTTAATTCGAATTAAGGGAAAGCCTGCTTTCGAAATAGCCGTTGTTTCGAAATGGTTATTTTGAAACAAGGCCGTTCGGACACGTTGTTTCGAAACAATGGTGGTGTTCTGAAACAACGTGTCTGAACGCCATTGTTTCGAAACAACTGTTTCAAAACAACGGCTATTTCAATTAGATGCGAGGTTTAACGGTTTTGAAATAACGGTGCGTCATGTGGACATGCCACTTCTTATTTCGAAACAACCTCTGTTGTTTCGAAATAAGAAGCTTGTGTGGACATACCCTTAAAGACTAGGGGTGTGTTCACACGGCAGTCTTATTTTGAAACAACAGAGGTTGTTTCGAAATAAGAAAGGCCATGTTCACACGACGCACCATTGTTTCAAAACAATTTAAACCCCATGTGGGGATGAAACAACGTCGAAATGATTGTTTCGAAACAATGCCATCCGAACATGTTGTTTCGAAACAATGGTGACTTGTTTCGAAATAACTGTTGTCTGAACTTGCTATTTCGCTTTGAGCTTTTTTCCTTAATTCGAATTAACAAACTGTTAATTCGAATTAATTTATTTCAAAATGACGCCTTATTTCAATACAACTTGTATCGAAACAACTTGTATCGAAATAACCCCCTGTGTGTGAACATAGCCTAACAAATTTATAAATTTGTTAATCTTTAAGGCTATGTCTACACACACATCATTATTTCGAAATAAGGATTTCGAAATGAGTCATTTCGAAATAAGTTAATTCGAATTAACAAAATGTTAATTCGAATTAAGGGAAAGCCTGCTATTGAAACGGCTGTTATTTCAAAATGGTCATTTTGAAATAAAGCCGTTTGGACATGTTGTTTCGAAACAGTTGTTTCGAAACAATGGCGTTGTTTCAAAACAACATGTCCAAATGGCCTTATTTCGAAATAACCATTTTGAAATAATAGTCATTTCAAAACAATCGGGGTTAAACCTGTTTTGAAACAGCAGTTCTTATTTCGAAAGGATGGGATCTGTCCTTTTGAAATAAGAAAACGTCATGTGGACCAACTATCTTTTATTTTGAAATAACCAGTGTTATTTCGAAATAAAATGCTGTGTAGACATACCTTAAGTGCCACAAGACTCCTTGCTTGTTTTAATGAACTAGACTGACACAGCTGCCCCTTTGGAACTTACACTTTTATATGCATACTTGGCATGATGCTTTCTAATATGCATTTATCAACACTGAATTTAATTTGCTGTTTTGTTTCCCGGTCACTCCATTTTGTGAGACCCTTCTTAATGGTTTGCAGTCTGCTTTGGATTTAACTACGTTGAATAGTTTACTATCATTTGCAAATTTTGCCACCTCACTGTTTATCCTTTTCCCAATGCATTTATGAATATAACAAACCATACTGGTCCTGGTACAGAGCCTCAGCAGATCATACTGTTTACCTCTCTATTGTGAAATCTGACCATTTATTCCTGCCCTTTGTTTTTTATCTTTTAACCAGTAATTTAATCATGAGAAGATGGTTTCTCTTCTCCTGTGACTGCCTCCTTTGCTTAAACGCCATTTGTGAGGGATTTTTTTTTAAGTCCAAGTACCCTATATCCATTGAATTACCCTTATCCACATATTTGTTGACCCTATCAAGGAATTCTAATAGATTAATGAGGCATAGTTTCCTTTTAACAAAAGCCATCTTGAGTCTTCCCCATCATATTGTGTTCATCTATGGCTATGTTCACACACAGAGGGCTTGTTTCAAAACAAGAGGTTTCGAAACAAGCTGTTTCGAAATAAGTGGTTATTGCAAAACACTTTATTTCCAAAGACAAAAAAGGTGTCTTGGAAATAAGGGAGCGAAATAGCATGTCCACAGGAGCGGGGCGCCGGGGAATCCCAGGGCGGCGCTCACCCCGGCCCCTGCAGCGGCAGGCTGAGCCGGGTGCCCCAGACCGGCAGCGGGCTTTTGGGCAGCCCGGGAGGGGGTGCAGCGCCCGGCTCTCCACCCTTGGCTGCAGTCCCCCCCTGCAGACACCCGCAGGTGAGGTGCCCACCTCGCGGGTGACTGCAGCCCCTGCAGACACCCGCGGAGTGAGGTGCTACTGCGCTTCACCCCGTGGGTGTCTGCAGTCCCCCTCTGCTGGCCAGGGGACACCTCTCAGCACCCTGGCCAGGGTACTGAGGGTTCCCTGGCAGGGTGCTGAGGGGGCAGCCCTTCCTCCCAGGGTGCTTAGCACCCTGCGAGGAAGGGTCAAATGCTGTTTCAAAACAGCCATTGTTTGGAAACAGCATGTCCTGTTGGCATTGTTTCAAAACTAGCTGTTTTGAACCAACACTGTTTCGACAGGAAACCAGGTTTAAGCCGTTCCGAAAGAACGGCTGCCATTTCGAAACAATGGGTTTCCTTGTTTCGAAATGGCCATGTGTCGTGTGGCCATGGCAATTCTTATTTCGAAACAACCTAGTTGTTTCAAAATAAGAATGCTGTGTGAACACACCCTATGTGTCTGTTCCTTACTAGAGTTTCAACTAGCTTGCTGGTAGTGAGGTTAGGTTTATGTGACAGGCACTACCTAGACTCTGCTGTGACCCCCACACTCTCCACTCCTGAATCCTGACCTCCCCATTTTGCCAGCTGACCACTCACTCCTGAATCAGTCCACACCAGCTTCCCGCATGTAATCAGTCCCAGGCAGTGGGTGTGTGCCTTCTGGTCAAGAGCACCCTCTCTAGCTTCTGGCTTCCCAGCTGTTGCCTCTTTTGCATGGAGGCACATTCTCTTTCTCTTTTGACTTGGGTACACACAGTTCTCTGATGTTGTAATTCTCCCAGCAAAAGACAGACTACCTCAACAGACCAGCTCCATTTCTCTCCTCAGGGATGGCACACTGTAATAGCCATAATTATAACTTACCACACATATTTCTAAGAAAACAGATTTATTCTTAAGGTAGAAAGCAAAACAGAGAAAACAATAGAACCTACACACACACACACACAGGCTGGATTATTCCTTTAAATCCCACACTGATGCTTCCTATGGACATACATTCACTACCGCTTCACTGCAGAACAAGAACTCAGTCTGATGAGGCCTGAAAAGGACAAAGTCTTCCTTAAGGAGTGAGGCCCACCCTAAATCAGAAGTACTATCCATGGCTACATCTACACTAGAGGGCTCAGTTAAGTTGAATTAACAAGGTTGATTTACAAGTTAAGTCAATTTAATAAAGTCTGCTTAAAGGCTATGTCCACACCGGAGAGGTCTGTTAAGTCGACTTTATTAAGTCAGCTTAACAGAGCCTACAGTGTAGATGACTCTATCTACAATGCAAGTCAACTTCATAAAGTTGACTTTAATGCTTAAGGTGACTTTTAGGGCTGGAGTTATGAAGTCAACTTAAGTAAATGGTTAAGTTGACTTAATAAAAGCCCTGTGTGGACATGGCTTTCCTTAAGTCGACTCAAGGTTCCAGTGTAGATATACCCCATATGCTTGATCAGAAAGAAGGCCCCAGGCCTGTTTTAAACACAAGCTATTTAACCGTAAATCCCTTCCTTTTCTGTTGGGCTAAGAAGAATCTACTTTGAAGTCCTAAATATGGTCTTCTCCAGCAGGTGGCATATCTCAGGAGACATTACAACCTTTTCTGTTGGGCTAAAACAGGGGTCAGCAACCTGGAAGAGCAAAAGAACCATTCCCCCCCACCCTCCCACCACAACCACATGAGCCCAAGTCGGCCCAGCAGCTGCTCTGTGGCCCCTAGCACTGGGGGAGGGTGTATGGGTGGTGTGCACTCCCTCCATCCCTGCCTTCACTGGTGGGGTGGAGCAGCGCTGTCCCACCTACCCGCAGCTGGCTGCCCCTCTCTAGAGTGGCTGACATTGAGCTGCAGCTTGCGGAGGCGGGGCTCTAGAATGGCCCCTCCGTGGAGTTCAGGCTGCTTCGACCCAGCCACCTCATGGCTGAATGGGGCTGATCCATGGCTTGGGGGCAAGACGGCCTCTGTTCAGGCCTGGGGTGGCCAGGTCAAAGTGGCCTGAACTCTTCAGAGCGGGCCATTCCATGGCCCTGCCTCTGCTAGCTGCAGCTCTCCACCGACTGCTCTTGGGAGGGGAAGCTGGCGGGGGGTAGGTGGTGCAGCGCTGCTCTGTCCCGCCAGTGGAGGGAAGCATGGAGGGAGTGCACACCGCCCATAAACCCTCTGTTAGCCCTAGGGGCTGTGGTGCTGCTGCCGCCGGGCTGCTTCTGGCTCATGCAGTTGTGGTGGGAGGGGGGGGGCGCCCCTGGCGCCCCTGATTTGGCTACAGTGCTGTAGCCAGCTGGGAGTCCCTGGAGCACACTTGGCTCCCTGGAGGAGATTGCCAGGGAGCCAGAAGGGGTGCTCAGGGAGCCACAGGTGGCTCACTGAGTGCATGTTGCTAGTCCCTGGGCTAAGAGGAACCTACTTTGAACTCCTAACATGGACTTCTCCAGCAGGTGGTATATCTCTGGAGACATTGCAACCTAAGTGAATTTTCCTGATCACACCCTGCTATTATTCTATTTACCCTTCCCATGAAAGTACATACAATCCCTCAATAATACTTAGGCAGTTGCATTTTTAACATGATGGACTCCAACCATATTAAACTCAATTCAGTCAGATTCAGTCAGTAAAGTTCGTCCAGGTCAGTATATTACAAGACTGTGATACCGTGTTCTGCAACAGCTGTCTTTCATTAGAACAGGGGTTCCCAACCTTTTTAAGGCTCGGGGCCCCTTGCCAAGGGGAAAAAACTTGAATGTGGCCTGTGCTGCTCTCCTGCAGGGGAGGAAGGTCCTCAGGCAGGGGGGTCATTGCTGCACCAACCCCCGCTTCCCCATCAGGGGGATGAGGCTTTGGCAGCTCTCAGGGAGGGAGCCATTGCCGCTGCAGCCTCTGCTCCCCAGCAGGTGGATGGGACCATGTTGCAACCATGGCCCCCTGTCCCCCCCAGTCTTCTCCACCCACCCACCCCCACCTGGCTGCTGGCGCTCCTGCCATCTGACTGCCCCCCCCCACTTCACTCCCTGAGCATGGGAGTTTTAAAAATTCCCTGCCTGGGGGAAGCTCCCTTCTGGCCAGATGCCTGGGTCTCTGTGGCAACTGGAGACCCCAGCAGCATCTGGCCCCAGCTCCCAGCTTGTCCACAGCCCCCCTGGAGTCACTATGCAGGCCCCCAGGGGTCCGTGGACCCTAGACTGGGAACCACTGCATTAGAACATAGGTTCTCAAGCAGGGCTTGGGAGTACCACCCCCCGGAGGGGCACACATTACCAAACTTTCAGGACAAGGGGTGCAGGGAGGTGGCTGAAACTGAAGGCAGAGCTGAGCACAGAGGATGGGTTGGACCTGGTGTTTCTGGCAGACCCCAGGGTTATTGCATTGAGCCCCACGGTCAGGGATTTCCCTAACACCCCCCACACCTCCTGAATTTCCCAGCACCTGCTCAGTTGTCAGCTACTAACAGTGTTATACCAATTTAGTGAGCACCCCAACACCCCCTGTACACCTCCCCCTGCACCCCCCAACTATTTCCAAGTCCTGGGGAGAACAGTGCCCATGATTCCAGGATAACCACTAGTGGCCATGGGGGGACTGGGGCTGGAGGACAGCAGTAAGGACCTAGAGGGCCCCCCAATTGCCTCAGGCCGCCTCTGGGCTACACAGGGGAAGTTGAGGCTGGGATCTGACGTCACCGGGGCGGACGGGAGCGCGAGGGCGCAAACAGCGGGAGGACTCCGGCTACCCCCGCCCCCACGTGCTCCCGCCCTTCTGACGTGTCCGATGAGGTGGGCGGGGCTGAGGAAGCCCCCCAGGAGAACCCGCCCCCAGAACAGCCACGTGACCCGAGGGGCGGAGCCGTACAGCAAAGGGCGCATGCGCCCTAAGCTAGCTCCTCCGCCACGGCGGCACCTGCTCAGCAGGCGGCGGCCGGATGCTGGGCCTCAACTGTCGTCCAATCAGAAATCAGGATCTCGGATTTCACCCAATGGTTGTCCGGCATGGGTGAGTCCTGGGCTCAGCGGCGAGTGGCTGCTTTGCCGGCCAATCAGATGTCCGAGGCCTTACAAACCCCGCCCAATGGCGGGAGCGAGGGGCGGGGCGGCCGCTGCTCCTCCCGCAGCAAGATGGCGGCGGCCGGGGCGGGCGCGGGGAAGGTAGCCGTGGCGGCGGCGGGCGCGGCGGTGAAGCCGATCTTCAGCCGGGACCTGAGCGAGGCGAAGCGGCGGGTGCGGGAGCTGTACCGGGCCTGGTACCGTGAGGTGCCCAATGCCGGTGAGAGGCCGCCCCGCCCAAGGTCGCGTCCGGGGCTTCCGCCGGGCGCGGAGCTGAGCGTGTCGCGCTGCGGGGCAGCCCCCGGGACCCCTCCTGGTCAGGCGCGGGCCTCTCTGCTCTCTTGCCGGGCAGCCGGTGGGCGCTGACCTTGGGGCTTCAGTGCGGGGAGGGGGCGCTGCCCGTCCGTCATTGAGCCTTGCAGCCGCGCGGGGCTCGCTCGCCTCACCCGCATCCGTGTGCCTCAGTTTCCCCATCTGTCAAACAGGCAGGGAGGGGCTGTCCCCTTTCTTTGTCAAGCACTTTGATATTTAAATAGGGTTGGGGGTGGCTCTAAAGAATTTGCTTATTCGTGCATGAGTTTTCCTGGCCTCCTGTAATCCTGATGGGTTTGGGCAGCAATAGCTAGAGCCCTGCAAATCTGCAGATATCCACATTATATCCACGTTCGTGGATACAATGCAGATATCCGCAGACCATTTCTTGTGGCTGCAGATCAGATGCAGGTCCACATATTTTTTGTCTTCACAGAGCTAGAGTCCGGCAAATATGTGGGTATCCATGGATATCCGCATCCGTGGAAACAACACGGATATCTGCAGACCTGTGTTCCCTCTAATTACTCATAGGCTGTGTGCACAAACAGTTTCTTTGTGTGCGCAAAAACATTTCTTTGTGAGCACCGATATTAACACTATTGAATTTTTTTGTGCGCACTTTATTTTGTTGTGTGCACAGGCTCTATGACCTGTGTGCGTGCGCACACGCATACATCTTAGAGGGAACAGTGCTGCAGACCATTTCTTGTGGATGCAGATCGGATACAGGTCCACATATTTTTATCTTCACAGAGCTAGAGCCCTGCAAATATGTAGGTATCTGTGGATCTCTGCATCCGTGGATAGAACACGGATATCCGCAGATCACTTCTTGTGGATGCAGATCAGATATTGATCCACATATTTGTATCCGCTCTACCAGTTGCTTCTGTTCTGGGGGCTGCCTTCCCCAGTCAGCAGCAGAAAGAATATCCAACAACAGGCATGTACTGTTGGCTCAGGTCACAAAGTATATCTTTCCCCCACCCCGACCCTGGTTGTTTCGAGTTGATGTGAATGATTTTTAAGGCCAGAAGGGACTTATGATCATCCAGTCTGTCTGCACATTGCCAGTCACAACTCCTGTATCCATAATCTGTCTGAATTTTTGAAGTCCTCAAGTCACGAGCTAAAGATTTCATGTTCCAGAAAATCCACCATTTACACTTATATGCTTAATTTAACTCCTTTTCCCCTTTGGTATTTATCCCTCTGATGAATTTATAGAGAGTAGTCATCTCTTCCCTAAGCCTTCTTTTGCTTAGGTTAAACAAGCCATATGTCTCTGAATCTCCTCTCATAAGGTGGGTTTGCTCTTCCTTGGATCATCCTAGTAGCTTTGTTGCACTTTTTCCAGTTTAAATTTCTTTTGTAAACATGGAAGTCCAGACTTAAATATAGAATTCCAGGTCAAGTTTGACCTCATGTCATCTATAATAGTATTAACACTTCCCTATCCCTGCTGGAGCTACCTCAGCTGTTGCATTACAAGACTATACTAGTCTTTCATGTCTGCAGCTCATAATTATCTTGTGATCGATCAATATACCCAGGTCTTTCTCCCACTCCATCACTTCTATCTGTAAGAACTCAGCTAATAGCTAAAACTCATGTTAGTCCTTGGATGCATGACTTTGCAATATTATATTTCATCCCATTTCTAGCCAGTTTCCAAGGTCATCCTGATGTTCTTGTATATTCTGCTCCTCCTGTATTGACAGTACCTCACAACTTTGTCTCATCTGTGAACTTGATTAGTAGACTCCCACTTTTTGTGCTAAGGTCATTAATTAAAATGTGAAATAAGATTGGTCACAAGATCAGTCCTTGAGAAAATCCCCTAGTGACCTTCCTCTAATCCCCTTCAGTTCCCTGTCATAGTCTCCTTTTTAACCAGTTGTTTATCCACACTTCAAATCTTATTAATCCTCATAGTCTCCAATATAATTTCATTAGTGTATAAATTGTTGTTCTATCTCTTTCAGTGAACAATAGTGAATATTTAGTGGCAAGTTATAACCCTTACTGTCTGTACCTCTGTCCTGTCTGGTACAATATTCCCCCCAGCTGGGGACAAAAAATATCAAGACTGCATGTAACTGGATCTTGTGCCACTTACTGTGTTACTGCATATCATCTTTGTGTGTGTTTATTGACCAGCAGTTTCAAGAAGCACCCCATCCCAGTGGCTTGAAGGGGCTTACAGAGTTGAAAACAAGCATTGCATAGTCTTGCTTTCTAAGTTTGATATCTTAGCAAGGTACTGGGTGAAACTCATTCAATAAACTCTGCAAAATAAAGATGCACATTATAACTGCCTGAGTATGAAAAACTGGCCCATCAATTTCTGATTATAATTTTTAACTTCTAGTAGAGGAATACAAGAACAAACTTGTCGTCATTGTCAGGGATGACCTGTCCCTTCCAGTAGTGGGAGGGCAGGGGCTTCAGATGTTACTGACTATGCTCAATACAAGCCAAGTAGGAATTTGGGGTGGGAGGAGGGAACAGACCTATGACCCCATGCATCGCCTCTGATATGTTGAAATTTGAGACTGTGGCAAGAAACTTCAGAACATTGATGATGACTCCAGTGAATATTCTCTGCTCTTTCAGTACACCTATACCATCTGGACATCTCATTGAAACAGGGGCGTGACAAGGTTCGAGAGATGTTCATGAAGAATGCCCATGTCACAGACCCCAGAGTGATTGACCTACTGGTTATAAAGGTAAGACGACAAACACTTACTTTCTCAAATTCACAAAAGTGTTGTGATTAGTATGTAACAAATAGTAGTGGGATGGGATGATTGTTTGCTTATCAAAGTTGTAAAGAACAAGCTGATGGAATGGAGCTCATTAAGATCAGAGTAATGTAGTTAGATATGTACTCAGTCACAGAAAAGAGAGGCTTTTCTGTCTGTCTCCACTACTAAAGCAAGTTGTTCTTTACTATAGATTCATGACACTAGAGAGGAGTTTTTCAGTTAATAAGATGTACCTTGTTCTGCATTTGCACTCAAACTATCCATCAAATGAAACAGCTGTGTTTTAAGGACACCTGTGTCTCAGCTTATAAAAAGTGATGGGGTCACAAATGCTAATTTTCCACACTTAGTGTGTTTTCAATCACAGTCTGAGACAGCACACATTACAGAAATATTTCTGCTGTAATGGATGGCTTTGGATTTTTAAGTTGATGACGTAGCTGACTCAAGATTTCCTAGGTATGCTTACCAGAAATGTATTTTAAGCTCTAGATTCATGAATATTAAAGGAAGACTAAAATTACTGCAACAAGCAAACACTGTTCCTCAGCATGTCAGAATTAGTTACCAAAGCCAGACTAACTGAACCCCACAGTGGTATTCCTTTACTAATAGACCCCTTTAAACTGTGAGCCGCATGCTCACCTCTAGTGCTATAGAAATTGCAAGATGGTCAGGAGTGTTTGCCAAGAGTGTGGACCAGTAACTTAAGGGGAAGGGGATTCTTCATTTACCCACAAACCAAGCATTATAAACACAGAAATCCAAAATTGAAGTTGCATTTAAAGTCATGTTAAGATAGGGAAATAAAGGTTTCTGGAAACCCAGAGTCTTGTTACATATCAGGAATGGGGTGCTGATCCAGGTGTTGGGGTTTCTGGCTGTGGAAATGGAGCAGTTATGATGCCTCTATGGAGGAGAGTCTTGGTCTTTCTTTTCTGTGAAACTTGTAACCTACAGCCAGACTGTGGAGGGGCATGAGTGTTGGAAAAATGGGTGGTTGTCAAGGAGTGCAGGTCATCAGAGGCAAAACTTGAGTCTGGGTCACCTACTTAATGTTTGTGTGTCAAGAAAGTGTACATGCTTGTTTGTATCACAGACTTAAATGGCTGTAAGAGCAATGTTAGCAGACTTTAAAACGACTAAACTGAGTTAACTGGTAGAACAAGCTAGGAGTCCTGTGGCACTTAAAGTAACAAGTTTGTTTATTGCATGAGCTTTCATGGGAGAAAATCTCACTTTGTCCAGATGCTTTGGATCTTAACTGGCAGCATTTCACTTAAACTCTCTGAATGCTGAGATGGAAATAAACTAGATACATGTTCTACTTTCATCAGATTAAGCTACCTAAGATCTCTAACTAGGATATGATCTATGAACCCTGGCTCTTTCTTGTATGAATGCAGGGGAAAATGGAACTACAGGAAACTACTCACGCATGGAAGCAACGAACACATGTCATGAGGTTTTTCCATGAGACGGAAACCCCACAATCCAAGGATTTTCTGTCCAAGTTCTATGCAGGCCATGACCCTTGAGACAAACTGATTGAGAAACTAATTCTGTATTTTATGGTCTTTAGTGCTAATAAAGCTCTGTATAGTTGAGTGGTTTTGAAATTCTTCATAAGGAAAGTATCGATCTCACCATTTTGTATGCTTTTACTGACAATGAATTGTATACAGCAAGGATTTTACCTTCTATTCCTGTCCCTTTTAAAATATTGCACTTGCTCCAAGATATCTTGTGGCTTGTAACTAATATCCTATGCCACAACAAGGGGAGTCTCACTCTAAGAAAAGGCTGACTCTAGCTGAAGTTCCAACATGTAAATTTGGCACCCAACACATTGTGATATGAAGTATAAACAAACTATTAGCCTAACATGGCAGAACATACTTATCATGCACAAGCCACAAAGACCATCAGAATCCATGTGAACCAATTTAACTTCTACCTTTAAGTACATTTTTAAAAACAAAGCAAGCTTAGGAAACTAAACTTCTACCATTAAGGTTTGTGCATTGTCAGAACATAAGACATTAAGTTTCTGATAGGCAGTCTAGTCCACCCCAAGACAGCTCTGGATTTGTTTCTAGTAAAGTGTCTAAGTATATCATTTATGAAGCACCACGAAATGTGCACCAGGGTGAGCTGACATCTTGTACTTAGAGTCTTTATCCTTTGAATTAGCTGTTTGAATAATTTCAACTGTTCAACCTTAAAACTGTGTTATCCTTACCATGAGGCAATGTTCCCTCTAAGTCATGCAGCCACACAGCCCTGGGTGCTGTCTGGCACAGGGAAGGCTGCCAGCTGCTCATGGCTGGTAGCTACAGTCGCTGCTGAGAGCGACTCTGAAGGGGCATTTTTTAAAATTCCTGCTCAGAGTCAGTGTTCCCTCTAATTTTTAATAGGCTGTGTGTGCAAAATTTCTTGTGCAAATTTTCAGAACTAGTGTCCAAATTTGTGTGCACTTCAGTGAGTGTGGCCAAACTTGTGAGCACAACGAAGCAAGTGTGTATGATGCTCTTAATTTTATTTTTATATGGTGATGGAAATGACTTCATAAATTACAAAACCTAATTTGAAACATGCTACTTGAAAATGCCTTCTTAAAGTAGTATAAAAATATTAGCACTGTTGAATTTTTTTTGTGCATGCTTTTTGTTGTGTGCACAGGTTTCATTACCTGTATGCACTCGCACGGCTTAGATGGAACATAACTCAGAGTCAGCTCTCACTGATCCTGTGCAGACTCTCTGCACAGGCTCAGTGAGAGCGCCTCCAGCCTGGAGGGCAGGCTGCGCTGCTCCGGGCCAGGTGAGAGGGCCCTGATCACCCCCCTTCCACCTCTGGGGGGCATCAGGGCCAGAGGCTGCTCTGCCCACCTGGCCTCACCACAGCAGAGCAGCCAGCCAGCCTACCCCAGCTGGCCATGCCTCTCTGGGGGGGTGGAGGCGGCCAGCATATGGGGTCGGGGCCCTGGAGTGCCCCCCCTCCACCCCACTCCAAAAGAGTTTGGGCTGTTTCATCCCCATCCCCCCTGGCTGTGGAGCAGCCTGTTCAGGGTGGGAGCGGGAGCAAAGCAGCCCAAACTCTTTGGGCGCAGGGTGCGTCACTCCAAGGCCCCAACCTTGCACTCTGGAGCTCAGTGCTGCCCCACCCCACCCCCCAGGAGGCATGGCTGGCTGCTTCACCCCCCACTGCCAGGAGGCCAGACAGCCAGTGAGCAACATATGTTGCTCAGCTGTATTGGCCCCTTAGTGGGAACATTGTGAGGTGAAGTTAATGGTACATGATGCATGTTTCATGGGAGCATTAATTGTAGAGCCAGTGTCATTTTGCAGTGATTACCTTTCAAAGCAATGTGAGTCCACCTGCAGTGGCAAAGCTTATAGTACAGAAAAATAATTTATGGTGGAATAGCATACTTATAGGGTTTAAGCAGTGCATTAGATTCAACTTTATATACTTTCAGTAGGTCAAGAACCTGACAGAACTTCAACCAAAAAGAAATAAGGACATAGTGTGAAACATCAATGCTAATTAACGAACTTTAACTGACAAGTATGAAAAACAAACCCCTAGGTGGCTGTCTGCCATTCTTTATTCATCATCTAATCATTTTGTATTTCCCATGCTCATTACAGGAACCCAAGTGGCCTCTCAGGAGGTGAAGGGTACAGCACACAAGGACTGCTGGACCTATTAATATACACCCCTTCTGAACTACCTTATAGACATGAAGAACATTCATTGGTACAGAGGGAGGTCTAATTGCACCTCCCTTCCTGTTTAAAATGAGTGTAGAGACAATGCTGTCAACCATTTATTTGTCTATGGCTTTCTCCTTTGTTCTTCCATGACAGCCCTGTAAAAAAGTAAAAAATGTTAGCCTGGGATAGTTCTATCCTGCTAACTATCTAAACAACACTGATTACAGTTCATAATGAACAAGGGGAAAGCCTATAAGCAGGGTCACATGAAACAGGTTTCTAATGGGCCATGACCTTTGCTGTCAGCCATGCCTATTTAAGATAACTGCTGCCTTCCCTGTTTTCAGCTATGCAATTTGACAGCAACTGAATACACTTCAGAGGAAAACATGGCCAGTGGCAGTATGGAAAATGGGTTTAACAAATGTATTTACAACCTGATCTGGATGAATGATAAAATGCTTGTGCTGCTGAATAGCTAAAGGACAAGTGCATGCCACAAAATGTTACCCTTATTTCATTTTATCTTTGGTGTGAAGCACAGAGAGATGGTTAAAATACAAGAGGGGGAGCATAGTTTAATCTTCAAGTTATTATAAATCAGCATAAGAACATTTATATCAATGGTTCCCAAACTGGGGTGTGCCAAAGATTACAGGGCATCTGAGAAACGCCAGTAATACTAAGGTCATTTAGCTAGCTGGAGTAGAGGAGCAGCCCACTATGTCTACCTCCTCTGTTACCCTCCAGTGGGAACAGTCAGGACTAAAACAGGGCTGGTGGTGGCAGCTGCATCAGAAAAGGCTTGGCTTCTTTCTCCAGTAAAAGCAAGTTGTTTAAATGATTCGGTGTTGGTACTATGTTTATAGGATGTTTATGGCTGGTGGGAGGGCACATTTACCACTCGAGACTTTCACTCAAAAAGGTTGGGAACCAGTATAAGAATCTTCAGCCTGAAGGATGTGAGTGCTCTTAAACTACATATGCAAGGATCAGTTATCAGAGAAAGACAACCTTTGGTGTGGAATACAAGTCAGCCAATGAATTAAAGGACTTTAAGTAGACAGAATGTAAATAAGTTGAAATTAGCTGAGGACACCTTACCTCCCCCACCCACACTTGCAAAGTTATGTAAACACAAAATCATACAAATCAAGTTCTGTAGTGACTACGAATAGCCAGTTTGTTTTATAGCTGACCCAAATGATGAGGTGTTGAACATAAAGCATTAGCTCAAAAGCAAGTTTCCCCTACAACATTTGGTTTTTTAGAGGTCTCATTCAAACACTGATCAGGTCTGAGCTGGCACAGATAAAAAATGGTATTAATGGGCAGGTTTTATGGGATCAGTTACCAGTACTGAATGTTTAGCAGCTTTTCAAAACTGTAGCAGTCTGCATCACCCAGTTATGCAATCTCTTGCTCTCGCAAGCCAAACAGTAACCTGAACTGCTGTTAGTGGTACTGATGCCATACCTCTAATCATCGTCGTCGTCATCTTCTGGGACAAAGATGTCATGTTCCTCAAGCAAGGCTGCAAAATTCTTACTGATTTGAGTCCCGAGGTAGAGGAAAGGGATCACAATGGTAAATACTCGTAGGAGACCAAAGGGCATCTAGACATGTTCAATTAAAATAAATTAACCACCATCAGCAAGTTAAATTTTAAATCAACTGATGTACATTAATCTAACATGGGGTTACACAGACAGAGCAAGGAAGGAACTCTAAACTGCTGCGACCCCATCTAGAACGCTGTGTTCTGTTTTGAGCATTTAGAAAGATATTCAACACAAAGGGAATTCAAAGAGAAACAAAACAGAATAAAGAAGGGAATGAAAAAAAAATTATGGGTAAGGAACCAGATGAATTGTTCCGGGTGATAAAGGGATATAATTAGGCATAACTGGACTAAAACATCTAAGTATCCTTTTCAGTGCGAAAATCTGTACTGAGGGACCTAGGGACAGCAGTTCCGTTCCCTGACATTTAACAGCCCAGTCATGTAGCATACATGAGATTGTTCTTTATTTTACCCACACTCCTGAATTGTGCTATTGGACTTTTGCAAAGCTCTAGTACCTTTTGGAAATAGTTATAACATGCCTCCAAACCCATTTTCATAGCAAGACCAAACCATGTTGTAACCAGGTTGTTCAACGAGATATATTTTAGTGGGTAAAAGAGACCTTAGAAGCTACAACAGTTTCCCTAAGGTGGTAGTTTTCAAACTTTCTTAGGACCCAGTTGAAAGAAATCATTTATGCCCGTGACTTAACAATTACACGTTTGAGCAATGTATTCCAGTCTTTTGGTGGTGATGGAAGGGGGGCGCAACCTAGTACCTGAAGGTCTGCAGCTCAGTATTGGGTCCTGACCCATAGTTTGAAAACCACTGCCCTAAGGAAATAATGGAATTATACCAAACCAACAGACTCATTTAAATATTAGAATACTGAATTCTATTAAGCAAAATGGTGGAATCCTTCATGTTCATACACTAGCTTCTGTCAAGAAGCAACTGTATTATTCTACAACACCCTTCATCCTGCAGCATCCTGAGGTGTTTTATGGATTAAAAACAGCCATCAGTCAGCCATGATTGAAAGGCAGTCAGGAAAAAGGGTGTTCTGTTTATATCAAAGAGGAAAAGTGAAGAGCTCATTATAAACTCTAAAAAGTTTTAGGAAGGCTGATTAGCTACTCAAACCAGAATTTTACTAGTGTTTTTAACAATCTTACTCTTGGGAAAAAAAGCTATGGGATTTCTTAACTGTAAGCAATCAAGGGTTTTGTTTTATAGCATATCTCAAAAGCTACACATATAATACAATGCTCCTAATACCATGCTGGACAACTAGCTCTGTAATAAAACACAGGATCGCTACTATCATTTCCAGCATTACCCTACTGACTTGTCCCTGTTCTGTTTATGAACTGACAAGACCCAGCCTGAGATAACCCAGATCCAGTTTGATACCCAAGCTGTATGTTACAATAGGACTGTCAATATGTAGTGGTGGGTCTATCAACTTCCTGCCAGCTGGTTCATAAAATAGAGTTGAGGGGCCTCATGAGGTCATCTAGTCCAACCCCCTGCTAAAAGCAGGGCCACTCTCACTAAATCATCCCAGCCAGGGTTTTGTCCAGCCAGCCCTTAAATATCTCCAAAGATGGCAATTCCACCACCTCCCTAGGTAACCCATTCCAAATCTTCGCTATGCTCCTAATGAGAGAGGTTTTTCCTGATATCCAACCTCCACCACCCTAGCTGCAACTTGAAACCATTGCTCCTTGTTCTGTCCTTTGTTACTCCTGAGAACAGCCTGGCTCCCTCCTCCTTGGTGCATCCCTTCAAGTACTTTAAGGTTGCTATCAAACCCCGTTTTCTCTTCTGCAGGCTAAATAAGCCTAGTTCCTTCAATCTCTCCTCGTAAGTCATATGCCCCAGCCTCTTAGTCATTTTCATTGCTCTCAGCTAGACACTTTAATTTGTTCACATCCTTTCTGCAGTGGGGAGCCCAAAACTGAACACAATATTCCAGATGCAGCCTCACCAGTGCCAAATAGAGGGGAATAATCACATCCCTTGATCTGCTGGTAACACTCCTGCTGATGCAACCCAATATACCAGGGGTGGCCAAATTTATGCAACTCAAGAGCCATGCTATCTGATTTTTAAACCTTCAAGAGCTGCACTGAGGCATACAGCCATATACTTTTACCTAAATTGATTTGCTGACCTTATGCTGTGAGCCACACTTGTTCATTCAAGAGCCACATGTGGCTCCCGAGCCACAGTTTGGCCACGCCTGCAGTATATCATTAACCTTTTCGGAAACAAAAGCACACAATTTGGCCCGCTTGGAAACAGGCTGTGTTTAACCCCCAGCCCCGCTCCGCATCCGAGGCCGGCTCCCGTGGTCCTCCAGCCCGCACCCGGCTGCTTCGCGTTAAAGTTCTTCGCCTAGGGGGCCTGCAGCCGAGCCAGGGAGACGCCCGGGCACCTGGCACAGGGGCGGGAATTGCGGCGCCCCAGCTCCTCACGGGGCCGGCGCTGGGCTGCCGACCGCCCCGCCCTCACTTCGCTCCGGCCCCACCACCGAGGGCTCTTCCAGGGAGGCGAAGAGGCGCTGCTCCGCGGCCGAGCCGTGACCCGAGACACGCCGGCCCGGAGCGAGGGGAGCCAGCGTCCCCGCCCGCCAGGTGAGTGACACGGCCCAACCCCAGCGAGCGCTTCCGCATTCCCACGCGTGCCCCCACACAGCCGTCCCCATTGGGCCGCGCCCATTTCCGTCCTGCCCCTCCCGGAAACGGCTTCCATCCTGATTGGTCACCGCTCCTGTCACTAACTCCAGCCGGCGGCTCACGGCCGTCTGCGATTGGTTGGGCCCCCAGCCCGACCCCCGGCGCCCTGCCCGCGCCCCTCACTCACTTTGGCCGGCTTGGGTAAGATGGCGCCGCTGCGCGTGACCGTCAGGCTCCGCGAAGGCACGGCGCTCACCACGGGGCCGCTCCGGAGCCCGCCAAGCCCAGCCCGTCCCCGGGCACCGGCCGCGGCTGTCAACAGGCGCCCCGCTAGGCCCGTCATCTTCCTACCCGGCGCTGCTATAGCGACGCGCCCGAGCGGTGCCCCCCTGACCGTTGGCCGCCTTGTCAAATCTCGCGATGATCGGGCGGGGGCGGGGTAAAGAGAGTTGGCTCCAGCGCGCGTGCGCAAATGAGGAAGGTGGGGGTAGGGGGGGTGTGCTGCCGCAGGCGGCGTGGCGAGGGATTCACAGCGGCCTGGGGCTAGCCACGGGGAGAGCCGGCCAGGTCCAGTCCTGGTCACCTTCTGGCCTCTTGCTTGTGCGTAGCTTGGTGTCAGGTCACTGGGCTCGGCTGAAGCTGTGGCCACTGCCTCTGCCCCGCAGGTTAACAGTCAGTCAGTGCCTTGCTTTGGTGCAGCCCTGCTAGTGTGAGCTTCTGCCTAGGGTTACCACATCCCAAAGCATGGAAAGGAGGATAGGGAAGTAGGAAAAGGAGGATGCATGGAGCAATGTAATAATCTTCTGTTTTTGGGGGGTCCTGGAATGCTTCCCCCTAAAAATAGGGTGTTCTGGGGCCTTCCAGCATACTTTAACCCCTGCAAGTAAAAAGCCAGACAAAATCCTGTATTCTAAAATGCCTGCTGGACAGAGGCTGTGAAGGTAAAAAAGGAGGACATGTCCTCCTTTTGCCTGACATCTGGTAATCACTTCTGTCCCGACTGTTCAGAAATACTAGCTCTGCCATCCCCAGTGGAAGGATGTATTCAAACTTGTGTAATTCATCTCAGGGTCTGGCCCTTGCATCACAGCTCAGCACTCAGACCGGCATGTAGTAAAACAGGAGTAAGATTGGCAAACATTCAAAATTCAAGTGATAGTTACATATGAAATCAGTGGTTCTCAACCTTTTGCGGGTTATGAGATGCTTGGTGTGTCAGGACCCTGATGGGACACACCAACCCTAGGCTGAATGCAGCCATTTCCCTGGCTCGCTGCAACACTTGGCTGTGTGGTGACAAAGTGATGTGTCCCACCACAGTGTGTGGTTGAGAACCATTGCTCCAGGGGTAGCGCTGGCACCAGGCTTATGGGGCTCGAGCCCCAAACGTTGGCGCCAGAGCCCTGGGTCTGCTGCTGCTTAAAGTGCATGAGCCCCAAATGTCCACACCTAGGCCCCAGATCTTTTTCTGGGCCAGGGGCACTCCTGGATTGTTATTTAACATACTAAATATAACATGCTTTCTAGACACTAAAAGAATAGCCTAACCTCCCTAAGGAAGTTTCACCCCAAAGTCATCTGCGGCATTTCAGCCCAATTGGCCGAGGTCCTGTTTTATGAATGTACACCATTTATTGTCTAGGTGCAGGGTAAAGGAATGTCTCCTTTGCCTTCTACTCATATGCCCAAACTTTACTCACTATACTTACACAAGATAATCCTTGAAAGCTTATTTTTCTTATGTCCTGCTGACTTCAAGTTAATGGGTATCCATGCAGTGTTCCCTGTAAGCTGTGTGGCTGGGTGGGCCATGCATCAGCTACCACTCACCCGCACAGGCATCACCGACCACTGCACGCCACCAGCAGCCATAGCCCCTACCTGGCAGGAAGACACAGTCTTCCAGTCAGCAGGGAGCTGCTCCAGGCTGCGGGTGTTTAAATGCTCAGGGCGGGAGCAGCCAGGTAGCAGCTCTGGCAGCAAGGGGAAGGGGCAGAGTGCAGGACCTGTGGTTCTGTCTTGGCCCAGGTCGGCCCAGCAGTGGAACAAGGGAGCAACTAGTGACTCCAGCTGGTGGTAGGTGGGGTGTGGGAGGAGTTCAGGCGCTGCTGGTCCCCTCAGTCACCCTCATGTCCTGGGGGCACGGTCTCTGCTGCCTGCCCAGGTCCTTGGTGGTGCTGCAGGAGCTGCCTACTGAGAGCGGCACCTCTCTGGCCTGTTCCCTTCAACTGGGCTCCTGCAACCAGCTTGCTGCCACCCTGACACATGCTCCCAGCTACTTGGCAGCCCTGCCTGGCTCCCATCCGATGCGCTGCTTAGCGAGGTTTTTTTTCTCCTGGGGGGAGTGGGCACGGGTCCCTCTAGAGCTGCCAGGGAGGGCGCTTCCACTGGCTGGTGGCGCAGTCATCAGGGTGAGCCAAGGGGAAGAAAAGGGCAGGCAGCCCCTGACTACAGCACCTGCCCCCGGACTCCAGGTTTCCTGGGGTCGGATCGCTCTGAGCACAGGCTCAGCAGCAGTCTTTGGGGGTGATGCCTCCCTGAGCAGCAGTGCCTGGGGATTAACAGCATGAACGCCTTAAAAGACTGCTGTAAGAGTGCAAGTTAGATGACACTGACGTTCTGCCTTACCATCTTCTTGGAAAAAGTCACAATAAACAAGCATTTATTGGAGAAGCTCTGTGGGATCACGCTACAAAGTGAATAAGTTGGTCTCATCCGACAGGTTATGGGGTTACTCTACAGTTCCTACTTTAGCTCCTAGAATAAAAGGGCTGAACATCCTGATATGTGTGAAATAGTGCTGTGCTTTGCTCCACCCAAGGAATTTGAATTCTTTGATACAGACTCTCAAAGATATTTAAGCTTTTAACTTCTACAGAAACAATGAGAATAAGATGCCTACATACCTTCGAGAATCTGGAGGCAAGGTGGCTGCAGTAACATCTTTCATTGGACCAACTTCTGTTGGTCAGAGACAAGTTTTAAGTTTATGGAGAGCTTTTTATGTAAGCTTGAAAGCTTGTACGTCTCCAACAAAAGTTGGTTCAGTACAAGGTACTACCTCATTCATCTTGTCTCTCTGCATGAATGGAGTGGCTGGTATTGTTGCTTTCTCCCACCTCAAAAGCTTCTCCACACAGCCCTAGGGATCTGTTGGTTGGGGGAGAGGGCATCAGGGCTCCCTGCGTCCAGGTCACTTCCCCACTTGGACTGTGGAAGGAGAGTGCAGTGACAGCACTGCCCAGGTAGAGTACCTGGTAGAGTACCTGCCCAGGTAGAGCCCAGGTACCTGTGGTAGATGCAGGAAGCCTTGGTGTTACTGAAGGATCATTTAACTGGGATAGAGTGGGGGTGTGGGGGGGGTGAGAGAGAGAGATGTTTATTAAGTTTAGAACAGGGGTGTCCAACCTTTTTGGATGAGAGGCCACGTTGCAATTCTTTTCTCACTCAGGGGCCAGAGAAATTTTGGCTACATAAGGCATAAAAATTCATCTTATTATTAATAAAATTTAAATAGTCAAAAAGAAGCACCAGCTTACAAATTCAGTTTGGTTCTGTAAATCTGTAGAAGTTCTGTGAAAGCAAGGCTGGCAAGGAAGAGAAGAGGTGATAGGGCAGGAAGGGCCATGCAGGATTGTAGGGGAGAGTGTAGGGAGCAGGGCGGGGGGTGGTAAGATAGGTCAGGGGTGGCCATGTGGGTGTGGCAGGGGTGGCAAGAAAGGGCAGTAGGTGTGTAGCTGGCAGGGGAGTGTGGCAGGGAAGGAGGAGCATGGAGAGCAGAGCAGGGGTGGCAAGAGAGGGAAATGGCAAGGAGGGGAGGATGGCATGACAAGGCAGGAGGAAAGTGTCAGGAGTGGCATGAGAGGGTGTATGTGGTGGCTTCATGGGCTGTATAAGAGCCCTTGGCAGGCCAGATTCTGGCCCCCCAGGCCTTGTTTCAAACATTAAAAGCTTTCATAAAAAAAAATTACCTGAACTTTTTATAGCATAACAACATTATATAAAATCAATTCATGGACCTAATTTACTTAGATTTCAGCAAGGCATTTGATACAGTTCCACACAGGGAATTATTAGTTAAATTGGGGGAGATGGGGATTAATATGAAAATAGAAGGGTGGATAAAGAACTGGTTACAGGGGAGACTACAGAGGGTCATAGTGAAAGGTGAACTGTCTAGCTGGAAGGAGGTTACTAGTGGAGTTCCCCAAGGATCAGTCCTGGGACCCATCTTATTCAACCTTTTCGTTACTGACTTTGGCACGAAAAGTGGGAATGTGCTAGTAAAGTTTGCAGACAACACGAAGCTGGGAGGTATTGCCAATACAGAGGAAGATCGGGATAGTATACACAATGATTTGGATGATCTTGTAAACTCGAGCATTAGAAATAGGATGAAATTCAACAATGGGAAGTGCAAGGTCATGCAGTTAGGGACAAATAACAGGAATTTTTCTTATAAATTGGGAATGTATCAGCTGGAAATGACAGGGGAGGAGAAGGACCTGGGCGTACTGATTGATCACAGAATGACAATGAGTAGCCAATGTGATGTGGCAGTGGAAAAAGCTAATGTCCTGGGGTGCATCAAAAGGCGTATTTCCAGTAGAGATAGGGAGGTGTTAGTACCATTATACAAGGCACTGGTGCGACCTCACGTGGAGTATTGTGTACAGTTCTGGTAACCCATGTTTAAGAAAGATGAAGTCAAACTGGAACAGGTGCAAAGAAGGGCTACAAGGATGATTCATGGAATGGAAGATCTTTCATATGAGAGACGACTTAAAGAGCTTGGTTTGTTTAGTCTGAGCAAAAGAAGGCTGAGAGGAGATATGATTGCTCTTTATAAATACATTAGAGGGATCAATACAAGGGAGGGAGAGGAGTTATTTGAATACAGCGCTAATGTGGACACAAGGACAAATTGATACAAACTGTCCTTCAGAAAATTTAGGCTTGAAATCAGATGCAGATTCCTAACCATCAGAGGAGTAAAGTTCTGGAATAGTCTACCAAGGGAAGTGGTGGGGGCAAAAACCTTAGGTGCCTGCAAAACAGACCTTGATAAGTTTATGCAGGGGAATGATATGATGGACAGTGTAGCTTGGCCATTGTCTGTTTTTTACTACTCGTGATGGGTATGATAGTCACCTGGGAAGGGGCATTGGATCGAGTGGGTTCTGAGTTATTACAGAGAAGTTCTTCTTGACTGGCTGTTGTGGACTTGCCCTCATGCTCAGGGATTAACTGATCACCATATTTGGGGTCGGGAAGGAATTTTCCCCCAGGGCAGATTGGCTTGGGCGCTGGGGGTTTTTTTTGCCTTCCTCTGTAGCATTGGGCATGGCTCACTTGCTGGTTGATTCTCTGTATTAAAGTCTTTAAATCATGATTTGAGGACCTTAATAGCTCAGTTATGGGTTTGAGGTTCATTGTAGGTGTGAGTGGGTGAGGTTTTTGTGGCCTGCAGTGTGCAGGGGGTCATACTAAATAATCATATTGGTTCCTTCTGACCTTAGAGTCTATGAGTCTATGAACTGCTTGTTCTTCCATGGTGTTGGTTTACAATGCTTGATTAACATCCAGACTGAGACACAGGTGAATAAACATCTCTTGGCTGATAGAAAGCCTGTTTACTCTACTGCTGTTGTGATACAGAAGCTAAGAACATGATTTAAGTACATAAACATGTTTGCAGATATTAATGATCAGCATGATCCCAGCTTTCATGTAAGATCTTGCACATTCTGTGGTGGTGAACCAGAATGCATACAGTTATTTGACCATTCTTGTAACCTATTTGGTATTAAGGAGTTCTCCTTCAAGCGCTGCTCACATCATTGAGTTACAGGTGTCTACATGCTGCAGCGCATGGTAGCTCGGAAAGTCTTTAGCGTTAGCCTGTCAGGTCAGGGCACATGGCCAAAGCCCCCTCCGCGCTGTGACCGCGGCTCTATAGGCGACCATTACCCTGACCCTCCCAGTTCCTTTTTCCACCATCAGCGTCAGTTTCGGATCAGTGTAGACTTGCGAAACGCAAGTGCCTGTCTTTCATGCGAAATTCAAGATGCCTGGTTTCAAGCCATGCTTGGGGTGCTGCAAGGATTTTCCAATGGATGACTTGCACAAGAAATGCCTTGCTTGCCTGAGTGAGTCGCACCTTGCGGCGGAATGCTTCATTTGCTGGTTCTTCAAGCAGAGGACCCGCTTAGAAAGGGAGTGCCGCCTTCTCTTGATCTCGGGGAGTGGGACAGCCACCCCCGAAGCCGGCCAAGCCACGAGCGCTCCGCTGGACCCTTGATCGGCTCGGGCTCAGGAACCCTGCCACTGATCGTCGGTACCAGGCTCGAAACCTTGACCCGCAATGGTACCGCTCCAGCACTGAGCTCATCGGTCACCAGGCAGCCTCTCAGCTCTACCAAGAAAGGTACCGGCACAGGCATCCCCAACGGCTAATAAGGGGCGCCATAACCCAGTTCTAGTGTAGAAGAAGAAGTAGAAGAAGATCAAAGTGACACCATCTTCATCGGTACCGCAGGACATGGTACCACCCCTCATGGTAGGACGTCAAGCCCGTACCAAGATCAAGCCTGGTACCGCCAGGTCTGGTACCACCAGGCCCAGTACCAACAAGTGTGGTACCATCAACCAGCCTGGCACTAGTCTCCAACCTGGCACCGATCTATAACCAGGTACCAGCAACTAGCCCAACACTGGGACCCAGCACGGCACCACCCAGCCCTCCACTGGTACGACAGTCTGGTACAGAGGGGCAGCAAAATTCACTCCATCGCTCCTCTGAAGAGCTCTCGGTACTGGGTTCCCAGACATCGCTGGAGTGTCTTCTAGATCATCCTCCAAGGCCCGCCCCTCCCCTTCTCAGGAGGAGTGCCCAAGAAAGAGACTTCACAAGAGCTCCCTATCCCTGAGCTCAGTGAGGTCAAAAAGACCACAGGTACAAGGAGAGGTGTCCGTTCTCTCCACTGCGCCTACGCCTCTAGCGAGATCACCCCATAACGAGTGGACCCTCAATTGGCTGAGCACAACAACTGATGACGCCTCCTCTTGCTATGCCCGGTCACCTCCACCAGAGTCCTCAGATCTCTCCGATGACGAACTTGATCCTGACTCTACACAATGCAATAGATCCTGGGCCCAATCCTCCTCCTCACCCAATGAGCGTCTAATTGACGTGTCTGCTGACCGCAAGGGAGATCCCTGCATTGAGCAGGACCTCCTCCGCCGTATGGCGGTGAACCTTAAATTGAAATTAGGAGTAATCCAAGAGGAGGATGACTCCCTCTTCGATGCATGCCGTAGAGCCCCTCCAGCAAGGGTGGCAATCCCATTACACTCAGGAGTATATCACATCATCCAAGAACACTGGCAAATGCCATATTTGATCCCGCCAGTGTCCAAGGTTGTGGATAAGAAATACTACATCAACAGCAGTTGCAGCAATTAAAGCAGCAGATTCAACTGCAGAGTCAGTTCCCAAGATCCCTCCAGCCACTTTTGGGACCTGGATAAGGATAAGAATTGTCCAGGTAAGGGGTAAAAACTCAACACCTCACAGTCCAGAAGGCTTGGACAGGGGTCCAACCCCTCCTCAGGCCGTAAACAGTGTTTTTGACGGTCCCTTTGAGGGCAGCATGCCAGGGTCCCTGTTCTCCCCCCACCACCTGTGCCACTTTGCCCACTGGTGGGCCCGCATTCCATCAGATCAGTGGGTCCTCAACACAGTGGCACAGGGATACCGCATCCAGTTCCTTTCAACCCCTGGGACAGAAAACTTCCCCCTTGTGCAGCATTGGGAAACCAAGAACAGTTACACCAGCTCGAGGCCAAATGCCAAAAACTCCTCTCCTTTGGTGCCATAGAAAAGGCTCTCAAGCAAGAGCGGGGCAAGGGGTTTTACTCCTGATACTTCTTGGTCCCCAAACGCAACGGGGATCTATGGCCTATTCTAGACCTCAGAGCAGTAAACAAGTATATAAAGAGAATAAAGTTCTGCATGGTTTCCGTCCCTCAGACTGTCCCCTCCCTGTCCCCGAGAGACTGGTTCACAGCCCTTGACCTAAAGGATGCTTACTTTCGCATAGCCATCCAACCCCACCACAGACGCTTCTTCAGGTTTGTGGTGGCACAGAACTACTACCAGTTCACTGCTCTTCCCTTTGGGCTATCGCTGGCTGCCAGGGTGTTTACAAAATGTGTGGTACCAGTCGCAGCTTTCCTATGCAGGAGGGGCATAAAAATCTATCCCTACCTAGACAATTGGCTTGTAGTAGGGAAGTCAAGCTGCCAAGTACAACATCACGTCAAACTGGTAGTGAAGCTTTGCAGATTCCTCGGACTCTGCATAAACACGGAGAAGTCAAAGCTCCACCCCACTCAGGACATAGAATTCATAGGGACGCAACTAAACTCTCAACAAGGCACGGTGTCCTTGCCCTCTGTCGAGTTTGGTCCATCTGCACCATCATTATGGAACTGCAAGCCCTGGGACTAACCACAACTCACCGGTGCATGCAGCTTCTAGGCCACATGGCAGCTTCCACCTTGGTAATCCGGACGGCACGCTTGAGGATGAGACCCTCCCAGCTCTGGTTCTCCACAATGTTCCAGCCATGGAGAGACCGCCTAGACAAGGTACTCTCAGTTCCCCAGCATGCCCTGGAATCCCTCCAAATTTGGAGGGACCCCCACTTCATGATGGGGGGTATTCCGTTCAGGGAGCCCAAGCCCTCAGTGACCCTGATAACGGATGCTTCGGACTCAAGTTGGGGAACCCATCTGTCCAGTGGTCTCTCCATGCAGGGTCTCTGGACACCCGAGGACAAACACCTCCACATAAATGTGAAGGAACTCCAGGCCATCAGACTGGCCTGCATGACCTTCCTCGACAAAGTTCGCAGCAGAACAGTCCAGGTCCTCATGGACAATACAACGGCCATGATCTATACCAATCGGCAAGGGGGTGGGGGTCCGCTCCTCGGCCCTGTGCGAGGAGGCGTGCATCCGAACCCAGGCCTCCTACACTTGACAGCCTGGATGCTGTCTGGCTCAGCAACCAAGAGAGGTGCTGCTCGGATAGGGTTAAGAAGGTTCTGGCTGGTAGCAGAAAACCCTCCACCAGGTCCACATACACGGCCAAATGGAAACACTTCTCCACTTGGTCCTATGACAAAGGCATAGATCCTCTCTCAGCACCAACCCATACAATTCTGAACTATCTTCTAGACCTTAGAGAAAAAGGCCTGTCCCTGTCCTCACTGAGAGTCCACTTAATGGCGATTTCAGCCCTTCACCAAAAGATAGACGGTGCCCCAGTCTTTTCATGCCCCATATCTCACAGGTTCCTGAAAGGGGTGGAAAAGCTCTTTCCCCACCCTCGTAAGCCCACTCCTCAGTGAGATCTGAACGTTGTACTCCGGGCATTGACAGAGCCACCCTACGAACCCTTGGATTCAGTCACCCTGCTAGTTTTGTCATGGAAGGTGGCTTTCTTAGTAGCAGTCACCTCGGCTAGAAGGGTTTCAGAGTTGTGAGCTCTTTCCTCCGAACCCCTATATACGTTCTTTCTGAACAAGGTGGTCCTCCATCACCACGCTTCCTTTCTGCTCAAGGTGGCCACCCCCTTCCACATGAACCAAGAAATTTGCCTGCAGGTTTTCTATCCCGACCCCCAGGTCGTGGAAAACCAGAGACGGTGGCACATCCTGGATGTGAGGACAGCGCTCAACTTACATCGAGCATACACAATCTTTCCGTAAGACCTCCCAGTTGTTTGTGGTGGTCACCGAACGCATGAGAGGTTCCCCAGTGTCCTCTCAGTGCATCTCCAAATAGCTTGTAAACTGCATCAAAGATTGGTACAGAAGGTCAAACACACCTCTCCCAGAGACTGTGAGAGCCCACTCTACCAGGGCTCAGGCGTCTTCTACGCCCTTTTTCCTCTAAGGATCTGCAGGGCCGCTATGTGGTCGTCAATACATACCTTCACGACACACTATGCCATTGCCCAACAGGCTAGAGATGATGCCGCTTTGGGCAGAGCTATACTCAGTATGGGTAGACTGTAACACCTCCCACCATCCTTGGGTACAGCTAGCAGTCACCTGTAACTGAATGATGTGAGCAGCACTTGGAGAATGGTTGGTTACTTACCAGTAACTGTCCTTCTTCGAGATGGGCTGCTCACATACATTCAGGCCCCTTCTACCGTCCCCACTAATGGAGTTGGCAAAGGGATATGGGACTGGGCGGGTCAGGGTCACGGTCACCTGTATAGCTGTGGTCGCAGCACGGAGGGAGCATTGGCTGTGTTCCCTGACCTGACAGGCTAATGCTAAAGACTTTCCAAGCTACCGTGCGCTGTGGCACGTAGGCACCTGTAACTGAATGTATGTGAGCAGCCCATCTCGAAGGACAGTTACTGGTAAGTAACCAACTGTTCTTGTGTCACAGCAGGCTCTGCAAGTCCACAGCCCTCCTAGTGGAGTTACTATCACATCCCCTGAGCCACCTGCCTCCTGAAGAGGCAACCTCTGAATGGAGCCTTTAATAAATAGAAAACGCCTAAGCAGACAGGCCATGGCACTCTCATCAGATTGCATAGGCTAAACTGGGTCAGCTTTGGACAGATCTTTAAATGAAAATCTGTGTGCAGCAAGTGTTGAAGCACTATAGGGCATGCTTTACTCTGAGTCAGTATGACAGTGCCCCAACCTTTTGTGAAAGGATGTCGTGCTACCATCTTCCAGATAAAACTAAGACCCTGATTGTTTGGCTGTTGCACCAAGAAAGCATTTTTGTTAGAGCAGAACAGTGGTGTTCAAACATCGGGTTGCGACCCAATACTAGGTCACAGATCTTCAGGCACTGGTTTGCAGCATCCCTTGCTGCCACCATCAAAAGACTGGAATGTATTGCTCAAAGATGTCATTGCTGGGTTATGGGCATGATTTTTTTCAACTGCAGCCCAAAAAAAAAAAAAAAAAAGGTTGAAAACCATTGGAGTAGAGTGTTGGGAATCTGTCCAGGACAATGGGACTAATTGAAGTAATTGCATTCTTCTGACCTTAAATTCCCATGTGGTTTTCTTTGCAGCTCATTCTTTATCTGATGTCCTGATTCATATGGTACTATACACTGTTGCACAGTGTTAAATAGCTGCTACGCTCTGCATGAAGTGGTGCTAGCATATATATATTGTATACAGGGCCCAAGCTTCCAAAGCACTGAGCGCTCTCTGTATGATCTCTGATCCCCACCCTTGACTGATTCATTTCCCTGTACAGTCTGGCAGGGCTGAATTAAGGCTCCTGTGGGCCTGAGGCACTATAATTTTGTGGGGTCCCCTCCCTGCTGCAGTGGTGGTGGCAGCAGCATCCCAGCTGGGAGTGGGGCAGGCTGGTGCTGGGGCCCAGTGGTGCTCTGTGCTGGGGCCCAACAGACTAGCCAGCTGTGGCACTCAGCACTTGGAAGGGCTGTCGCTAGTGGGGCCCAGCCAATGGAGCTGTAATGCTGGTTTTTGCCACCTGGGGCATGTTCCAATCAGAACACGCCCCTTGCCATTAGTGGCGCTTGGAGCCGGTGCTGCGCAAGCTGCCCTTTTAGTAGTGTGGCTCTATTGAGCCGCTCCACGCCACCCAGGGCTTTGCCCCATTGTAGTTATGGCTCTGCCAGCAATTCATATCAGCAGCTTTGCTCAAGCTGGCAGCACTCAGGGTCGCCACCATAAGTGCTTCAGGCCAGCCAGGGCTGGATTAATTTTTGTGGGGTGGTGCATGGCAGGGCCCCTCTTAGCCTGGGACTGCAGCCCCTAAACCCCTTTATTAGTCTGGCCCTGCAGTCTGGTTACTATATAAAGCAAAACAGCATTTTACACAACTCCATACAAAAGGTGCACCAGTGTTTAAAACAGCATGTAATTCAGTAAAGGAAAACAGGCTGAGTGTAATTGCAAAAATAATAATAATAATAATAATAATAATTAATTGTGAGTGGCAAGAACTGTTGAGCTATGGTAGCTCTGGGCATCATTTAAAACTGTTTCTGATTCGATTGCTAGCAACACACACTACAAATTCAGAACATGTTTACTCAGCATTATTAGCTTAAGATACAAATGTTAATATGTACTGTTTTTATGTAAAATAAAAGCCATGCAAACCTGCCTTTTTAAAAAAAAAAAAAATACAATATCTACTTCACATATAAACAATTCAAGATAACTAGGGAGATACATACCACAACTTTTTTTTAGTGTTCTTTGCTGAATTCTGTGGACTTTACAAGTGAACTTGGCAAAAGATGTTAGATTAGCAGCACTGGAGACTGAACTCCACTTAATTCACAGACCACAAACATCACAGCAAGAAGCTGTGCAAGCTTCTTAATTTCACTTCTCGTTACTGGTTTGGAGGTGCCACCTGCTTGGGGAGCAGGCAGGTCAGTCTCCATGGCTATTTGAATCTTTGGTCTTTCTACTAAAATAGCACAAAAATTGCAATTGCCTAGGAACAAATATTGCCACTGGAAAATCATATGCAACCCTAAACTCAAGTGGGTCCATCACATGACAATACATTTGGTTACTATGAGCAATGCCTCAGTTTGACCCATGTGATAAAGACTGTAGCATTTTGGATTTGAGTTTTTTGGAGGGGTGTTTTGTTTTTAAAATACTATGTCAGTAAATAAAGCAATAAAACAACATAACTGGAGCTGAAAACCATTCCCCAGTAGAGTACAATGACTTCCATTATTACGTTGGCAGGATCAGGTCCCATTTTTGGCAGAGCTCATGAAAAACATCAGAGCACCACCAGTTTCCCTTGATTCCTAGTATTTTATCAAATCTTTTCCTCCTGTCTGTGACAAAGAACTTTTCATGTTGTGCCCAAGACATTTATTACAGAAGAGGCAGGTTGAGTACCTTCAGAGAGGCAGCCATCAGACTCTAAAGGATTTGATCCTCTCTGCTTGGAATTGTGTGCTGCTGGACAGAGATTTTCACTGCTTAAGAATTACGAAGGGGTGTGTAGGCCGGAGGGGAATAAGGAGCCTTGACTTGAATGATTGAAAGTAGAAAGTTTGGCTAAAAGCAGGTGATGAAGTTCTCCCTTGTTCTGTAATGAGCTGTGTCTCCTGCTAGAAAGGCAGCATATAGTCTATTAGCCAACTCAATTGCGCAATATCAAGGAACAGAAATCTTGACCTTCTGCCCAGGAAGCAGTCCAAAGGCACAGTCGGCAGGACGGATACACAGATGAGCAGGTTTGATATTCTATAAAAAAGAGGGCAATGGTCCACAAAGGAACATTTGTCTTTGCTCAATGAGGAGATAAAACTACACGAGCACATCTTTGCACAGATCCAAATATGATTTTCCTTTTTTTAAAATAAAACAAGTTCCAATACCTACTGTGGAACAGAGGTGGGATATAGATGAGGAAAGTCCTAAAAATCAGTGCATTTAACATCATTCTGCACCCCATCACCAAGGGAAGTCAGAAAAACATTTGTAGAGCAGGCATAAATATCACTCAAGTTTTTGGTTTCTGATCATTAATGATCAAAATTATCCCAAACACCAATCACACAGACACTGGTATTTTGATTCTGGTTAACAGGACTTAGGGATATAAGGACTAAAAAAAGCCATCAGAAAAAAACTGGATGCTTTAAGATAACACTGTGGATCAGACTCAGCAGAAACAATTTAGCATGCACACTAGATACAAAGCCAGGTAAGCATGAAAACCGAAATAGGACAGACAAAATAAAAATATAAAGTTTTTAGCAGTATTACTAACACTACTTAGTCTTGTTGAAATGAGAAGAATCTTAATCACACAGAGTTGAAACCAATTATACTATTACAATTTCAGCTCCAAGAGGAAAACTGACTTGATTGGATATTTTCTCTTTCGTCATTTTCACTTAGTTCTCAGGCAACAGTGCCAAGCTAGGCTTACCCTTCCATACAAAACAGCTTTTTATTGACTTCTTAAGAAAGGTAATGAAACTATTTCTCTCCATATTACCTTTTATAAATGCTTTCTGCCTCCCAACCCAACAACAAAACATAAATTCGAGAGTGCACTAGTTAAAATGTGTCCCCTTTAACTCATGGATGCAGATAGAAAGGTGATTTCAGGCGAAGAATGGTATAAAGAAACCAAAGTGCAGCAGTGAATAAAAGATACTCATGTCATTCACAGTTGCTCTATTTGATCATCAACAGTTACTGGTTTTAGGATCCAGCTTCCCCTAATAGAGAAGTAAATCACAGGGCACACGAGTAAGGATATTGGTATACCACATTGGGTGGAGGTTTTCAAAGGCAGTTAGGCACCTATCTCCCCTTGAAAGGCAATGGAAGTTGGGGGGCTGACCCCCTTTTGTGCTTTTGAAAATTTCTCCTGTGCACTATGAAGAACGAGGCTGAATGCTTCAGCCAGCTAAGATGTACACCAGAAACTTATTAGTGCACAAGCTGGAGCAACTTATTGCTCTCGCAGGAGGGTACATTAATGGATAATGGTACATATAATTAAAACTTTTTTTTTTTTTTAATTCTTTGGGTGGTAGCAAGGATCTGTGCAATATATTCTGTTGTGAAACAAAGTTCTTAGAGGAGAAAAGAGTTGGACAGTTGTAAATACTCCATCTGTATTATGTTTACCACCACAGTCCCTGGACTATTTGGTCTCTTTCTACATGCATATTTATCCCCCAAAGCCCAGTCGCCTTTTTAGCAGCGATTGATGGCCTAGCAGCTTACCTCAACTCATTTTCACTTATCAATGTGATGGACAGACTTGATTCACCATTGCGTTATTTCACTTCTAAGCTGGTGAAACTCTCCTGAGATCGGCGGAGTGATGCATTGATGTTACTGGTGTTGAGAGAGGACCTCTCTCTCTCTCTCTCTCTCAATTCCAAATGCCTCATCATGTCCAAACTCCTCTGCCCCATGCCTACAGAGTACAATGATTATCTTCATCCTTCTTTTGCTGATTTTCTCCTCCTCTTTCACACTGTGTGTGTGAGAGTACATGTGCATATATGTATTTCAGTGAGGACCCGCTTTTGGGATTTCAACCACTCCACCCACTATCCAGATTGATAAGAAATAAAACCAGCCACCTGAATGGAAGCAGAACAATGCCCATTTTGGGCATATGGTCACTCCCCATCCTCCATCCCAGATTCACAATCTAGAATTCCTGAAACTTTAGAGAAGTGGTTCCCAACCTGGGGTCTAGGGACCCCTGGGGGCTGCAGGCATGTTGCAGGGGGTCCACAGAGCCTCTCCCTACCAGGGCCAGAATCCAGCTGCAGCCCCCAATGCTTCCTGCCAGGGCTGCCTCTCCCTGCCTGTGGCTGGATCCCGGCAGGGGAATGGGGCCATGGTGGCTCCCCGGCAGGAGCAAGGGCAGAGGGCCATAGCCACTGTGGCTCGGCTCCCCAACGGTGCAGGCCATGGTGGCGGAAGCACTGCTCGCCAGCTGTCCCCGCAGCACCGCCAGAGTCTGCCTGCATGGGCCAGATTACATAATCAGCCAGGGGGAGGCTGCAAAAATTTTTTTTGTTAAAAAGGGGTCCCCAGCCTGAAAAAGGTTGGGAACCACTGCTTTAGAGTTTCACTGCGTATTCCTCAGGGAAACACACACTGCTTGAGACCCAAGAGGTGAAAGCAAGATCTGTGTCTCTCATAGATCCCACATCCAGTCACACACACGGCATGTAATGTCTCCAGAAAGGAAGGAGAGAAAACATTGTCTCCTATTTGGTTATTTTCCTGGAGGGAAGGGAGGTCACCAAGCACAGCAACAGTATTGTCAAAACGGGTTTGTCATCACTCTGTGCCTTGCCTTCCCCAGTCTACTGCTCCTTGTTCCTCTGGCTCTCCAGCCACTCCCGCCTTATCTCCGCAATTTCCTGACCATACCAGTTGTGCAGCTTGGAGAAACAGGCTGTCTCTGGAGAGACGGGGCTTTCCTGCCCTGTCAAAGAGAGGCCAGCAGAGGGTGCTCCACATACAGTGCCAGCGGCCAAGCGCCGGCGTGGAGGCAGGGGTGGGGGTTTGGAACACCCTCCATCGTGGTCAGAGCAGGAGGCCCCTGCCGGGATGTAACCACTCCCCCACGTGGAGTAGCCATTCTCTATGATGGGATGCTGTTCCTGTACAGGCACCATAGCAGGATTGGACAAATGCCTTTTTATGCCAGATGACGTCTTCCTTGGAGATTTGTAGCAGGCAGCCAAGCTCCTACGGGCATCCTCCAGCTGTTTCTCTAGCTCTCTCACCACCAAACGCATATAGTCAAAGCTGGCATGCGAGAGCGCCTTCACCCAGGCCTCCATGGCAGCCTGGCAGTCAGCGACCAGCACGTACGCCTTGGCACCAGCATCGTCAAAGCGGATGGCAAACGCGAACTCTTCGGCAGCCTCACACAATTCCACGGTGCAGCCCTCCAGCACAATAAGGCCCAAGGGCTCCCGACTCTCCCGATCTTCAAAATAGAACAGCAGGTTGCCCTTGAGGATGAACCAGCAACGGTGGTAGGAAGTGGTGTGGTGGTGGTGGTGGTGCCGCTCGACACGCTTGTGCAGGAAGCCGGCATGGTCTGCTGGAGAGTCACACGTGGCATAATGTGCCACACTTCGCTCGTTCAGCTTCATCGTCCTGGCAGAACAAAGAGAGACAGCAAGGGAATCAGCTCAGTGAAAAGAACAACTCTCGGGAACAGACTGCTGAGCCAGGTGTGAAGAATCATGTCTTTCAGGTAGCAGCCTCCGCTTAATATTTAGAAGGACAGTACAACACCCCCCACCCCCTATGGAACATTACTAAGCAGTACTCAACCATGGGGAGAAAATTCTGGTTCCAGCAAATAATCATCTCAATGTCTACTGGACAATGTTTAATCTACGTACCATGTCGTTACAGATGCCAAGCCAGATTATTAGCTAGCATAAAAGAGCACAGCTCCACTGAAGTCAATGGGGCTATGCCAATTTACACCACCTTAGTGTCTGTGGCCTCTTATCCTATTTTACTCAAACAAATGATTACTTTTTTCATTTTCTGTGAATTTCCCTAGCTATTTACTTCAATAATATCTTAATGCAGCGAGTTCCACAGATTAATTATGTGGCACTTAAGAGGTATTCTCCCTTTATTCCTTTTACATAGGGTTTCTGTTAATTCTTCTCAGTGTGCTCTTGCTCTAGTACTATGTGACGGGAGGTACAGAAGAGCGACTTTCAAACTGAGTACGTGTTCACCAGGATTCCCTGGACCATACTGTCTCAGGTACCTGGCTGGTGCTGAGCTCAGGCCCTCAGTAGGTGGAAAGGGCGTTCCTGTCTGACGCCTCCCATCTGCGGCAAATGCTTCCCCAGCCTTCCCACTGGTCACCTACAAGTCCAGCAACAGCCCTCAGTCCCCTTCCTTCTATGCGGTAGCCTGGCTTGCCCAGAACGTGGGCAGGATAGGCATGGGGTCAGGGAAATACCATAGCATACCACTTACAATGGTTAAATTCAGTTCACTGGCCCCTTCCCTTAACAAGTTAGTTCTCTGACAAGGATCGACAGTGCTCCATCCGTCCGCTCCCCACATCCAGTCACAGGGAGGGTGATGTAGACAGGTTCACACAAAGCAGGGCAGCTTGCAACTGGAACACAAGGTCTCATCACTCAAAGGTATATTCCCCATGATAAAGTCAACTGAATGCACCTGAGCACAGTCCACACTGATGACTGGCTAAGGACATATTCAGTAGGCTTCCTGGAACCTCACTGTCAGCAGGTGCCCGTCTGGTGCTAAGCTGCCACACTCTGGTCCTTGAATGGAAGAGGCACTGTGGTCCAGAAATAAACACTGAACTCCAGCGGAGCCCAGCCCTGTGTGCCCCAATACTGCCACCTGCAGGTAGCTGAAGGAAGACTGGATTTTAAACGGTTTCCTTTTGAAATATATATGCTAGTCAATTCTCAAGGCTAGTAAGAGGGTCTGTAGCTGATTCTGGATCCCAAACTGCTGTTTTGTTTTTGTTACAAGGGAGAGTATGTGCTACAAGCAGATCAGTTGCCATCTGCCCTGTAATGTGCAACCCAACACCCGGTATAGAGTGGGTCAGACATAACAATATTACGAGTACAGTCATTTTGCTCTTCCAGCCTGAAAGCCAGCAAAAACTTAGAACAAAGAAATGCACAAAGCAATAGGGATGAACGGGATTATAAACCATGACCTGAGCCAATCAGCATTCAAGATTCCACTCCTCTTACATACCCACCCTGCCAATTAGACTATAAAATCACATCCAATATTCCAAACTGGCCCTGCCTGGGCAGTGTTCTTCAGGCAGGGACACGGGGCCCTCTTCTCCTCTCTCTTCAGTTGGAAGTAACTCCATTGCTCAGTGTACGTGAGAGGAGAATCAGGCCCTAGTTTTTCATGGGTATATGGACAGCACATAACTTTTGGGTGCCACTGGAATATATTAATACACAGTAAGCATCCACTACCGTCCTGTGTTCCTGAAGCCCGCCATTTGTCTAAAGCAGGGATAGTCAACAAGCGGACTGTGGGCCAAATCCAGACCACCAGACACTTTTGAATGGACCACAAAATCTATTTACTTATTATTATTGGGTTTTTTATTACTATCTATTATTTTATATTCTCTGGAGTCTGGATGTACACTATACCTTGATCAAGAAATTTAGACTTGACAAAAATAACTGACTACTCCTCTATGGATCAGTAAGTGGTTAAAAAACAGGAAACAAAGGATAGGAATGAATGATCCATTTTCACGATAGAAAGAGGTAAATATAGGGGTCCACAAAATACCTCTACTGGAACCAGTACTGTCCAACGTGTTCATAAATGATTTAGAAAAAGAGGTAAACAGGGAATTGACAAAGTTTGCTAATGATACAAAATTAATCAAGATTGTTAAGTCCAAAGCAGACTGAGCAGAGTTGGAAAGTGATCTCACAAAACCGAGTGACTGGGCAACAAAATAGCAGATGAAATTCAGTGTTGATAAATGCAAACTAATGCGCATTGGAAAACATAATCCTAACTATGCATACAAAATTATGAGGTCTCAATTAGCTGTTACCACTCAAGAGACCTTGAAAGTCATTGCAGATAGTTCTTTGAAAACATTTGCTCAGTGTGCAGTGGCAGTAAAAATAGCTAAGACTATCAGGAACCTTTAGGAATGGTTTATTATAATTTCACTATATAAAATCCTTGGTATGCCCAAACCTTCAATAGTGCATGCAATTTTGATTGCTGCATCTCAAAAACATATACTAGAAGTGGAAAGAGTACAGAGAAGAGCAACAAAAATGATTAGAAGTATGGAACAACTTCCATAGGAAGACAAATTAAGAAGACTGGAACTGTCTACCTTAGAAAAGAGATGAATAAGGGGGGAATCTGATAGAAGTCTGTAAATCATGCATGGTGTGAAGAAAGTGAATAAATAAGCGTGTTATTTACCCCTTCTCATAACAGAAAAACCAGGGGCCACCCAAAGAATTTAATAGGCAGCAGGTTAAACAAACAAAAAGAAGTGTTTCTTCACACAACATACAGTCAATCTGTGGAATTCATTGCCAAGGGATGTTATGAAGGCAAAAAGTATAACTGGATTCAAAGATGGATTAGATAAGTTTATCAAGGATAGCTCCGTCAATCACTATTAACCAAGACAATCAGGGACACAACCTCATGCTTTGGTGTCCCTAAATCTCTGACTGCCAGAAGGTGAGACTGGACAAGAGGGGATGGATCACTTGATAATTGCCCTGTTCTGTTCTTTCCCTCTGAAGCCTCTGACATCAGCCACTATCAGAAGACAGGCTACTGGGCTAGATGGACCGTTGGTCTGACGCAGTATGCCTCTTCTTAAATCTTTCTTTAATCTTCTTTCTATAAAACTAAATAGATTGAGCTCTTTGAGTCTGCCACTGCAAGACCTGTTTTCTAATCCTTTTCCTTATTCTTGTGGTTCTTTTTTGAAAATTCTCCAATTTATCAACAAACTTCTTGAATTGTGAGCATCACACATGGATACGGTATTCCAGCAGTGATTGCACCAGTGCTAAACACAAAGATAAAATAACCTCTCTACTACTTGAGATCCACCTGTAATCAACACGTTATTTGCATTAGTTCATTTGACCCCAGCAACACTGGGAACTCATGTTCAGCTGATATATCCATCACCACCCTCAAATCTTTTCCGGAGTTACCATTTCATGTAACCATGGCCTACACTCTTTGTTCCTACTTGTGTATTTTCATTTAGCCATAATCAAAGGCATACTGTTTGCTGGCACCCAGTTTACTGAGCTATCTAGATCACTCTGAATCAGTGAACAGGTCCTCTTCATTACCTACAACTCGACCAATTTTTCTGTCATCTGCAAACTTTATCAGAGATGACTTTATGTTTTCATCCATGTTGTTGTTAAAGATATTAAAAAGCAAAGTCCAAGAACTGATCCCTGTTGCACTCCACTAAAAACACACCCGATGATAACAATTCCCTGTTTGCAGTTGCATTTTAATTCATTTATCATGTGCCATAGGTAATAACATCACCCTAGTTCTTTAATCAAAGTGTCACACTCCACCAAATCAAACACCTTGTGGGAGCATAAAATCCTGACACCACTGAAGTCAACAGGAGTTTGTCATTGACTTCAGTGGAGCTGGAGCCCTAAGGACCTAACAGTACTAGGACTTCAGGTTTGGGAGATTCCAAAAGACAGCCAGGACCTGAGCTCCTCGCTCAGACTCCCAACATTGGGGGCGTACTCCCCAGCCTGGGCCAGTTGGGAAGCCAACCCCCCAGCCCCTGCCTAAGACCAGGGATTTCCCTGACACTCCCTGTCCTGCCCCTCCCCTCAGTTGTCATTTAGTAACACTATTATAGCAATTTAGTGAGCACCCCAATACCCCACCTACACTCCCCTAACTTCAAGTCATGGGGAAAATAACGGTTAAGACTGACCAAAGCAGGAGGGAGCTTTGGCTAGGGTTACCAGATGTCATGCAAATGAGGACAGCTCCTCCATCTGGCAGGCATTTTAAAATACGTGATTTTGTCTGGCTTTTTACTTACAGGGGTTAAAGTGTGCTGGAATGCCACGGAATACCTTATTTTTAGGGGAAAGCGTTCCAGGGCCCCCTAAAAACAGAAGACTGTTATGTTAATACCACATTTCCTCCACGTCCTCCTTTGCATACTTTTCTCTCCTTCTTTCCATGCTTTGGTACCTGGTAGCCCTAGGTTCGGCTTGGTTCTCACGGTACCTAGACTTACCCGATGTCGGGCAAAACGAGGACGTCCTCTTTTTCCCGTCACGTCCTCCGTCCGGCAGGCATTTTAAAAACACATGAGTTTGTCTGGCATTTTACTTACAGAGTTTAAAGTACGCTGCAACGCCCTGAACGCCCTCGACGGTCCAGGGCCCCCTGAAAACAGAAAAATATGACATTAATCTACAGTTTCTCCTTGCGTCCTCCTTCCCAGGCTTTGGGAGCTGGTGGCCGGCCACTTTCCCTCCACTTCCAGCCAAGGGGCGGTGCCCTGCCGGCGGGGCGTTTCACACGGGCCCCCAGCCCGGGCCGGTCCCGCTGCCCCAGCGCCAGCGCCTGCTCCGGACTCACCGCAGCAGCACCAGCGAACCCGCCCGCCACAAAACCCGGAGCGCCGGGCCGGCGGGAGGCGGAGCCGCTGCGCCTGGTGGAGCCGCGCGCCCCGATCCCGAGCGGATCCGGGTTTTCCAGCGGGTCTCGCGCCTCCGCACCCCAGCGGGCCGGGGCAGCCACGTGACGGGACCCGAGCCCCGCGCGCCTCCGGCTCCCTGCTCCGCAGTGGCGGGCGAGCGGCCGCCCCCGGCGCCGGAGCGGGCAGGGTGTAGGGTTACACGGGCCTGCCTGCCGCGGCCTAAGTTGCCTTGCCGCCGGGCCAGCTGCAAAGAGAAGAAGAGCAAGCAAGGGGGCCAGTGGCACTGACCTCTTTGATTTAGCACATGAGCGTTTGTGGGAGAAAATCCCACTTCGTCAGACACTTTGGCAATGGGGAACTTACACACTGTTCCCTCTAAGCCAGGGGTCTCAAACGCCAATCACCACCAGGGCTGCCTGAGGAGTAGGACGTTAGGGCGAGGGCTGCGCCACCGAAACCTTTTAATACAAGGATATTGCAAACATCAGTAATAATAGTGTCGTTGCGGTTGCAGGAAACAGCTTGAGGGGCTGCCTGTTTGAGATCCCTGCTCTAAGCTGATGCTGCAGCTCAGCAAGTTCCCTGCAGAGTAGGGCTACCAGATACCAAAGCCTGGAAAGGAGGCAGGGGCGTCGCTGGCGCTGGGCGCTCTGGGGCATGTGCCCTGAACCCCAGCGCCAGTGCCCCGGATCTCCGGCCCAATCGAGCTGGAAATCCGGGGCGCGGCCATGGTGGCCCTGCCCCCGGCCAGGGATCAGGGGCCTGGCCACCCGCGGCCGCAGCAGCCTCATCCCCAGCTGGGGATGCGGGGCCCAGCCTCCTGTGGCCGCTTCCAGCCCCATCCCCAGCCAGGGATGCAGGGCCTAGCTGCCCACAGCAGTGCCTGGCCCTGTCCCTGGACAGGGGTGGGGCCTGGGCCCATGCCCCGGGTCCCTCCCCTGGCCAGCGACACCCCTGAAAGGAGGACAGGGAAGTATGAAAAGGAGAACATTGGAGGACACATGGAGAAAATGTAGTATTACTTTAACATTTGTCTGTTTTTAGGGGGCCCTGGAATGCTTGCCCCTAAAAATAAGGTATTCTGTGGCATTCCAGCATACTTTAACCCCTATAAGTAAAAAGCCAGACAAAATCATGTATTTTAAAATGCCTGCCAGATGCAGGACATGACGGTAAAAAGGAGGACGTCTTTCTTCTTGAAGTGCGGATACATTCAGTAATAGGTGTCCCCCTGCCAGAGACCACAATTGATCGGACCTTTTTGCCCTAGCCTGTCAGAAGATGGCAGGCGGCCACTGCCTCCCCACACCACCCTGTGGCTATACATGTGGCTGCCATCCAGCCCCTCCCCAGTTTCATTTCTTCTGCCTTAGCATCAATTGTGGAACTGCCTGCTCTTTGCGCTTCACAAGCAGCCTGTCTTTTTGTTTTACTTTATGAGCCTGTCGCTTGATTGGGAGCACCTATTCGTGGACCTAGTTCCACCAAAGAAGGTCTCCCCTCTCGAGCTGAAACATCAATATTGTGCTCCTACGCCGTCCACCATGCAGGGGTTTAAACCCTGCACCAAATGCAGCAAGGCCTTCCCGCAGGACGATCCCCATGAGAAGTGCCCTCCAGTGCCTGGGCGAAAGCCATATGATCACCGCTTACTCCATCTGCCTGCCCTTTAAACCAAGCACAATCAAGGATGGGGAGCAAAGGCACGGTGCCCTGGCCTCCGAGCAGGCTCAGCACTCTTCTCCCGAGGCCTTGGGGTCTCCTGCAGCACTGCGTGCCAACTGGGCACCAGAGCCCCTCCAGCACCGTGCCCATAGGGGACGCAGAACCAGCTCGGTACCAATATCAGTACCACAGCACCAGCACCGCTCCGAGTCTTCGACACAGGGCTCCCCACAGGACCAGGTAGTGTTGGTACTGATTCCAACGACCCGAGAGGCAGTCAAGGCAGCAAGGGTGCCTCTCTTACTGTCCACACCTCTGTCTCTGGTGCCTGCTAGAAGAGGAAAACCAGCCTTCATTTTGAAGGTCTGGCATAGCGAAAACAGCACTGTATGCCTTCTCCTTCGTCAGGGCTGGACTCCCCAACACCGGAGTCCACTACTTCCTTGAGCCCCGGTACCATTCAGCCATCTCCTTGGCAGCATCTCAGCCTGCCATTCCCGGTACCATCCTGAGGGTCCCCAGGTGCTTCCCCCCCTCCCAGCCCAGGGGAAGGGGCCTCAAAAGACTCCAAATGGCCCTGGTGCCAGCCTTCATCATCGGCGCCTTTTTGGTACCGCCCGCAGGAATGGTCCTTACAGGAGGCCACCGTGCCTGCGTTGGTACCATCCCACTCAGCACTGGTCAGGGCCTTAAACCCAGTGCCATGTTCCTACATGGGGAACCTATCGGCACATTTTGACCTCCTGTGCCATGTCACAGCTCACATGGGAATGGAGGCCCAGTCCTCCGAAGGGCTCACCGAAACACTATTTGGGCCTGTGTTCTCCTCAGCGGAACCAGTCTCGGTTCCCCTCCACCCCAGCATTTGGGATTTGGCCTTGTCTCACTAGCAGAACCTGGGCTCCATCTCCCCGGTTTCAGATACGACAGGCCTCAAATACTGGGTTCCGGGGTGAGAACTCCTCTCGCTCATCCATCACCCAGTCCCACCTCGAGTGGTGGTAGAGGTGGCCTTAGGGCCAGGGCAGGCTCCTCGCGATCCCCTTCCGACATCAAGAGACACAAAGGAGTTAGAGTTACTGGGCCAGAAGGTATACTCCTCCTCAGCCTTCCAGTTACGTGGTGCAAATAACCAGGCCCTGGTGGGCAGATATATGTTGGATGTTTAGGAGTCAATAAATAAATTTAGACATCCCACAGGAGGCGAGAGAAAAGTATGATGCCTTCCTTGAGGAGGGTAAGATAGCCTCCCAGGACCTCCTCTTGTTGGCCTGGGACGCAGCAGACACAGGAGCCCGCACTATGGCCTCGGCTGTGACCCTGCGCCGTGCTGTGTGGCTACGGGAAGCTAGAGTGCCCCCGGCTTCCCAACAAGTGGCCCTTGACCTTCCCTTTGGGGGTGATGCTCTCTTCTCACCAGAGACCTCCAGCATCTTAGGTACCGCTCATGACCCCCCGGGGGAGCTAAAATATCTGGGCCTTCTTCCCACGAGGCTTCTTCCACATCCCCCAGCCCCATAAGGCCTGGTAGTAAACCGACCCCCTCCTTCCTATCCCTGACAGCCGCTGGCAAGGACTTAATGCCCACCATCACAACTTCAGTTCGAAATCCAGTTGGGGGACTTTCCCGTCAATGTCCCTCCCCCACAATTCCGGGGGTGGGGTGGGATTCTGACCTGCTAGACCACCGGCATTGGTTATAACCAGTCGACCTGGTTGCCAATCACCTTCCTCAAAAACTCCTGCCCCGTGGAGTGCCCGCTGACTTGGGACCCTGCCTTCCGGCTGACGGACAGTCCTTCCTCCCCCTCTATTGATTTTAAAACTTCCATTAACTGAGAGGACTGGACCCCTCTGGTTATCTAAGCCTCGACTAATAGCTTAGAGGATAGAAAGGAGGTCTGTGGCCTGCACTCGCTCGGGCAACCCCTAGCTAACGGGTCTGACTCCAACCTGAGGGGTTACCACCTCCTTACACCCAATGCCCCTGCCAGGGGGAACGACCCCCCTCTCCACCACTTCCTTGTGTGGCACCTCCCTTGTCTGCTCCAGGACACGTTGGCGTTCATGGTCACACTTCACACATCGAAGAGTGTATTGCCTCATCTTTGCCCATTCTGAACTAGACTGGGGTTATTCCCTCATGGGTGCCCTTCCCATACCTGTGAGCTACACTCATGCACACTCCCTATCTTTGAAAAAGATATTCCGGAGACCCCTCATCAACAGGGACCTCCCTCTTTTGCTCCCCCTTCCCAGAAGGCAGTCGCTTCCCTATCCACAGGGTTGAGTGGAGCCCTTCACCCTTACTTATGTGCCGCACTAACCAATCCTTCTTCTAGGTCACCAGCATGAATTAGCTGGTGCTTAACATAGCTCGCATTCAAACATTTCCCAACAGTGATCCGAGGTATACGCTTCCAGCTCGGTGGTACTTCAACCCCTTCCTGAACCCATGGAGCAAGCAAACCATCCCTGCCTGCCAAGTACTGGATGCAAATGTCGGAGCTCAATCACCAGGCGCAAGCATTTGGTCAATTACTCATGATTTCCATTGGGGAGATAAACCCTCCAGTATTCATTACCACCAGCTGGTCCACAGGTTGGTTGAGCACGCCTGAGAGAGGGCTCACTAGTTGGGACCTCTACCTCGTTACTCTACCTTCCCTCCCCCCATGTGGGAAAGAGGCTACGTTAACGAACAATGAATCACTTTCCCCTGGGTCGTGATCACTGCTGCCCAGGAGGTGACCTAAGGTCAGAACCCCCGTATACAGGGTTTGTCTCTGACAAAGTGGACCTGTACCACTTCACTTTCTCTCTTTCTAAGGTGACCACTTCCTTCCACTTAAATGAGGAGATCCTCAGGTCACAGAAGACCAGAGGAGAGAGCATAATAATGTCACCTCTGCCATCCAATCAAAGGTGGACAAACTCTTCCCTCTGCTTTCCTTGGTATGCCCACGGTCACCGCTTGGTCCCACCGTGATGGTTCAGAGATCACCCCTGTAGGTGGGTACGTGTCTGGGCCCAATCATTGTTTCCCAGAGTTTTATCCAGTGGTGCCTCTCATATAGCTCACCTTTTGGGGACAGCCATAGCGCCGTGGCTACCCCTGGCCTAGCTCCAGGAGACTCTCACTCAGGAGTCATGCGGGTACAGCTCCCTCTCCGTCATGATCCAAAGATCTTCTAGCCTTAGTAGTCATGGCTTGGCATATTATACTCCTGCCCTAAGTGACTATTAGGTTCCTTCTCACTCGTTGGAGCCTAACATCAACCCCACCCCAAAATTCTGAACAGCGACCTGGAATTTGGGAATTAGCTGACCCTTGATAGAAGTCATCTTCCTGAGTAAGACTTAATAACAACGATAAAATGCTTATAGGGGTCACTTCAGATAAACCAAAAGTGTCTAAAAAAGAAAAAAAGGGGAGGGACTGCCCAGTGTGCCGCACTAGGGTCCCGTACCCTTCCTCTGCTCCTATCAGAGGTAACTCCTTCTTCCTCCCTTACATCCCAGCTTTTCCTCGTGGCCCCTCGTCACAGGGAGCCTCAAACGTGATACACACTCCTGTGCTTCACCAAGCTTAAGGTCGGTGCCATATTGGAATGGGTCTTTCCCTGCAATGAGAGGTCACGTAGGCCAAAGTGGGTTTGGTCCTATAGGCTGCGGGGACTGGCATCCGGGGCTCTCAGCGCACATGAGCGTAACCCTCGGGCTTCACTTTCATTGCCACAGCTCCTCACCCCTTATGTTCCTTCAGCCATTTGCCAGCCACTGAATCCAAATAGTAATAGTAATAACGAAATAATAGCAATAAGGCTGTTAATAGTAAAAAAAAAAAAAAAAAAAGGGGGGGGGGGGGAATAGTAATAATACTATTTCCTTGTGTTAGCGCAATGTTATGAATGCTGACAGTCCACCTCAAAAGGAGACCGTTACGGTGTCATCAATAAGCTCACGTAGGCCCGGGGTATAGTCTTCAGGCCTATAGGAAGCCCCACCTATGTCTATCTTATATAGTGCTGTAGTGTGGGTCAAGCACCTGGCTTTCCCCATGCTGGTCTGAGTGCATCACTTATAAGTGTGCTGTATGAGGACATCAGCTGTCACCTTTGGCCTTTCACGTTCCTCCTTAAACTGGGATGAGGTAAACTCTACTAGATCCTCCCCACCTGCTCCTGCTGTGGGACACCGAGTGCGCCAGATTCACGTACTTGTCTGGTCCATAGCCTGCATGTGCCTTACACTGCCAGACTGAGGGAAAAATGGTCTCCCTCCCTTCCACTGCTTCTTGCAGTGTCCGATAACCACCACGGCCAGTCTGGCAATCCTAAGGCCCTGTGAACTCCCTCATGGTTATTATGCCAACAGGTGCTGCTGCCAGAAAACTCAATCCTCTGGCCTCCACACACCTCTGCCAATACCCTCTCAGGTAGAGCAATTAGAGACGCATTGGGTCTCAACCTTCTTGCCCAACAGGTCAAGCTTCCTTGCCTCCTTATTTCTAGGGGTGGAACCAGGTTCACAATGTATTTGTCCCACACCTATATGTAGGGTGACATCAGGCCATCCTGTCCATGCACATCAATTCATGCTCTGGCAAACTAGGCCTGCTTCTCTCCACTGGGTTAGATCCTACGATCCCAGGCCATTCTTGCCTGGATCAAGGTCCTTAGGTCAATATCTTCGACCCCTCGAGGACCTTGGTCATTGGACAGCTACCCATGTTGGAGATATGCTGTGCTGAAGGTAGAAGAGCCAACTCCACCAGCCATCCCTCAGCATGGCTAGCAGTCACCTATTACTGAATGTATCCAAGCAGCGCTTGAAGAGGAACGGTGGGTTACTTACCAGTAACCGTCCTTCTTCAAGATGGGCTGCTTGGATTCATTCACAGCCCTCCCCCCATCCCCGCACTTGGAGTTGGTGACCCCTAGGAACTGGGGAGGGGCCGGGCGGCAGCCACATATATAGCCATGGGGTGGCGCGGGGGGTGGTGGCTGCCTGCCCTCTTCTGACAGGGGAGGGCAAACAGTTCCAACCAATTGTACACTCTGGCACGGATACACCTATTGCTGAATGAATCCAAGCAGCCCAGCTCGAAGAAGGATGGTTACTGGTAAGTAACCCACAGTCCTTTTGCCTGACGTCTGCTAACCTTACCCTAAACTGATGATGCAGCTGAGCAAGTTCCCTGCTGGGCTCCTTTGTCGCTGCCCTCTGGCTCCTCTAGTGCATCAGTAACTTGCTCAGCTGCATCATCAGCTTAGTGGGAACATTTGCACTTGTCCAATAACTTATAAAGATATTCACATTTCCAGTGTTGCTATAGCCACGTTCATCCCAAGTTGTATGACTAAGCAGGGGAAGTAACATCTTTAAATAACCCAACTGGACTGTGACACTCCCTTTCCTAGACCAGCTCTCTGTAAGTCTGGCTCCCTCATCAGTAGAATGGGGTTCAGTAAAATACCTTACCTGACCCACTTTCTCTATCTAAAGATATTCATGTTATTTAAGCAATGCCCTTGCTATCTGCTTAAGCTATTGCCAACATCCTTTCTCTATTCAAAACAAACAAGGAGACTGGTGGCACATAAAAAACTAACAAATTTATTTGTCTGACAAAGTGGGATTTTCTCCCACAAAAGCTCATGCAATAAATAAATCTTTTAGTCTTTAAAAGTGCCACAGCACTACTTGCTTGTTTTGCTGGACTAGGCCAAAATGGCTACCCTTTTGGAATGTCTCTATTCAAACTACCTTACTTAAATTATGTCAGCCTTTAACAGAAGTACCAGGTGTCAGGGAAGGCAAGAGCTGGGCTGGTTCTGAGGCAAGAGAAAGGCTGAGTGCAGGGCAGGACAGGGCTTGGAGAGCTGGGCACAGGGAAGAGAAGACTTCAGGGGCATGTGTGTTGAGCAGGGCCTGAGAGATGGGCACAGGGAAGAGAGAGTCCATAGGTATGTTCATTAACCAGCCAGCAAACTATTGCTGCTACTAGGTTTAAGCGCCAGCCTGCTGGTTTCCTAAGCTAATCAAGTAGGGCCAAGTGGCAAGATATGTCATCAGAAGTACTGAACAGACAATTGAGGGCTTTACTCCTACCGATGTCTCATTCCCCCACTCAGGGATTTCCCTAACATCCCACCCCTACACTCCCCCCAAATTTCCCAACACCCCCCCCCAGTTGTCAGCTAGTAACAGTGTTATACCACATTAGTGAGCACCCTCTACACCCCCCTAATTTTAAGTCCTGGAGAAAATACTGCCCCAACCCCACCAGCACCACCCCACTGACTGGTTCACATAAAGAACAGGTGCCTATTACTCCTACAAGTTATTCTATTAACTTAAGTGGTAGAGGTCTATGCAATTAAGCTAAATGTTTCCACCCTGCTGATGACCCACATTTTGGAGCTCAAGATGGCTCTATATGATGGAATTTCTGCTTTTTTAATTTGGAAATTATCCACCTCTACCCCCTTCCCTAAAGGAAAAAAAAGCAAACTATATTAAGATTGCTAAACTAATAAAATGTTAGAAAACTCTTAAAATGAAACTTGCTTATGCAACCTTAATTTGACCCTCTTGTTTGAATGCATTACAAGCTGGAGGCAGGCTTGTAGCACGGTACTGGAAAATTTAAGCATGAATAGTTTAAGTCTGACAAATTATAAGCAACTGAAAACAGGATGTTATGATCAAAAGCAGAGGATGAATTTAACTAGAGACATCACTACCAATTCCACTTATAATTTTCTCTCTCACACCTTCTCTGGACAGGGGAACCACTCAACTTTGGTCATGTCCTCCTAAATCTCTGACAAATCACACAGCAGCTGAAGATGAACAATAAAGTGCTCTATAATGCACAATACTTTGAAAAAGTAGATTTTAGGCATTTCAGATTGTGTACCCAAAGTTACTGGATTTTTTAACCTCTCTACACCTCAGTTCATCATGCGTACGGTAATGACAACAACACAGCTATGTAGCACAGGGATGTTGTGAAAATCATTTTGTTAATATCTGTGAGGTACATAGATACTATAATTATACCTAGTCCTTGCTAGTGGTTCAGGTATAGCCAAAAGGACAAACCGAACTCAGCCTGGTCTTCACAGAATAGTGACATGCAAGTTATTAGCTAAGCAAGGAAGCACATTCTTGACTCGAGAGGATGGAACGAGAACACCCAAAGTTCCCAAGTAATTTTGAAAACACATTGCCAAGAGATGTTACAGGAACACACCAATAAGGAGGGATGATACCTGGACGCCTTCCTCACCTACCCACCAGCTCCCCAAGCTCTGACCCTTCCCCAAGCCACCTGCCCAGCTGCTGGCTGCCCAAACCAGGTTGCACTGGCTCCCCTGACCCTTCCTTAACCCACCTGCCAGCTCTCCCAGTCCCCTGCAAGCCAGCTCAACCCCCTCTTCCTACCCTAACCCACCTGCCTGCCAGCTCTCCCGGTCCCCCTCGAGCCAGCCCGACCCCTTTTCCCCCCCTAACCTCTGCGCTCTTTCCTCATCAGCTGCCTGACCATCCCCAGTCACTCCATCTAGAGTCCCCTTACCTGGCCATTAGTGGCAACACCACAGGCTGCTGCTGGCAGGAGTTTTTAAAAACTCCCAGCCTGGGCCAGCTGAGCTGCTCCCTTCTGGATGGATGGCTGTGTCTTCCAGCCAGCTACAGGCCACTGCTGCCGGCCATGCACAGCCAGCAATGTTCCCTGTGTGGGTGAGTAACGGGGGCAGTGTGCCCACCCACCCGCACAGCCTACAGGGAACATTGATCAGGTAATACTGAGGAGTTTTTAACATTCTGTTCCTGATCAGTAAAAAGCCGGACAAAAGCACCTATTTTTAAAATGCCTGGAAGACAAAGGACATGAAGGCAAAAAGGAGGACATGTCCTCCTTTTGCCGGACGTCTGGTAACCCTACTCTAAGCTGTGTGGCCATGCCACTGCTGCCCACTACAGGATACACTGTCGGCTGCGCATGCTCAGTGAGAGCTTCCTTCTGCCAGACCAGTGGCCGGGGGCCAGGCCACACTGCTCCAGCGGATAGGTAAGGGGGTGAAGGTGGCAATTGGGTTAGGGTCGGGGCAACCAGCTGTGAAAGGGGGCAGAGGATTGGAGGGAAGATGGGGTCGGGCCAACTGGGAAGATGTGGGGGGGTGGGATCGGGCTGACTGGGAGAGGTGACTAGGAGAGTAGGGGCAGGATCAGGCCATGGGGGGACAGGATCAGGCCCGCGCAGGGGCTCCGTGCAGCAAGCAACATAAGTTGCGCAGTTGCGTTAGGGCCTTAGAGGGAACATTGTTGTCAGCCTCCTTAATAATAATGTCAGAGTTGTTTCTGAGGCTGTGGATGGCATTGCATTCTGCATGGCTCAGGTTATGATGTAAAGGATGTTGTTTGTCTGCAATTTCAGCCTTTGCATGGTGGCAGAATCAATCAATATAGAAGTCTAGTCTGTTGTTCCAACCATCAGGAGAAGTCCACAAAGAATATTTCCTCTTGAGGTGTTGGGAGGAAGGTACCTGCAGGTCACTGCCTTGATCACTGGTGTGATGAAAATATTCTTTTGAGTCTTAGATGATGAAAGTAGTCTTCCGGGTCATGGCAGAATTTTATCTTATATGTGGTGGTTGTGTGGCAGAAGGACAGTCCTTGAGATAGCACAGATTTCTCTGCTGAAGTGAGCGTGTAGTGAAAAAGATTAACAATATGGTTGGCTGGGTTGAAGATGTCGCTTTTGCTGTCCTTTGTGGTGCATAGTAGTTTAGACAGTTTGGTGTCTTTTTTCTTCTGTAGGAAAGCAAGGTTTGTGTTGTTGATGGATTTTCTCTTTTTTGTGAAGTCCAGCCAAATAGAAAAATGTGTACAGACCTAACAACAGAAGTATTAGAGCAGGCACATACCCCTGCAACAAACCACGTTGCCAAATTTGCTCACATATCTCACAAAAGACACCATCATAGGACCTGATCAAGCGAGCTACTCCATCAAGGCCTCATTCAGCTGCTCATCCACCAAAGTGAGCTATGCCATCATATGCCAGAAATACCCCCACACTTTCAAACAGGACAATCTCTGCACGAAAGCATAAACAGGCACAAAACTGACATCAGCCATCACACCATTCAAAAACCGGTGGCTGAGCACTTCAATCTTCCTTATCGCTCTGTTGATTGTCTGTTAAAAACTGTGCTCAAGACAGTCAGTAGGACAGAAAGACCTCAGAGAAATTGCAGAATTGGAACTGCTGTGCAAATTCAGTTGTGTGAAAGCTGGATTAAATCATGACTATGGATTCTTCTCCCACTACAACAGGTGATTTGACCTCACCTTCCTCTATGTGCTGTTTCCCAGTGTTTGAATCTTAATGTAACCCCTTTGGGGTCTTAAAAGAGCATGGTTCCTTTAAATCTTTGCCCTGTTGGGGAGGGACTGATTGGTCTGGAAGGAGGGTGCGGAGCTGAGGGGGAAGGGGGCTGCAGCCAGAGGCCCAGGAGAGGAGCAGCCAGAGAGAAGCAGCAGAGAGAGAAACCCTGCCTGAAGCCAGGGAGGACAGAGCAGCTGACCTGGGAGCCCAGCACAGTACCCGCAGGAGGACACTGTGCTGGGGAGAGTTGACCAAGGACAGACCTGGACCCACATGACTGGCCACCCGGAGCTGTGGGGCCGTGAGTACAGGGCCTGGGACTTGGCCTGGGACTAAGGGGGAGGCTGTCGTTAGTTAAGTGGGGAGGGTGCTGCTCTGTGGTTGCAGAGAGCGGCAGAAGAGGCATCAGAGGGCTTTTGCTGGGAAAGTTGCTGGTGCTGAAGACAACCAGCAGCTGGTGGACTGGACACTGGACTGGAGCTGTGCTGGGACTCCTGGACTCAGGATGCAGATACAGAGCTCACTGTCTGCCTCCAGCCTGCTGCACTGCTGGACGTGCAGGGCCCTGTCTTAGCCGTTACTCTGTGTTACTGCTGCCCCATCTCTCCTGTTGGTTTCTCCTTTGCCCCTCTGTAAATAAACCTTCCCATTCTCATAATCCCTGTGCTATCCAAGTGCGTGTATGGTCATTCGGGGGGGAGGGGGGGTTGGAACAGGCGCCTGTGGGGTAAAGGGGCTGTTCTTGCTGCATCCCTGCACACACCCTTCCTTGGCCAGAGCTGCCTGCAGGGCAGACTCTATCTTGGCCACTGGGTGTTACATTAATAACTGATTGATTTGCTGTTTCAGTATGACCTAATCCCATGCCTTACACTTCCCTGCATTTATTTTCCTCCCATTCTGTAAGTTCCCCCATCTTCAAAGCATCTGACAAAGTGGGATTTTCTCTCATGAAAGCTCATGCAATAAATAAATTTGTTAGTCTTTAAGTGCCACAGGACTCCTTGCTTGTTTTGCTGAACTAGACTAACAAGGCTACCCCTTTGGAACTTGGCAACATGCAAGAGAGAAGAAAGTTACTGCTCCAGCTCGGGCTGGACTCTTGCACATGGCCCTGTTTAGGTGGGACAGTCCCCAGATTCTAGTGTGTTTCAGTGATGCTAAAAGGCATTTTCCAGCCTTTCTTCTCTCCCTGCGTTTGCACACAGCTATGCCCAGGCTTTATACACTGCCCCACGCATCCTGCAGGTTAACCAGACAGCACCCTGATCATGCTGGCTTCCAGAATTAGACAAGCTCAATTCTCTATTTTGTGAGACTCTTTTATGTTGTTTCACTGCCATGTGATAAAGGGCCATCCAGAAGGTGGCACTGATTCTAAAGAATACCACTGGTATGAGAGAGGTGGAGGATCCCCACTTGGCAGTGGCATAGAGCCATTTGAGGGGCCAACATAGTGGGGGTGAGGAAGAGCCATGGAAAGAAACTCCAGTTATGTTTGACTGTTGTAGTGGCCCATAACAGCTCTCAGAACTGCACTGCCATTTGCCAGCCTAAGGCTTAAAACCATCTTTTCTTGATACCAAGATGGACGAAGACAAACTTGTGGCCTACTGAAGCAACGGTATAACTTCTGTGTCGTGACAAGCTGGTTCACCCCATTTCTTAGGCCAAGTAAAAACTGACCAGTAGTGCTCAATATCCAACCACAATAAACTCTTCAATGTTAAAAGAACCAAACCATGTTTACCTCTTGAGCATCCAGTTTTTGGAAGTGGAAGTACTAGATGTTCCCATGAGATGCTATTTGCAAACTATTTCCAGTATGGTTGAAACTAAAAATACTCAAAGGCAGTCTGAACTTCTGAGATTTCCAGTCTCATTATGCATCTGAGCTTTTAGAAACTTATTCATAGATCCAAGGCCAGATGAGACTGTTGTGAACATCTCTGATGATATGACACAGGTCATGGGACTTCCCTGAAATAATTCCTAAAATACATATTTTAGAAAAACATCCAATCTATCTTCTTAATTTTAAAATTGTCAGCAATGGAGAATCCCCCCAAAGCCTTAGGTAATTGTTCCACTGGTCAATTACACTCAGTGTTAAAATTTTACATATCACTTCCAGTTTGAATTTGTCTAAGGTTAACGTCTATGTATGTGATCATGTTACCCATTTCTCTGCTAGAATGAACAGCCCATGACCAAATATTTCTTCCCTGTGTAGGTATTTATTGAGTGTAATCAAGTTACCTCTTAACAATGTCTAGACAATTTGTGATTCACGTTTGTTGCTGTTAGTGAGGTCATGGGGACAAGATCAGAGTGAAGACTGAGGTTCCCTAGCCATGTTTAAATCAGGAGTTTAATTATACTAGAGATGCAGACCCATAGGATGCAGAACAGATCCATGAAAATCAGAACCTGTGAACTTCAAAGCAGGTGGTCACCCTGGTCACCACACTATTCATATAACTGGTCTCAGTTGTAACCCAAACCCCCTAACTACAGAGGGTTCCCTGATCCCTGCAAGGGACCCAAGATTTCCCCTCTCCTCCTCCACCTAAACAATACAATCCCAGTGACAACACACACAACACATAAGGAAAACAAATAAGCAGTCTTGTGGCACTTTTAAAGACTAACAAATTTATTTATCGCATGAGCTTTTGTGAGAGAGAAAAATCCCACTGTCAGATGTTTTTTTGTTCCCTACGTTCAAAGTGTCTGACAAAGCTGGATTTTCTACCACAAAAGCTCATGCAATAAATTTGTTAGTCTTTAAAAGTGCCACAGGACTCCTTGTTTGTTTTGGTGAACTAGCCTAACACATAAGGAGACTCATTGTCTGTTTCTGCCCTTTCTGAATTAAATTATGTAATGTGCATATCATATTATTGCCTCAGGCATTGATATTGCTCCCATCATTGCACTAGCTGGATGATTTATTAATAAATAATACTTTGCACCTCTCTAGATCTTTCTGTATTTGGATCTCAAAGCACTTTACAAACAATGAATTATTCCTCACACTCTTCCTGAGAGTTAGGAAAGTGAGTATGGTTGTTCCACTTTTACAGGTGGGGACACTGAGGCTTGAAGCAAAAACTGGGTTTTTTTTTAACTGCACAGTGACATTAAGAAAAATAATCTGCGGAGGAGCAGAGTTTTGGATTTTGGGGGGTTTTACTGAAATAACTAGAGCTGATGAAATGTGCTTATCTGGCAGAACTAGAGACTACGATCCTCTGATGATCTCATGAGGTCCCTTCCAACCCTATGATTCTATTCTATTCTATTCTATTCTATTCTAGTGTTTATCTGCAGAACAGGTATAACAAAGGCACTGACTGTGCATGCATCTCATGGACCTCCCCCGCCAAGAAGCCTATGTGATAAGCATGCATTTCTCAGTCAACCCACACAGACGCCCATTGCGAAATCTTCGTGGACGGTTCTTTCAAAGCTTGCCAAGACTTCAGGGTTTCTATAAACTTGAGAAGACAATAACATAATGTGTCAAGGAGCTGAAGAAGAGCCCTTCACCAACATCATTAATTATGGTGAACAGATTTACATACTTGGTGTCTACAGCTGCATTCATTTAAAACAGAACTCAATATCTGCACTGGAAAAGCTATGATATCTAATTCCAGATTGAGCAAGAGGGTACGGCAAATCCACAAACTGACAGAACACCCAAAGATCTGTGTGTAGCATGCATATGTTTTAAGCACTCTTTTGTAAGGGAGTGAGACATGGATGGATCTAATACTCTTATCAGAAAAGAGGCTCAACTGCTTTAATATGCATTGTCTTTGTCAAATTTTTTGGATCCCCTGGAGGGACAGATTCACCAACATTGAGGTGCTCAAGTGGAACTGTATAGTTCAGCATACAAACACTCCTTAAACAGAGATGCCTCTGCTGGCTTGAGCATGTGTGCCAAATAAATAATGGGCACATCCAAAAGACACCTCCCATATGGTGAATTTGCATCTGGGAAAAGGTGTAAAAGGTACTCAAAATTGCATCTCAAGGATGTGTATGAGTGAGGCCTCAAAGAAATGTATTTGAATAACTGGGAAGAGCACTCTCAGGACTACAGCTTTTGGAAACAAGAGCTCATTAAGTGTCTCCAAAGCTATGAGAGGAAGCAGTCCAGCTGAGCAGAGGAGAAAAGAGCTTGTAAAAGGCAAGGCCCAAAGAGTTGAAACACCACTGTTAAATCAATCAATCAATCAAATCATAGGGCTGGAAGGGACCTCGTGAGATTATCAAGTCCAGCCCCCTGGGAATTGAACCCAGGTTCTTCTGCATGTTAAGCAGAGGTGCTAGCCACTAAATCTGACAAATGCAGCTAGGATTGTCTGTCTTGAATGGGTCTCTTCAGCTGTAACTGTGGCTGCCATAAACCCAACTGTGTACATTGTCTACCTTTTGGAGACTGAAGGCATGACAAGCAGGGGACAGCTTTAGTGGAGGGTTTAAGTCTTTATGATTGTTGATCCTTAGCTTCCCTGCTAAGACTGCCAACAGACAAACTTTACCACATATGTCATGTATCTGCTCATAAGGAGGTACCATCTCTGTATTTCTTCTATGGAACATCATAATTTTACAGTAGTATTTGTTTCTTCACCTTACTAACTTTTTTATATGAGAACTTTAATTCTTGTTTGGCTCTTAAATATGGTTGTGATAGGTGCCAAAGAAATATCACAGACTGACATTGTCGTATTCTGCCAATAGGTGATGAGGCAAAGCCTAAAGTAAATTTGAATTTCCTTAATAGTCCTTGGAACACAGGACAGAGCTGGGAAATGGGGACTGTACAACTTATTTTATATCCCAGAACTTAACACCATGCATCCCCTAACTAGCGCCTGTACCAGTGAGCAAGTAGACAGCAGGTTCCTGTGACCACTATCTTTCATGCGGACCAATATAGGCCCATTTGTTGCCTTCTGCTCCTCGTCTGTTTTATCCACTTATTGTCTATAGACTCACACTTTGAGTCTAAGATCTTTGGGGCTTTGCCTGTCTTAATTATATCTATCTGAGGTATTTATTAAGTCCCCATTATTGTGATATCTGAGCAACTCACAGTGCTCAGTGATGCTAGCAGACCAGGTGCCAGCTCTTGCCAAGATTTTAGGCCTCAGCATGGATGGATTTTGAAGCTGCCTCTGGGGAAGGCAAGTTAAGATGGGTATAGGACTTGTAATAAGTTATTTAGTGTTTATATTTTATGAAATACTTGTCAGTTGCTACCAGCATTTGCTTCACCTATATCTTTATCTCCTATCTTCCCCTCTATTCGGCTCTGGTGAGGCCGCACGTGGAATACCATGTCCAGTTTTGGGCTCCACACTACAGAAAGGATGTGGACAAATTAGAAGGAGTCCAGTGGAGGTCAACAAAAATGATTAGGGGGTTGGGGCACATGACTTATGAGGAGAGACTGAAGGATCTAGGCTTATTTAGTCTGTAGAAAAGAAGACTGAGGGTGGGGATTTGATAGCAACCTTCAACTACTTGAAGGGGTGCTCCAAAGAGGAGGGAGCTAGGCTATTCTCTGTAGTAACAGAGGACAAAACAAGAAGCAATGGCTTCAAGCTGCAGTTAGAGTGGTTGAGGTTGGGTATTACAGAAAACTTTCTCATTAGGACGGTGGTGAAGCAGTGGAATGGGTTACCTAGGGAGGTGGTGGAATCTCCATCTCTGGAAACATTTAAGGACCAGTTAGACAGATCCCTGGCTGGGATAATTTAGTGGGAGTGATCCTGCTTTTAGCAGGGGGTTGGACTAGGTGGCCTCATGAGGTCCCTTCCAACCCTATTATTCTATGATATGGTAATATTTAAGTTTTTGTTTTGTAACTGTAAAAAAAGTGTGCTCTGAAACGATGAACCCAGTCTGGAGGGATCATTTACCGCCCACCAAGAAGGCCTGACCAAACTAAGTGGACCATTATGGGGCATCACAATACAGACTTGGTTAACTGCCCCCTTGCACCCATGAAGAGGCTACATGCAAAAAGACTTGTCCTATCAGCATGAATCCTGAAAGAAGGAAGTAAAAATAGCTGACAGGAAATTTTTTCATCTCCTTTGCTGTTTGGACTCTTACAGGATCAGAGTTATGAAACAAAAGCAGAGATGCCTCCCTCCCCCCCAACCCCTGGGGTCAACCTGGCTTATCCATAAAAGACATTCAAAGCTGACAGGCTATTACAACTCTATCACCATTTGGAACCATAGACCAGTAGTTCCCAACCTTTTCTCTACCGTGGCACACCTTGATACCTTCAAATTTTTCAAGGCACACCACCATTAAAAAAAAAAAAAACAAAACTCACGGATATTCAAATTAATTTAAATTTATTATGAATATTCATGAGCCATGCAACAGTGTTTCGGAAATGCTCCTATGTGGGGTAGCAGAGCAGGGGTGGCAAAACACGGGAGGTCAGGAGTCATGTACAGTGGCAGGAGTGAGTGTGGGGAGCAGAGCAGGGCAGGGGTGGCAAAAGAGGACAAGGGCAGCCATGTGGGGAACAGCACAAGGGTGGCAAGAGAGGAGAGAGGAAGGGAGAAGAAGAGTGGCTTTGTCAGGGACAGGGGGGAACTTAGGGAGTGGGAAGGTAGGGCAGGGGAGCATGGCACAACACCCACTTCCCCCTTCTCCACAGTGGCTCCCTGCCACCCAGGGCAAATCCTCACCCCACTGCTGCTCCCTCCCACCCCAGTGGGTCCTGTCCTCTCCTTCCCCAGTCCCCACTGTCTGTGATGGACCCTCCCATCACTGCAGGGCCCACAACTAGGCCTCCAGCCCCCAGCTAGACCCCCCACATAGCCACCCCCCCAGCTACACACACCCCCAACCAACCAGCCACCCCACAACCCCAGCTACACACCCTCTGCTACACATCCACCCCCACCTACCTCTGCTACACACACACACACCTGCCATACACAACCCCCAGCAGCCCTCCCTCCGAAAGCCTTTATCTGGGCTGTTTTCAGGCTGCCTGACTCAAGTTGCTCCACACTGCAGGAGGAGATTCACACACTCCCAGCCTCCTGCCCCTCTCTGCCAGCTGAGCCTAAAGTGGAGCCATCAAAACGCTGCATTCGGGCTGCTCCTGCTATTTTTAGGGGGACCTCTGGAACGCCACGTTCCAGTGCCTTCCTCTATTTTTAGGAGGGCCAGAAGGCTGCCTGCCTAAAAATAGGGGGTCCCGGAACGGTGTTTCAGTGCCCTCCACCTTACTTTAACCCCTGCCTTTTCCCGGCCCTGCACAGTCCATGTGGCTGGGCTGAGCAGGGAAGGAACTTTAACTCTAGCTCTCGGGGATGCTTGCGGCACACTTTGGGTGGTGTTGTGGCACACCAGTGTGCCCCGGCACACTGGTTGGGAACCACTGCCATAGACTTTAACTCATTTGTGTGGGTGTGGGTGGGTGTGTTTGGATGATTGGCTAGCGTAGTGGTTAAGAGCAATGCCCTTTGATATAGGAGACTGGGGTTCAAATCCTGGTGGGTACCTGTCTACCTTCCCAGTACGGGTCCTTGGGCAAAAGACCCCCTAACACCTCACTTGCCTACCTCAAATATGAGAGTGACGTGAACTAGGAGAGTCGTACCAGCTCGGACATTGCCTGGATTAACAAGGTCCGTGCCAGATGTTGGGGAACCAGGACAATGCGATGATAAGTGGGCTACTGGAACAAACCATACATGGATGAGACAAGAGAACCTGGAATTGATGGAATGCTACTACAACAGTAGAGCTAAGGAGAGGGGATATATGAAATGTATGAGGGAACTATGGATGGGCAAAAGACCTGCATCTATACTAACTGAGAAACAGCTAGTTACCCAATGCTTCAACATAGTAAAGAGACAGCTGCTCTCACCACTTGAGATAGACCAACTCCACATTACATCCCGGACTCAAGAAGAAGACCCAGAAGAACAACTCGATGGGCAGCCAACACCTGAAGCTGGAACTTCACTGCCACCCCCTTCGTTACAGAGCACAGCAGCTGATATGAGGCATAAGATCATGGATAAACTAGCTACAGTCAACCCTCGAGACCCATTACCAAGGCTCGTTGGAGAAGTACCATCAGACACTATGCTAGAAGATGCCAATAGAGCCCTAATGACAATTCCTACTTCCACCATAACTCAAACCAATGAAGTGGTATACGCTACAGCCTCTGTAATCCTCAAGATGCTTGGCTACACGATCAAAAAGAACAGCAGTACATACCCCCCTGTGGAAAATGAGGTTGGAGGATAAGATCAAGGCAACCCGGAGAGAAGTTAGTCAGCTGGTGGAACTACAGAAGGGTGTAGAGATTAAGGATAAGACTTGGCTACTGAAAAAATACAAGGGCCTGACTCCATCTGAAGCCCTAGAGACTGCTAAACAAAGGCTCACAGCACTGGCTACCAGGCTAAGGAGATACACTAGAGAAGCAGAGGCCAAAAAGATAAATGCCCTGTTCTCTAAAGAACCATTCAAGGTGTGCTCCCAACTGCAGTGCAACAACACAATAACAGCAGAGCCACCAACAGCAGAAACTGAACAGTACTGGAAGAACATCTGGGAGAAAGAGAAGACTCATAACACCAGTGCAAAGTGGCTACAGGACCTGAGAACAGACCACAGCAATTTCCCAGAACAGGAACCAGTCACCATCACAGTAGCAGACATCCAACAGCGGGTCAAGAACATGAAGAGCTGGACAGCACCTGGACCGGACATGATCCACACCTACTGGCTAAAGAAACTAACAGCAGTGCATGAACATCTAGCAGCACAGATGAACCAGCTGCTAGCGGCAGGCTCCCACCCAGACTGGCTAACACAAGGAAGGACAGTGCTGATCATGAAAGACCCCCACAAGGGAACAGCACCGTCCAACTACCAGCCAATAACCTGCCTCCCCACAACATGGAAAGTCCTATCAGGCATCATAGCCGCCAAGCTACAGGACCACATGGGCCAGTACCTGAGCACAGCTCAGAAGGGCATTGGGAACAACACCAGAGGCTCAAAACACCAGTTGGTCATAGACAGAGCAGTCGCCCAAGACTCAAAGTCTAGACAGACCAATCTGAGCACAGCCTGGATTGACTACAGGAAAGCCTATGACTCAATGCCACACACATGGATCGGTGAATGTCTGGCACTATACAAAGTCAACAGGACACTAAGGACCTTCCTCAAGAACTCAATGGGACTGTAGAAGACAACACTGGAAGTCAACTCAAGACAGCTTGCACAAGTGGCCATCAAGTGCGGCATATACCAAGGTGATGCGCTGTCCCCACTGCTGTTCTGCATTGGCTTGAACCCCCTCAGCCAGATAATCACAAGGACTGGATACGGATACAAGTTCAAGAGTGGAACTACCATTAGCCACCTCCTCTACATGGATGACATCAAGCTGTATGCTAAGAATGAACGAGACATCGACTCGCTAATCCACCTGACACGGATCTACAGTGAGGATATCGGGATGTCATTCGGACTGGAGAAGTGTGGCCAGATGGTAGTAAAGAGAGGGAAAGTAGTCAAGACTGATGGGGTGGAACTACCAGCAGGCCACATAGCAGACATACATACCAGCTACAAGTACCTTGGCAGCCCACAGTCACATGGGAACCACGATGAGGAGGCAAGGAAGCAGCAACATCCAAGTACCACCAAAGGAGAAGACAGGTCCTGAAGAGCCAGCTCAATGGGAAGAACAAGATCCATGCCATCAACAGGTACGCCCTGCCAGTCATCAGCTACCCTGCCACTATAGTGAGCTGGCCAAAGGAGGACATGGAGGCTGCCGATGTGAAGACCCGGAAGCTCCTCACAGTGTGCGGAGGTTTCCACCCCAAATCCAACACCCAGAGACTGTACGCCAGCCGGAAAGAAGGTGGGCGGGGTTTAGTGAGTGTCAAAGCCACTGTCCTGGATGAACCCCAGAGCATCCAGGAGTACATCAGTAAGATGGCACCCAAAGATGAGCTGCTGAGAGAATGCCTGAGGCAGCAGCAGACATGGGAGGAAGATCAAGCAGAAGAAGTGCCATGGCAAGACAAGACCCTGCATGGGATGTACCATCGACAGATAGCTGAGGTGGCTGACATTGGGAAATCCTACCAGTGGCTGGAAAGGGCTGGACTAAAAGACAGCACTGAGGCACTGATCATAGCAGCACAGGAACAGGCACTGAGCACCAGATCCATTGAAGCAGGGGTCTACCACATTAGACAGGACCCAAGGTGCAGACTGTGCAGAGAGGCCTCAGAGACAGTCCAACACATAGTGGCAGGATGTAAGATGCAGGCAGGAACAGCATACACTGAACGGCACAACCAAGTAGCTGGCATTGTGTACAGGAACATCTGCACAGCATATGGGCTAGACCCTCCCAAGACCAGATGGGAGATTCCACAGAAGGTCGTGGAGAATAACAGGGCTAAGATTCTGTGGGACTTCCAGATCCAGACAGACAGGCAGGCAGGTACTGGCCAATCAACCAGACATCGTGGTATAGACAAGGACCAGAAGACAGCAGTGGTGATAGATGTAGCAGTGCCAAGTGACAGCAACATCAGGAAGAAGGAGTATGAGAAGCTGGAGAAGTACCAGGGCCTGAAAGAGGAACTAGAGCGGATGTGGAAAGTGAAGGCCAAAGTGGTCCCAGTGGTGGTAGGAGCACTCGGGGCTGTGACTCCTAAGCTGGGAGAGTGGCTCCAACAGATCCCAGGAACGACATCAGAGCTCTCTGTCCAGAAGAGTGCAGTGCTAGGAACAGCTAAGATACTGCGCAGAACCCTCAAACTCCCAGGGCTCTGGTAGAGGACCCGAGGTTGAGGAAGACACATATCACCCATAGGAGTGGGAGGGGAATTTTTTTTATATACATATACACACACACACACACAAAGAGCCTTGCAGTGATACAAATATGTGGATCTGCATCTCATCTCATCTGCAGGAAATGGTCTGCAGATATAATGTGGATATCCGTGGATTTACAAGGCTCTATAAAACATCTGCTTGCCTTAACCCTGTAATAAATCTCTTTCTTTTCTTCATTAACATATCCTTAGATAATTTGTTAAAAGATCTATGGTGTGAGGGCTAAGGTACAAACTGAACTGGGATAAGTGATGGCCTTTTTGGATTGTGAAAATCTGAATATTTCTTGATCTTTGGTGTACAGAAACCATCAAGCGCTGCTTACCTCTGTGTCAAGATAACCCCCTTGGGCATTAGTCTACAGGACTCCTTGCCTTTTTATTTCCACCCCCCGCTTTACTAGACTAACATAGCTGCCCTTTTGGAACTTGTACAGTCTATTTGTGACTCAATGGTAAAACTGTTCTACTTTATGTGTTCACACTGTGTTGGTGAAATCTAATTACAGAACATACCACCAGTCTGGAGTCCCTGCCTTGCTTTCAGATAGTCTGTCTTGATGCTGACAGGCAGGGCTGAGCCACTCCAGACTGCAGAACAGCATCTATCCTCACAACAATCTCTGTGCAGTTTGGAAGAGCTGTTTTACACATGGCAGAGGCAGAGAGAGAGACTAAGTTCCAGATTTCAAAGGTTTTTAGGCATCTGTCTGCCATTGCTTTTAACCAAAATATCTTTCAAGCCCTGGATCTTGCCCAAGATCATACAGGAAGTCTAGCAGAGCTGGTGCCCATCCTACTAGACCATGGCATGGAAAGCGAGAACGGCAGGACCTAGTTTCTCGCTTCTACCATATTTCTTACAACTAAGAATAGGGAAACACAATCACCTCTAAAGGGACAAACATTGTCAGACTAAATCAGTATTCTCCCCAGATCTTGAAATTAGGGAGGGAGGGATGTAGGGGCGCTCACTAATTTGGTATAACACTGTTACTAGCTGACAGCTGGGGTGGTGTTGGGAAATTCAGGGGCGATGTTAAGTAAATCCCTGGACTAAATACCTTTGTTCCCTCCCTGGCAGGCTCAGCACACCTACACCTGCCACTCCACTGCCCAGCCACGCGGCTTTCTCCCGGTGGGGCACTGCAGACACACTAGGGGCCTGCACGCAAGCGGGGAGCTGAGGTTACGGGCCGGATGTTATTCTGCTGTCTGGAGCCTGCGCTCCGCCCGCGGCAGGACACGCGGGGCAAGGAAGGAACTCTCGAGTCAGCTGACCACGCAGGGGCGCGCCCGGCTTGGAGAAGTCCCCGAACCGGCTGGTCAGGTGACCAGGCAGAGATCACGTGACGGTCTGCCCCGGCCGAAGCTTGGAGTCGCTGCAGGTGCCGCTTTGTTGCCCGCGCGCGCCGGCTGCGTGGGGTGAGTGAGCGGGGCTGGGCGAGGGGCGCGCGGAGGTTCCGCGCGCTGCTGCAGCCAGACGGGGGCCGCGGCCGCGCTTCCTCGGGGTGCACCTCTGCTTAACATGCAGAGGGTCCTGGGCTCAATTCCCAGGGGGTTGGACTGGATGAGGTCCCTTCCAGCCCTATGATTTGATTTGGGTGATCCAGCGCTGCTCCGGGGGGCGGGAAACCCTGCCGCGCTCCTCTGCACCGGCACTGGCCGCCTTGTGGGGTGTTGTCCCTGCTCAGCTGGTCATACGCTGCAAACTTTCCCTTACGCCCCCTGGATCCCCCGCCCGCTGTCAGCTAGTGACTGTGTTTTATCAGATTAGTGAGCACCCCTGGGGTTACCAGATACAAAGCACGGGAAGGAGGACGCTGGAGGACGGCAGGGAGAAAGTGTAGTATTAATGGAAGGGGGCTCTGGAACGCTTCCCCCTAAAAATAGGGCGTTCCAGCACACTTTAACCTCTGTAAGTAAAAAGTCAGACAAAATCCTGTCTTTTTAAAATGCCTGCCAGACAGAGGACGTGAAGGTAGAAGGGAGGACGTGTCCTCCATTTGCCTGGCAGCTGGCAAGTTTAGGTACCATGAGAACCAAGCCAAACCTAGGGCTACCAGACACCAAAGCCTGGAAGGGAGGGCAGAAAAGTATGAAAAGGAGGAGATTGAAGGGTACAGGGAGGAAATGTAGTATTAATGTAATATTCTTCTGTTTTCAGGAGGCCCTGGAACACTTTCCCCTAAAAATAAGGTATTTCATGGCATTGCAGCATACTTTAACCACTATAAGTAAAAAGCCAGACAAAATCATGTATTTTAAAATGCCTGCCAGAGAGAGGACTTGAAGGTAGAAAGGAGGACGTGTCCTCCTTTTGCCTAACCTTGGGTAACCCTACTTACACCCCCCCCACCCCAATTTCAAGTCCTGGGGAGAATAGTGAAACATGCCGTCCTCCACTGGGATTTCCTTTCCTTGCTTCCAGGCTTAAAGTATAATTTGGCAGCCTGGAACCCTCCTAATTGGGTGGGCCCCCCCTGCACATCCAGGGCCCCCGGCGGCGCCCCAGCGCCGGCCGCCCAATGCCAACCCCCCCACCCCAGCTCCTGTCCCCCAAACACCAGCCGCCACCTGCCTACCCTGCACCCCATCTCCTGCTCTTCAAATGCTCGCCCCCCTCACCCAGCTCCTGCCCCCAGAATGCCAGCCCCCCAACACAGCTACTGCCCTCGGCCCCTCTCTGGCCACTGGTCCCTCAAGTCCCCTGCCGTGCTGCGCCCTCTTCCCCTGCTGCCCTGGGCTGACCCCCTTCCCGTGCCCTTTCCCTGCCGGGACAGCTTGCCTGCCCGCGAACCCACCTCAGGGCCCCCTTACCTGGCTGCAGGGCAGAGCAGCTGCAGCCTTGGCCCCAGCCCGTCCTGAGGCTCTGATCCTGAGCTGGCTCTCACTGAGCATGCCCAGAGGAGCAGGCTCAAGGAGGGAGATTTAAAATCTCCCAGCTCCCTGACGGCCAGAACGCGGTGGAACAACATTCCAAGACTTGCTTTATTTAGGGGCTCTGTGTTGGGGGGCACCTAAAGATAGAAAATGAAATTGGAATGCTGTGTTTTTATATGGTGGGCCCCAGAATGCCCCGTTCCAGCGCCACTTTCTATTTTTAGGGGCCCCAGAATGGCATTCCGCTGCATTCCAGCTTACTTTAACCTCTGCGTGTTTCCCTGGTGCCACGTGCAGGGTAGCTGCAGAGCAGGAAGAGCAATAATGCAACGTCCACAAGTGCACCTGACTCCGGCCAGCTTCCATCCTGCATTAATGTCACTCAGGCCAGGGCCACCCCTCAAGATGAAAAAGTAACCTAGTTTGTGTGCCCTAGCAGTGAGGATGGAGAGAAAGTGAATCACAAATATTTGTACCAGCCCTGAATTTTTTTTTCCTCTCCACCTCCTCCAGGCTCTTTGCTATTTTTTGAATGAATTTTTGTTTGCATAGAGTTGGGGAGTGGCTGCTCCTAATGTGAGCATAAATGCAAATGTAGATGAGAGACGTGTTTATCCTGTCTGTGTAACCCGTGTTGCTATAATAATGGAATGCCTCACCAGTTTTAATGTATGTATCCTCATAACACCCAAAGAGGTAGGGAAGTGCTAGCATCCCCATTTTCCAGATGGGGATTGGAAAAACCATGATTTTGTTACTGAAGTTTTGCTCATTGAATTGAGGAGCATAAACAGTCCCATGTGACTTAGGGAACCAGTAACACACCCTAAATAGTGAATCTTTGAAGTGAATAGTTCACCCCATAGGCTAGCGTATGTTCTTTGGACAAGTATGGAAAATAGAGATGAGTCAAAATTGTGGATAATTGCAGAAGCCCAGGATCAAATGCATTAGCTCCATTTTTCATAATGAATAGTTCACTTAACTCTAGACCTGCTTAATTATTGGCTTCTGCAGAGATTGCCAACAAGAAAGCCAGTTTGTGCAAGATTGTGTAGGTGTTTTGGTAGTACAAACATCTGTCCTGGTAAGAACTGGGCTGAGGTCCTCCAATGCTCCACACAGCTTACAAACTGCCATCAGATGGTAACAACTTGCAGTTGCTACTGACCGGAGGCTGGTATTGGCCAGATACTTCTAAAGTTAAAGAATAAAATGTTCTCATTTCCCAGCCGTCTGCGCTAAGTATGTTTAGATCACTACTTTTTCTAAGTTCCAGCTATGTTAGTCTAGTTCAGCAAAACAAACAAGGAGTCCTACAGTACTTTTAAAGACTAACAAATGTATTTATCGCATGAGCTTCTGTGGGTAAAATCCCTCTTTGTCAGAGGCATATGGTAAGTAACTTGGCTAGCACATCTGCTTTACGTGCAGAAGGTCCTGGGTTCAAACCCTAGGGGGTTGGACTAGATGATCTCATGAGGTCCCTTCCAACTCTATGATTCAATTCAATTCGATATGAAAGCTCATGCAATAAATACGTTTGTTAGTCTTTAAGTGCACAGGATTTCTTGTTTGTTTTACTTTTTCTAATGGCTCTCAATCTTCTCAGATCTCTGAGAATCTTTCTCAAGTTTATCTAAGGGGGGAGTGCAAAACCCGGTGCCCCATAAAGTCAGGGGGAAGACAGCTATTGATTTCCCTGGTGTTGGAGTGGGCCTCTGGGAAGGAGCAGTGTGTTAGGGACTTGCAGTTGTTATTAAAGAGTTCAGGGGGCACATTCAGCATATCTATTGATCATATTATGATATCAGTGGGAGTTGTGTGCACAGCTGAGAGCTACAGGATGATCCAAAGCTTTAAGAACAGGGCATGTCCCAGTCATTTCTTTAACATGTCCCCTTTATCAGTTAAAAAAAACAAAAAAAAACAAAAAACCAACTTCACACTTCTGTAGTGCCTTCCCTTGAAGGCGTCAAAGCATTAATGCAGAAATCTTCACAATCTCTTGTGAGAGGTAAATGTTATTGTTCCAGTTTAGCGATGGGGGAAAGTGAGGCCATAAGGATGGGCCAAGGAGACTGGCCCAGCATCACACATCAGTAGCAGAACTAGGGACATGTCGCCAGCCAGTCCCATGTTCTAGCCACAGACCACAGAGGAGTTCTGCTTCTCTTTTCGTTTTGCTATCTGTACAGGTGTGGCTGCCTACACACCAAGTTTCTTTTCAGTTAGTAAAAACCTGGCATCTTAATACACTGTAGATCTTTTCTGCTTCATGTTTTGGGGACAGTTTATGACCTAGTGAGCCAGATTGTACTGGCTTGGTGGTGGATAAATTGGTGGGTGTTCAAGGACATCTTGGATTTTGGCAGGTCAAAAAGTAAGTATTTCTCTGCTGAGACCAGCCCAATCAGTTTGATGAAATGGTTACATTTTGGCCATGTTAAAATGCACAGATTTTTTCCAAAGGAAACACATTGCTTCATGTGCAATGGACTTCAATTAGCTACTGCTCACCCTTCATTAATGCCAGTTTACCCACACTGATTCCAGAAGCACTTGACTCCTGATCTACATTGCACCTCCATGGCTCACTGTTTTTGCCCTAGATTTGGTACACAATTCTGGCAGTATAACTCGGTCCCTTCCCAGCTATTCCAGTCCACAGGGACCCTTCTGTGCAGTAACCATAATAGAATCATAGAAATGCAGGACTGGAAGGGATCTAAGAGAGGTCATCTGGGCCAGCTCCCTGTGATGAAGCAGGACCAAGTAAACCTAGACCATCTTTGATAGGTGTCCCTCCATCCAGTTCTTGAAAGCCTCACATGAAGGTGTGACCCATCTGTTCCTAGGCTAGGCCATCTGAAAATGTCAAGTTCAGGGCAGGCTGCAAAAGAAGTTCCACTTCTTCCAGAAGTGATGACTAACACTGAAATTAGATTCACCAACCAGTCACAAGAGTGTATCTCATTTCCCACACTGGTTCTCAAGAAGCAGCAAAAAAGAAAAACACAGCACCCTTCACTGCATTTCAGTCTCTGGCTCCCAATCAGCAGTCAGGTGCAGTAATAAGATAAGTTATGTAAATATTCCTTTCCCTTTACCAAAATGTTCTCCTGATCCTCAGAAGCTCAGCCATGTTACCAGATCAATACAGGTTTGGTTCGTAAACAAAATACCATACTGCCAGCCAATCCTTTAGTGCCTAACAATAAAGGTTTAGAATAAAAGAAAAGGGGGAATAAAAAACATGGAGATCTTAAATGATCAAAAAGCAATCAGATGCATACAAATCACTTCAGAGTCGATATGTATCAGGTTCTTGGTAGTACTGTGGAGTTTGAAGGTTGGTACAGTTTCTCTGGAGTGCATCCAATACTTGGATGTGTGTCTGTCCTTTGTTTCACAGCTTCAGTTGTGGAACTGTTGATCCAGAGGTAAGAAGCAAGAATGAGGAGAAACTGCAGGTGGTGAAACTGCATGTGATGGTTTCTGCCATGTGGCCTGTGCATCCCATATTTCAAACACAAGCCCACAGCACATGGGCAGGGAAAAGCTCTTAGAGCACCTGTAGTCCTGGCTTCTCTCCTTGGGCTCATTGTAGGCTGATGACCTTTGATTGGCCCTCAGTCACGCTGGACAGTGTGGAAGTTAATCTGTTTGGGGCATCATCCAGTAACACATAACAAGTTTCAGATACAGAAATATCACAAGATCCAAAGGGATAGCTGTGTTAGTCTAGTTCAGTAAAGCGAACAAACAAGGAGTCTTGTGGCACTTTAAGACTAACAAATTTATTTTTTGCGTGGGCTTTCATGGGAGAAAATCCCACTGTGTCAGACGCTTTGAAGATGGGGGAATTTACAGAATGGTAGGAAGTAACATCACATTCATACTATACAATGCAAAGATGATACATGCATAGGGATGAGTTCATCACATTCAGTAAATTGTAACTTTTCCATTGATCCCTTACATGGCATATGTTGTGCGATTTGTTGTAATTTTACAATATTGCTGTAAATGATATAAATGGTCATTCTTAATCCAGGTAGTGTCACCAGTGGGGATTCCACAACCTCCCTCGAAAGCGTTGCAGAGCTTAACTACTGTTATAGTTAGAAAGGTTTTCTATTATCTAACCTAAATCTCTCTTGCTGCAGAATCAGCCTGTTACTTCTTGTCCTGGCAGTGGATGTGAAGAGCAGCTGATCACCACTCTCTATTACAGCCTGTAACCTATTTGAAGACTGTTTTCAGGCCCCCCTCCTTCGTCTTTTCTCCAGAGTACATACCCAATTCTTTTAAGCTCTCCTCATAGCTCAGGTTTTTAAAATCTTTTATCATTTTATTGCTTTCTTCTGGGACGGCAGGGACGGACTGCCCCAGAAGCTGCGCTCTGCGCTGCCCTGGAGGCAGGGCAGCATGGGGTCCACAGAACCATGGGGCCAGGATAGTTGCCCCTCTCGCCTCCTCCCAGAAATGGCTCTGCCCATCTCCTCATGGAGTAATGAGACTGCCATGCTTGATTCTGTCTTATCTATCAAGGTATTTATACTGTCTGTTACCTTGGGGTCGGCAGCTAAAGTTACCCCTTCTCCTCAAAACAAAAAACCAAACATACACCCTGAACAACTGTAATCTCTTCCCTGCTGTCTGCAGAGAGTGTCTCTGTGTGAACTTGTGACCTCTTCAAGCTCTGATGTCCAGTCTTCAGACTAGTGTTGGACCTTGTTAAACAGAAAGAGGAAGCCTAGAGGCTGCTGCCAGACCTCTGCCCCAGTTTCCCCTTTCTGTACCATTTAGACCATGTTCCTCTTTCTAGTGCAGGGTCTTGCTTTGCTTACCCAACACCACTTGACAGCACATGTCTGTCTGTCTGGCTCTTAAGCCCTGCACCTGGCCAATTGCAATTTTTGGGGAATGTTCTAAGGAGCAGTGGATAGAACCTTATTGGTCTGGGATGAAAACCAGAAAAGCCTCATTTCTGCTAATGTCAGCCCACAGAATGCCCATTTGGTGCTGCAGACAGGAAGCTCTGGTGCTTCCATAGGCTGAGCTGTACACTCAGCCAAGCCTATATCTCAGTCCAGTCATTCTCTTCCCTAGCAAGACTCCTCAGCCTCCTACTCTGGGCAGGCTCCTCCTACCTCCTTGGTTTCCAGGCTCCTTCGCTCTAGTGAGTGCCCGGCCTTCGTTTGTACATGGATCACATGCAGGTTAGCCTATGTGAGCAAGAAGTGCATGACTCTCTAGGATGATTGCCTTGCCAGCCTGTTTTTACAGCATCTTACCTTACCAAACCTTGCTGATGGGATGGATGTTCCTCTAGTTATACTCATGGTGGCACTTTTGAATTGCAAACACAGGCTCTGATTCATCCCTCTGCTGGAAAATCCAGGGCAAGGCAGCTGGAACTCTTCCCTATCCTGGAGTCACTGGGGGCTGGTTTGGCCCCTTAGGCAGGGGTTAATATGCCCTTGGGACTGTCTTTCCTTGTGCCATGGATGTCATGGGCAACCAGTAACTATCTGGGGTATAGGAAAGCCCCTGTTGCTCTCCTGCACCCCCAAAAAGGGAATAGTCAGGAGTGAGGAATGTCTGGAGCATAGTGCAGGGCACGTTGCTTAAGAACAAGGAATGAGAGCAGAAGCCGAGTCTGAAGTTGTAGAGTTGGGTGAGCAAGAAGTGTAAACTTTAGAGAAGATGAGGGAGAAATCAGGGAAATTTAAGAAGGGGGGCAAACATGAGACCAGCAGAAGGAAGGGAAGACCATCCTGGCAGCCAAGTTTTAAATGGAACTGAGGGAGGAAGCAGGGGATGGCTAAAAGGGAGGAAGGTGCTGTGGTGAAGACAGGGGTTACTAGAGCACAGATTGACTTGGCAAGGGGAATGGAAAGGGAGGGATGCAGTTTGGTGATACAGTGCAGCAGGATCTGACTGTGTAAATAGTGTAAACCAGAGCAAATACACTGCTTCCATGCCACTTCCTGCAGAAGTTCACCAAAGACAGAAGTGAGGATTAAAAACTAGAAGAAAATCAAGCCAAAACAGGAAAGACTGCAGCTGCCAGGCAAATGAGTGTAGTTAAAGGCATCCCACCTATCCAGATCTCCAGTGGGATTGAGTGGGAAGTGTTTTCCCTCTCCTGTTTATTTGCAGGATGGTTCATCTGGAATAAGTACAAAGTGGACTGCTTTTCTGAGACTACTGGATGCAGACTGATTCTAGTTGTCTCTGGCTCTGTAACTACCAGCCTGGCCAACTGTGGTTTGTACTGCCTGTAGTCACCACACAGCCCTGCTTTCCCCCTAGTGTATCTACACTGTTAACCTGGTGTGTGAGAACAGGGTTTATAGACTCTGTTTGCAGGTCTGTGCTTGAGAGTCCACGTGGCATTGTAACACCGGGCTTATACTTGCTGGACCTGGGTCTCACAGCCGAGCCTTACTGCACAACACTGACCTTCTGACTCAGGGGTGCAGCTTGAGCTGTGTCCACCCTGCAGAATGACAGGGTTTGAAGCTGAGTCAGAGCAGGACCTGGCTCTGATCCAAACCTCTAGCAGGGTCCTAGGACCCAGCTTCTGAGTGCTGGCTGACTCAAGTCAGACTGATTTATGTGTGGACAGAAGAGGGGCTTGGACTCAAACCTGAATTAGACCCCAGCTGATGTATAGATGTACTTCCTGCTCGTAATAGCCTTCAGTGCCCTGTGGTTGAGCTTTTTATCATGTGTGTGTTTTCATCACACTTGTGTCCCAGGATTACTAAACAGCTGAAGGGCCTTACAGTCTGAGCTGGAGAACAGTTTCCCACTCAGGACACCAGAAGCAGAGAGTTCAACAACAGCAAAGCAAAAGCCTGTGATCCATCTCAAGGAGCATAGTCGAACTATGTGTTGCTGAACGGTTGTACTAGTGATACTGTGTTCAGGGCATTGGAGTCAAATGGATCATTGCTACGGGATAATGGTGCACGAGGGCACCACCTGTATATGATAATCGTGGTGCAGGGGGGAGCAGCTGGCACCAACAAGATGCTGGGTGTGCAGGCAGTGCATTGGGAATGAGCCATTTTGTTATGGCAGATTGGAAGGCCTGGGGAGTAATGGAAATGCAAGCAGATTGCTGGGCAAACAGGAAAATAAAGGTGAGATTTTTAATTTGTTAGAGCTAGTTTTAAAAAAAGTTGCAGAGGAGATGCAAGCAATAAACAATAATTCATGGAAGCTGGAACCATCCCTACTGGGGCTGAAGTTGCAGAGGTCAAATAAAGTCATGGAATTTGTGATGACCATGACCAATAATGGCTTTAGGAATGAGTTGCTGAGATGGGACCTGACCCTATGGCACTTGGAAAGGTGTGTGGTGCAGGATGCAAGTGTCTTGCCCTGGTGTTTGGGGGGGCAGGCACTGGACAATATGCGATGGCATAGTGGATCCAGGTAGAATACTATGCCACAAGGGTGTGATCATGTTGGTGTGCAGGTGGTACATTGACATGAAGCATTGCAATCAGCACTCTGGAGTACTCTGGGTACTTTTTGTATTTGGGATTATGTTTGTGGAAAAGCCCAGTGGAAATACTCTCAGGCAGCTGAACTAGAGGGAAGAGGAGGTGGAGATATGGAAGGAGAGTGACCAGATGTCCTGATTTTATAGGGTCAGTCCCAATATTTGGGGCTTTTTCTTAGAGAAGCATCTAATACCTCTGCCACTGTCCTGAGATTTCACATTTGCTATCAGGTCACCCCATGTGGAAGGAGACCTAACACAATGCATGGATGATACAACCTCCTTTCTGAGATTAAACAGAGGCAGAGAGGGATGACTTATATCTAGAGCCACCACAGCACAAATACATCAGGTGGGCTGGCCTGGAGCTGATGATAAAGATGTGATATATAGGAGGGCCATGTGCACATGGCTGAGTCAGGGGAGTGGCTGGACAGACCATATCATCGTATTCCTCCTCACTCTCAGTCTGTGTATGGTGGATGGGTTGGGTGGAGTCCTGCTACCCGCTGGGTGACCCACTGCAAAGGGATAATTGCCATATCATACCCCATTGATTTCTGGGGAAGAAGAGGGCACTTTCCACTGAAAGGTTTTTTTCTCTCTTATCTCTAGCTCCAGAGTAATGAATTTGGTATCCATAGTCTCTGGCCTGGTCCTAGTGGGCTGTGGCCTGGCTCTGGAGAATGGGCTTATGTGGACACCCCCAATGGGCTGGCTGGCATGGGAGAGATTTCGCTGCAACACTGACTGCAAGACAGATCCTGACAACTGCATCAGGTGAGCTGAGTGAGGCAGTGCCAAGGGCAACTTCTGGAAGCACTGCATGAAGATGAAGAGGGGGGAGCGGAAAGGGGAGCCCCTCACCATCCCCCCCACCTGCCCGATTGTCCCCTGTTTGGCTTGCTCTGCAACTGAGTGTATTGTGTAAGAACTCTTTATGTCCCCTCTGCATGTCAGAGGCTAAAACATCACCTTTTTGTATTGTGCCATTTGAATAGTTTTTGGCGTAATTGCTTTGGCAGGTGAGGGGCAGAGAGGGGACTTTGAACCTTGGGCCTAACCAGTGGCCACCCTGCCACTCTGAATCTTTCCCTGTTCCTTCAGCACAGCACCAGTGTTCCCCTCTCCTCTATCTCTGCCCATTCAGAGGTACTCTGGGCAGACTTAGTATCCCATCCCTCACACTCCATCCCCTCTACCTCCATTCAGAGACATCCAAGGTAGTGTCTGTCCCTCCCACTCTCTATCTCCTGCCCACCCCTCTCAATCTAAGCCCCTGGACAAGAGTCCCACACCTGCACCCCACCAGCTGTTTGGCAGCAGGGAATAAAAAGAAGAGTGGATGGTCAGTAGGGGGGTGGAGGAGAGGTCTTTGGGACTAGGAGCTAGTTTGTGCCATGGCATCCTGCTTGGGAGAGAACCAGACTTGTATCACATGTGATTCGAGTCAGATGTGAGGCACAGATCACAAACCATTGCACCATCTCATCTCTATGTTGCGAAGAGACGTTTTAGTATATGGCAGAAGTGATTGAAGGAGGGTGGGAATTGCCACAGTGGGTCAGTACATCTCATTTGTCTCCCACAACTAGAAGCAATACAATCTCATGCTTCAGTGGAAAACTTAAATTGTCACAACATACTTAACTGTGTGATATCACACCCTGGAGGGGTGCCTTTTCCTGGGCCCAGCTGAGGGGCGGGATGGCACATTCAGCTTTGATCTGAATCCACAGGGTTGACTTCCTTCCTTATTGTACTCCAGCTGGTGTCCCTGTATTACCTCTTTTTATTCATGGACACGTCAGATCTAATTTGGGAATCTCCTGTCTGGCACTTGGGAGCCCAGCAGAACTTTCAACACCTTCCCTAGAAACAAGACACTTCTTTCTTTTTTTGAGGGGTCTGGACACCGTTTCCTCTCACTCCAGGAGCAGAAACACACCCACAAGTGGTGAATAAGGGTGCTGCTCATTTCTGTGCTTAGGCCACCAAGCAATATGGTGCTTAAAGCAAAGGCCAAAGGGTATTCTTAGCACCAGCCTGCGGTCTGAAACATTAGCAGTCTGTCCCTCTTTACCCTGTCAAATGATCGAGTCAGCCATTTCCCTGGCTCCTCTCCTCATTCTTGGGCCCCGCTGACAGGGACGGTTGTGGGTGACAAATTAGATAAGAAGGTGGTGTGTGCAGTGGTTGCAAAGAGCTGTTAGGATCTGGAGCCAGATATGATAGTGCAGTACAGGTGGCTGGTAAGGATCACGTTTTTATATATAATACGAATAAGCCAAGAGTGTGTAATTTTCCATTTACCCAATCACTATAATTGTATGGTCCTGCCACTATGACCCTTGCATAGCCTCCCTCCTTCCCTGTGGCCTTTTGTGACACCCTTTCACAGCCTCTCATCTCTGGTGTCAAAGCCTTCGGCATAGGCACATCTCACAGCACAGTGAAGTGCTGGTCCTGCCGGGATTCTCTGGGTGCCATTGTCATACCAATAACAACTGGCTGCTGGCCCTGAGTTGTGGACTAAGGCTCTTCCCGTTTCTCTCCCTGGTCATGCTTGCTATCACCAGTATTTGGAGCTTATCCATTCTGCTGGGTTGGCACCTGGGTTTTTTTCGCAGTGCCTCTGCTTACAGGACTCCTCGCTGTGCCAGATACACAGGGAAACCGTCCCTTGAGAAATCAGCAGCCAAGATGGCAAGAGGTGAAAGTCCCATACACAGGGGACAATAAAGTAGATACGACATCTCTGCAAAGGACTGGTGCACCCAAAATAAGAACACAACTAAGGGGTACTTTATTAGGGACAGACAGCTAAGATCTGGGGAAGGAAAGGTTACGGTTTACTAATAACTGAACAACATGGATAAATAAACCATTTTGCCAGCTCCTAACACTCTGAAAAGCCTCCAGCCTCCTCTTCCCAAGGAAAACAGTAGGCTGAGGTAGCGTGTCCTGACCTTTGCAGCTCTGTCGTGCTGTCTGACATCAATAATAGTCTCCTTTTTTTTTTTTTTTTTATTCATCACCAGACAGAGCAGGGTCCTCTCCAGATGCCAGCAGGGCTAGCTCTTCTCTGGTCTGGAATCCTCCTTGGGTCAGTCTTGATGGGCTTTTGGTAGCGGGTGCTGGATTGGAGCTCTCTCGTCACTGATCCATGCAGCTAGAGTTTCAGAGCAGTGGTTGCTCAGCAGGGACTCCTGGATCTGCTCTTGTTGCCTTCCTCCTTTGTGAAAAGTCAGGCTGACTGCCCCAGCAACTGTGCCACCCTGGCTTGGCACTGGTTCAATGGACTGCCTCTCCAGACCCAAATCACCTCATGGAGAAGCCTTCCAAGTCTCTATTGTCTCCAGCAATATCTAGCTCCTTCTGTCCCCTCCCCTAACTCCAAGCAGGCTGGGAATGGGCTGAAGGGACTTTGGCCACAATTTGAGATGTATTCCTTGGTAGGGTCCCCTGAGGCTCAGCTTGTAGCCTAGGAGTTGACAAGCTCCAAGTGGGGGTTGCATGGCCATCAAGAGAGAGAGCTTGTAAGACACCCCCCCCACACACCCCAATTTCTTCTTCTGTTTTGGGACCTCAGTAATGGGAAAGACTGAGGAACAGGAGGGAGTTTAAAGAACAAAACTGACACTAGGGTTGAAGGGCAGGACTTGAAAGGAAAGAGTGAATGGACAAAATATGTCTGCCCTGGCCACACAAAGAGTGAGGAAGGGAGGCTAGCAATTGTCAGTGAACACACGAAGGGTGTAAGTAGCAAGGCTAATAAAGAGAGAAGAGGGTTCAGTTAAAGGCCTAGCTTGGGACTTGGGAGCCTCAGGGTTAGCTCCCTGCCATGCTCTTAGCCTCTGTTTTCCATCTGTGAAATAGGAAGAATAGGTCAGTCCTGCCTCACAGGGGTATTGTGAAGATCAGTGCATTACAGATTGTGAGGGGCTCTGATGCTGCAGTCATGGGGGGTAGATGAGTGCCTTGGATAGAATTGTTCAGGTTCTGAGAGACATGAGGAGTAGCGCTAAAACTGTTGGACAAGGAGACTTCTAGAGGAGGAAAATGTGGCTGGAGTCCTTTAAAACTGGACTGGACAAAGCCCTTGAGAGTCTTCTGAAGAGACCACACCCCTGCATTGGCAAAGGCAGGTGAAAATAGACCTTAGAAGGTCGTCTTCCATCTTGGTTAAAGATTGAATGACTTGTAGAAGCCTTTTGGGATGAAGAGGAACATATGTTAAGTGTTGTTTCTTTGTTTTGTTACCTTTGCCTGCTCTGAGCCTGTTCTTTCTCCCTGTCCCTGAGGCAGTGAGAAGCTTTTTATTGACATGATAGATCGTCTAGCGGATGATGGCTGGAAGGAGCTGGGCTATGTGTACGTGAACATAGATGATTGCTGGATGGCCAAGAAGCGGGACGCAACGGGGCAACTAATCCCGGATCCTGAGAGGTTTCCCAGTGGGATCAAAGCCTTGGCAGATTATGTGAGCTGATTCTCTGCGTGTAAATGCTGGATCCCGAGAGGGAAGAGGTGGAAGGGGAGCAGAGTGGGTTCCCAGTATATTTCAACCACACCATATCTCATGGCCTTGAGTCATGAGGTGTATGGCCTGGGAGAGGTGACAAGCGGTGCTCTAGAGCAGTGAGAGATGCTAACGCACTGTCCAGTCTGACATGTTCCCCTCACATACACACACCTGCTCTGAGCAGCAGCCAGAGGCTTTCAGCCTCTCTCACACAGCTTTCTCCTTTTCACAGGCACACTCCCGTGGTCTGAAGTTGGGCATTTATGGAGACCTGGGCACTTACACATGTATGGGCTACCCAGGCACCACTCTGGACCGAATCGAACAGGATGCTCAGACCTTTGCAGAGTGGGGTGTAGACATGCTGAAGCTGGATGGCTGCTACTCACATGAAGAAGAACGGGCCCAAGGTAAAGATAGTGCCTTCCTAGACTGTGTGGACTTGGAGCCACACTTCTCTCTTATCATCCTTTGTGTCACAGAAACTGAGATGCTAAAGAAAAGCTCTTGCAGCTATGAGCCACCTGATATGGGGGCTGCTGCATTGAGCAGGGCTGCCATCTCATTCCTGCTCTGTATCTCCATAACGTGCTATACTGTTTCTCATGAAGCAACACGGGATGTGGGGGCCACGTCTGTGGACATGGGCAGCACATTTCAGGAGGGGTGTTTGGAACTGGTTGACTATGGAACTATGGTTAGGTAACAGGCATGAATCAATGTTGTGTTGGGTTCATTTCCTTGTGTCTCCTGTTCTGTCTTCACATCCTGGCTTGGTTCCTAGCTGGGATTTTACAAAGTGTCCAAGATACCTGCCCCACAGTGAAACTATTAGAAAAGAGCCTCCTTACACATGCATAGGATATTGTCTGGGTGGAGTGGAGTGCAGGGAGGGGATTGTCCATACCGACTATAAGGTGGAGCTGTTTTTCTCTAGAAATCCCAGTAGTGACAGGAGGGTGGCTTGTCCTAGGGATCTGTGTTTTGGTGGGGGACCCTGTGGTTTGGCAGGGTTGATGGTGGGGGGATAGGTTCCATTCTCAGGATCTGATTGTGAGTGGAGAAGCCCTCAAATATTTGATTATTAAGGAAAGCAGCTTCTGCTGTTCTCTTCTCTTCCCCACTCCCCACCCCAAGCTCCCTTCTTTCTGTTTATGTCTCTCTTAAAAAGTATCCCATCAAAATACATGTAACTAGGATCATGTGAGTAGTTGATACAGCAAGTGCTGCCATTTTCCTTCTGGAATGGAGGTCAGCATCAGCCACCTCCCTGACCAACTGGATTTCTTGTCTCTCAAAGGCTACCCGAAAATGGCAATGGCCTTGAATGCAACAGGCCGTCCTATTGCCTATTCCTGCAGCTGGCCAGCCTATCAGGGAGGGCTTCCACCCAAGGTAAGGCTCACCGTGCAGATCCTGGGGTTCCTTTGATTTTCCTCTAACTGGCCTGCTGCTGTACTGACTGTCCTTGGGGGAGCGTTTATTTGGTGTTGTATGAATTGATAATACCTTCCTTTCCTGTCCCTCCTCCACCCCAGTTGCAGTGACAAACCTGTGGGCACTCATATCCCAAAGGGAATGAGAGCTGTCAGACGGGTTCGGATCCATGTGCCGGGATACCAGGTGGGGGGGAGACGGGGGACAGGGGACAGGGACAGGCGGAAGGGCGATGGAACCAGTCTTTGGGCCGCCTCATTAATGAAAGAAACCACTCTTGAAAAGTGGCTACGTCAACAGGAGACTTGAAGGGGTTAAATGTGGAAAAGAGGCCTGCATGTACCTCTTGTCCATCCCCATGTGAGCCAACCCAAGATTGTTCCCCACAATTTGCTCTACAGAGCGTTGTCCAATTTTAAATGACTCCAATGATTGGCCTTCCACCAACTTCCTTGGAAGAGGGTGCCACGGTGAAGCATGACTCTTTGCTTAGCTCAGTCTCTAATTCCAGGCCCCCCCCCCCCCCCCCGCACTCCCATGTTCTAGGCCAGGAGTCTCAAACATAAATCACCACAAGGGCTGCATGAGGACTAGTACTTTAGCCTGAGGGCCACAACACTGAAACCTTTTCATACAACAGTATTGCAAATATCGATAACAATAGTGTCATTGCAGGCTGCAGGAAATAGCTTTAGCGGCTGCATGCGGCTTTGAGACCTCTGCTCTAGGCCTTCAGGTCATCCTGAACAGTCTCCTCCCTCTTTGTTGTTTATACCTTTCAAGTACTTGTGGGTGGTCATTGTGTACCATCTGCACTCAATCCCATAAGTGACTCTAGCTGGTTAGACGGGCTGTTCATCTTCTCCTACAAATCTAGTGTTACATATCTCTGAATTCCCTCTGGTCCATCAACATCTTTTGGACACAGAGACTCTCAGAACCGATTGAAATGTTCCCAGTGAGTCTTGATGATGGCTTCAGAACTAGAGATGAGAAGTACCTGGGGGGGGGGGGTGGCGGCGTTTTTCCTCCCTGCCCCTTTCCCAACCTCCCCCCATGACAAAGGTGCCTCCCCCAGCTCTGTGGGCACATCTGCCCTCCCTCATCTAACTGCTCTCCCCCAATGTTCCCTCTAAGGGGAGAGAGCAGCTGAGCAACTCCTGTTGCTCGCTGCGCTCCCCCCCCCACGGGGCCCGCTGCGCAGCCCCTCCCCCTGCTCCCGCTCGCCCCCCCACTTCTGCTAGGCCCCCGGCCCCCGCATCGCCCCCCCGCTCCCGCTAGCCCCCCCCCCCGGCCCTGGCATCATCCCCCCCCGGCTCCTGCTAGCGCCCCCCACTCCCATTCGCCCCCCTCCTGCTAGTCCCCCCCCCCGTTCCCCGGCAGCACGCCCCCCTGCTCCTGCTCGCCCCCCCTCCCAGCCCCCACAAACTTACCTCCGGGCTGGACTGGAGGGTCAGGGCCCAGGCCTAACTCCTGGGCCAGAGAAGCTCTACGGAGCATGCCCAGATTTTCTGGGCATGCTCCATTAGAGCTTTTCTGGGCGGGAGTTTTCAAAACTCCCTGCTCCACAGGAGCTCCCTTGAAGGAGTCTGGCTGCCGGCAGTGCACTGCCGGCTGCCTTCCCTGCACTGGCGGCTGCGGCGGGCTGCGCTGCAGCACGCCAGCGCAGCTTACAGGGAACACTGCTCTCCCCCCCTGACCCTTACACCTTGTTCTCCTCAGGTGAACTACACCCTCCTGGCAAACATCTGTAATCTTTGGCGTAACTATGGTGACATTCAGGACTCCTGGAACAGCGTCCTCTCCATCGTGGACTGGTATTCAGCAAATCAGGATGTGCTGCAGCCAATAGGCGGCCCTGGCCACTGGAATGACCCAGACATGGTAACTTTGGGCTGTAGCTGGTGGAGAGGACTGTCTCCAAAGGGTTTCCTGTCTAGAAGCAGGGTGGAGAATTGGAGACTATGGTTGGCGGGAATCCATTAATGTCAGGAACACTATATAGGTCTGTAGGCTGCCAGAGGTGCCTAACTTTTATACCATCTCTGATTAGCATCCCTCATCCACTTTGAAAGGCCTTGTGTAGGGTCTAGCCTAGCAGACAAGTAGGGGGTTAAACGTGTCAGTATTTTAATTAATGCCTATTTGACATCACTTAGCAGTGATCATAGATTGGGCTGAACAACTAGTTAGGTGTGCTCCACTCATGGGGAGGGGAACAGTTTGCCAGGTTTCCAGTGCTCACTTTCCCTGGGCTGGATCTTATTCCTGTCATTGAGAACAGCAGCGGTCTTGCTAATTTGTATCACCCTTTTGCTCTTCTACACTCCTTCTTTGCCTCATCCCACTGCACCACAGATGATCATTGGAAACTTTGGCCTCAGCTACGAACAGTCCCGATCCCAGATGGCCTTATGGACGGTGCTGGCTGCCCCACTCTTCATGTCCACAGACCTCCGCACTCTCTCCCACAGCTCTAAGGAGATCCTGCAAAACCGACTGATGATCAAAATCAACCAGGATCCCTTAGGAATCCAGGGACGCAGGGTTCTTAAGGTACAGAAGGGAGCAGATGGGTACCTGAGAGCATAGGGATCAGGAAGAGGGAAGTTCATGGGGGAGCAGCCATTGGCTATATCTACACTATAGGGCTCACTTAAGTCCTCTTAAAAAGGTCTACTTAAAGTCAACTTCAAGTAGACCTTATTAAGTCAACTTAGTAAGGCCATATTGCATTAAGACAACTTAAGCCAGGGGACCCATGCAAAAGTCAACTTTATTAAGTCAACTTTAAATTGGTCCCCTGGCTTAAGTTGACTTTATAAAGTCAACTTAAATGGCCCCACTGCAATAAGTCGACTTAATAAAGTAGACTTAAGGAAGGCCTTAGGTTGACTTAATAATCTCCAGATGTGGCCAGGGTTTTGCTTAAGTCGACTTAAGCCCATAATATAGACATACCCATTGAGAGAAACAGGCTGGCTGTGAGGGGAGAAGGTGAACCAAGCCTGAGAACAGCTGTGGGAGCTGGGGATTTAGGGAATTAGCATAATATTGGGAAGGCCTGCACAGGTGAAGGGTTGAACTATGGTATCTTTGTTACAAACAGCACTTCATTCCCTCCTTATCTGACTCAACTGCTCTGTTGGTTCTCCCATTTCCTTTCTTGTCTCTTGGTTTTCAAAGGCTTCATCTTGGAGCTCTGGGATTAGATGGGTGATAGGAGAGAGGTCATCAAACAATCCCAATCATAGAACCCTAGAAGAGTAGAGTTGGAAGGGACCTCAGAAGGTCATTGAGTCCCACCTCCTACTCAAAGCAGGACCAACTGCAACTAAATCACCCCAAGTAAGGCTTTGTCAAGCTGCACCTTAAAAACTTCTAATGAGGTAACCCATTCCAGTGCTTCACCACCATCCCAGAGAAAAAGATTTTTCCTCATATCCAATCTAGACCACCTCCACAGCAACTTGAGACCACTGCGCCTAGTTCTGCCATTTACTGCCACTGAAAACAGCCTAGCTCCAATCTCCTTAGAACCCCCTTTCAGGCAGTTAAAAGCTGCTATCAAATCCCCCCTCATTCTTCCCTTCTGCAGCCTGAAGAAGCCTAGTTCCCTCAGCCACTCCTCCTAAATCATGTGACCCAGTCCCCTAACCATTTTTGTTGTTCTCCTCTTGATTCTCTTCAGTTTGCCCACATCCTTCCTGTAGTGGGGGATCCAAAACTGGGAACAATACTCCACCTGAGGCCCCATTAGTGCCAAATAGAGGGGAATAATCACTTCCCTCAGTCTGCTGGCAGTGCTCCTACCGATCCAGCCTGATATGCCATTAGCCCTCTTAGCAATAAAGGCATACTATTGACTCATGTCCAGCTTTCTGCCCACTGTAACCTCCAGGTCCTTTTCTGTAGAACTGCTGCAGTCCACTCCCTCCTGCTGACTGTCAGTGTCTGACTGGCCCCCTCATGCCCTGTGGAGAGACTTAATCAGCTCTGCTTCTAGGCTGTGCAAGGGCAGATTTGCAAGCCATCCCAGGAGCCACTGAGCTTGTTGAGGGACCTAGGGGCAGTCAGAGGCAGTGGTGCAGAGAAGCAGGAGATGCACTTAACTCCTCTTTCTCTTCCTCCATGTGCTGACTTAGGAGAAGTCTCATATTGAGGTGTTCCTGCGCCCGCTTTCCCACTCAGCCAGTGCCCTGGTCTTCTTCAGTCGGCGGACGGACCAGCCGTACCGTTACACCACCTCCCTTGGCAAGCTCAACTTCACTGCCAGCGCTGTGTATGAGGTGAGTAGGGAAGCCACAATGGAGCCCATCCCAGTGTACCAGCCGGGTAGTCCCCTTATCTCCTCAGAGTAGGGATCCCACTGCCCAAGTTCCCACACCATGACTGGAAGTCTGAGTCCCCCCTCCTACTATGGGCCCCTCAGTGTAGGGTTTGTCGGTCTCTCCAGCCTCACGCAACAGTTAGCACTGTTGTTGGGAGCTGAAACCCAAACCCAGTTATATCCACCCACTGGTGCTGGGGCTCATCCCTCCTGCAACTGTGTCATGCCAGGGATTAGGGTGGGCTCTGAAAACTGTAGTCCTGAACCTGGGGCTGCCTTGTTGTGTGAGAGGGGACACATCTACAGAGCTCCTGTCCCATCCTTGCTCTATGTTGGTGCTGTAGAGTTGGCAACCATACCCAATCACTGACAAGCCTGCCTCAGTGACTTTGTTCACCCATGTGCTTGCAGGGCACTAGTCATAGCCCATTGGGCTGTGGTCCCTGTGGATCTCAAAAGCTCAGTGGATCAGGTTGGTCATGGTGAGAGAGAGAGATTCCTAGGAGGTGATGGGGGCAGGATTGCACCTGTCTTGGGTTTTCTGGGATCACCCAGACTCCTGGTTTGCAGCTGGAGCAATTCCCCTTCTGCAGCCCCCTTTGAGTTGCATACTGTGTCCTGCCCTTGATGTGCAACATTTCTGTGCCCTGCTTAATAGCTGCACAGTCAGCCTGCCAGTGGGGGGCTATGCTTCCCAGGTGAATGAGACATCCTAGTAGGTAAATTAGGTTTTTCAGTACTTTAGGATGAGAGGAACTAGTAACAACCCCATCTCTTCCAGGCACAGGATGTATATAGCGGAGGGATCATCAGTGGCCTGAAGGCTGGAGATAACTTCACTGTCATTGTCAACCCCTCTGGAGTAGTCATGTGGTACCTCTACCCCATAATGTACCTGGATCAATCCTTGGACTTTTCCAGACAGCACCCCCATGGATGGGGCTTCCACCCATTTACACTGTGAAACCAATCAGAGGAGGGGGTGCCATCTGTGGTTTTATCAAGTTCCTATGGGTACACATTCCTCTCTGGCCAAGAGTGATTCCAATATGAGGCACAGCTAATAAGCTTGTTCACAGCATGCAAGCTGATACTTTACAGTTAGCCTCTCAGTGCCTCAGTTTTCCTCTCCCTGAGTCCAGGGGCTTGTCATCTACCTCACAGGTGTGATGGGAGGGTTAATTCCTTGCTTATTGTGAAGAGCTTTGACCCTTCCATGGATGGTACCAGACTAACGCAGAGCACAGCTGTTGTTAGAATTTGCTGACTGACTACTTGAACACTTGGCTTTGGTCCCTTTTTAGAGTAGTGGGAGCTGAAGATGGTCTGTCAGCTCACTGAAGTACTCAGTTCCCCTGGATTTATGATAAGGCCTTAGAGCTGACATACCTCACGTGAGGAGTGAGTCTTCTTGGAGACACTGTGCAGGTGATCACATTCCATTTGGGGGGAACTTTCCATTTCCTCTGCTTAGAAGCCTTAGAATTATAAATTCCTCAGTGGGACGCCTCCATTTCTGGTCATGAAAATGTTAGTGCCTTGAACCTAGCACTGGGCCAGTAGTTAAAAGCACCTGCATGTCACTGGTGCATCCGCATATAGCCCAGGAGTTGCTAAAGGTTATGTCTGTGCTACAGTGGAATAGCTTTGGGGCTGCAGCATAGATACATTGGGTATGTCTACACTGACATTTTTTTCCAAAATAAGGAGATTTAAAAAAAAAACAAAAAAACCTCCCCATGCAGGTATTTTATTTCAAAATAAGTGCTTTATTTCAATAAAATAATGTACTATTTTGAAATAACTAAAACTGCTTTTATTTTGAAAGAGCAATTCTTTCAAAATAGTTATTTTGAAAAAAAAGCTATTCCAGGCCACAGAATTGGCTTTTTTTCTGAAATAATGGCCCTAAACTTTTCCCTGCCTCTCCCTATTTTGAAGTACAGAGTCTAGTGAGCTCTCTATTTCAAAATAATGATTCCTACCATATTTTGAAATAGCCTTCACTAGACTCCTATTTTTTAAATAAATTCAAAATTGTTATTTCAAAATATCTTTGGCAGTGCAGACATAGCCTTCATGGACTGAGGGATGGAGCTTTTCCACTGAAGGTGTTTAAGGCCCCTTGCCAAGTGGCAGGGGGCTAGGTTCATGGAAGAATTCTTCAGCCACATCACCACTAGGGGTTAAGTTAACCTAACTGGGTTGCCTAGGGTGTAAAATTGGTCACAGCTCTGACCAACGTAGCCGGGTCAACCAACTGTAAGTGTAGCAAGTCTCAGGTTTATTGGAGACAATGCCACTCACACAGTGGAAGATTACCAGCACTGTTTAGCATTTAGCATCCTCCAAGTGCCCTACAAACAGCAGCTTGATCATCACAGAATCCTGTCCCAGGTGAGTCTTGCTATTATATTACCTGAAACTGATGCACAGAGGAGCTAGACCAGGGGGGTGGCCAAATTTATGGAACTCAAGAGCCACACAAGTTGATTATTAAACCTTCAAGAGCTGCACTGAGGCATACAGCCATATACTTTTACCTACTAAATTGATTTGCTGACATTCTTCCATAAGCCACAGTTTGGCTACACCTGAGCTAGACACTAATTCTGGAGAAGCAGAAATTACACAGCCCTGCATGGCTCCCTGGCCTCTTTAGTTAGCTCCCAAAGGACAGAGAAGATGGAAAGTGTGCTCAGCTGATTACACCTGTTAGAACCCTGCCAGCTGTACACTGGCTGAGAAAGCAGCAGGGTGCTGTGCCTGAGCCACATGCCCACTCTCATGCACTTTGCAAGGTGAGAACTGTCCCATGTTAGCAATAGTGTACCCAGGAACCAAGCTATGTGTCCCTGCTGATCAGGGACCACCCTGTCCCTCGCTGTCCTAGGAGTCCAGGATTTCTCAAGGAAAGGCAGCTGTGTACCTATGTGTAAGTCTCCATGTCAAAATAGCCTTTTAGCTATTAATACTGTTCCAGAGGACAAAGGTAAGAGGCTGGCACTTGCATTAGGGGCCCCAGAGGCATGTGGCTGCATTCCAAGGGTTGAACGGGAAGCCTGTCACTGGGTACTAGAGCGTAAGTTGTTCTAGAAAATTGAGGTTTGAATCATAGAGTTGTAAGGGTAGAAGAGGCACTGTTGATAGTAGACATCTGCTGCAGGCAGGAAAACACCCTATCTTCTCCAGCCCAGCCAGGCACCAGCTGGGGAGGGTGGAGCAGCACAAAGGGACAGCAAAAGGGATGGGGTTGTGGGCTTAGCTCCTCACTAGTGCAAAGAATGTTTCACAACACGCAGGGTTCTCACTACTGGCTGAATAGGACAGATTACAGAACAGAGTTTGAAGGCATGGGGGAAACAGCAGATGGTAACTGGGGCTGAGAGGACTCTGAACAACAGTGTTAAGCTGGGCTTTTTTTACATGCACTAAGTGACATATGGAAATGGCTGCTCACTGCATTTCTCCCTCACCCCAATACAGCAACTGCCTTAGGTCTCTGTTAAGTAACACCCATCTTGCTGCAGTACAACAGTCACTGTTGATACAATTGGAAATGCAAGTACTTTAAAAAAGCTGGGTACAGCCAGACTGGCTGCTAGCAAAGCTGGCCTTGGCCATTTTGGACCAAACTGCAATAGTCCTTCATTAGGTGATTCTCCCCCCTGATATAGTCAGTATCTGTTTATTATTACACTGCAAGCTACATGGCTGGCCTCATGAGTTTGGTAAACTTCCCTGACCCCCCCCCCCCCCGAAGTAGATCAGCTCTTTGTTCCTTTCCACTTAAGCAAGCTCCTGGCACTGATTTCCACCTGTTTACATTTTCAGGGTTTCCTCAGCAAGGAAGAGGGTTAAACACCTACTGATACATTTTCCTTGAAAGTTCTCCACTCCCTAAACAGCAACCAGAACAGGGAGTGGACAAAGACTTTTAGAACTGTAAACATTATGCTTTCCAAGGAAGGATTGATCATACCTCCTGCTCTGCCAAAGGATGCCACTGTGCATGCCCTGAACACTAGTTTGTCTATTTTATTTAATTAGAGTAGGGAGTCACAAATCTGTTCTACCATAACTGCTGCCTAGAGGCAGCCTAAAACATGTTATGTGCTTGCATGGCCTTATCACTTGTAATGTACCATCTCAGATCACATCTGCAGTGCTGTAAGACTCATCCTGGGAACTGCATATATTAAAGGGCTGCTGAGAAACAGGAGATAGTTTGCAAGCAATTATGGGGCAATGGCAGTTAACAATACAGCTTTCACTGCTACTTTTTTTTTTTTTTTTGCGCAATTAAATCATCTCTAACCTGTGATTGCCTACAATAAAAATGCATATCAGTTTTTCTCATCAGCATCAGAGGCATTATTTGATCTTCCTTTTATCCTTTCCCCACAAAAAGAGAAGCTAACAAGTCAAACTCTGAGATCTGGGATAATGCAAGTGTCTCCACTCAACCTGAGGGGAGGGGGCAAGAACATGGATGCTGTATAGGACTTACCTAAACCGTGCAATTTGTGTGTTAACTTTGTAAACCGGCAGAAAACAGCCTCAGAGCAGTAACACTCCTATCACACTTCTCTCACTTGAGTTTCAAGGGGGCTGGTGCCAACTTTGGCTCCTCTCAGTCCTCAAGGGCAATATATTGAGACTTAGAGCAAACAACTAAAAGACATGGCTATGGGACAACAGGGAGCTTCCCTATCCTTCCCAACAGCTTCTGCTGCAAGAGACACAAAGAATGGCTAAAGCAGGCCTCCTTCCCATTACACAGAGGATTCTGTATGGGCTGCTGAGCCAACCAAACAGTGCAGACAACAGATGGCTGCTGTGGCCTTTTTGCCAGGAACCTTTAATTCTTCTCTCCCCTCCCCCTCCCCCTCCATCCAATTTTTGTATTGCTGCAAACCATGGTGATAATATAGAGCTCACCACTGCCAATATGTTGCAGGACCCAGGCTATTCCCCTGCCAGTCTGACGGGGGAGAGGGAGAGAACCTTAAGTGTGTTCAGTGCCTCAGCTTAATCATTGATTTAGCCAAAGCTTTTACTCAAGTTACTAATAGGGTGACCAGATGGCAATTATGAAAAAAATCAGCAGGGGGGAACAGGTGCCTGTGTAAGAAAAAGTCCAAACTATTGGCACCATCCCTATAAAATGGGGACATCTGGTCACCCATGTTACCAAAGACAGGTGCAATCCTTCACCACCACAAGTGTGGAAAGTTGTACTAGGGCTCTGTGACAGCAGGAGTTGCAGAAACAGCAGTTCTCAGCCTTGAGTGTGGGACTGTCCCATGCCTATCCCCATTCCCATTTTCAGCAGAAGCAGCCGTAAGTGGCTTTACCTGGCTGCTTTTTCTCCAGAGAGCTAGTGCCTGACATGCCCCATTTCACCAAAGCAAGCCTGTGCTGCACAGGACAAGCTGTTTGCAGGGGAATGTGAAGAAAGGTTTAAAATTCCTCCAGACAACACATCTGCACCCCGAGGGCTAGCTGACAGCCAGGCAGCAAGGAAACTGGGGGCCTTCCACTTTTGCTCCACTAATAAAAGAATCAGTGCAAGTTGGGGGATCCATGAGAACAAACACCTTGAGAACAGTTAGGGCAGCTACAAGAATACTGCATTAACAGAGGCCCCATGGCGCTGGCACTGCCCTTGCTAAATGTGGTACTTGGCATGCCACAGGGAAGGTTATAATGTCACTGTGGAGTTAATTAGGTCATTAGTTACAACAGCTAGTATACATCACAGCACAAGGGGCAAGTGGAGATTTTTAACTAAGGGCCATTTTCCCCAGTGTAGTTCTACAGGCCAGCTAAGCAGCGAACAGGTGAAAGGGACCCTGACCTGGGCACAAAACCAATTTTTTTTTTTGTCCTTCCCCCATCCAGCCCACCGCACAGCCAGCCAGTGGTTTCCTGAACAGCACACATACAGTGAACTGACGCACAGGCCTGAAGATTTCAATGCTTCTGTATTAAAGTGCAATGCAAAAAATATTACAAACATTCATGGTAGAACATTTTTAATTCCAGAAAGTTAGCAGAGAATCAGACTCAGATTACAAAGGTTTCTTAGAAAAGGAAGTTCATCCCTTGCCAGTGGTTGTGTCAGGCAGCTACAGGTGTATACACCTTGTGTGAGCCTTGACTGCACAATAGCACACAGGGAAGAAAGGGGAAAAAGCATTCCCTACTCCTTAGTGAGAACAAGAGGTGAACAGGGCTTGGCAGGGCCAGTAAAGGGGATCAGAGGTTCTCAATTTGACAGGCATGATTCTCTTGGGAGAACAAGTTTGAGGGTCATTAGCTCCTAAGAGAGAAGAGACGGTCACAGCTGAGCTGCTGTCGTCTCAGTAACATCAACATTACAGAAAAACACTACTGGTTATGGACTGAAAGGGCGCCACTTCACCACCAGGGGGGCGCCATACAAGCAACAGCCATCCAGTTACCCTGATTCCATTGAAGAAACAGACCCTGCCCAGCCCTTCGGGATTCCCTCCTCTCTCCCACTGCTGTTCAGATACCAGTGCATTTGCACCAGCATGGCTTCAGCTGCATGTGTAGGGATGACCAATTCCGCCGTCCCACCCCCACGCCCCAGGGCTTTCTAGATAAGGTAGTGCATGGGGTTGCTCACTATTCAAAGCAATAGCTTCTGTTCCCATCCCATGGTGAAGCTGTTGTCAGGGTAATGCCCTTCTTGGTGGAATATACTGTCAGAGCAGAAACTCTAATGCTTTTTACTCAGCCACACCTGCAGCACAGCTGCTGCTGAACGTTAAGCATCGCTGCACAGAGAATAAAAGGAAGACTTGGGTTAATTCCCATTCCCAGCACACTCACCATTTATTCAGGGCACTGGCCTAGATTCCAGTCAGCTCCACCCACTCCCAATTTGCTTTTCTAATGTACATCTGCAAAGGCATGCTGCTTTTAGAAAGCCACTTCCCAGTCCCAGTTCAGACATGAGTACCTCTCAAGTGAATCATCAGCCACCACCAGCAGGTGGACACAAAGTCTGGCTTTCACTGCACTTACTAAACCTTCTAACACATTCCCCTCTGCTCAAAAGTACATTTACAATAGAGAAGACCATCCTTCCACAACAGGGGGAGAGGAGGAGGAAAAATCAGGTACCACAGGACAAACAGCCACACATCCCAGCGAGTAGAGCATCTCATCTCTTCCAGCCAACAACCAGTTTGCGAGAGGTAGGTTTATAGGGAAAGGAGACAGGTATATACAGGGACTTCGCAGTGTCCAAGGCAGGTGTATAACTGCACCAGTGTTTGCCCCTCTTGCCCGCAGGGTCAGTGATTTAGCCAAAGTCCATTCATATTCTTGCTGCTGCTTAGTTAGCTCATGCGCTTGGCCACAACACACCAAAGTCTACACTCTCCAAAATGCTCGGCTAGTTAGAGTGCATCTCAGGACGCGTTTCTCAGGTTACAATGCAGCCCTGTTCCAATAAGCTGGAGGGGACACACAAGCCTCCAGCACTCCCCTTGATTCTCCAAGTCCCACCTTATAAACAGAACGGCACCAAAGTTATAAAAGGTAACATGCTCCTCAGTTATGCCAACATGGAGAAACCCAGCTGCCTATTCAACACCTCTTTCCTTCTCATTTGCTGTTTCTTCAGAGGAAGCTGAAAGCCACTGTCTCAAACCATTTTACTTCATTCAAAAATCAAGCAATCTCAATGTTTTATTCTTATGTTAGTTATGTGCGCTCTCTGCTGGTCTAAAATGTCACCCCTTCCTGACAAAAGCCTTAGAAGGATGACAGTCTGGCACTGGGATGAAAAGCAAACAGGCAGGAAGACACGCTGCCACTTCCGCTGTTCCACTTATATTAACACACACGTTTGAGGAGGGCAGGTGTTACGCCACCCCACTCTATTATATACACAAGGAAGCCTAGAGATACACTGAACTGAGGGGGTGGTGGTGATGACAGAAGTGTCTTTGGGGAGAAGGAACATGAGCAGCTGGTTGGTGGATTAGTTGTTCTTCTTCTCAGCAGGAGGTGCGTAAGGAGGTGGCTGGTCCTGCAAAATGAGAGAGACGATCAGTCCCCATGTTTGCTTTATATATGGCCCTGCCAGTTTTAGACATTCAGCTTTCCAGCTATTCCCAGGCTTAGCTTATGGTTACATCAGGAGAGATACTGAGCTGACAGCAACAGATGTGGTCCTAAATGTCAGGCTAGTTACCCATAGCCATTTTGACCCAGCTTCAGTTGTCTCCCCAAACCCCAGTCCCCACAGCTCTTCAAATGAGGCTCCACCAAATAAATAAAGATGAACCCAAAGAGAATTCCTTTAAAAGTCCATCAGTACGTGTCTATTTCAGAAACAGCAGCACTGTGATTGGCCACTGGTTTAATCGTCATCTTGCTCACACCCTCCCCACTGACTCTGTGGTTCTCTTTAGACAGCACGTTCTCTCTGGCAAGGATTGACTGGTACATGTTCTGTCAGTCTAACTCAGCTTGGGCATTACAAGACAAACAAGAGGTCTGCTGGACTAGATCTGCTCTGATGGAACAGGAGTGGGAATGAGTTTATTGGCCGCAGGATCCATAGGTTACCCTGCATTCCTGCAGAGGCAGAAACCTACATATTGTTTCTGTACATGAACCACTTTTCATGCAGGTCTTAGAGATCCCTCCCCTCTTCTTCAGAACAGTACTAAGATTGATTCCAGGACCAGAGATTAAGTATTTGACATGCCCTCTTTGTATGGAATTGTGGACAGATTGTTCCACCACCACTGAAGCATTCTTTAAAAACCAAATGATCCTAAATCTCCTGCTGTGGGCACCACTTACCTACAGTGGTCAAGAAGAACTGAGACACCTAGCACCATGTTAGTAAAAGTAATCAGGTGAATGTGGTGGGTCCTCTCTTCTCTTAGGATCAAGCACTGCCACCTGCTCAACTAGATGGCAAACAGCCTGCTCTGATACACCCGGCAGCAAAACACCAGACTTGGTGTGATATGGCATGATGTGCTATGATCTGAGCATCTGATGCAGTAAGACAGCAAGCTGCCCAGGATTCTCCAGTAGCAGCTGGACAACAAACGTGTTAGCACCTCTTGATCTGTGCCCTCTGTCCCAACAGACAACTCAAGCCATTACTTACCATAGGCATATAGACATTGTGGGGATTGGCGGGGTTGTAATAGGCACTGGAAGCTGCTTCTGCTGCTTTACTGCCACCTACAGGGTAAGGCAAGAAACACAGCCTTTCTAAGTTTGTTTCGATAGTGAGGAAAAGATTCCCAGACAAGTTAACTGATTTTCCTCATGTCACAAACAGGGCCAACTCAACCATATAGGTGGTTGCCTAGGATGCCAGGCTTTAAGGGGCACCAGATTAGATGGAAGTGGGTTTTTCCCCCCTATTTAAAAATATATATGCAGATGTTCTCTCTTATAAATAATGAAAGAATTGCCCCAATGGGGGTGCCAAAAATTACAAATATTTGCCGAGGGCAGCGTTTCCCAAATGGTGTGCTGTCAGGCCTGAGCAGGTGTGCCATGGAATTTTTTGAAAAAACACCTCAGAGTTTTGGATTGGCTCATGAATTGACGAGTTCATTTGGAGACTATATGGTGGTGTGCCTCAAAATAATTAAAGGTATCAAGGTGTGCCAAAGCAGCTAGTTCAAACTAAGCAGTTAGTTCGGACTAACCATCCGAACTAACTAGTTTGAACTAAGCTTTGCCTACTATAGACAACATCCCTCCTGCTGCCTTACCCGGCATTCCAGGCTCCACCCAGGCTGTAGAGGCAGTAGGGGCTGATGGTCCTGCAGTAGAAAGGCCAGGGTAGGGAGGAGGAGGAGGAGCCATATACAGGGGGTTCATCTCAGGAGGTGGGTACATGCCTGGAGAAAGGAGACATTAAAATGATGCTTTAAGCCATTTCTGTGAGACATACAGCAGGGCACCAATATACATGGCTGACTTGCCTTTATCTAAGCTTAAAGAAAAGCAACTCCACAGCAGGATTTTATATTTCTCCAGGCCCTTTGATCCCAGAAGGCTTTGCAGACAACAATCACTTCTTGAATTTGGCAGCCACTCTCCACTTCCCAGCTTAGGATGTTGCATCCATTATTTCCTGTCCACCTGTAACTCTAGGGAGATGCAACAATCCTCAAGCATGGTTTTACTGGGGCTCCCCCTGTCCTTGAAATGAAGTGCTTCAGTGACCATGCTCAGAGAAGGTGGGCTGCTGCAGTACGAGACACCCACCAGCTGGGTTTAAGCATTGTTTTCTTTACCATTCTGACACAGCTCTTTACAGCTCCCAGTACATACAGCTCACACAATGCTGCTATATTACAAGCGGTGAAGCCTGTGAGAAGGTGTTACCTGGAGGTGGTGCATAAGGGTATCCCATGGGTTGAGGAGCTGGTCCATATCCATTCATTGGTGGGGGTACATAGGGGTACGGTCCATTAGCTGGCTGGGGGGCATAGCCCCCTGGTGCAGGTGAATAGCCTCCTGGGGCAGGGGCGTACCCCCCTGGGACAGTCGGATAGCCATAGCCAGTATTCTGGGCAGGAGCCCCTCGGGAAGCTATAAAGAATAAGTTTTTAAAGTTTGACTCCGCACATCACCATGCAATTAAAATGAAGCAGCAAAGTAAAAGAAAAAGAAAACTGTTGTATTAGTTTAGTCTGATCTGTCATTGCAACAAAGCTATGAGCCACCATGTTCTGGCATGATCACCTAGGCTCAAACCCATCTAGCAATAATCTCTTCTCTCAAATTCATACACTGCTGTGACAGTTACCTTTGCCAGTTTGGATACTATGGAGATGAATGAGATTAACCCTGCTTTGCAATATCTACACAGTTACTAGTCACTAGAGCTAACCACCATTTCTCCACTCAAGAGTTTTCTCTACTGAAGAACATGGTTTCATAAAAATCAAACCCCAAAACCAACCACCCACCCACCCCCACCACAAAAAAAAAAAAAAAAAAAGAGAGCGACTCCCCCCTCCACACTTTTAAGAAGTTCTATTTTCGGATCAGGAAAGTCTAAAGAAAATGTTTGATTCCAACCGAAATTAAATTTTAATTTTAGATTTATCATCAATTTCTGGAAGCCAAATATAGGAAGTTTGCTTCTCTCTACTTCATTTTTTTTAATAACTTCCCCCCATCTGGAAACTGTGGATGGATGAAATAAGTGTGAGCACAGTTTCACCACACCCCACTGCAATTTCATGTTTTCCTATTTCTTCCAGATGGAAGAGAGAGGAGAAAAGGTTTTTTTGTTTTGTTTTCTTTTCTTTTCTTTTTTAAAAAAGGGAAGAGGGGGTTCATTCCAAGAACTGGGAAAATTAAGTTTTTCAGTTTTCCAAACCAAAGCGTTAAGACCAAATGTAACAACAGGATGTAGAATCAAAGTTCAAGGAAAACTCAATTTTTTTTGATGGGGAGGTTTTGAAGGGTTACTCCCCCAGCCACCCTCTGGAGCTTATTAGAGCAAAGGTTAGTTTTTCAACCAGCTCTTCTATCTAAAGAGTATTCAAGTCTCTGAAAAATCACTCACCATTAGTGGCAACTCTGAACATCAACTGTCCAAATTCAATGGCTCCTCCACTATTGAAAGTCATTTTAAATGAAGCCTGCCCTTCCCAGCCACCTAGAAGAAAAAAGTGAGAATTAAGAAATGAGGCCATTAAATGTTCTAGATCTCTAAAAAGTTCACACCAAGAAACTATTTTGAATTTGGATACTAATTATTAGTTGATTTGTCTCCTAGAGCCTCCCAACTTAAACAAGAGACCAAACGGACATTTGACTGCAGCCCTGCCTGCCTTCTCTGCACTGGTCACTCAGTCCACTTACATACAAGATAAATCTTCAAGAGGATTTTCCTGGGAACCTCCTTATTTTTTAAAAAGAAAAATCCAAAATATGGATATATATAAGTTGCTGTAAATCTGTAGTTTCTTCTGGTAGGATAAAAGAGAATCCAATTATAAATATGATATAAAAAGGACACATTTTATTCACTCAGTGCCTGCCCTTTGTAGGGGGAGTCTTTCCACAAAACTCTGAATCAAGGCCTGAAACTCTAGAGATGTTTAGGTTGGACATTAGGAAAAAATTCCCAACTGTTAGGGTGATTAATTACTGGAATAAGTTGCCAGGGCAGGTTGTGGAATCTCCATCACTGGAAGTTTTTAAGAGCAGGTTAGACAAACATCTGTCAAGGATTGTTTAAGAGGGTACTTGGTCCTGCCATGAGTGCAGGGGACTGGACTCAATGACGTCTCATGGTTCCTTCCAGTTTCTATGATTCTAAAAGCAAGACCACCAAGTCATTTCGAACAGGACATCATAAGTGTCGGATGGTAACAACTTTCAGCCACTAACAGCTTGGGGCTCAAGCCTGAACTAGCAATATACACACGCATTTCAGTTAGGAAGGTCTGCTGATCTCCAGAGAAGCATATTGTCATGAATATCAGCCAGCAAGATCAGCAACTAAGTTGGTGAACCCATAACCCCCTAATCTCTCCAGCTCAGCAACTAAGACATGCAGAAATTCAGACACGATTTTTTTTTTTTAAACAACATTTGAATCATAGTTACAAGGTTAAACTGGACAAAAATATCCACTCTTATCAGGTTTTTTTTTTTATTTTGGCTTTACCCTAAACTTAGGGCATGCTTATGCAGGGAAACTGACTGGCGTAACTATAGTGAAATAGTTATTTCACTATTGCTGTGCCAGTCTATTTCCAATGTGGACAAACCCTGGGGTAGAAATTCAGTAGAAGGGAAAAAGCACTTGGCAAACTCAAAGTTAAATCTGCTTGACTATGTAACAAATTAACACACACCTCCTGCCTCAGCCTGGATCGTGCCTTTGATGTAATTGGCAGAGAAGACAGGCTGCTCAATGGAGCATCCCTTCACTAAGTAAAATGGCATCATGAAGGACAGCATGGGATCCTTGCCCTTAGACACAAAGATCATCTGCAAGATAGAGAGGAGGGGATATTTTTAAGTTGCTTGTGAATCAACAGTCTTTATATCTAGAGAGAAAAGAGGCAATTTCAAGAGCATTCAAACCAGAGACTACTTTAAAAGCTGGTAAAGAGAAACTAAAGCCCAAGAACAATTATGCACAATTCCAAAGAACTTTGTCAATTGTATTTGTAGGACTCACTCACTTGAAACATGTGACTCCCACAGTAGTGTGCAGTTTGATATTATGTAAATTAAGAAATATTTCCTCCTCTTAAAACCTCAAATTAGTGCACTTTCTCTTTGGCACAATACAAAGCACCATGGTTTGCAATTCTATTGCACTGAAAATGCAACGGGGGTGCCAAACCGCTTACACATGTAGTCTTTCTGTCCAAATCTAGTGACTTGCTTGAATAGGAACTTGAAAGTTATTATGATCATTCTTAAATAGGGAAAACTAGAGGCTGACCTATCATTCCCACCCTGATTAGCAGGGTTTAACATCACAGGCTATGTATTATTCATTGCAGAGTAGAGAAAAACTGCTGTTTTGTACTTACAAACTATCAAACCCTCCAGAATCTAACTCATTGGTGTGTCCAGTGCAGATTCAGTGTGGCATCCCTTCTTAAAGCTAAAACCAAAACAAGACACTCAAGCCAAATAAGCAGCATCCATCTGACTTGTACCAAATCAAAAGCTGTGAATTCGGACCAGCTTAGTTTGGTAACTGTAGCTAGAGCTGCAGCACTGGCTAAGTGAAGACATCTACAGTGGTATTGATACCTGAGCACTGGATGCAATCTGAGCAGATAAGGAATACCTGTGGGCATCATAAGCCACAGAATTGAAGGTTTACTGTCCATCCATCAAGCCAGCACAGAACTGACTCCTGCTGAAGTTTCTCCAGGACTTTACTAGGCCTGTTATTGGAACTACCTTGAATGGTTTCCCCTAGTCCATTGTGCATTCACCCATCCAAACACTTGCACTATCACAGCCCTCCTTCAATAATCCTTGAAGCAGAAGAGGGCTTTTTGCCCCAGCTTCTCACTTTCAGATGTTTACTATGAAGGGATTTATTTCAATCAACTAAGCCAGTGTGCCTGTACGATAAACTTTATCAGGTTAGGCCTATACCCATTTAATATACTCCAGGGCCATGTCAAGGTCAATTCCTGTTGTTTCGAAGACTACATACAGCAGCACCAGGGCTGAGAACTCAGAAACCAAGTTAAACAGTGGTTGGTGCTCAAGGCAGACAGGATTTGGATGCGCTTACAGAATGTTTTGTGTGTGCATGGGCACACTCACTCACCCTCCCCTATGCCTCAGCAAGCATTCTGGCGGAGACTTCCAAAGGACATAGTAACAGCCCCACTGACAGACACTGAAAACAGGATTATATAAAAGACACATGAGCACCTGCTGTAGAGAAAAATTGGGCACTGGCCACAGATGGGATGAGGGGGGCTGGGAAGAAAAGGACAAGCATGACCTACTTCCACCATCCTCTCTCCCATCTTGAATTTCTAGCCTCCTCACAGAGCTAGGGAATTTAGCCAATCATTTACAAGTCTCCTGGATTAGAAGCCAGGAAGGTCCCTTGAGAAAGGGGAAAACGATGCTGGCTCAAGACTTACCCTATAGGGGGTGAGGTATACCATTCCTTTCTTGGTGCCTTTGAAGATCTCAGACTTGTCAGACACATCACTGAAGGAAAGCTCCACATCTTTACAATGCTTAAGAATACTGCAGCAGGAGAAAAAGAGACAGACAGACCTCAGAAACACACAGTCCTAAAGTACGTGTAACTGCCATATGTACATTAACATTCCAAGAAATAAGTGATTTTCCCCAAAAGGCTCAGTTCTGATAAACATCCACCTTCTCTCACTGCATATGCAGCTGGTTTATAGAGTCTTGGAACTGCTCGTTCTGTAACTATAGCACACAACCCCGCTCTGCCAAGGGAAACCTCTAGCCTTCTCTCTCCACTTCCAAAGCCATTCAAGACAGTTGTTGGGGAAACCATTCTTTTCTCACTGAAAGATTCAGCACGAAGACTTATAGCACAGAATGAGCACAAGTGGCTGCAATATTTCTTCCTGGAACAAGTGAGTTGCCTCAGAACAAGGCCCTGTCTGACTAACCTGGCATCCCATCTCCAAGAGTAGCCAAATGTTGATTCATGATAAAGAGCAATACACCAAGGGAGAGGGGAATTGGGGAACCTTTTTTTTTTTTTTGGGGGGGGGGGGGGGGGATAAAACACAAAACACACACACACCACAGACAAGGAGTCCTGTGGCACTTCTAAAGACTAGCAAATTTATTTATCGCATGAGTATTTGCATTCCTAATGCTGCAGTTCTAAGTTTATTCAGTAATCGAACAGAGTCAATGTGTTAGTGAAGTCTGCTGCAGACACTAAACTGTTAAGAGCTGTGAACACTAACAATGACAAGAAACAACACAGAAGTTTTAAGAAATGACACATCAGAGAAGAAGATAAAGTCACAATTGGGGAAAATGTGGGAAGTGATTCAAAACAGATAGTAAATGAATGCGAAAACACCAGCAGACTTAGGAGTGGCAAGTTTGCAGTGTGTTGTACCAGCAAAATGTAATGCAATTCTGGGCAACACGCTGAGACATCATAGATATTGCCTCATCAAGGCTGTATAGAGCCACCCTATTTGAAATGCTCCATTCAATTTTCAGGGTCCTTTAAACATAAATATGGGCAAATTAGGGAACAGCCACATTACTGCAGGAAAGGAAGAATTAAATGGATATGCTCCTGAAGAAATCTACTGAAAGCTAGCAGTGGAAGCACTGAAGGGAGACACACAGGATAGCAATCCACAAGCACCTGAAAGACACAGACATGACAGATGGAGGGTGCCATTTAAAATATAATACTCCCATCGCTCTGCTGCAAGGCTGGGAGGGACAGACTGGAACTGGATCCTCGCCATTTCTAGGATTCTATGGGGATACATTTCTTCCTAAGTATGGCAACTGTTTATATCTAATACAGCTCTGAACCCCACCAAACTAGTTGCTTCAGCAATATTCTAGGTCACTTTTACATTGGGTAAGAATTGTCATGTATCCAATTTAGAAGGCTCCTTTTTTAAAGAGCTTGATTTAATCAAACTCTGTATATATACGTAAGTAAAACAGCACTTAATGCTTTCAGTGTACCATGTGCAATAGTCATTACATTGTTTGTTGAACAAGTTTAATTTTACTCATAAATATAGGACTGTCACAAGTAGGGCTGGCCTTTTAGGTATACTGGCTTACCCTCTCCTGTGACTAAGCTATATCCCAGGTGATGGGTTTACGGTCAGAGATGAAGTGATGTCTGACTGGACATCTGGCTCTTAGCTAAGAAACCAGCTAGTAAATCAGTCAGGAGAGACTTGCAGGGAGCAGGATCTAGAAAGTGGCCAGGCATCAGACTTGCTTTATCTGTTTAATTTATGCTAGGCTATTTTGGTTTTGAGATGTAAACTCATCCCTGAAGAAAAGGACTGAAATTTTGGTACTGTTGAGAACTTGATTTCTGTACTGTCCAGCAAGATGACCCAACAGCTTACAAGGAAAACTACAGGTAGTCAGATAACTTTTGCCAATTACTTGACAAGCTTTTCAATCTTGAGCTTAATATTGTTATCTATTAATCTACTTTTCTGCTCTTCCACCAATCCAAAGGACAATTTTGTAATCCAGAATGAAGTCCTTTTTCCCCCACACTTCTCTGTTCAACATCTTATCTGTGTGTGTCCAGGACCTGAGTTACTACGCCACAATTAAAACAGAGTGCCTCCTGACTTCTTGAGCAGGTCCAGCACCTGCAGCAGTGCCCCGCACCGGCCAGGACACACAGTTTGGATTTCACGAGAGAAGTTTGTTCCTGCTACATGGAGATGATGAGTTTGCTCTGCTCAGGCCCTTCACCTGTCCCACCTTCAGAGACAGCATTCTGCTAGTGGTGGCCCTTGCCCTACTTGATCTGTCTTCTTCAGCGGAGGTCACAAGAGTAACTGACTTGTACCTAAATCAGTACCTCCAAAGTCATTTACATCTCCCAACAGCATTTTTAACTGGACTGCTTATACGTAACAATTTTGCACAGAGGCCGATAACTTTTCACCAGCGATGCTATTTGAAATACAAGCAAACACTAAGCCGGTGTAGTGAAACTAGACTGACCAATTCTATGATTTTTACCCAGGCTACTTCCTTTTTTCACAGTCCAGTACAGCCGTTTCAGTGCAGCCAGGGAACAAAGCAATAAACCCAAACAAACCAAAAACATTTTATTTGCTTCAAGTTTGATAAAACTCCCTGTCTGGGGGGAAAAAAAAAATTAAAGGGCTTGAAGTAACATGACTGTGTGCCTTTAGATTGTTATTATAACAGAGGAGCAGACATGGAATGAACAGAGCCCTGACTGATCGTCAAAGCAACAGCTTCTAGCTCCAAGAACATTTTGGCTAGCAATGGAAAGCACCATCATGCCTGACCTGGCCTATTGGCTCATTCCAAAACCCGGAAATCCCCAAAGCTTGTCAGACTGCAGATTATCTAGGAGAGAAATTGGACAGTTGCAATGATTCTTCAAGGTCTGAAAGAACCCACTGTCAATGTCATTTATACCAGATAAACAAGACTGTCTGAACAGAATGAGGAAGAGAAGAAAAAGTAGCTTGGGAAAGCCCAAGCTCAAACAACAGGCTGAATAAACTATTATCTAATAAGAGCCTGAGTGAAGCTTAAGGCAAAAGAACAATGTTTTGTAGTTGCTGCTTTACTTTGATGGTTCATCAATTAAGAATAATTGCACCAAACCTTAGGACAGATCAAATCAGGAAAACACAGGCTCTCCAAATCACTCTTCTGATCAACAGGAGGCCAGACAAGTGTTCTAGGTGTATCTTCATAGACTCTAAAACAACAGCATGCTTCTTTCCTGTATTCTGCTCAAAAGGTACACTAATGAAGAGAGAAGGCCCAGAGTTTGATCAGATTTTGGTGATGAGTTATTTTGGGCATAGTCCCATAAGAATACTACTGAATCTTGAGTACAGCCCTGTGTGGATACAAATATGGGGACCCACATCCAATCAGCATCTACTAAAAACAGGCCATAAGATATCCACAAACATAATGCAGATATCCATGGATTTTCAGGGCTCTAAGCACGAGTGGCTGGAGTGAGAGTTACCCCTCATTTGGAAAAAGCAGAAGAGAAGCTAGGAAGTCAGCACCTTCTCTACATACCTCAGCTTTTTAAAGCCAAGGCAGATTTGTGGCCAGTGAGAATTAGTCAGGGCTCATGCGAAAAACACACTTAATACTTAGAGGTAATTTCCTGCAATCTATTCAGAAAGCGGCTGCCTCCCTATTCGCAAGGCAGGCATATTTAATTCAGACCTCAGCTTGTGGCCTGCCCAGGCAGAAGCTGCTAGCATGGCTAGGGTTAAAACTGCTAGCATGGCTCCTTTTTACCTTCACATCCTCCGTCTGGCAGGCATTTTAAACACACCTGATTTTGTCTGGCTTTTTACTGAGAGGGGTTAAAGCGTGCTAGGATGCCTCAGCACACCCTGTTTTTAGGGGGAAGCGCTCCAGGGCCCCCTAAAAACCAGAAGAATGTGACATGAACACTACATTTTTTCTCCAGGTGTCCTCCTTTTCGCACCTCCCTGGCCTCCTTTCCAGGCTTTGGTGCCTGCAGCCCGAGGCAGGGCGCCCGCGCCAGGAAGGCGCCTGTAAGGCCTTGGGGCGCCGCTGGCTCAGTCACGGATCTGACAGGCCGCGGCTCACGTGACCCCGGCTCGCTGGCAGGCGTTTCCTCGGCGCTCACGCCCCCAACCGCCAGCGAGCAACGACAACAAGGCTCGGGCTTCCGGCCGGCTGCGGAGCGGAGGGATCCGGAAGAAACCCCCTTTATAAGGGGGGGGCTCAAGGACAATAACCTAATCACGCCCCTTCAGCCTCCCCTCTGCTCCCGACCCCGCTCGCCCGCCCGGCCCCGAGGCGTGACGCAGCTTCCCCGCGGCACAAACAAACGCCGGCCCCGCGCTCTGGCTGAGCCTCCGGTTCGGCTCGGTGTCGGCGGGGGCGGGGCGAGCCCCGCTCGGGTCCGGTACCTCTCCCCCGGGGGGGCGATGACCCCGCCGCCCTGCGAGTGGTTCCTGTTCAGCGCCATCTTCCCGCCCGGCCAATGGCACCGTGACAGCTCCGCCCCGCCCCTGCCGGGCCCCGCCCCGCCCAATGACATCATCGCGCACAGCCCCGCCTCGCGGCATCTTCGCGCACGGCCTCGCGCTGGGCCCCGCCCCGTGACATCATCGAACAAGTCCCGCCCGTCTCCGGCTTGGCCCCGCCCCAAGCATCGTCGCTCACAACCCCCGCCCCACCTCTCCTAACCAATGACATCATCGAGCACAGCTCCCGCCGCGCCTCCTGCCGGGCTCCACCCACTGACATCGTCGCGCACAGTCCTGCCCCGCCTCCTGCTAGACCCCGCCCCCTGGCATCCTCGCGCACAGCCCGCCCCGCCCCGCCTCCTGCCCACCCAATGACATCTTCGCGCACAGCTCCCGCCCCGCCTCCTGCCGGGCTCCGCCCTGTGACATCATCGCACAGACCACGCCCCGCGCAGGGGTTCGGGGGCTGGTGGGGTGGATGGAGGCTGCAGGGGCCTGAAGGAGGGGGCCAGCAGCTGGGGCAAGGGACAGCGGTGGGATGGTTGGCCAGAGGAGAGGATGGCTGGAAATAAAGATGGGGTGAATGCAGAGGCGGAAGGCCAGAGGGATGAGCGGATGGACAGAGCGAAGGACGGGATGGATGGGCAAATGGAGAGACAGAAGAGTAAAGGGCTGGGCAGATGGACATATGGAAGAACAGACGGGTGGATGGGTGAATTATGTACAGAGGAGGTCAAAAGGGGGTAGCCCAGTTAGTCTAGTCCAATCAAACAAACAAGGAGTGGTGTGGGACTCAAATACTAACACATTTATTTTTTGCATACAATAAAAATGTGTTGGTGTTTAAGTGCCACAGGACTCCTTGTTTGTTCACATAGGACAGGAACAGAGGGATGGGTAGATGGACAGACAGGACCAGCGCCGTAACTAGGCATTTCGGTGCCTAGGGCACGTTCCACTTGGAACGCGCACCTTACAATGATCAGCTCCTGGAGCGAGCGGTGTGGAATGCGCCCTTTGATAGAGTGGCTAAATGGAGCCACTCCGGGGTGCCAGGGGCAAAGTCGCGTTCACTCCACTGTAGTTATGGCCCTGGACAGGACAGAAGGATGGATGGGTGAATGGACAGACAGGAGAGGATGGGAGCAGAGAGATGGATAGACAAAAGGATGCAGGGGGTGGATGGCCAGAGGGAGGGACAGCAGAATGAGTCTTAGCTGCCTTTATAACACTGTGGTTCATTTATGCATCTGTATTCTCTAAGCCAAAATGGTTTTGAAATATGCCCTCTGTCTCTTACCTGTAAACTTTTTATCCAAAGAGCTGCATGCCCTTGAGGTTGGTGAAATCAACATATTTGTTGATGTTTCTCATTGGGCTGGGAAGATCAGTTCAGTTAATAGATGGCCAACTCAAAGAGATGGGAAAGCAAGCTGATGGGAAGGATGACAGTAGAAAAATAGTGTAGTACAGATTGAAGGTAAAGAGAAGGATGAGGATTAAATTCCAAATGGTTTCACCATACTAGTATCGTTTTGTAAGGCAATGTGTTGTGCAGACCACCTGCTCGATTCAGAAGGGCAGCAGCGGGTGGCTTTTGGAAGAACCAGTCGTGTTTGTGAAAGGGAAGAGGAGCTGTAGTTCATGATGGCCTTTGCTGGGGAAAAGATTTGCAGGCTGTCCTAAAATTCACAAGGCAGTTCTCAGTCTATGGCTCTGCTCCACTCCCCTGAGAGCCTAGCTTGCAAGGTAATTCCCAGTTCCCAAATGTATGTGTTGTCCGTGGCTGCATGCCGGAGCCCCCCATGTGTGGGCTGCCCCAGTCTGTGCAGTTAACTAAGTCTCCTTCATGACTGAGTGAATCAACATGACCATGCATGAATCCATTGAGAACAAAGGCACTCTGGTCAGGTTTATGGCAGTGAAGAAGCAAAGCAAGAAATACCTTAAATTCAGAAAGTATACTTGAAATAAGTGTGCCCTGATACAATGGAATGGCTCACCTAGCAGGGTTGTCTGTCATCCAATAGGCTTGATAAAGCTATTTCCTTTAAGCTCCATTTTTATACACTCACTTGGACAGGTTTCACTCTGCCCCTTGTTATGTAGGTTGTTGCAACCCTCTGATGGCATCTAGTCCTACTCATCTGCATGTGTGGGGAACTGGACCAAAACATACTAATATATTTTTATGACATTGACAAGGTTGAATGGTCACTGTCATCCTTTCAGTGATGTAAGGTCCTAGTGTTGCTGCCTTGATGTCTTGGTATTTTCTATCTATAACTTCTTGAAGTAGCAAAATACCAGGTGCATCTGAATCTTAGCCAGCTACTGTTAATTTCCATGACTCCTTACAGATTACTGTGATTTTCCACCTCCTTAACCATACTTCGGCTTTGATATTGTAACCTGGCCTAGTTTTCCAGGCCTCATCTTTAGCCTGTTATGTCTTAGACTCTCACTTTCTACTACAATTTCTACGTAGAGGTTAAACTCAATCCTCTGCTGCCACCCACAACTCCAGTTCTGTGAGCAGACCTGATTCATCTCTGCCAGTTCCCTGACTGGGAGGACCCTGGTTTATATGGGCGTAAGCCAGACCTGGAATTGAGAAGAAGCTTGGTGAGAAGGTTCTGTAAGCGCTGAATCTATCTGTTTCACTGCACATGATCTGGTCTTCATGACATCACCAAATTTCAGAAAAGCATCCAAACACTGTTGGGGATTGAGAAAAAAGGAAACCTAGATCATTAAAAAGACTAGGATGTGGACATTTGAAGAAGAGAAATATTTAGTGCTGGTTAATCACAACTGAGAAAGACTCTGTAGAAGGGTGTAAGCACCAAGCAATGAGACGACTAGTTCACGGTGTTTTAGGGGAGTATACATAAGAATAATAGGGGTTACCACTTTAATATCAAACTCATCCTCTATTTGGAAACTCTCCTGCACAAACGGATTACTTAATAAGTCTCTTTTGTCTCCAGGTTCTGTGATTTCAATGAAGCATAGGAATATTCCAGCCAAACATCAAAACCTTGCCAGGCAGTGAGGTCTTTTTGGCAGCAAAACGTTCTCATAAGAAAAGTGGGAGAAGTCTCCTCACCAGTGTGATTAAAAGTAGCTTGTAGAAAGCCCCAGATAATATATGAAATGTAAGGAATCAGCCTGCACTAGCCAGGCAACTGTGAGGCAGTGATCAAGATGTGACCTAACAAACAGCTCTTTTCCTTATTTGCATTATTCCTGTTACTTGGACAGGCCCCTGCCTGTAGGTGCAGGATTGTGCCAAACAAGGATAGTGCCAGAAGTCTATTGCATGGAATTGGGACAACTCTAACTGTAGAGGGAAGGGAAAGTAAAAATACAAAGTGCGGGGGGGGGGGGGGGAAACAAGACAGGCACTTGTTCAAACAGCGACATTTGATTTAATCATACAACACAAAATTATGTCTAGCAACATTTACACCACTAGTTTGTGTGCTCGATCAGTGCTGGACTGACACGAGAGACTCCATTCTGATACGGCCAGGGGATGAGGGTTCCAGGACTCAAATTTCATTTGCTTGCTCTTGCTTCCTTTCTTGCTCTACTGTCTCTCAGTGAAATTTAACTAATTCTCACTGCACTTGCTTCTGAATTAAAGAAGTGGGATCAAAATATCTAAAAACCTGTGGGTGCCTCTTGAAATGGCTCATGGTGGCATAGTATTTCCAGAGCCAAGACAGAGGTCACCATTTGTTTCTTTTCGCTTTCTGTCCTGTAAGTCTTGGTGCTCTGGAGCTGCTGTATGGATTCTTAAGTAACATTGAAGGAGAGAAGGTCAGTAGATGCCTCCTTATTGCTAAGGGACAATTTTCATTCTTCTTTGTTGAGTTCCACAGTAAGGTACATCAAATTCTGGGGTGCACCAAATGGCTTTCAAGTTGTCGGTGGTGAGAAAGGAAAACTCGGGTGTTTTGTCACCTACTATTAGTTGAAATATGTTGTGTGAGAATTTCCAACTTTAGTAGTGGAGTCATCTGATTTGTTGTTGGGAATCACCCATCCAGTCTACCTGCTGCATTGTGTTGGCATTTGCTCTGAAATCAGCATCCTAAATTGTTCTTCAACCCAAGGGTGCTGCTGCATAAAGAATATGGGGGCTGGGACAGGGAAAAGTGGGCATAACATCAGAAGGACATGCTCGGGGGTTGGTTCTGCTTTGGGGGAAGAAAGAACCTGTTAAGTAGTGATCCTGGGTTCCTTATTATTTATTCAAGTTACAGAGTGTTTCCCACCCTCCATTGTTAAAAGCACATTGGTAACAGGGTTTGGGGGCAGCAGATGTGGAATTCAAGTTGCATGAATTCTATTCACAACTGTGCCCCCAATTTGCTATGTGATTTTCGGCAAGTCACATAACATGTTTGCCTCAGTTTACCTCTGTAAAATGGGAGTAATAATTGTTACCGACTTTTGTAAAGTACTTTGAGATCCCTGGATAAAAAGCAGCACATACTTACAAAGTAGGGTTATTGTATGTTTATTATTATTTTATTAAACAATCTGTTTTCTCCCGGGAAGAGTTTAATGCAGCATCTGGTCTGTATCAGCATCTGAAGTTTCCAGTGAGGTTCAAAATTTTCCCAATTGTATTTACAGATGGATGATGGTGTGGTCATTGGGGAAAAATCTGCATTCTATAAACCCCCCCAAAACACTATCATTAAAACTCTCTTTTGCCAAGACATGGCCAGTTTACTCCTTGAAGACTAATTTATATGTTTACCTCTTTCCGGATGCCTTCTTAGGCCTTGTCTATACTGGGAGGAAAGTTTTCTGCTAGAAATGTTTTGACTAACACAATGGTTATTTATTATTATTTTATTACTCATATTACCATAGCATCTAGGTGCCCTAGGCATGAAATAGGATGTCATTGGGTTACACATAGTTTTGCCCTTAATGTGAACAAGGTATATTTAAAAACATGAGTCAGTCAGGGTAAGCTTCCTGTAGGATTAACCATGATGAACTAACACATTTTTAAATGCAACTATCCTTGTCCACACTAAAATCAAAACCATGTTTACATCATGTTAGTTAAGATGCATTAGTTAACATGCTAGCTATCATGACTGCCTATGAAGGAGTAATGCAGAAAGAGATCTGGGTGTAATAGTGGATCACAAGTTAAACATGAGTCAGCAGTGTAATACTGTTTCAAAAAAAAAAGCAAATGCCATTCTGGGCCGTATTAGGAGAATTGTGAGTAAGACACAAGAAGTGATTCTTTCACTCTACTCTGCACTGATAAGGCCTCAACTTGAGTACTGTGTCCAGTTTTGGGTGCCTCATTTCAAAAAGGATGTGGAGAAACTGGAGAAAGTCCAGAGAAGGGCAACAAAACTGATTAGAGGTCCACAACATTTGACCTATGAGGGAAGATTGAAAGAGCTGGGTTTGTTTAGTTTAGAAAAAAGGAGACTGAGAGGGGATATGATAACAGTTTTTAAGTACCTAAAAGGTTGTTATGAAGAAGAAGGAGCAAAATTATTCTCCTTAATCACAGATGATAGGACAAGAAGCAACGAGCTTAAATTACAGCAAGGGAGGTTCAGCCTAGAAATTAGGGAAAAAATCCTGACTGTCAGAGTGATTAAACAGTGCTATATGTTGCCTTGGCAGATTGTGGAATCTTCTACACTGGAGGTTTTTAATAGCAGGTTAGACGAACACCTGTCAGGGATGGTTTAATAGGGGAACCTGTCCTGCCATGAGTGCAGGGAACATGGTCCCTTCCAGTTTCTGATTCTATGACTTTTTTCCTAGTAGAGTAACAATAAGAATCCCTATCTCTCTTATACTACTTTTCATCTGTAGATCACAAAGCATTTTGCAATCTGTAACGTGAGTAGCATCACAACACTCTTGGAGGGAGGGATGCATTTTTATCCCCATTATACAGATAGAAACCTGAGGCAAAGAGCGACTGAATGATTTGCTCAAGATTACATGGCATGTTTGTGCACAGCAGAGGACTCCCACAGCCTAAGATAGTGCCCTAATCACTGGACCATCCTTTCCCATACGGGACAGGTTGTGCAACCCACATCATCTTGGTGAACACCTCTTAAATGAGGAGTCATAGAGACTTTGAAGTCAACAGGGCTGCTTGTGCGAGTGAGTGTTCATCTCCTTGAGAAAAGGTTGAGCAATCTATCCCTATATGCTTGGAAAATGCTTAGCACACTGTATGAGTGCTAGTAAAATAATTTCTACTAAGGAAGGTCATTGCTCTTGGTCACCCAGGCCACAAGAGAACTGAAGTGCCCACCACCAGACCCAAATTACTCCACAGAACATCATACCCACTACCCTTGTTCCATACATCCAAGCCCCATTGACACAGATCTTAGCCCTAATACTTTTAATCCAAGTGACTGGGAAAGGGAAATCTGCCACCATTGTGCATGTGGCCTGGAGTTGGCCATCCCTTGATTAAACAGGGCAGTATCAACACACTGCAATGACCATTCTTCAGGCGAGTCGCAGAAATGTCCTTACCACTACACAAAGAAACTCTGACTTCACTGGGATTGACACCCAGCCAGGCTCAGCATGAATGGCTGTAGTTAGTGGGGAAGGCATCTTTAGTGAGAGTGTTTTAGGATCCATCTACATGGCAATAAAAACACAGTGACAGCAAGTCTCAGAGCCCCAGTTGGCTGGGTTCAGGCTGCAGGGCTGATAAATTGCTGTGTAGACCATAACCTTGGCCTCCCTATCAGGGCAGGGCTTCACCTCCATCCTGCAGCATGATGGCTATGACAAGCACTGATGGAGTTTTTGCCTTGCTAGGGATTATATATTGTATGGGCAGCCTTGAAGAAACCGCTCCCTGATGCTGGCTGTCTGTGAACAGCTGAGACAAAGGTTTATGGGCAGCAGCAGCAGCACTAATGAAACTTCCACCCTGCAGCAGAGCTGGGGCTGGGATATGATTGGCTGCACAAGAGAAAAGGCTTTTGGTCCCTGAGTGGCTGGGGGCAGCTGATATGGATGAATGGATGGACAGGAGCAGCACTGAAGATGCTTTGCCCTTTGGTGGGGTTTAAAACAGCTGAGCTAGATGGACAGACAGGAGGACTGAGGAGGCTTTCACTCTGCATTATTCTGTGGGCTGCCTGATTGGGCAGAAGCACTTCAGAAGATGTGTTCGTCCTCCATGGGGGCTGGGAGCAGCTGTATGGATGGTGCTGCACCAAAGAGGCTTTTATCCTACATTAGATCTGCGAACGTCTGGTGTAGATGGAAAGACAGGAGCAGCAAAGGCAGCCCTTCTTTGTGCAGTGAAGCCAGAGTAGTTGATATGGTTGGATGGACAGAGCACAGCTGATGGGGCCTTCTCACTTAGTGATGTTCAGAACAGCTGATTTGTATGGGCAGACAAGTGCAATGCTGAAGAGTCCTTTGCTCTGCAGTGACAGCACCAGCTAACACCACAGACACAGCATGGGCTTCTCTGACACAGCTCTGCTAATGCATGTCACTTCTACCACACTTCCTGCTTTTCCAGTTCTCTGCTCCATGCGGTTCTGCCAGCACACATAAACAGTCTCTGTTGCAACATTCCCTGCTGCTGCAATGCTGGTATGTACATAGACAGCTCACTTCAGTTCTGACCTGCAACTCATTCTTCTAGCTGCAGTGCCAGGCGACTCACACAGCTCTGCAAATGCAGGTCAGATATGACCTACTCCTCTTCTAGTACTCCTGGATGACCCCTCGGTGATGTGAGGTGTGTCCTTCTGGGATCAGACAAAGATCACTAAACTCATTACAACTGTGACTTAAAGTCAGGCTGGACGGATTACAGCTGCAGCACCATCTCTGTCAGTCTTGCTGCATTCTGAACAGCTGTGTTAGCTAGAGGAATGCTGTTTCTCCAGGGGTAAAATACAAAATAAAGGCCTTAGTGGTAAAAGACTGATGTAACCATTCAGTGACCACATCTACCGCCTAATATCCAGGGCTGAGGCTCAGCACTCTGAGACAGACAAGTCCCTTAATCAAATACCAGGCCATCTCTTAGAAGATTAGATGGGGGAAGTGATAAAACAGTCACTATTTACATTTGGAAGCTGTTCAGAGACTGGCTGTGCATTTGTTTAGCAGCTGGAGAATGATTTAGCTGTGATGGGAGAGAGGAAAGGGATCCCTAGTGCAAGAAAGGCAGGATCAAAGGATTAAACAGCATTTCTTCATAAAGCAATGAAATAAAATAATAACTTACATCTCTATAATGGACACATTGGCTTTAGGGTAAGCCAGTGGACAAGTTGCCAGTGTGGAAAGTCTGCCTGGAATATCACAAGGTATCCCAGTCTCACTTGCTCAGATGCTGGTATCCAACACTACCTCAAAAGTGGTTGGCCCTAGCAGGGAGGCAGGGATCATGTATATTTTTCTGTCCTCCTTCCCTAAATGCAGAATCCTTTACAGGGGCTAAAGGGGCCCATCAGGCTTCCTGACAGAATTAGCTGTTCTTGTGTGAGAATCTCACTCCAGTCCTAGGAAAAATAATTTCCTCAATGCTGCTGAAGTCCATTTTCCCTTCTAATTCACCCTTCCATTTGCATATATTTCTTCCCTTCTATACATCCTCAATAACTAACCAGTGAGAGTGTGCTGAGGATTGGTGGGGGTGGAGGGGAGCACCTGACACATGACCAGTGGGCTAAGCAAAATTCTGCTCACTTTGTGTAGGGAAGCCAGCTCTTTGTACTACCAAAAGAAGAAGGGATGGTCTCAAGTTCACCAACTCACGCTTATTGGCACTGGCATGGTTTCAAGCAATTAACTATAGGCCACATCCTGAGGCCCTCATTCATTTTGTGACTTAGGCACATCTCCCATGGCCCCAGGACCAATTTTGTCCAAATAAACACTGGGGAAAAACTGAGTGAGGACCCAAGACTTGCTCCTTTTCTTCACTGGGAGTCCTGCCTGAGCAAACTCCTGAGGACCAGGTTATGGATGACCCTTGCACGGCTGACTGTGCAAAGAGCCTCCCCTACTTGTCCATCATTTGCAAGGGGCAGTCACAATTGCAGAGGAGTGCAGGCCTGCCCCTATGCTTGGCCCCAGCAGGTGTTTGTTACACCAGGGAAGAGAGAGCTTTGTCCTGCTGGCCTGTTTTCCTCACCCTTTGCATTGGCTTGCAAAGTGGGCAGAGTACATCGGGGGACAGCAGGCTGACTTATCTTAGAAGATGGGCAGCCTACCCACAGCCCTTGCCTGCTGGGGCAAAGAGACGCCATGCCAACTCCAGGGCACTGGCTAAATGCCACCATTTGGTCCTGAGGGTCCTCAGGATTTGTCTGTCAATTAACGTTCCTGGGTTTTCATCATCTCTTCCCTCCCAGACACCTGTGATGGGAGGGTAAAACAACAGTTGCCAGCTCTTACACAATTAAAATACACCACTAATAAATACAGGACCTTTGGGGGAGAGAAAGAAAGAGAAAGTAGGATCATGTGAAAAGAGGGAAGAGAAAACTTAAAATTCTATGAGATGGACAGACAGAGAAGAAAGAGAGTGTGGGAAAAGAAAGGGAAGAGAGCTAACGGAAGGAGACATGGGAGAATGGGAGAAAGCTGGCAGAGGGATGATAAAGATGGAGTGAAAGAGAAAGTAAGGCCTGTATAGTAGAAAAGAGGGAACCTTTAGAAAACAGAAAGTACCTCCTGAGTTCCAGCCCTGAAAGGAAAGCAAGTAGGAAACCCCTGGCCCAGTGCTCCCTCTGCAGCCCCTTGATGTCACTTTAACAGTGCAGAGGCTGTATAGTGGATGGCACCAATCCCTGGGGAATACTCCCAGCAAAACGGAACGGGGAGAGTTCCCTGTTTGGCACAGAGCCACCCCCTCACTCCTTTTGCCTTGTGAAAGAAGTGTGTCAGGGGAGGGTGGGTATGACCAGGATATGCTGCACTCCAGCTATTCTCAGCAGCTACAGCAGGACAAAGATTGCTGCAGCTGAGTTTAAGCTGCCCAAGGGCAGCTCTTTCTATGCCAGACAGCAGACAGGACCAAAAACATGGCACATTTATAGATGGCTTTTGAGCCCAGCCCAAACATGGAATTGAACCCCTTGTTTTGGAAATTCATTCTTTACATCCTGGTCTGCAGGGTTTTTCTCTTTGGAAAATATTTCTTTCTTCCCAAAGTACATTGATCTTTCTCAAATTAAATCCTGAATTCCAAAATCTAATTTATACTCACTTCTGCTACCACCCACATGCCCATTAGTATTTGGACTGGAAAATATAAAATGCCCTTCTCCCATCTACAATTTGCTATAATTTTTCCACCTCTTTCCTTTTTAAACTGGCACCAATAAGAAATGGGGATATGACATAGCTGCCTATCACTCTCTCTAAATCAACTGTCTACCTTCTCCATTAACACCACAGAACTCCACTCCTACTCAGGAAGAGGTTCTCCGATGCCACCACCATTCTGAAGACACTGCTCATTGATCTCGCTGGCTGTCCTTGGAGTCTTAACAATGCTTTTCAAATATGCAAACACCAAACCAAGTCGTCCCGCACAGAAGCCCCAAACCCCAGGAATCAAATCTCCCAGAGTTCCCTCCCACAACCAAGACACACAGCTGACCCACAGAACACAAGAGAGGGGAAGACAACAAACAGCCTGCTGTGCAAAAACCAAGAATGGTGACATTCTAGGAAGGAGAAGGAAAAATGCCCTTGCTCCTTTCCCCAGACACACACACACAGAGGATGTTTCACATGCTTTGAAGACAGGCCTACAATAAAGTCAAGGGTCGAAGGGATGGATTATTACATCCAGACAGTGGGAGAAGTAATTCACAGATTACTTTCGTGGTTTTCCTCTGTCTCAGCAGTCACCGGGGGGAGTCCCCCGTTGTCATTCAGCCGCTTGGCCCTGTAGGTCTCATAGTGGATGTTGTGTGTCACTTCTTTTAAGTCTTGGAGGTGAGTCCTGCAGGAGGCAAAAGGAGGAAGGAGCAAGACAGATGGAAGGTAAGAAAAAAATCGATCAGCAGCTTAGTCAATGTTAGTCTTTCTGGGTCTATTTTATTTCCTAAGACAGGGGTCTCAAACACGCAGCCCGTGGGCTGCATGCGGTCCCTAAAGCTATTTCCTCTGGCCCGCAATGACACTATCATTACCTATATTTGCAATATGCTTGTATGAAAAGGTTTCAGTGGTGCGGCCATCGGGCTAACGTTCTAGTTCTCATGTGGCCCTCTACTAGTCCTCATGTGGCCCTCATCGTGATTTGAGTTTGAGACCCCAGTCCTAAGATGAATGGAATAGTTTTTCCAGGCTGGCTGGCCAGGGTGACTGATGAACAGGGCATCATTTTCTATGGATGCCACAATCTTAACAAGTTGAAATTGCATCAGTCAGCAAAATAAAATAGGCATTCAGGCCATGTCACACTGGCTTAGATCATTGGTCTTGCCATTCCAGTATGCCAACTCCTGCTACACTAGATCAGCCCAATGGTCCATTGAGTCAACTGTTCTGCATCCTTTTTTACCAGTTAAAACATCTAGTTCATCAAGTCTTCCAGCAGCAACCAGTGCAGGATGGTTCAAAGAAGCTAAAACTTGCACATGACGCATTTGGTCTGTTGTGCAGTGTAGCCCGTTGGTGCTAATGGCACCAACCTCTTGAAAATTCCCCATGCCACAACTCTTCCCAACCAGTCACCAACCACCAGAAAACACCTGAGCTTTGTCCATCATTAATTACAACCTCTTATTGAAAAATTTGGGGAAAGCACAACAGTGACAGATAAAGGGTGCCAACATAAGGAATTTGTTGTCAGTGTCAAAAAATACAGCACTGTGATGTCACAATGGCTATGTCTACACTAGCAAATTAGTTCAAATTAAGGAGCCTTAATCTGAACTAATTGGAACCCTGTCTATACTAGGCTTTGCCTAGTTTGAACTAAAACAGTAAAGCTTAGTTCGAACTAGTTAATTCAGCTGGTTAGTTCAAACTAACTGCTTAGTTTGAACTAATTTGCATATTTAGTTTGAACTAGCACAATATAGATATGCTAGTTCAAACTAAATAAGTTTGAACTTACTAGTGGTTAGTTCAAACTAGGCAGATTTTTTTAGCTCAAACTAAATTTTAGTTTGAACTAACCATGCTTTTTCAGTTCAAACTAAAAAGTTAGTTCAAACTAAGAAAAGCACGGCTAGTTCAAACTAAAAGTTAGTTCAAACTAAAAAATCATGCATAGTTTGAACTAACTTTCAAACTACTTAGTTCGGACTAGCAAGTTCAAACTAACATTTTAGGTGTAAACATAGCCTACAACACTGTGTCACAATTTTATAAGACCACAACAACTGGCTTGGGGATTGGTTTTCTACTGTGGTATATATTTAAATTGGGTTTTTTAAACCATGTAGCTTGTTACCTTATAGGCCACGGAAGTTACCTTCAAACATTAATTTAAGACAGAACTCAGTCCTCCTGACAGGGATTCAATCCATATATGAATTTGGAAGAGGGGGAACTAGAGATTGGGGACAGGAAGCTTTTTATGTGTTAGTCACCACTTCTAATCCTTCCCCAAATCAGGAGGACTATACAGTCTGGGGATTGGGAAAGGGCTGAAGAGTCTATCCCCTCTTTGTAGAAGGTGTTCCCATCTATTGAGTGTTCATGTAACAGAGTATGGAAGAAGGTGTCACACCAGCTCCTTTTCACACAGACCATCCAGATGATACAAGTACCGTCACAACCAGCTCTGTTGTTGGCATAGCAATCATATATATTAAAGATCAGCCAAGTTGCCCCCTCTATTACTTAAACTAAGATGGTTCCCTATAGCTTTCAGCCCAACTTTGTCTCAAGAACAACGACTTTTATTCATTCCTTTGGTGGCTATTCCACTATCACAGTTCTTGTCACTAGGAAATTCTACCTGACCATCTGTAGGAAGCACTTCTCAGCAGGAATTAACTGTTACATCACGACTGGCCTCACCTGATGACAAAGTCTCGAAGTAGGGCAAATTCGCAGTGATTGAGGTTTTCCACTGTAAAAAGAAAATTGGTGAGTGGAGTGTTAAAAAGCCCTTCATTAGTGCAATGGATGGGATGGTTGTCCATGCAGTAGGCAGATGAGCATAAATTTTATATTTCAGACAGGGCATATAACAGTATATATGCATCATATGTGCTTGTCAGTTAGTGAAAGCATGAAGAAGTATACACTAGAAAAGTGAGGTGACCTCATGGGGCTCAACTTGGCATCTTCCACACTCTAGAGTGGCAGCAAAACCTTGTCAAAGAGGCAGCTGCAATTCCCCTCAGCAGAGTTGTTTTAAATATTTTGTATTTTGATTAACATATGTTTAACTCTAGGTGTTGGCATAGCGGTCTGAGGTATTTATGGAGCACTGAGTGCCTGAGCCTAGGTCATCTCAAAATGATGGACCAATTTACCTTCAATGACACCCCAGGGAGTCTTCCTGCCCAGGATTCTTTTGCCATTTACTTGGTATTCCTTGTCACTGCCCACCACTGCGAATGGCATGCTCTCCTGCTGGAGACAGACAGGTAGACAGGCCTAGTCAATCCGCTCCCATGTGCACGAGACAAAAATGAGATGTGGGCAACAGTTCTGCTATGCTCAATCCTTTCTCCCTATTAGCCTAGTCCCTCCAGTATAAAATCTTCTGCAGGGCAGAAGGCACTTACTGCCTTTACCAATCCATTGACTGTCCCCAGAAAAACATGGTAATATCCCTAGCATTTCAGTAGTTCTGCACAGCTGTTCCTACTATTGCTGTAGCTCAGTCTGCATCTATGCCCAGTGGTTCCATGGGTTTTGCAGAAGTGTGAAGTTTTTTTCCAGTTAAGTCTGCAGATGTTACCAACATTTTTGAATCACAGAAATGATGAATAGGAAGTTCTCTGTAATCACTTAATACTGTATGTTGGCCTGACTTTAGCCTGGTGTTTCTTGCACTCATGTTTTGTTGTAAGTATTGCTCCACAGGGGTCTCTCTGGAGTGGTTCCCAGAATGAAAAAGGAGATGGCTCAAGAGGGGCACCTATGAGTCCTAAAGAGACTATTTGGGGAACGGGGGTGTTAAAAAGCCCTGCATTAGTACAGTGGATGGGGTGGCTGTCCATGCAGTGGGCAGATGGACATAGATTTTATATTTCAAACAGGACATATAATGGTATATATGCATCACGTGGGCCTGTCAGTTATTGAAATCATGAGGAAGTATTTATTCACTTGAAAAGTGAGGTGACCTCATGGGGCTAGACTTGAACTATTTGGTCTGACTATTTTAGATCAATCTTCTGCCAGCATATGAAACTGTCTGATCCGTAGGGCAAAAGCCACCCACATGTGACCCAGTCTCCTGCAAGATAAAGAATTGTGGGAGACAGGGTTACCAATGACAATGCCTTGGAGCAGTGAGGGGTGCAGCAGATTGAAAAAACTCAGACACAGAAATCCATGGGGGTGTCTGAAGAAACTAGGCTTACCTAGGGTTGGTCCTACCATTATGGGAGGGTGGGACTCTAGGTAGGACAGACATGAAGGTTGTTTGTTTGTTGGTCTAAAATCTATTCTTTTCCTAGTGCTCTGTTCCATGAACTAATAAGTAGATGTTTATTTAAGACGGCTGCAGATCACTATATTACTAGGTGATAAGTGATTTGTATACATGGAGTACTATAGTCAAGTCCCAGACTCAGAGTGAAAGAATCATGTGATTCAACCCCAGGATAGGCCTTTTACCTGCATTTATCACCTGAATGGGGCATTTAGGGAGGATGTCTTATCTGCAGAGTTAATTTAGCCCCTCATTTGTGTGTTGTGCCTAAATCTTCTCCCTTCCACACACAAAACTCTGTCATCCAAGTTTAGTGGTGCTTTCAACCCCAGATATCCAGCCTGCCTTGGCATATAGACCACAGGCTGAGTGACGCTGGTAACCCAGTGACTTTGGAGTGAGGACAAAGACTAAATCATTCCAGTGCTGATTGTCTTCCACTGCTTTTCCACAACCCTTTTCATCCAGAGGTTAAAATATAATTTGGCAGGTCCCAGAACTCTCCTAAATGGCGAGCCCCCTTCACACTGACCTGGGCCCCCCTCACGCTGGTCCAGGCCCCCTTCATGCTGATCTGGGTCCCCCTCACACACCCCAGCTACTGCACACACACTCCTGCCCCACCACCCCAGCTACTGCTCCCCACACACCTACCCCTACCCCAGCTAGTGTCCCCCACACACCTATCTCCCACCATAGCTACTGCCACCAAATGGCTGCCCCATCACCCCAGCTACTGCCCCTGGCCCCCATCTCGCCGCTGGTCCTCCAACCCTACACTGGCTTCCCCTGCTGCCCCAAGCTGACCCCTCCCTTGCGCCATTTCCCTGCTGGGATGGCTCACCTGTCCCCAAACCTCCCCCCCCCAGGGCCTCCTTACCTGGCCACCATGTCACTGTGGAGTGGCCCCAGCCCAGACTGAGGCTCCCACCCAGAGCCTGCTCTGACAAAGCATGCTCAGAGGTTCTGAGCATGCTCAGTCAGAGCAGGCTCAGGCCAGAGCCTCAGCCCAGGCTGAGGCTGCTTCCTGACCCCTCGGAACACACCGGAATGGCGTTCCAGGGCCTGCTATTTCTAGAGGCTCAGTGTTTGGGGGCCCCTAAAAATAGAAAATTGAGCTGGAATGCTGCGTTCCAGGGCCCACTATTTTTAAACGGTGGGCCCCGGAATGCAGTGTTCCTGCTCCAGTTTCTAGTTTTAGGGGCCCTAGAACACAGAGCCCCTAAAACTAGTGGGCCCTGGAACACCATTCCTGTGCATTCCAGCTTACTTTAACCCCTGCTTCCATCTAGCCAGAAAGACAGAAAAGGTCACCCATAATGCATTGGGAAAGAATCATAGCGTGGTTCATCTCACTGCAGCGAAAAGAACCATGGGCTATGCCCCCCAGAAATGCTAGCACCACACACATACAGAGGAGTGCAGCACCAGTGAGGACATGGTAACTTGAGTGTGACCACTCACATCTGCCCTGAGCTAACCCTGGTGCAGATCCTCTGAGTTTGCTCTGTAGTGAAGAAATATCAACTGAGAGCAAGAAAGGGGGTTGAGATGTAGCTAGCCCTATAAATGTGATTGAATCAGAGGTACCTAACACTTCCATATATTGTGTAGAAATTTCTTATTTCCAAAGGTCAGCCTGTAGATGCCTTAATATTTCCATAGATTTTTGCAGAACTCCACAATATTCAATGTGTTTAGGGCTTCTGACTTTTACCAGTAAAACACACCAATAAAAAAACCAAAATGAGTGTTCATCCAATAAACTCTGGAAAAATGTGGGAAATGGTTACTTATATTTAAGGACCTGTCTAAATGGGTCAGTAATGAGGACTACAGAGGTATGATTTTAAAATCACATTAATGTGTTGCACATTAACTGGTCTGTGCAGACCCCACTGGCATGCACTAAATATTCCCTAGTGCGCTTTAAAGTCATACTGTTTGAAAAGTGCTACATTAAAATGCAATACAGAACGTTACAAAGAGACTACTCATTACTACTGTAATGAGTAATGTATATAAGATACACAGTATATATAGGCATTTTTACTGATAAAAGTAGGTAAGCATCATTTTAAGGGAGACATAAACCAATGAAAAAATATCTCCCTAGATAAATAACTGAAATGTACAGATAGACAAAGTAAGAAAACTGCTGCTTAAGAACTTTAATAGAGTTTGATTAGGAGGAGAGATTGAAGGAACTAGGCTCATTTAGTCTGCCAAAGAGAAGACTGAGGGGAGATTTGATAGCAACCTTCAACTACTTGAAGGGATGCTCCAAAAAGGAGGGAGCTAAGCTGTTCTCAGTAGTAACAGAAGACAGAACAAGGAGCAATGGTTTCAAGCTGCAGCTGCAGTGGTCAAGGTTGGATATTAGGAAAACTTTCTCACTAGGAGGGTGGTGAAGCATTGGGATGGGTTACCTAGGGAGGTGGTGGAATCTCCATTTATGGAAACATTCAAGGCCACTTATACAAAACCCCCTGGCCAGGATAATTTAGTGGGAGTGATCCTGCTTTTAGCAGGGATTTGAACTAGATGACCTCATGTGGTCCCTTCTAACCCTATGATTCTATGATTTTGTGATATTTGCTTTTTCTGTTTTGACATGTGATGCTGACAGTTTGTGTTTTAACAATTAGAAAGATTTAACTTTTTGAATTTCAACATCTACTGTCATTAATTATCTGATCTTTCCTATTGTCTGACCACACCCCATCATTTCACCTTTTGTGAAAATTTCAACTGAAAAAAAATGCTTTACAATAAACACAGATATTATCCATCAAACTTATATAAAAAAATCAAATTCTGCAACATTTAAGTGCACACAAAGAGAAAGCCCCCAGATCTACCAATCTTGAACATCTGCACAAAACTCAAAAATTGCTAAAAATAAACCCCCAAAAGGAAAAGCCCTACATGTCTTCTACATATGCCCCAGATTACAAGAAGTAGGTCTGCAGATATTTCCAGCATTTCTATAGGAGACAGCTGCAGTGATGATTGAAGTGAAGGAAAAATATCATCCAATTTTTATTTGGGAAACTACCAAAAATAAGAGATTGGGGGGGAGGGGTCAAGTTGAAAACAAGCTGGGACTTAAACAGCTACAATTTACATGGGAAGCTAAATCCAGCCCAAACCCAAGATGTCCATCAAGATGAAACAAACAGCCCTCTTATACTCAGTAGTCACAGCACTCTACAATATTGGTGCCTCGCAATATCACAAACTAATTTAGAAAGGATAAAAGGACTCATCCTCCATACCAGATATCAATATAATACTTTGAATTACTGTATAGCGTCTTTCATCCAAGGATCTCAAAACACTTCACAAACTAGAGTGTTTGTCTCCATTCTGCACTCAGTGAAATCTAACTACTCCTCACTGTGCTCTTATGATATGGTGTGTCCTACCCTGATTTTGTCGTTCTCTGTTTTATCCTCCAGGTCCTCATCAAACTCTTTCTGTGGGTAAAACTCGATCCCATTCACCTCCAGTTCTTTGCGCACCTGGGCAGGGAAACATTGGAAAGTGAAAAGCAGTGCAAGCATTGAGTTATGGCAGATGGCAGAGTGCAATAGAATTAGATTCCTGCTGCAACATTCAAAAGCAAAAGGCACCTGCAGGGAATATTCTTGAAGGACTGTATAATACAGCTGTGACACACAGTGGTGCTGGCAAGACACTGAATTTTATTCCTTGGCTCCAGTTACTTGACATAGGTCAGGGTTATGAAGGGTTAACAACCCAATCACAAGACGGGTCAGAAGAAAGATGTCTTGGCAGGACACAGATGTGAAACCCTTGACACGACTATGACAGATGCCCTTTGAGAGACTTCAGCAGAGAAATAGCTGCTCTTTCTCGATAGCTGCAGCCTGTCAATTAGTTTTTGCTAATATGATCTCTCATTTATTTCAGCTCATTGGAAGATCCACCCATTTTTAATTCTCCATTTTAATGCCCCTAACAGAGTGTTCAGCATTATTCTCCATGTCCTGAGATGATAATTTCCTTGGGACCATTTGGAGTAGGAAGGTGCACTCTCCTACCAATCTATCTGAGCTCAGAGATGAGGTTCATGAACACAGATACATATCAATGTCAGCTATGACCTGATGGAAGCACCTGTTTTGCAAAGGTTCCTTTAAAGGGCAAGCACATTCTTGGATAAGACCATATTGTAAGGAATCTACAGTGACTTGGAGAAGGTTTGAATTGCTGTGATTTCCTACCATCTGGAAAACTGGCTTTCTCTGTCTTCGTCTGAAAGATTTAGGCAACCTGCTGCCATATCACTGCAAATGGTCCACATTGTGACAGATACCGGACCAGATCATGTTTGAAGCAGGGGTGTAGCCATGGTGGGTCTGGGGGGGCCAGGGGCCACCCACTTGGCTCTGAAGCCCACCCACCTTAGCCCCCAGCAGCGGCACAAACTTCACCAGCAAGTGTGAGCAGGGCAGAGGCACTGGCACTGGCACGGACACCTCTGTTCTGCTAGCAGCTGTGGGGTATGGTAGTTGTGGCCACAGTCAGGGCAGAGGCACCAGCACCAATGCCACTGCTCTGTGAGTGGAGCTGAAGAGTCAGCTTCTCTGCCCTGCTTGCCACTGCTGGCTGGCCCCCATGGCTGCGGCAGTGAAGTTTGTGCTGCTGCCGGCTTGGGTTCTGTGGCTCTCCCCTTCTTGGTAGGGAATAGCTTTCAGTCACATGACCAGAAGCTGCATTGGCCAAACTCACCCTCTACTTGCAGGGGCCTGGCCAGAAATCAGTGGCTGGCTACACCCCTGGTTTTAAGGTTACACTATAGCTGGACTTTCTCAGTGGAAAATAATCTGGTATTGTATCTGAATGCTGTTGTGAAACATGAAGGGAAACACCAGGATGTCTGAGCGGTCAGGACAATATCATCCAAGTCTGAATGGTATTACTCACCTATCCCACCTTCCTGCCAGGGCAGGTGAGGCTGTGAAAGAGTTGCTTCACACAGGCATAGTGGTACTCACTCTTTGTTTGAACTCAGTCTTCTCTTCCAGAGTCATGGTGTCTGCTTTGGCAATAACAGGGATGATGTTTACTACTTTGCTGAGATGTTTCATGAACTCTAGGTCCAAAGGTCGCAAGCTGCAGTCCGGGAAAAAGGAATAAGTGAGAACCATTTTAGGACATCACCCTTAATGCTGGTTCATCTCTTCCACCACCCTAAGTCCAGAAGAGAGGTCTAAGGGGGAGCTCTCCTGTATAACTCCCAAGATATACCACCATTAGATCTCTTCTCCTTCCTCCCCACTCAGTGCCTAGAAAAAAAATGAGGTGAGAGCTGGGCTGTCTATCCAATTCTAAAGCTTTTGTTTACCGGCTTCCCAGTATCCATCCCAAGACAGAAAAGATAAACAGTGTGATTCATACACATGGCCCTGAGAGGTGAAAGAGGCAGAGTGGGATATATATAGAAGTGATTATTAATAGAAGTGACAAGTGGGGTAGGATAGGAAAGAGAACAGTGAGATACATATGACTGATCCCTAGGGGGAGCTAAAGTAAAGGCACAATAAACTGAGATATGCTAGGTCAGGTACATAGAAATGATCCATGGGAAACATGAAGTAGCCAGCAGCAGGATACGCACGAGTGACCAGTGGGAGAGATGAAGTAGAGGCAGCAGTGGACTCTTGTGTCTGGGATGCGTTTCTTCCTTGCAATATTCACCTCCTCTTTCAGGTATTTTTCATATTGCTCATTGATGTATTTCTCGATGGGCTCCCAGCTGTGCGGGTCAGAGAGAGAGGCACTTTACTTCTCATGATTCAGACGTACAATGCTGCTGGCACTGGCAGGACCAAAGAGGTTTTACAGAGTGGAAGGGTTTCATCCATTAGCCCAACCAGATCCCCTCAGTGTTATCAACAGAGCTGCTCAAGCTGAAGCCCCAAGTGGCATTTGTGGAAGGGAGCTGCTGGCAGGATGTTCTCTATGAGGGCTCCTCATGACTTTGAAATTTGCCCTGCTTTGGTCCAAAATAGGCAGAATCTGCTGTATTTTGGGGAAAGAGGGAGTAGGGAATTGCCAGTGTAAGGGAACTGGAAGGAGAGTATGAGCGATGTGTTGCCCGGTTTGCTGGTAGTGGATTATATTGACTTCACTGTTGCATCTAAATAATGCTTGGGATGTGAATTTTGAGCACAGAGATAGGTGCTTTTATACTGTGTATGCCTAAATAAAGAAAACAAAAGGGTAAGGAGAAATATTTTACCTTTCTTGAAACTCTATCATGTGGTAGGATCCCAAACACTTTATAAGCTGTGTATATAAAAATTGTATCAGCTGCCACTGAAGTGCAGCCACCTCTGGAGCAGAACATGTTGGCTGTTCAACAATTCACAGCAACATTTCACAAAAGCTTATGGGCCTGATCCAACACACACCTAAGGCAATATGAATCTTTCCATGGACTTCAATGGAAAATTTGGCTTTAAGTGAGGAAGTGAAGAATAATTTCACTTCCATTTGGAACCCCAGGATGATTTTTAGGGAAGCAGAATGCCATTATCCAGATGGGAGTTTGGCAGGATGCTGATACTAACACCTCTGTTCTTTTCAGATTTAACATGGGACCTGAAGTGAATACATATGGATTTATATCTTGTAAGAAAGACAGCATCCTGAGCCACTAGCACCTGCCGGGGGTTGGTCTTCAGATCTGAATCAGAAGGAAAACCTATCTCCCACCCTGCAGTGCTGACCCAGTCTGGAGCAAGGCAGCCTTTGGCTGCACTCATACTGTGTTCCAGGGGTGGGCTCCATCTTAAAACATGGACACTCTGGGGCTGACTTGTCTGTATCCCAGCCCTATGGATACATCAGCCATTAGAGACCAACAGAGAGTCACAGAATATTAGCATTGGAATAGACCTCAGGAGGCCATCTAGTCCAATCCCCAACTCAAAGCAGGACCTACCCCAACAACTAAATCATCTCAGCAAGTTTTGCAAGTCAGGATTTAAAAACTTATAAGGATGGAGATTCCACCACCTCCCTAGGTACTTCACTGGGTAGATGGGGAGAGGAGTGAAGGCAGACAACTCACCAGTTTTCATTGTTGATCTGGTCACCAAATCCTGGTGTGTCTATTACTGTCAGTTTCATCTTGACACCACCTTCTTCAATCACTGGGGAACAAGACCAAAAGGACTTGATGATCACTCTCCATCAAGACTGACACATCTGTTTATGTTTCTGAGACTTTTTGTGAGAATGATGTTCTGCCCTCCACCACAGCATAAACAAGAAAGAGGCTGCCTTGTGTCATCACCAGGACTGTATGGGCCTCTTTCAGAACAGAAACTTTGAACCTGGGCAGGAGGGTCGCTGCCCCGGGAAGGGACCCGGGGCACCAGCCCAGACCCCGCCGCTACTAGGAGGCCATGCCCTCTGGCCACAGGCCACACCCTCAGCCAGGGACAGGGACAGGAGCAGCTGGGCCCTGGATCCCTGGCCAGGGATGGGGCCGGAGCAGCCACCAGTGGCTGGGCCCTGGATCTCCAGCCCAATCAGGCTGGCGACTGGGAGAGGCAGGGCCCCACCAGACCTGGGGCACTGGCACTAGGATTCAGGGCATGGGCCCCATGGGCCCAGCACCAGAGACGCCCCTGAACCTGGGTCTCCCACACCCAAGACAAGTGCCCTAGCTACCAGGCTGGTCTTTCTCACTCTCTCCAAAATTTCAAAAGGTCTCAATTTCATGTCAGTGTGGAACAAAACCTTGAATTATAGTTTTATGACCAACTTTTGTAACAAGTCCTTGGCAGAAGTAATCTAAGACAACAGCACTCCATGCTCTTTCAGCCAGAATATTCTTCCTAGCTCTTACCATGCCCAATAGCCTTGATCTCTACTGTCTTAGGGATCTTCTCCTCACGATTCCAGCCTGAAGACTTGCGGCTAACTTGGGATTTGAAGAGGGTATTCACCAGTGTTGATTTCCCAAGCCCACTTTGACCTGATAAATATAAAGAGAAAGAATGTAGCATTTACCATAGTTATGTTCTGACAATAGGTTGAAGAACATAAATCCAGGGAAAGTGCTGGGTTGGGTATGAGGGTTCTTCTTGTCCTATATAAGTATCTTAAGAGAAATCACACATGGACATGGTCTAGGGATCTACTTGAACTAGGTTTGGCCTGATATTAAAGCATCTGTCCTTCACCCACACTCCCAATGATCTCCATACCCGTATAACCACTTGTACCTACGCCAGTGCAGTTGAAGGCAAAGCCCAGCACAGCTTCTTTCTATGACCCCCAAAGTCCCTGTAGGCCTTGATGACCACTCCTACCTACAACCATGATGTTGAAGTCAAAACCTGTCTTCATGGTCTTCTTGCGCATCTGCTCAATGATGGTGTCAATTCCAATGTAACCCAGTAGGTTGGAGTTAATGCCAACAGGTTTCATTGGCACTGCTGGTTTTTGCCGGGGCTCCGGCACCAGCTCAGACATAGCTGCCTCAGTCTTGTTGTCTCCTGACCCTGCCCAGGAGAAAGGGGGAAAATGTTATTCAAGTGGCAGTGCTATAAATCTCCCTTTGCCCCTTTCTGATGCTCATGTGTAGATCTTGGATGTTCATTTCACTGGCTGCTTGCTGGGCATGAATTAGGTGACAGGTCTGAGCTTTGTGGCCCAAATGGACAGTTAACTTTCTGAGGTTCTGGCTCTATGTTATATACCATGCATCCTGGGAGGTCCTTAAAGCATAGGATGTGCAGGAGGGACCAGAGGGAAAATGTCTGTATCATAATGGCCCCAGGGCTGTGAAATTCCACCCCCACCCTGACCTAGAAATGTTCAGAGAATCAGATTGAAAACTTACTCTCAGCAATCCCACTAGCATTGTCCGTGTTTCGTAATGCTAGATGGTCCTCTAGGTTTAATCTTAAATTTTTCCATGTGTAGGACCGTCAAGTGTTCCCTAATTCTGACTGCACAACAGTGGAAGCATCCAAAATCAGGGGACACTTTTGAAAATGTAGTCCTGCACACAAATACAACACAATATTTCTGGCACCATAGCCCTCCTTAGCTGTCACTTAGACAACACATTCCTTGATCTTTTAGAGGGAGATTGAGCATGAGGACTGATTCTTAAAGCAGGGGCATGGAAATCTGGAGATCCAGCTTCTGTTCCTTGCTCTTCCACAGACTTGCTGCACATGACCCTGGGCAAGTAACTTAGCCTTTCTGTGCCTTTTCTTCCATCTCTTTGGGGGTCACATACTTTCTAGCTTGTGTAGACTAAACTCACTGCACTCCCGTGGCTCTTTGTATTCCTCCATTCCCTCTTCCCCCCACATATACAGAGCCATGCTCCAATCTCCCTCTGTTTCAGGGACCCCCCCCCATCCATGTCAACTGTACCACTGCAAATGCCCTGCTGTAAGATCTCTTGTGTAGTCTCTCTATGCCAAGGAGAGAGAGATCTCTCCCTTCAGCTTAATTACTCCACCTCCAACAAGCAGTTGGTTGGTGGAGAAGCTCTCCTGCTACACAGCCTTGTCCACACTGGCACTTCTGTCAGTATATTTTATGTCACCGGGAGGGGGTGTTTCCTTCCTTCCTTCCTTTCTTTCTTTCTTTCTTTCTTTGCATCAGCATTTTTACACTGCATTGGGATGATGAGCAGAGCTGAGAAGGGAGGAGTATTGTTAATGCTGCGAGGTGTTAATGGTTGCCATTAGCTCAGTGGTTTTCAAACTTGTTTTCTAGAGACCCAGTTGAAAAAAATCATTTGTGCCCCTGACCCAGTTACATCTTTGAGCAATGTATTCTGGTCTCTTGGCAGCAGCATCAGGGGATGCTGTGACCCAAGACATGAGGGTCTGTGACCCAGTACTAGATCCCAACCCGTTGTTTGAAAACCACTGCATTAGCTAACACAGAGGTGGTTGAAAGTGTAGCTCTGCTAACCAAATGTCAGGGGCTCCGTACACATCCTGTTGTCCCCTCCTGGTGTTTCTGATCTTCAACAAAGCCAACAGGGTTCTGGCAGTTGATGCCTAGAGCATTCCCTGATGTAGGCAGAGTTGTTGGACCCCCATGATATTAGCAAGAAAAGATGAGAAGTTATTCCAATAACATACATTACTGCGCCCACCTTGTCTCTCTAGACAATCCTGACACTTCGGGATTGATCGGATGCAGTGTTCAAGTTTTATCGTGTTATAGACAGACAGTCAGACAGACAAAGAATCTCAGAGAAGGACCTTGCAAGCTCAGCAAAAATGGGGCTATTAGTACCTATTTCACTGGGATGTTAAGAGGCTTCATTAACGATTGTTAAGTGCTTTGAGGGCTTCAGATGAAAGAAAAAAAGGAAGTGCAGGGTGTTGTTAATTCATCATTCCCCCTCTCTCAGTCCATGCATCTTTTCTCTTTGTTTCTCTTTGTTTGTCCACTCAGCTAAAACTCTTGTCTAAGGCAGCCCTCATCTTCTCCTCTCTGGGTAATGGCAACCTTCTTTTCCCTGCCCAAACTGACAGTCTCATTCTACCCTTCCAGCCCCTACCAAAACATAGCTACTCTGGTCATCTGACCTCAGCAGCACCACCCCTTAGAACCTCTCCCATCTTCCCTATCTCAAGGTCAAGCTTCTATGATATCCTCAAGGATATTCTAAATAATTCTGTCACTCCCTCCTTACCCATCTTTGCCTCTTATCATGGCCCCCTGAGTCCTCCACTCCACAAGTGATAGCAGCCTCACTACCTCCTTTGTCTGCCCTTCTCACATCCATGTCTGTGCTTTCTTCTACACCTCCCTCTCCACAAAGAGCACCCTCTCTGAACCAGTCCACACACTGTCTTCTCATTTATATTACTCCTGAAGACCCATTACTTCTGCAGTGCCTACAAAGAAAGAAGCTAGCTGACTAAATCTCTCCCTGCCTCATCTTCCATATAAAATAGATTGACAACAATGAAGTACCTAGAGGATTTTATGAAGCCTCTGGCTCATTTCCTTTCCCGGTTAGAGAAAGCTCTGCTTGTGATAGTAAATCATCTGCTTATCTAAATCACTGATTTATCTCATTAATGAACTGTGCACACACATGAAGGGAAGGGGGCTGAATGCTGGGAAGGAGGGGTAAACACACATTGTAACTAACACTGAGTATTGGTATGCGAATTTGAAAGGGAAGCTGAAGTTAGGGAATTTAGTTAGTTTACTTTAAATAATAACAGTCATGATCCTTGCAGGCGCTTGTCCTATTACCACCCAGCTCACTTTGTTTGTATGGGGTTAGATGGCCAGCTTTTCAGGGCAGGGACACTGTCTTCCTTTGTTTGGACTTTGCAAAACACCCAGCACATTGTGGACTTTTCTACATTGGGAAATATACTGGTATAACTGTATCAGTAGAAATATATTAGTATAGTTATTAACTACAGCCATAGATTTAGAGTGCTACAGCTAGGCTGGTAAATTTCCCTGTGTAGACCACCCCGAAGGCCCAAAGTTCAAAAGTGGCAGTGAATTAGGGTGTGTCAGTGTTCAGGTTTTCTACCTCAGATTCCTTAAAAGAGTGTATTTTCCAGAGGCTGGGCACCCCTGGAAGACAGTGTTCCCGCTAATGGTAGAAATCCTACCTATGCCACTCACATTATTACAACATCATAGAAATGTGGGGCTGTAAGGGATATCAAGCAGGAGCGCCCTTGGCCCGGGAAAAGACCCAGGGCTCAGAGACACTCAAACTCGGGGCTCAAGCCCTGTAAGCCTGGCACCAGCAACACCCTAATATCAATAAGTCATCAGTTCCACCCACCTGCACTGTGGTAGAACCAACTAAACCTAGGCCATCCCTGACAGGTGTGTAAGTAATCTATTTTTTAAAAACAGATGGTGTCCAATAACGGTGGTTCCACAACCTCCTGTGGAAGCCTATTCCAGATCTTGAATACTTTTATAGTTTGAAAGAGTTTCTTCACATCTAACTTAAATCTCCCTTGCTGTATATGAAGCCGATTACTTCTTGTCCGACTTTCGGTAAGCACGGGGAACAATTTATCACTGTCCTCTTTATAACAACTGGTAACATATCTGATAACTATTAACACATTGCACCAGAGTCTTCTTTTCTCAAAACTAAACATGCCCAGTTTGTTTGTTTAACCTTCCTTTTCGTAAGTCTGGTTTTCTATCATTTTTGTTTCTCTCTCCAATTTGTCTATACCTTTCCAGAGACATGGTGCCCAGAACTAGGTACAATACTCCAGCTGAGGCCTCATGAGTGCTGAGAAGAGTGGGACAATTCAGGGGTGTCGCTGGCGCTGGGCTTATGGAACGCAAGCCCTGAGTCCCAGCACCCGAGCCCCAGGTCTGCCACCCAGCCGCCCACGGCAGCAGCAGGCTTGCCATTCTCGAGCCCCAAGTCGCAGTGCGCCGAGCCCCTGATCTTTCCCTGGGCCAGCGGCGCTTCTGGGACAATTACTTTCCACGTTTTACATAGAACATTCCTGTTAATACAGCCCAGAATATTAGGCTTTTTCACAGCTGCATCGCATTACTGACTCATATTCAATTTGTGACCCACTATAGTTCCCATATCTTTTCCAACAATATTACCAGCTAGTCACTTATTTCTCAGTTTGTAGCTGTGCACTTGATTTTTCCTTTTTGAGTGAAGTACTTTTATTCATCTTTACTGAATTCCATCTTGTTAAATTAAGGCCAATTCTCCAATTTATCAAGTTCACTTTGAATTCTTCCAAAGTGCTTGAAACCCCTCCCAGCTCAGCATCACCTACAATTTTTTAAAACATACTCTCCATTCATAATTAAATTAATTAATGAAACTATTGACCCAGACCTAAGACTGACCCATGGTACCCCAGTTTATATGGCCTGCCCAGTTTGACAGTGAGCCATTGATAACTACTCTTTGAATATGGTAGGTCAAACAGTTGTTTGCCCACCTTACAGTAATTTCATCTCTAGTTTGTTTCTAAGAATATCATGAGGGACTGTGGAGAAAGCCTGACTAAAATCAAAGTATGTCATACCTATTGCTTACTCCCATCCTTTAGGCTAGTAATCCTATCAAAGGAGGAAGTTAGGTTGGTTTGGCGTGATGTGTTCTTGACAAATCCATGCTGGTTACTCCTTATAACACTATTATCCTCCAAGTACTTACAAAGTGATTGTTTAATAATGTGTTCCAGTGTCTTGCCAGGTATTAAAGTTAGGCTGACTGTCTATAATTCTCTGGTCCTTCTTGTTTCCCTTTTTAACAACAGGTCCTATGTTTGTCCTTCTCTTGTCTTCTGGGACCTCACCCATCTGCCAGGAGTTAAAGATAATTCCCAGTGATGCTGAGATTGCTTTGGTAGCTCGGTAAGGACCCTAAGATGCATTTCATCAGGCTCTGCTGACTTGAATATATCTAACTATCTAAACACCCTCTAATCTGTTCTTTCCCTACTCTGGCTTGCATTCGTTCCCCCTTATTATTAACATTAATTGTGTTGAATAGGTCACCAATAACCTTTTTAAACATATCAGGTTTTTTGATGCCATCAGTTAGTAACTCTCCCGCTTTACCAAGTTGAGGACCTCTATTTCCTTAGTCTTTCTCTTGCTTTTAATGTATTTAAAGAATCTCTTCTTACTGCCTTTTATGTCCTTTGCTAGGTGTAACTCAGTTTGTGTCTTAGCCTTTCTGATTTTGTCCCTAATGCTTCTGCTATTATTTTGTACTCCTCCTTGGCAATTTCTCCATAGTTTGACTTTTTGTAGTATTTCTTTTTGATTTTCAGGTTGGTAAAGAGCTCCTGATGGAGCTATCTCAGTGTCTTACTTGTCTTTCTATCTTTCCTTTACATCAGGATAGTCTGCAGTTTTGACTTTAATTTTGTCTCCTGGGGAAACCACCAGCTCTCTTGAACTCCTTTTCCCCTTGGATTTTCTTCCCATGGGACCTTACCAATAAATTCTTGGAGTTTGTTAAAGTCTGCTTTTTTGCAGGAGTGTCACTGCCCCAGGAAAAGACCCGGGGCCCGAGCTCGGGCTCCACCCCCTGGGCCCCGGCCCTGCCCCCTAGTCCCAATCCAGAATCAGGGCCCTGGGCTTCTGCTGCTGCCAGTCCTGCCCCTGACCCCAGCCGGGGATGGGGCCAAGTGAGGCAGTAGCTGCCACAGGTGGCCAGAGAGAAGCAGGTGCTGCTGCAGCCAGCCCACCCCAGCTACCCAGCCAGGGTCGGGGCTGGTGCTAGGAGAGGCTGGGGAGCACGCCAGACATTCGGGACACTGCAGCCAGGACTAGGGGCACATGTTCCCTGTGCCAGGTGCCAGCGACGCCCCTGCTTTTTTGAAGTCCATTGTCTTCGTTTGCTGCTCTCACTCCTTCCTTTTCTTTTAGTCATGAAATACATAATAAATTAATAAATAAATAAATACAATACAATACAATACAATACAATACAATATAATATAATATAATCTGTCTATCATTTCATGATCACTTTCATCCAAATTGCCTTCCAGCTTCAGATTCACTACCTATTCCTTCTGTTGGTCAGAATCAAGTCTAAAACATTATCACTCTATTTATTTCCTCTACTTCCTGAAACAAACAACTATCCTCAGCGAAACAAACAAGGAGTCAGGTGGCACTTTTAAAGACTAACAAATGTATATATTGAATGAACTTTTGTGGGAGAAAATCTGTAAGTTCCCCATCTTCAAGCATCTGACAAAGTGGGGTTTTCTCCCACAAAAGTTCATGTGATAAATAAATTTGCTGGTCTTTAGAAGTGCCACCAGACTCCTTGTTTGCTGAACTAGACTAACATTGTTACCCCTTTGGAACTATCCTCAGGATGTTCCAAGAACTTATTTCAGCAGATGCCCAGAAAGTTAAAGTCCCCCGTTACTACCAGAGCTTGTGTTTTAGATATCTCTGTTACTTATTCTAGAAATGCCTCATCCACCTCCTCTCTCCAATATGGTGGCCTATAGTATGTAACATGTAGTACAGCACAGCTGTATGTGATGTGAAGAAGGTATTCATAGCCAGGTGGTTAGATGTCAAGAAACCTGCCATACCCCCTGTGTCCTTCCATTGTCCCCCCACAGCACTTACCCCATTTATAACCTCAATTCCGAGATGAGGAATGTCAGAGAGGGCTCAGGGACGCTCACCCAGAAGCTCATCTTCAGCAGGAGTCATTTCTGTACTTATGTGTTATTTTCTTGATTTTGCCCACTTCGTCCTCTACCCTTCCTTTCCCCCTGCCCCTCTGTATGTCACCTTCTCTCTGTCATCTCCCTCATAACCATCATCCGATCCCGTGGCTTTGGTTTCTCCCCAACTGTGTCTGAAAATAGCCGTCTTTTACACAGGTCATTTCTAGATGCCTCAGTTTCACTAGTGTATGCAAATTAATTATTTACATATGCTAATGTAACCCTAGTAGATATTTCTGAACTTCTAGGAAATTCAGTCACCTTTGAAAATCCTGCCATGCACTGTGACCCAGCTCTCGCCAGTAGGAGTCAGGCTGTTTAATGCCTTTGAAGCCTTGGTCCTATGTACTCAGGCATCATAGGAGCAGCCAAACACCTCTCTGAAAGGTCCCTATGCTCCCCATCAAAGCTGGTTGAAAATTTTTCATCAAAACCACTTCTGACAGAAAAAGCTGTTTTTGTCAAAATCAAAACTCTTCACAAAACTGTGTTGATTCAGATGAAAATTCTCACAGAAAAAATATGAAGTGAAAATATTTTTATCTGATTTTCTTTTTTTCCCTCATTTGTATATTATTTTTCTGTTTACACTTATTCATGACATGCACAGTAATTTGACTACAGCCAACATGCATGACAAAGTCAGATCTGGCAGCTGTATGAGAACGGTGGAAGGCAGATGTATCAGTTTCTAGAATGGTGAAGGCCGTTTTCCATAGGAACTGAAAAACGGTTTTCTTAGGTTATTTAGACACCTGAGGCCTATCAGGGGCTATGTGTGACCTTTAAAAACCCCTCTTCTGGTGAAATGATGGAGAGGAGGGAGAAGAAACAAGCCACTGCAGAGAGAAAAGGCTTTTCCTATGCAGATGACTGTTCTTTCAGAGGAAACAGTGAGTTTACTTCTGTTTGGGGAAGGGTTGGTGACCAGAAGCCAGCATAATAAATCAGTGCTCATGGGGAAGCAAGAAGATGTCCTGTATTTCTTTTGTATTGTGGGATTGTTGTTTGGGAGAACTACTTGGGCCTGTCCTGAGGCCCGCCTTGTAAATACTATGAATAAACCCTCTGGAACAGGATAGATTTACCCTACTTCTGCCCTCCCATCCTATTCCCCTGCCAGAAGGAGAAACATTGAGGCCAATATTCTGAAAGAGATGTTTGGTCCCATGTGTTATGGTATGAGATAATAGAATAGTTGAAATATTCTATTTGTATATTTATTTTATTTTTAAACTCATCAAGGGTAGCTGCTGCTTTGTATTGATTGAAACAGATTCTCTTCTCAAGCAAAGCATCTCCTCTTTCTGGTGCAGCGATGAAACTTCAGTCATATATATGCCTTTCCAGCAGCAATGTGTTTTACCACTGCCGTGGCATGACAGAAGATAAAAGTGATAAAGACGTAAAAGTGAAAAACCCTTAAAATAAAAATGAAATCTGGAAACAAAATTCAAATATTTCTAAATTCAAATTTCCCAGAATTGACATTTTTGCAGAATGTCTGGTTTGTTGGAAATTTAAAAAAATATTTGGTTTTGATTCCGAATGGGAACAAAAGACATTTCAAAATGTCAAAATTTCATGCAATCTAGAAATTCCAGATTTTGACCAGCTCTGCTACTGGTCCCAGCCTCCAACCCTAGTGGGGGCCCTGATGGGCTAGTATTGGTGTGACGTCTTTGGGCACCTCTTGACAGGATTGCAGAAATGTCTTGAGTGAGCCTTGGAGCTGGGGGTGGGGAAAGCAATGACATTCCAAGCCAGAAATAATTCCAGTGCCTGGATAACCAATCAGCATAGCGCACAGATGGTTTTTATAACTCCAGTGTGGCCAAGCACCAAGCTGAGCGTGAGCACCCAGCACTGGTGGGGCACGCAGTACTGATAGCAGATTTCCAAAAAAACAGCATTGCCCACCCTCTGCTTTAAAAACATCCCTTTTGTCCCTCAGAATGACTGTCCTGAGGCCACCCAGTGAGTCAGTGGCAAAAGCAGGATCAAGTCTCATAGATTCCTGGTGCTTAGACCTGTGCTGCAGCCCACACAGCCCTCAAAAGCTTGGCGGGGGGAAGAGGGAGCTAAAAAATTTGGTGGATCCATGCTCCTTTTAGCCTTCCTCCAACCCTTGGCTGCAGAGCAAAGAGCTGTCAGAAGGAAATCTCCCTTTCTTGCTTCTCTAAACTAAGGAGGTGCCATACAAGCTATTTTCATCTTCTTCTGGAGTATCCAATATTGGTGTGGTATGGGAGGTGAACAGGAGACTTGATGGACCACTGGTTTGAGGAAGCCAGGCAAGTTTCATCTCCTTATTTGAAAGAGAGGCTGCAGTAGGCAATACCAGGTTCAGGCAATTTGCAACTGAGCTGAGCTTTTCTCAGCTAGAAGTCACTTTTACACACATCACAACTAGTTGGGGATTTTTATGCTGACAAATCCCTCAAGGTTGCTGTTGCTTTTTATGCGGTTTTCTCAAAGCTGTTGCCAGCCAGGAAAGTCCAGAGAGAAGACCAAACATGAAGAGCTCAACCAGTCAGCTCTCCTGCTCTCTTTGCTTAGGCTGTTACCCCTTCTTCCTGCTAGCTTGGCCATGGGCACCCATGTAGCTCTGCCAATGTCTTTTCAGGCACTCCTCAATACCTCGTTGTTGTTTCAGAGCCCACACAGTGTGGGCCAATTCACTTGGTTCCTGAGCGGGAGCAGGGGACTACACATCCATGCTAACTGGGATTGTCCTAGTTTGAGTAGCAAAGTGGTTTTACAAACAATGAGACTCCTATGGCACCTTAAAGATTAACAAATTTTTTCAGACATGAGCTTTCGTGGGCTCCAACCCACTTCATCAGATGCATGTGACAAAGTGGGTTGCAGCCCACAAATCTTATGCGTGAAGAAATTTGTTAGTCTTTAAGGGTATGTCTGTACTTACAATTTAATTCAAATTAATGAGGATTAATTTGAATTAAATTAATGCACGGCTACACGGGCTTTCATTAATTCAAATTAAGGAGTTCCTTAGTTCAAATTAGTGAAACGTTACTTCGAAGTTATAAAAACCTCGCTTAACTTCGAAGTAAGGGTTAATTCAAACGTATTAGTTCAAATTAACCAATGTAGCCATGTTAATTCGAATTAACCATTAGTTCAAATTAATGCTTTTTGACCTTCTTCCTCCCAGGGTGCCTTCCTCATTCTATATATTGGGTGGGTGCCTGACTCTTCCTGGGGACCATCTTGCCGCACCTCTCATGGTGCTCCTCTCCTAATTCGAACTAGCAAGTCCTGTCCATGATCACGTTAATTTGAATTGGTTTTCTTAGTGGGGCCATGTTAGTTTGATTTAACTTAATTCAAACTAATCATTATTAGTTTGAATTAATTAGTTTGAATTAAGTTAATTCCAACTAACCTAAGTGTAGACATAGCCTAAGGTGCTACAACACTCTCGTTGTTTTTGCTGTATACGGAGTAACACAGCTACCTCTCTGAAAAGTGGTTTTAGTTAACTGTGGATTACACTATAGAGAGCTAAAGCCACTTTTCTTCTGAATGAGAGAGTCCACACAGGAGCTAAGTGCATTAACTTCACACATTGTTTTGATTCACCTTATCAGTTTCCAAAGGGATAGCCATGTTAGTCTAGTCCAGTAAAAAAACAACAAGCAGTTGTGTGGCACTTTAAGACTAACAGATTTATTTTTTGCATGAGCTTTCGTGGGAGAAGATCCCACTTCCTCAGATGCTTCGAAGATGGGTGAACTTACAGAAAGGAATGAAACTAAATGCAAGGGGGTGTAAAACATAGGATCAGGTCATAAAGTAACAGCAAATCAGAGCAGTTTACAGGCTTAAAGAATGGGAAGCCTGAAGTCAAATTACCCTTTGTAATGTGAAAAGAACCCATCTTCTCCCACGAAAGCTCATGCAAAAAATAAATCTGTTAGTCTTAAAGTGCCACACAACTGCTTGTTGATTCACCTTAGCTTGCCTACTGTCTGTGTGTAGACAAGCCCAGAGACACAACCTGGGATCAGGCTGACTTTCAAGAGCTCGATGCTTCCCAGACAAATAGAAATAATGAGGTCTGCTCATTTCTGGAAATCAATAAGGAAGCCTCTCATTTAGTTGGTAGTGAAATGTAGGCTCAGCTGACACTAAATATACATATGGATTCTTTGTTTTACATCTAATACTTTGTTCCATGTGCTAATAAACATAGAGAGACAAGGGGGATTAGGTGTTAGCTTTTATTGGACCAACTTCTGTGGATGAGAGAAACCTAATAGACCTAGCTGTGATAAGAAGGCTGTTGGTCACTAAAGAACTGATTCCTCAAGGGAAGAGATGCAGGTTCCCACTCAGCCCTGACAGTGATGGCGGATGGCATAGGTGGCATGTTGTACCCAGATCCCAGTCTAAGAGTGGAAGAAATGTGAGCTGCTGCTCTAGGATAAGAAAGGATACCAGACCAAACACCTAAGGGGGCGCTTCAGAGAGACCAGAAAGGGAACTGAGAATCAGCTAGCCCTGGGACTGCGACACTGAAAGCACATTGAGGTCTCTGGATGAAAAGCACTATGTAAATGCTAATAATGAATAGTAGTAGCTTCTACTATTCTGCATCACTAACATTCATTCAACTAAACATGTCCTTCACTGTCATATCTATAGCAGCCACTCAAAGCTGGAAGTAGCCCCACAAACTCATTACACACAGGCCACTGAACAGAGATCAGACAGTAAGGACTTTCTATTATCACTGCCCCAGGGGCAGATTAGAACCAGTAACCTAGATATGAAAGGCTCCTTATTCCCTCCCCTGCCTTCCTGGTTTTTGTCTGACTGGCATCATGGAATGAGGGGTGGAAACACTCAACCACAAAGAATCCAGCCTCTAGTAACACACTGTTTAATTGTCTCAGGCAATACATCTATAGCCTTATTGTCTACATCTCCTTCCACTCAATAAGACCCTGATCCTGCTCCCAATGAAGCCAACAGTACAGTTCCCAGTGGCCCAGACTCTCATTTACATTACAGCTTCCTTACACTGCCCTGGCAATGTACACCTGCACACACATGCTGGAAGGGCCAGGGTGGAATAAAGGGGTCTTAGTGTGCAGATCAGAAACTGGCCATCCACACATTAGTGTATGCTCCTGGGGAAGCAAATAGCTACTGTTCAAGCAAAATCTCCATGTGGTTTGCAGACATTAACATTTGTTAATTCAGACCAAGAGAAATGCCATAGTTGTTATTTTTTCTCGCTTGGCTAAACTTTAGCAAAGGCACCCTTCATTTTTATCTAGGTCCCAGGGTTGCCAAGGGGCCATTCATTCCAGCCTGTACATCCATACAATGCAAACAATTTATAGTGTAGGACAATCGAATCTAAATCAGTGCCCAGCAACACTAAGAGGGCGCAAAGCCAATCCCCCCCCCCCCCCCGCATTAAAGCTAAGGGTATCTCAAGTGGGACAGAGAGAGTTATTCTAGCTTTTTGGTGCTGCTACATCCACTCCAAAACCAACCATGCTTTAATATGCCTTTAAGGACCAGCTGGTGTACCTGGGCTTGTATGTGGCCCACTTCTCCCCAGTCTGCAGTGAACTCTAACACACTGAACCTCACTGAAAATACATAAACTAGAAAGGAGAGAAAACTATTAGGCCATCTCCCCACTTCCACCTCAGCTGCAGTGGGCAGGTTCTCTAGTGTAACCTAGATTAAAAGGGAAAGCCGCTCCATGCTCTGACTGATGACAGGTCTGACCTGAAGAAGAATTCTGTAAAGTCAAAAGCATTTCTCTCTCACCAATTGAGGTTGGTCCAATGAAGGATGCTGCCTCACTCATCTTGTCTCTCTAGGATCTTGTCATGGGTGCATTCTCCCAGAGCACGCCCTCCCACTGGTACTGTCCTCAGGAGGAAGTTATGTCCTCCCATGCCTGCCTCTCAGTTCCCACATCAGCACACCTCTCTCTTCTTTGGGCTAGAGGCCCAAGCTCTTGGCTGCACTCTGTGTCCCACCTTAATGCCCCAAAGGGTTTGTTGCACAGTTGTGCCATGAGGAAGTCTGGAAGAGTACTCTGATCTGGGGCCCAGGAACATGGGCTTCCAATCCCATAGTATCCTGGTTCCCCCACCACCACCGGGGCCTGCTTGGTGCCCGGGGATTACAACATGACATTCCTATTTCCCCAAAGCTCAGCCATCTGCGATTGACAAGGGCCAAACCAGCTACAAAGCAGCTTGCAGTTTCTCCCATCCCTGGAGCAGCTGGGGTTATTTCCCTCATTCAAGGGAGCCTGGGTGACTTCTACCCCCCATCAGCAGCATAACCACCCCAGGCTTTCCTTGACACCCAAATTTTGCCAGAGAGAAAAAGGCATAAAGGAAATACTACTCCTTTTCTTCCCCTGCCCTGGAAGCAGCACTGGCAAGTCAGTGCAAGGACTGATGTGCAGGCAGCATCGGGGGATCACTGCAGCATCTCCCAGCCCTGATAAAACCATGTGAGTGTGTAAGCATCGGCATGGACCACCTACCTTTGAACATGAATCTTTCTTTGTCTCTGAATATGCTCTCAAGGGGTGGCTTCCCTCCCCCCTCACTTTTCTCTCCTCACACGGGTGCAGTCTGGCTGCCTGGGAGGCTCCGCTTTTCTCTTTCTCCTTCTCTCTCTTTTTTTCCTCTCCTCCACTAGATGTTTCAGATAAGCAGGGATGCTGCTGCTGCTGCTGCTGCTGCTGCTGCCATGGTCATGTCATGTGACCTGAATATTAAACATCCCTGCAAAATCTCCCCCTCATTCCCCCTCCCTCCCCGCCTAGCAGCCAAAGCTTCATCCCAGCTGCTGAAAGACCCCAGCTGGATTGGTGGACAGGAGAGGATGTGCTTGCTGGGGATGGGAGGTGCTGTGATGAATGGATTAGATGTGCCCTGAATATGCTCCCACCCTCCCTCATACACAAACTCCTTCCCTCCTTCTCTATTCCCAGGCGGTTTTCATATGCTTCATCTGTGGAGCATCTCTAGACACAGCCACTTGTTTATGCAGAGGGATTTAACCCTTCCTTGGGCTCCTGAAGGGGCTTCACTAAGACTAAAGAGGACTGAGAAAAGATGGGCAGATTCTAAGCATTCAGGATATCTCACTCCCAAAGCCTGAATCCCATCTCATCTACAACAGGGAAAATCAGGATTCGCTCTGTTGAAGCCAATCAGGTCTCAGGCTTGGAGGTTTTAAAAGCCTTTTTTGCCTGGAAACATGACCTCAGGATTTCTGGTTGTTGGCCAAGGACAGAAGCAGAGAGGGGTCATCCTCTGTGGGGTGGGAGGGAAGGAAGACAGAAGTAGTCTCTGTTGGCAAATGCCGGTATGTTAGCCAGGGCAAGGAGATTTGTGTCTTTGTGTCAACGTGCATACACTATGTTTCTCCAGGTGCCTACAGGCATCTGCATCTGTCAGTGAGCATATCGCTGTGAAAATATCACTGTGAGTGTGCATGTGGTTGAAGATAAGTATCTGTGTGGATATGACTAGGGTGGATCTCCATGAGGGCTCCTGAGTCTGACTCTCTAGTATCTTCCTCCTGCTATAATCCAGTAAAAAACTGATGCCATTTTCTACTCTGCCGTGGTCTGCCTGCTGCTGCAGTGGTACACAAAACCGTACAGTGGGCCAAAAACTGCAGTGTGTCAGAGTATTACACAGGCTGTGGGAGCTGCCAGGTACTTGGACAGTGTCACAGGGAGTGTTTGCCCAATAGCACCCCCTATTGGCCATTCATGCTACTGTAGGCACACCCATGCCTCAGTTTCCAATCATCCATATTTTCTGTCTTTCTCAGTGATTCAGATGGCACAGTCCTCTGGCTATGCCACTGTCAGAATTCGTTCACCTCCTAGAAAAACAAAAATCCAAATAAAAGTCCCCAACAAAAAAACTGTTCTTCAGCTCCCATGGGCTCCTCTTCAGCCAGAGACACAGCTCCCTCCTTTCTAGTTTACCTTTAAGCCTCTCTGGCTCTGTGATACAGCCCTGACTCCCACACTCCTTTGCCAGAATCTCCCTCACAGTCTCATCCCCTGAATGACCTTTCTCCTTTCCCTGTTCTGTATCAGGACAATGACTCCAAGGCCAGGCTACTACTTTGGAGAAGTCCTTCTACCACAACAGCCCAACTTAACTCCTATAACAGGGGTCTGCAATTTGCAACTCCAGAGCCACATGCAACTCTTTGGTTGCCTTTTTATGGCTCCAGGCTCTGGGCTGCCCTGTCACCAGCGGGACCCTGCAGGCAGCCCCACTTCTGACTCTGTCCATCCTACCACCAGGAGACTCTGTGAGCAGCCCACTCCTGCCACTCCTGACCACCCCCACCCCATCAGCAGGGGAACCTGCAGTGAGCCCACTCCTTCCTCACCACCACCAGGTAATGCTGCAGGAGGTGCACTCCTGCCCTACCACCACCACTGGAGGACCCTGCAGGTGCCCCACTCCTGCCCCCCACGTGATGGGGGGACCCTGCCAGCAGCCTCCTCCTGCCCACGACCCTGCTAGTGGCCTGCTCCTGGCTTCAGCCCCCCACTCCCTTACCACTGGGGCACCCTGCACGGGGCCTACTCAGGTATGTCTACATGGTAACTGTTATTTTGAAATAACTCCTTTAGAAATAACTCATTTTGAAATAAAATCCTTATTTTGAAATAAGTTAATTCGAATTAACAGTTTGTTAATTCGAATTAAGGGAAAGCCTGCTTTCAAAATGGCTGTTATTTCAAAATGGTTATTTTGAAATAAGGCCATTCAGACATGTTGTTTTGAAACAGTTGTTTCAAAACAATGTCTCCGAACACCGTTGTTTCAAAACAACTGTTTCGAAACAACAGCTATTTTGCTTTCCTGCTAGGTTTAACAGTTTCGAAACAACAGCCGTTATTTTGAAACAACGTGTCCCGTTGTTTCGAAATAATGGTACGTTGTGTGGACATGAGAAATTTTATTTTGAAACAATGGCTGTTGTTTTGAAATAAAACTCAAGTCTGAATGCAGCCGAGCTCCTGGTTCAGGGCTTCCTCTCCATCCCAGCAGGGGACCCCCTGCAGCAGATATGCTGGCCCAGCTCCCCCAACCTGCCACCAATGTTTGATTATTAAAGGAATTTTTAAAAAATGGTTCTTTTTATTTTTTGGGTTGCTGATTCCTGCCTTATAACTTAACTAAAGGAAGTTTTCTCAGCTCTTTTATGAGGCCCAGGTGTGTAAGGCAGCAGTCACCTGACCCCCAATTAATCTGCCCCCTTAGATTGTTAGGCAGCTCATTAAGGCACAAGTAGGGCTGTTTGAATGGAGCTGGCTAACCCAGACTTCTTGTTCCTCAAAAGAGCAGGCAATCTGTCACAGACAATATCAGAATCTAGGAAATGCAAAGGTGGCTTTGGGTGATCAGCACAGGGCTGGAAGAGCAGAGATCCAGGCCATGAAGTACAAAATGGATTTAACACACACACAGATCAGAAGGGCAGCACTGTAGGCTAACTGTGCCCAGGACAGAGCAAACAGCTATTCAAGAATCAGGCTTATCGAGTCTGCCAAATTGCAGGCCAACAGAGTGAATTTAGAGGCAAACTCAAATACAGTCACTAAATTCCACTTTTGGTACAAGATGCCCATCTGTTTATTTGTGATGTGCCTGGCAAAACAGTATCTAGGCACCACAGACAAGACTAAGGAAACCAACATCCATCTGGCAGAGCTGTACCCTCCCTACCATGATTTGGGTCACTTTCTTAATTGGGCTGATCCTGCTTTTTATCTGCAGGGGAAACACTGCCAAGTTGTTCTGTGATCACTGTGCCAAGAGAGGGTAGTCTGCTCAGAGAGATGAGTTTGAAATCTGGCCATTAAGGTCTCAGCCTGTTCTCTGGTGGCATGAAATTCCACAGCGAAGGGAGGGCCTTCCACTGAATGCCCAGACCTCATCCAGCTAAGACTTGCCAGGGGCTCCATCTGATACGTCTCCATCACTTGGGGCTACGAAGACATGGTGATGACAGGAACTTCTGAGTTGGCCAGGGCCTAACCCATTGACGACTACAGAGAATTCTCCTGTTTGGCTGAAGGGGGCACTCGACACATTGCATCTAAACATTATCAACTGGATTTTCACTTCAGCTCCCTGCACACAGTCACAATGGCTAAATTTTGCAGTGCTGTGCCTTCGCAGACTGTGCAAGCCTCATGGAGCACACGGTCGACCCATGAGGATGTCAGTCAGAGTTGGCAGGGTTAGTTTTTATATGAGGTTTTTGACGACTTCCTTTTTTAAAAATGCCACAGTAAAAAAGAAAATTAGATGCTACTTTCTAGTGAGACTGCATTTAGAATCTGCTTAAAAACAGTTGCTAGATGTTTTAATAAATTGTTAATCAATTATTACCTAGTCCAATAGGTCTCCCTATGATAACTAGATTATATATAGATGATTATCTAATTTAACTTCTAGTGTTCTGGTAAATGTCACATAACCAATACATAGTAATGATGTCTGCAACATGCTTACAACATCTGTGAATCTGCTATTAATTCCTTATATACTATTTATAAATTATGTACCCTTAAGATTAGAAAGTATGTCTGGCAATGCAAAGAAGGGAAATTGCCACCCCCTCCCCTGGCTGATGTAATGCTCCATCAGAACTATCTGGTAGCTGGGACTTCACTGCATGATGGCAGAATGTGACCACGTGCCTGTTTATACCCCAAGCATTAGCAGGCTTCAGGACAAAACCCCAAACTCAACCCAGTCCAGTTGCCCTCTTTGGACTTACATGCTGGCCATGCTGTGTCCGTCACAGGAGACATTGTGGGATCTATAGCGGAGGGTCCGCCCCCCAGAGCCTGCCCCTCAGCACACATTGCAGGAATGGGACTGGGCATATTCCCACATCCAAGTGGCCCTTGGGAGATTTCCATGCCATGTAGGTCACTGTATCTCTTGGTAACCAAGTGATTCTCTTGACCAGCTTCTGTCATGGATGAGTTCATGGGATGTTTCTCCCTGACTTGGGAGTACAGTGGAGGAGGAAGTAGGGTAACATGGCCCAAGCAGCTCTGGAAATCTGGACCAGAGGGAAGCAATATGGTGGGCATCTCTGAGGTCCCTGAATACACTGTACTGATTTGCCCATCATGCCAGGTATCTGTTTGCTCCTCCGCATGGTCAAGGGGCACTTTTGGGGGCAAGGCTTGTACTCCAGGCAATGACTGTAGATTTGCCAAGTTCAGCTCCGCTCCCATTGGTGCTTCCTTCCCTGAGGGATCTCGGAGCTCCCTCCTTGCAGAGGCTGCTGGGAGCAATTGCCAGTCAGGTGGAGGCACACAGCCGCTCCGTCGGAGGGTAAATGAGATGGAGCTTAGTCTCCTTGGTGCCAACCCATTGGCCGCAGTCCATGGAAGGGACCTTGAAGCAGGGGGAAGAGAGTACGGGGTGGGCGACCCAGTGCTGCTCAGCTCTCTTGGGCCTGCAAGCCTAGAGTTAGACCTGGCATTCACTCTCCTCTTTGCAGGTAGAATCTGCTTTGTAGAGTCCTGGCTGAGGGAGTCAAGGTGGGTGTCTTTTCTCAGCTTGGGGCTGAGGGGTGCCAGCCCACCACCTCCCACAGGACGGGGTAATGAACCTGGGATGCGACTGGGGCTGGAGCAGGTTCCCAGGGTTGGAATACATCTGCGGACCCTGTGAGGGGAAGGAGCGAAGTCCTTGTCCATCTTAAACTCTTGGTACCTTTCTGCTTCCTATAGAAACAAATTCAAAGGAAGCATCAGTCTTCATGCACATGGTCTAGTACTGGCAGACGGACTTAGATAGGCTGGACAGTGTCATTACAGGTTTCTCCATGTGCTGTCCTCATCAGCATCCCTCAGTCCTGCCCAGTCAGATAGCAATACAAGGGCTGTCAAGCCTCATGTGTCTGGGCGCACACTAATCCCCAGCTGTGGCCAAGAAGAATTTCCCTCAACCCTCCATAATTTACTGTGCCAAGGAGGAGCTACTTGGCCTCTCGCTCAGTGTCCTGCATCCTGGATTCTGAACTAGGTGGCCTATTCAGGCACAGCAGTCCTTATGTCAAGTCAAAAACAGCTCAAGGAAGGCTCAGCTTTGCCCAGCCCTTTGTCCTCTCCTTATGACTCTCAGAGGACAGTCTGATAATTAAGGGGAAATTTAAGAGCTTACCTGGCTCTTGGAGAGCAGCAGCTGAGGGAAGACACTCAGCTGGCACCAAGCAGCTGTTGTCCCAGATCCCTCAGCTGGTGAAAGGAATATTCCACATTTCTGAGAGGAGGCCAAATCTCCTGCAGATTGTGTTGGCTCCAGCTAGGAGTCTTTAACTGCATCAGTGCTTAGCAAGAGCATTGGTCAAAAGAGGTTCAGATCTCCTGTCTTCTGTCCTGGCCAAAGCAGCCACAGTAAATGGACCAGGCCCCTTCCTCCTGCCGTCCATCGTCCTTCATCTCTCTCCTTCTCATCCTTCACTGGAGGATATTTTTCCCTGCTTTGTTAAAAGTAAGTGGGAGAGAGAGTGACACAGCTGGCCTCAAGAGAAAACAGGAGTGGGCAGAGAGTGAATGAGAGCACTCATAAAATGCCAGGCTAGGAAATGAAAAACAAGGACAAGAGAATCCAAAAGGCCTTGGGGCATATGGGAATATTCATGGCTGACATTTCTACATGGAATCTTCATCTGCAGATTCTCCTAACTAATGCCGTGCAGCCACTGCTGGGGAGTAGAAGTTAAAGTAGCTTGAAACAGGAAAGGGAGCCCCACTCAAAGAAAATCAGCAGTTTGGGGTTGTTGCTCCACCAAGTCAAGGGGAGAAGAAGGTGATGTGCTTCTCCCTACATCCCTTCACACCCAACTCCCCCTCTTACTTTAACCTCTGCTAGGGCAGAATGTGGCAGTCACTTTGAGCCAATTACACTGCACAAGACATTGGGGAAATTCTTATTCACCTGAGACCAAAGGAAGATTTTAGGCCAGCAGAATGCACTAATCAAAGTTATAATGTATCTGGAATGTCAGGATTAACACCTCAGTCTGGCAAAATTTTGCCATAAGACCTTTGGGAAGAATGAATGGTTCAGGGCCTGGGTTTTATGTCTCATCTGAAAACCAATGCCTCCTTTATGATGGCATCCTCTCACCATATGCTGGAGCATTGGTGCAGGGGAGGGGAGGAACCACCACTAAAACTGAACTTCACCTGCCAAATTCCTAGTGCCATTTCCTGCAGCCCAGGTGATTTTCCTGGAGATTTTCTTGCCCAGCACTGCCCAGCTCCAGTCCTAGCCCTGCTCTGTCTACAAACTATGACACAACCATCAGTCAAGTGCCATGGTTAACTTCTCTGATCCAAGCAAAGCTCTAGCAAGAAAAATGAGACTTGCAATCTTAGTTCTGGATCTCCCAATGCCTTTTTGACTGTAGGGTTCTCAAGCTTTAGCCCTGTTGTGGAGACTAATGAGATGGTGTGTGAATCTGAGAAATATATTTGGAAGGGGAAGTGCAATTGTCTGGATTCCCCTGCATTCTCTACCATCCTACTTCTGTATTGAGGGGTGATGCCTTTACTTCCAGATGGTTTGTCAGCATTCCTGAAACCACCTAACTATTTCCGCTAAAGTCAGAATCTGTGTGAGGGACTGGCATAGGATAGGGCACCGTAGGTCAGGACCAAGGTGCATTGGCAGAGCTGTGTCAATTCAGAGTCCCAACCCAGGACCAGAGTAACAAGGATTAAGCAGCATCATAAGAAGGGCCAGAACTGAATTAGGCACTGGGTATTTGCAAAGAAATGCATCACCAGAGCTATGTTCCAGAGGGGTAGCTGTGTTAGTCTGTATACAGCAGAAACAACAAGAGTCCTGAAGCACCTTAGGCTATGTCTACCCTATAAAAGCTAAGTCAACTTTATTAAGTTGACTTAATAAAGCCTACTTAAAGTCGACTTTAAGTAAACCTTATTAAGGCAACTTAGTGATCCTACACTGCATTAAGCTGACTTTATAAAGTTGACTTAAGCCAGGGGACCCATTTAAAGTTGACTTTATTAAGTTGACTTTAAATGGGTCCCCTGGCTTAAGTTGACTTTATGAAGTTGACTTACATGGTCACACTGCACTAAGTGGACTTTATTAAGTCGCCTTTAATGTCCACATTGTGTTAAGTCGACAATAAAGTTGACTTAACCCCTAAAGTCAACTTTAAGGGCAGGAGTTATTAAGTCGACTTAAGGAAGCCCTTAAGTTGACTTAACTCCAAATGTTGACAGGGCTTTCCTTAAGTCGGCTTAAGCCCATAGTGTAGAGACATAGTCTTAAAGACTACCAAGAAACTTCTGCCAGCATAAGCTTTCATGGACTCCAAACCCACTTCATCAGATGCAACTTAGTCAGAGCTATGACTGCTAGGGGAGAAGGGGAGCTGCAGGATTCCCATGTGTTGATTGAACTGTGTTAGGATCCCAAGGCTGGCACAGCTGGTAGGGTTACAAGTGCCCTGGCAGTCCCCATAGACAGGGAGATTTTAAATATATTCTCTCCTTATCAATATATATAAACCTCTTCCTGGTAAGCTTTGCCCTTGTCTGGTTTTCTGGATCCCTTTGTTTTGACTTCTCTCATCAAGCAGTTTGCCTTGCTTGGGTCTAGCTCCAAAACTTTCACAGAGTACCACCTCCAGCCTCTGACCCACTTACAGTAACCCCCTATCGTCATCATCCCTTCTCCTACCCACAGCCAGCATTTACAGGACACAAGAACGCCAGGGGAAGAAACAATGAGCTGTTTGTGGAGGGCCTGAAGGGCTTGGAATCCTAACATTGCATCCATTCCTGCCCTGTGACCCTAGCACATTCTTGTCTCCCTAACCCTGTCATTCCCGACTGGACAGGGCTGAGTCCATCCCCATGACATAATCAGAGGCATGGACTCCTCAGACACAGGTGAAATTGTCAAAATATGGGGGACGGCTATGTATCTGTACAAAACCCTATATACTTCATATATTACTAAGATTGTACATACTATAATTTTTATTATTTATCTAAATGGAACAATTGTGACAATTTTCAGTTGCTTTTGTTTTACATGGGTCAAAACAGAAAGAAAATTATTGTATTTATTTATTTAGTAATAATGTTAAGAAAAAGTTTTGCATTGTTAAGATTTAAAGTTTTTCCCCTTTCATTTTCTCTGGTCTACCCTTCCCAAAAATAATCCAATGAAATGAATTATATCCAGGATTGGTATTTCCCCCCCACTGCACTTTTCTCTTTTCCTTTTGCTACATTAAAACTTTTTGAAATTTCTCCAATTTTTGGAAAAAAATTTACAGTTTCATTTGGTTTAGCTTTTCAAAAGTTGAGGGTTGGTTTGTTTGGTTTTTTTTTTAAATTTACGAAATGGCAAAAGGAAAAATGGAAAACAGAGCACTCGTTCTACTGAATTCAGTGGCAAACAGGAATAAAAGGGAAAAGCAGGAAAGGGAAATGAAAGTAAATGTCAAAGCTTCACAAATGTTTAGTATTAACAGAAAGCAGCAAACATTTTTGTAAATTGCAAAAAGTTTTAAGTTATAAAAAGTTAATTTTCAAAATAAATAAAATTGACTGAAAATTGTATTAAATTTTTATTATTGTGGCACCTGTTGTCCAGAATGATCCCAAAGTGCTTTATCTGTGACACACATACAGGAACATGCATTCACTCCACCAACACAACCATGGCTGGGGTGCAACCTAACAGCTGTTTAGCAAAATCATAATAGATATTTTAGAAGCAGACATGAAGAATTGTTTTTCTGCCTAAAACTGCTTGGGGGTTATTGTAGGTGGGTAGAATGTAATTACCCACACTGGAATTTGGCTAGAGTATCTGAGCTAGTAACTCTTTCCTTATGAAAAGTGCCAAGTGTCTTGGAGCTTGGTTCCTCGTTTCTATGGAAATACACATCAGCCCCTGGAACCAGCTGTAGCACTGGTTCAGTGCTGCCTATTGAATCCCCTGCCCCCCCCCCATGTTTTCCTGGGTGCTCTCTCAATGTAGTACTTCTTGACCACTCACAGCTACACTTCACTTGTTCAACTGCAGCTTGCACTGGTACGACTCTGCCTGCAGGCCTGTTTTAAAATACCCCCTTTTGTGTTCCATAACATCAAGCCAGAAGACAAATCAAAGCAGGATACACAGAAACAAATGCCAGGAGGCAAAAGTATGCCATGCCAATCTATTTGCATCCAGTCAGCTGCCCCCTTCTGAATATGTAGTCTATAGCAGTGGTTCCCAACCTATTTTCTGCCGTGGCACACTTTGATACCTTCAAATTTTTCGAGGCACAACACTATTAAAAAACTTGTGAATATTCAAATTAACTTAAATTACTTAAGAATATTCATGAACCATGGCACAGCGTTTTGGAAATGCTGCTATGTGGAGTGGTAGGGGTAGCAGAGCAGGGGTGGCAAGACACGGGAGGTCAAGTCGTGTGCAGTGGCAGGAGTGAGTGTGGGTAGCACAGCAGGGCAGGGGTGGCAAAAGAAGACAAGGGCAGCCATGTGGGGAACAGCACAAGGGTGGCAAGAGAGGAGAGGGGAAGGGAGAACAAACGTGGCTTTGTGGGAAGGGGTTGGAGAGAACCTGGGGAGTGGGAAGGCAGGACAGGGGAGCATGGCGCAGCACCCACTTCCCCCTTCTCCACAGTGGCTCCCTGCCACCCAGGGCAAATCCTCACCCCACTGCTGCTCCTTCCCACCCCAGTGGGTCCCATCCTCCCCTCCCCCAGCCCCATGCTGCCTGTGATGGATCCTCCAGCCCCCAGCTACACCCCCCCACACCCCCCAATTAGCCAGCCACCCCACACCAGCCACGCACCCTCTGCTATACATCCACTCCCACCCACATCTGCTACACACACACATCTGCCCCACACAACCCCCAGCAGCGCCTCCCCCCAAAACCCTTACCTGGGCTGTTTGCAGGCTGCCCGACACAAGCTGCTCCACCCTGCAGGGGGAGAGTCACACACTCCTAGCCTCCCCCAGCTCTCTGCTGGCTGGGCTTAAGGTGCAGCCAGGTTTAAGGTAAGCCACATGAATGGTGTGTTTGGGCTGCTCCTATTTTTAGGGGGACCCCTGGTACTCCCTGTTCCTCTATTTTTAGGGTGCCAGAATGCTGCCTGCCTAAAAATAGGGGCCCCCCGAACTGTGTTCCAGTGCCTTCCCCCTTACTTTAACCCCTGCCTTTTCCCAGCCCTGCACAGCCCAGGTGGCTGGGCTGAGCAGGAAGGGAACTTTAACTCCAGCTCTCAGGCATATTCACGGTCCACTTTGGGTGTTGTCGCGGCACACCAGTGTGCCCCAGCCCACTGGTTGGAAACCACTGGTCTGTAGCCCAGGGGCCAGCAACTCAAATGATAAGAGCCTTTTAAAAAAATTAATTCAATAACCAAGTATTTTGACACATAAGTGTAACCTCCTGGTCTGGGGTGGGTGTAACTGGGCCAGGGTCCCTGCTGCAGGGATCCCTCGGGAGGGGGGAGAGGGGTGAAACCATGAATGAGCCACCCACAGGGTCCCCCAGTGGTGATGTGGAGCCCATAGTCTGTGGTGGGCCACCCACAGGGTCCCCTGCTTGCAGGAGGGGCCTGGAGCCCAGAGCTGCAACAGGACAGCCAGAGAGCTGCATGTAGTTCCAGAGCCACAGTTGTAGATCCCTGCTATAGACCAACAATCTAAAGCTATGACAATTTGGCATTCCCTACAGGCAGTTTCCATGCTAAAAGCTCCAACACAAGAGAGGTTCTAGATCCATGGATCACCATTTAGCACGTAGAAAATAAGGTGAGAAATCTACTCCTTGTGGTATAACTGTTTTTTAACTGTAATGGAGATACTTGGATTGATAGTTACTGAATGTCTTGATTTACAGCAACCAGCACCTCCACAGAGGTAGGGACAGAGATAAAATACTATCATACGTAGCTTTTCTACATGAATCATTTACTATATTGATACATAGTAATCAGGATCATAGAAATTAGAGATGGAAAAAGATCTAAAATAATCTAGTCCACCCCTTTCTCATGGCCAGGGCAACATTATTCACAGCACTGTATTTTCTTCTCTAGTGCTTTTCCCAGTTTAGTTATTAGAGTTCCAAGCACTGGAGCTACTCCCCACTGCCCTTAGGACTGGCGTCTGCAACCTGTGGCTTCAGAGCCACATGCAGCTATTTGGCTGCCCCCTTACCACTCTGGGCCCCCTCCTGCCACCAGGGGATTCTGTGGGTGGCCAATGCAGGCTCCCCCTGCCACTGGGGGACCCTGTAGCGGGTCTGCTCCTGGTTCTGGGCTCCCTCCCTCCTGCTAGGGCAGTGGTTCTCAGGCTCTGTGTCCAGACCCATTACTGTGTCACCACACAGCAGTAAGTGTGTCATGGAGAGCTGGGGAGATGGCTGGATTTGACCCGGAGGGAGTGAGCTAGTGTGTCCTGTAGAGTTGTAATATGCTGCCAAGTGTGTTGCGACCCTCAAAAGGCTGAGAGCCACTGCTCTATGGGACTGTGCAGTAGGTGCCTTGGCACAGCTCCCTTCATCCCACACCAAGAGGCTATGCCCCTTGCAGCTCTCAAAACATGTGGCTATTGAAGGAATTTTTTAAAATGGCTCTTCCTATCTTTCAGGTTGCTGATCTATGTTCCCTCTAAGCTGTGCGCACACACAGGTCATGAAACCCACGCACACAACAAAATAAAGCCTGCACAAAAAAATTAAACAGTGCTAATATTTTTATACCCCTTTAAGAAAGCAGTTTCAAGTAGCATGTTTCAAATAAGGTTTTGTAATTTATAAAATCATTTCCATCACCATATCAAAATAAAAATTTAGATATTATTTGCATCATACACACTTGCTTTGTTGCGCTCACAAGTTTGACCACACGCACTGGACGGCGCACAAATTTGCACACTGGTTCTGAAAATTTGCACAAAAGAATCTTTTTGTGCACACAACCTATGAGAAATTAAAGGGAACATTGTTGCTGACCCCTGTAGTAGGTGAGAGGAGGGAAGTGAAATGTTAAGAGACTTATCCAAGGCCATACAGGAAGTCATTGCTAGGAATCTCCTGATTCCCTGTCTCATATTTTAGCCTTTAGTATCACCTATGCCTCTCACAGCTGCTCAGTTAATATGAATTGTCAGTTAGATGGGTCTCTACTCCTGCCTCAGGCACATATCTTCACCATCAGCATCAGTGGGAGATGTGCAACAGTGAGTGTCAGAGCCTGTAGGACAGAATTCTACCAATTCCTACACCTGAAATCTTGAAAGAATGATCATTAGGGACTCAAAACACCTAACTCTGAGTGATCGCTACTCCAAGCTCTACTGATGAAAGTCTCCTTTGTGCAAGGGGCCAGTACAGCACCTATATACCACCTAATTCCCTCCTTAAGTGCACGGGGCTTAAGTGGGACAGAGGCTTTGTACTGAAGGAAGGTAAAAACATCAAAGCTAACAGACCCCCTAAAATGGAAGGTGGGAGGCCATTTCCCTCTCCATAAATTTCACAATCCCAGCAAGAATACAAAACACCCCAAAAATGTTAAAAATAAACAGCAAGGAAAATAAAGAACCAACAAAACCTCATGTCAGCACACATATTTTATTAGATAGTTATAAAGACTTTTGACTCCAAGGACAATAAAGTACAAAGTAACATTGGAAAACACCTGACAGTTAATGCTAATTTTATCAGGACCAGACAGTGCAAAACACACACACAAAACCCCTCAGAGCTTATGTCTATTTTAGTTCTTAGGCTAAAGGCAGGGTATTCAAGTACAGGAGTATCAGACAGATGAATAGGAACAGTTATCAAAGAAGTTAAAGGCAGATACATCTAGGCCATCCCCCTTCCCATGAAGGACTGTTCCCTATAGTGTTGTCTCCAAGGCCTTATCCAGTCTAGATTTAACAAGCCACAAGTGACAGGGCTTCCACCACTTTCCATGGGAGACAGTTCCAAGACCTAATGGTTCTCATTGTTGAGAAAATGTTTTCTGTTCAATTTCATTTTGATTCATTTTCCTTCTGTTTAATTTCATCCACTTAACCCAGGACCTTGAGGAGGCAGGGATGGATTAAAACACTTGAAACCATACAAAGAATGCCATAGAAAACAAGAGAGGTCCAGGGGGTTCATAGAGAAAAATGACAGACCAATCTGTCAAGCCCCTACTCCAGCACGGCTTCTCAACTCTCCTTCCTGGAGTGGGATCAGTGGGAATCCCTTTGTGAGCCAGTTTAGGCTTACAGGGTTAGGGCTTCCCCTATACACCAACAGGAGGGTGAGTTCCAGCCAGCCATTTTTTCTGCCACATCCCACAGAGCATCAGCATGAGACTCAATCATCATTTCCTTATATTTTTCCTTTTGATTTAGTTTATGAAGGTGAGTTTTCTGCTGGTGAAATATAAGAGCAATTATGGGGTTCTTGCTGGTGACATTCTTGGAGATTAGAGTCCTACATTTCTCCCCCCAGACAACTGGAGCACAGTACAAGCTCCCCTTTTACACTCCCTGTCAAGGTACATCCCTCGTGGGGAAGAGGAGAGTTCAGTCTCTATGGCTAGATTCTTCTTGACCCTTTCCTTGAGAACTTTTAGAACCCTGACTGTAAATGGGTGGTTGAACTAGCTCCCAGCTATTTTTGGAGGGCAGACTGGACCTGTGGGATGACAGCAACACATACAATAATAGGAATTTTTTCATAAAGAGAGAACCTGGAAATACCAAAAACCGACAGTGAGAGAAATTTCCTTATCTTAAGCCTTTTCAAAACATAGAAACTTGGTCTCATCTCTGAGCTCCAGACCTCTAGTAAAAAAGGTTTTTATTGCCACCCCATTGGTCAACCTGGGGTTCCTTTGCATTTGTGGCCTAGCCACCAGGTTACAACAGTCAAGGCCTAAGAACCAGGTCTCTAAGCTGACACTCAGAGACTATGGCTATATTAAATCAGAGTGACTTATTATGGGCAACAGATATTGTCAATGTGATTGCCATTTATATGTATTCATAATGGAGGAACAGAATCTTGATAGGATGAAATGGTGATGCCGCACTGTGACATTTGCGCCTTCATGGCCCTGATTCAACAAGGAATTGAAACATTTGGGACTACTCATGTGCTTAAATTTAAGCACATGCTTCAGTACCTTGCTTAATCAGGGCCCATGTTATGACACCCGCATCTAGATCGTAGGGACTCAAAATGTCCCCCATGTGAAGTGCCTGACTGACCTAAGAAGGTTCCACCAGCTGGAACCTTGGTGTTGGTGACGATGCCTTAACTGATGGCCAGATGAAATGGCCAATAAAGGTAAATGACATTTGCCAGATTTCAAAGGTTATGTCTACACTACAGGCCTTGGTTAAGCCGCCTTAATAAAGTCTGCTTAAAGCTGGCTTAGCATGTCCACACTCAAAATGCCAGGAGACTGCCCATGTCCACACTGGTAGCTGCTTGGTCACCCTAGGAGTGGTGCATTGTGGGTACCTGGCCCACAGTGCACCACAGCAGAGGTGCCCCTCTGTTCCAGCCACTTCTTTACTACAGGAAGTGAGTGACAACACCACCCTCCATACTGTGTGTGGCAACAGGGAGCCCAGGGACCCTGATGTAGCCCAGCAATGTGCCAGCACAGTGCTCCACACCCTCTCTGTGTTGCCCTGACTCCTCTGGCTCTGGACCAGGTGCTGCAGGGCAAATGCCAGTGCAGGGCAGGGTGCAGCAGTAGTTAAGACTTAAAAGCCAGGAAACAGCACATAGAAGAAAGTGAAGTCAAATCACCTGTTATAATGGGGAAAAAAAATATCCATAGTCAGAACTTAATCCTGCTTTTACACAATCTAATCTAAAAGAAATAGCAACTTTCTTTCTGTGTGCTATTTCCCAGTGCTTGAATCTTAATAACTGCTTTGATTTGCTGTTAGACTGTGACCTGCCTCTATGTCTTACACTTCCCTGCATTTATTTCCTACCATTCTGTAAATTCCCCCATCTTCAAACTGTCTGATGAAGTGGAATTTTTCTTTCATGAAAGCTCATCCAATAAATCAATTTGTTAGTCTTAAACAGTGCCTCTGGACTCCTTGTTTGTTTTACAACAGTATCAGGGGGGTGCTTTGAGAAGGGGAGACACACAGGGTTGGTCGGAGAGGGGGAGAGACAGGCAGGGTCAGGCTGAAAAGGGGAAGGGGGAGACAGGGGTTTGGGTTTGAGCAAAGAAGGGTGAGACACCGAAGATTGGGCTGATATGGGCAAGGAGCGAGACAGGCAGGGTCGGGCTGAGAAGGGGGGAGACATGCAGAGCAGGCAAAGAACAGGGGAGACATGCGGGGTCGGGCTGTGATGCCCAGTCCGGCTCAGAACGGGGGAGATCAGTCAGGGAACGTGGGGAGTTTGGCTGTGGTCCACACAGCTGGGAATGCTCCCAGCTGTGTTGTGCCTTCTAGCCAGCCTCCATCCCCATGTTTTCTGTGGTTGGGAGGCCAATTAAGTCAGCTTCCCCTCCACACTACCTTAAGTCAGCTTAACTGTAAAGTCAACTTTTAAGCCGAAGTAATAAAGTCGACTTCACCTGATGCTAAAGTCGACTCTATTGCCCTGCAATGTAGACAGGGCTTTGTTTAAGTCGACTTAAGGGCCCTTAAGTTGACTTAAACACACAGTGTGGACATGCCCAAAGACAGTTTCTATTTGTATCAAAGCCATCACTGTTAACGTAAATGTTCTTCCCTAAGCAACCACCAATGACACATCACCCACTTAAATCAACATAATATGCTCTCCATCCTTCATTCAGTAATGCATGAAAAAGCTCTGGCAACAGTTTGAAGTTGCAAAACTTTCATTTTAGGGACTATATGTTCTGAGCTGATCCAGGAGCCAGCACAAGGGAAGCAACCTGTTTGCACCTCTGAATCTAGTGGTTCCTGCTTCATAGTGGCGCCATCAGGAACATGGCACTGAATTAGCACTGCAGGCAGTCTGATGCTATGGAATGTACTGAAATGTGTACAGGACAGCAGCACTTGGTGTGAGAGATTGTACAGATGTGTGTACAACACGGCAGCTAGGGCTGTGTTACAATAGTGCGGAATGTACAGAAAGTGGCTGATATGGCAACAATGGCTATGTAATGGTATCAAATATGCAGAAGGATGTATCAAAAAGTGGCCATGGCTGTGCTGCACTGGTATGGAATGCTGTGACAACAGAAGAGCTGTGTCATATGACAGTGGCACTTGATGGACTATAGATAACTGGGCATGATGGGTCAAGAATAGAGTTTTAGAATATATAATGTACAAAAGGGAGGCCCATGGGGTAGCAAGGGCATGTTAGCAAAGTGAGAAACAGTCAGGGGAATGATAGATCAGCAGAGATCCAAAGCACCATGGAACAGGAGGCAGTGTCTTAAGAGTTCTAGGCAGGTGTGGCACGGTAATACCTGCTCTGGAATAACTCATGTCATGGACTGAGCTGGGCCAGAATTACAAGCTAGGATTTGCAGACTGTTTGCAATGAAGGAAAAGGTGCTGGATCCCCACTCTTCCAGGGAGTCACATTATCTCATGGTACTTTGTCAGCAAATCAGCCCTAGGGAAGAGTGGAGGAAAGTGCAAACACAGTGATTATATACACATTATATGGCATACATGCAGTATACAGATGGGATCCAAAAGCACAGTCATTAACAGTGTCCACCTGTCTGGCTCAGTATCCCTGACCAAAGACTCACAGTGAAGGGTTCTCCAAGGAGCATTCGTAGTTTTCAGTGTGGATGACAGTCAAGATGGAACACCAGACCTGATGCACTGAGGAATCCATTTGAAACACTGCTGAACTAAAAAAAGTGCCAACCTATTCACTATAAAAGAGGTGCAAGAGATTTATTTCCTGGTAGGATCCACACAGACCTCTTCAGCTGAAAATTGTGTGTGAATTTAGTGCTCATGAATGTGCCAGACTGACAGCCCTAGAGAATGAAGTCCTCTATCACCTAAACAGCTGCAACACAGGTATCAATAAAGCAATCTTCATCCCCATTACCTCCTGTGTCTTACTCCTGAGCTGGGAAGACCACCTCTAGGGGTGAGAACTGAATTCACTCTCCCTGGCTCATTCCGTCCTCGGCCTCTCAAATGAGACTTCCAGCACAGATGGCAATTCAGTGGCATTGATGATTATTGCAGTGTGGGTGTCCATGAAGAACTAGGGTGAGACCCACTAAATTAATTCCACAAAAGTCACCAAAGAGGTATCAAATGATAACATCTTTCAGACCCTAGCAAACTGGGCTAGATTTAAACCAGTGATCTAGCACTGACTTATGTCCCATATAAAGTCTTTCTGGGATCAGCTGATACCCATAAGAACTTTTTTTTAAGAGATTGCGGATAGGTGCTGGTATCCCCTACAGGATAATGAATAACAGACCTTTACCTTTGGTAGATCCAAAAATCCATGTGGTGCAGGAGATCCTTTGTGAGTAATGAAAATCTTGTCTAGGGGGCTAGACTCTGAAAGTCTTGAGTTAATAGAGGTGCACAAGCCTTGCCTTAGAAATGGAGAAGAAGAAAGAGGTAACTCTGGTGTTTAACAGAGACCCGTGTCAGTGAAGAGTGAAACCACCCTTCTTCAGTCACTGGAAAATGGAAAATTTTCTCCTGAGTTAGGAGAAATGTGCATCCAGGACACGCTATAGGTTAGCTGGGGCCAACCTGTAAAAGGCTCTGTATGGCTGTTTTTCTAGAAAGCGCCCATGTGCAGTATACTAGACCTCAGGCACCCCAAAGGCAAGGTTATCCCGTATCATTAATGTTTTCCTAAGATCTCGCTCCATGATCGGCCTTTGTGTCCGCCATTTGTGAGCCTCCTGTAGGCCTGGCTCAAAGTAGTATATGCAAGCTCCAAAGCCCACCAAGATGAGTATGGAGATCATCAGATACACTGGCACGAACCAATCCAAGAAGTGCGGCATGGCTGCTGGAGAAAGCAGAAGGAAGCAGATGTAGATAGATTAAGATGACAGCCAACACGAGACTGATCAAACATCAGGAGACATGGCAGAAATTATGTAACTAAAGGGACCGTGCCCACTCCATCTTTGTCTACAGCCCTCCTGCATCCAATTTAGACACAGATTTGCCTATGATAAAGCCTAGTTCTGCACTTTAGTACCCTGCTTTGCTCCAGTTTGGCACTCTAGTTTCTAAGGGTTAGCACCAATTATACCCCACTCTGCCCTGGGATAGTTCTCTAGTCCAGTGGTTCCCAACCTATGTGCTGTGAGCATCCCTGAGAGCTGGGATTTAAGTTTCCTCCCTGCTCAGCTCAGCCACATGGGCTGTGCAGGTCTGGGAAAAGGCAGGGGTTAAAGTAAGGGGGAAGGCAGCAGAACACAGTTCTGGGGACCCCTATTTTTAAGTAGGCAGTGTTCTGGCCCCCCTGAAGTCAGAGGAAGGCACCAGAACATGGAGTTCCAGGGGTCCCCCTAAAAGTAGCAGGAGCAGCTGGAACACAGAGTTCCAGTGGCTTCACCTTAAACCCTGCTCCACCTAAAGCCCAGTCAGCAGAAAGCTGTGGGAGGCCACGAATGTGTGAATCTCCCCCCTGCAGGGTGGAGCAGCTCCTGTCAGCCAGCCCGCAAACAGCCCAGGTAAGGGCTTTGAGGGGGGGAAGAGCTGCTGGGGGTTGTGTGGGGCAAGTGTGTGTGTAGCAGAGGTGGGTGGGAGTGGCTGTGTAGCAAAGGGTGTGTAGCTGGGGTTGTGGTGTGGCTGTTTGGTTGGGGGTGTGTAGGGGGTGTAGCTGGGGGCCGGAGGGCTAGTTCTGGCCCCTGCAGTGATGGGAGGGTCCATCACAGGCAGCAAGGGGCTGGGGAGGGGGGAACAGGACCCACTGGGGTGGGAGGGAGCAACAGTGGGGTGAGGATTTGCCCTGGGTGGCAGGGAGCCGCTGTGGAGAAGGGGGAAGTGGGTGCTGCACCATGCTCCCCTGCCCTGCCTTCCCACTCCCCAGGCTCCCCCATCCCCCCGCAAAGCCACTCTTGTTCTCCCTTGTGCTGCTCCCCACATGGCTGCCCTTGTCCTCTTTTGCCAGCCCTGCTCTGCTCTGCTCCCCACACTCACTCCTGCCACTGCACATGACTCCTGACCTTCTGTGTTTTGCCACCCCTGCTCTGCTACTCCTACTACCCCATATAGCAGCATTTCCGAAACACTGTGCCATGGTCCATGAATATTCATAAGTTAATTTGAATATTCATGAGCTTTTAAATAGTGGTGTGCCTCGAAAAATTTGAAGGTATCAAGGTGTGCCACGGCAGAGAAAAGGTTGGGACCACTGCTCTAGTCTCCCAGTGTATCAACATTGGCATTCAGACTGCAGTGATGGGCGGGAAGGTTGGAATTTTTTTAAAAACACTCTCATTAACCTGTTCATCTTTATAACGTCTGCTTTTCATTACTTTTTTTAACTTTTGATTCAGGTCTCTGACTTTAGATCATTTGCTGGCTGCAATGCTTCTAAACTTATGTGAAATGTTCATAGAATGCCTACTGGCTAAAAAGTAACTTACTCTGAACAGCTGATATTTCTTACCACACCTCACTCTTGGGTTGCTTGTGATATTCCTTTTTCAAAACAAGATAGATCTAGGAAAGGCAAAGCAACAATCAATCAATCAACTTACCCATGCAGACACAAAACCCATCACCACCGACTTGAACGATTCATCTTGTGGTCTCAACAGAGAGCCGTGAGCTGAATAGAGACTGAAATCTCCCCACTACCCTGGAGCTCTTATATTCCTATCAGAGGTGAGGCACTTGGTGAAAAAGGATGGGGAAATTCATATGGCCACTGCCTGTATTATGTCTGATCTATAGATAAATAGGGGACCCATTCACCAGTACTGTCATTACAGCAACTTTCATCATTCACAACACAAAGCCTTTTACAAACAGTAATAAAGCCATTTTCAGGGCCCCCCGCCCTCCCTCAAGGCAAGAAAGTATTATCTCTGTTTAAAACAAAACTTCTATAGAAGTGATTTGGACACAGGAGTTCTGTGTCAGAGAGCCAAGGACAGAACCAGGTTTTCTGATTCCCAGTCCTTGGGTCTTACCAACTGTCCCAAGTGTTCCACAAGCAGGGCTAGAGTAAAGATGGCCAAATTCAGCCTTTCCTAAGCAGGTCCATCCCCTGCTGAAGCCAGAGGGAACTGCAACTTTGAATTCCAACTCTGAATGTTGTGCAGGAGATTTCTGGTTTACTTTTCATGTCTGATCACCATAAGTTTTAGTGACCAAAACAAAAAACTTCAAGTATAAGAGAAGAGGCTTGGAAGGCAAGACTAGCACGGAAAACACTTGCAGTTACACAGAAGTCACAATGGAAACCTACTTAGCACGGGATTTTCAAAAGCGCTCACCATTGCCCTAACTCTTGCGCCACTGAAGTAAATGGTAAAATGACCATGGACTTCAAAAAGAGCAGAGTCGGGACAATGCTGAGTACTTGGAAAAATGACACCATGACAGATACTGCAACCCCATGCAGTATTTTGGGCGACCACTGCATTAAACCATTCATATATTTATGTCAGGTCGTGTTCCACTCCATGGGAGAAGGTTAGCACAGCTTCTCCTGGAGCTAAAAACAGTGTGTGGAAGAGGAAGTGTGACTGAGGAAAGTCATTTAGTCTAACCAGCCCTAGAGAGATAACACTCCCTGGAGTAGTCTGGATGTACTGGGATTTCAAGGGACTAACAGCCAAAAGACTTTTGGTACAAGAGGATGATCTTGAAATGATGCAGGGCCTTCTTTCTGACCCAGCAAACAGATAGGACCTTCGGTCCAAGACAGACCCCAACCCTTGCAGAAGAGTTGGAAAGACTTAGGCCTACTAGAGCCCCATAAAACTGATGGGTGGCTCCTGGTACATTCAGTGTGTTTAAAGTTTGCTTAGAGATAATTGTGTGTATGATAACTTGTAACTGATAGGTATGCACTGGTCCTAATAACCTAGATATGGAGAGCAATGCACAGGCAACAGCTGTTAGGCAAACTGGCTTGCTGGGGGATATCACAGTGTCAGGCAGGGAGCTGTGCAGCCTTAAATCCCCCAGTCAGATAAGATTTCTGCCATAGACAGCTGATGGTGGAAGACTTTACTGAGCACTCTTGGTGTGGACCACAGAGGAGAGAATACAAGTGCAGTTACCCTGAAACAGTGACAGTCATACCAAAACCTTCAGAGAGTCTGATTATTCTATGGGCTTTACCACTACACCATTCACTGCTTATCTCTGTCCTCTTTCTTATGCCTTTCCAGGGTCAGTCAAGGGTAGCATCTCTCTCTGTCTCAGCCCTAGCTCCAAGCAACTCAGGACACATTCTCCTCCCTTCTCAGCCCATGATGTTATTCCACTGGTGAGTGATCTCTAGTGTCACGTCTGTCCCATGGGAAAAGCAGATATGTTGCAGCATGATTGTATAGTCCTCACATGATAATCTTACTTTGCCCTGTGTACCAAATCCAGGAAGTTAGCAGCAAAATCTTCCCACCATGATATCCTCCCTAACTGGTAAGTGGGTGGGAATCACTACTTCTCTTGCACTGCTCCACCATTTCCCTTTAAGTTGCTCTCAAAATTCATTTGGTGATCTTTCACCCAAAGGGTGGTAGATTTAAAAGCAGCTGATGCATCCTTGCTACTAGGATCTCATCAACAAGTTTCTGAAAAATCCCTCAAGGAGATCCAAAATTGCTGACTCAGCTGGGTGTGATTGCCAGTCACCCAGGAATACACCTAATTAAAAACATTACATGGCATAAAGCTAAATAAAGCAAATGCCTTCTTAGGGACTGGGAGATGGCAAGAAAATGAAATTTGAAGGGTGTAAATAGTAAGAAGGAAGAGAAATTATTAAGGAGGATCTGGAAATATGGCCAAGAGCAACAGGATTTATCTGAGTAAAGGGGAAATTTAAGATGGAGCTTGATACATCTTTTTGTAACAGGCAGCTCTGCAGTATTCGACTATTGTTTTCCAAATGAGCTGGTGAAAACCCCCTCAGCCAACTATTGTTCAAAACTGTTCTGGACAATGCTCTCAGAAATGTGTTTTACTGAACGATTTGGATCAGCCATAAAAGCCTGGACAGAGTGTGACCTGACAGACTGCGTCCATCTCTGAATTCTATGACATGTTAAATGTTAGCTAATTGGATACCATATGGTTCTTGTCAATTTATTAATCCTGGAGCAATCAAGTCAAACCAAATTTGCTTAAGAGTGAGTGTGTGGAACTATTTTTCCCCCCCGCCTAACCTGTCAGCTGATTTCCACTGGCTACCAAGATCCCCCTCCCCTCCCACTAGCGCAGAGCAAATCAGCAGGAAGTGTAAATGTGAACATGATGTTCATTTCAGCCTGCTCAGTAACATTTTCTATCACCTCACAGTCACAGGACTAAATACTAAACCCTCAGTGATTCTCACTTACAGGCACAGGGATAAACAACAAATTGTCACATGATCTGAAGCCGCAAAGGAATCTCTTTCTCAGTCTTAACTGGTAGGGATCTTGGAAGTTTATTCATTGCCTCGAGTGGGAGGATTCGGGTGTATTTATCCCACATGCAGAGGAAGGTATTGGTGGATTTCATTCTGCCTGTCTTCTTCTGTAAGATTTCTGAGTCAATGCTTCTGCAGCCTCACTGGCACCCCCATCTTGTCAAATCCTTGACAATCCCCATCCACTATCTTCCCAACTGAGAATGTGTGGACAGAAGCCCATTCTGAATGTTACATAATCAGCCAGAGGGGTAACCTTTCAATGACGTGAGGAATTATTTCCTTCTCATACCATGAAATTAAAGAGGCTGTCTCTATGGTACTACCATCAGCTTCATTTCTGGACATCTTGCATAAATAACTTAAAAAAACACCCCGCATTGGGATAACAATAGTTTTGTGTGGGAAGGAAGGAAAATTTACACCTAAAAATGGACTACAACTCATGTCCACTCTCATAAGAAACAGTGGCAGAGGGCTAAGTGCTGAGAGAAGGAACCAATCCCCTCCATCAAGAAATGTAGATCAAACTGAGACTTGAAGTATGTATGGCAGAAGCTGTTTTAATCTAGATGGCCATTTATCCACTCTCCACCAGTAGCACCTCCTTTCTGATAGACTAATTATTATGCCGATCACATGAAATTCCTATATTACCCATGCACAACAAATGACACTACATTATTCACTTCAGCACTTACGGAGCTAACCAAATGGGAGCCAAAGCTGCCAGGATTGACTTCCAAAGGTGTCAGAGAAGATGACATAAAGGTGAGGTTAATCTAATGGATGCCTGAGAAATGGCACAAATGAGCAGAGATAACAAGGTGGGAGGGAAGGAGAGAAAATTATTAGGTAACTGTTATTAAGCTCCTACGGTGGTGAGAAGGGTGCCTGCATGTTTAATTTGCCTCCTGCATTCCACCAACCTTCAAAATCTGAAACTGCAGTGATAGTTCAAAAGCAATGCAGTAAAAATGACCTAAGGGGCTCCCTATTTATACTCCTTCTGTGACCTACAGATATCATACATCCTCAGCTCACCTGTCAAAAGATGATCTTCCTATCTGTTTCCAACTCAGACACCACTTTAGCTGTGAAAATCCCTCTATTCTCTCTGCCATGCAGAACGGAGGATTCTGCAGTCAGATCTCTCTTGGCTGGACATTTTGTTGCAGGTATGTGAGGCAGGTTATAACCAAGGTCCCTTTCTCAAAGTCATACATTGGCTCAGCAGTCAGCTCCTCTTTTTGTCAGTGAAACGAACAGGCTTGCAGTGGTGTAGCCAGAGTGTCCAGCCTGCACCGGCCCCCCAGGGGCCAAACCCACATTTGGGCTCCCCCAGGAACCGCACACCACTCCACGCCTTTCAGTTTGCTCAGCACCCCCTGCGGTCTGGCATCCAGGGACTTGACCTCCCCCCAACACCACTGCAGATTTGACTGGAAGACCCCAAGAGCAGACAAGCAGACTAGGAAAAGCGTCAGCTTGACACAGTGGATTTGCTGACCCTAAACCTGCTTTAATTTCTACAGCGCTAATATTTTTGGTGGCGTTTTTTCACTGATAGAGTCACACCCTTTCTAAAGGTGGAAACAGAAGAGCCATCTCCATGAGCACTAAGATCTCAGGTAACCAGTATTCCCCCCCAGGACTTGGGGACTATTGAGGGTGCTCGCTAAATTAGTATAACACTGTTACTAGCTGACAACTGGGGGGGTGTTGGGAAATTTGGGGGGGTGTAAGGGGTTGTTAAGGAAATCCCTGCAGAATCCCTCCTCCTTTTAAAAGCCCATGCTCCCCAGCCTGGCAGGACAGGAGGCGCTGCAGGAACAGAGCTCGGACAGCCCCCCAGCCCCAGGAACTGGAGCACCCCGACCGGGCAATGTGCACTCGAGCGGGAGGCGAGAAGCAGAGCAGCAGGGACCCAAGGCGACACACGGGAGAGGCTGAGACCAAGAGGGCCCCCGGCAGCTGCAAGCGGGGGACGGGGCCGAGCTGCGGCTCGGAGACAGAAACGCGAGTCCGCCCCCCAGCCACGCCCGGCACCGGGGCTCGCCCGCCCCGCCACCTACCAGGCTCCACGTGCGCGGCTCGCGCGGGGACTCGGGGCGGCGCGCGGACACTCGCCCGGCCGGGCCACTGCGCGCGCGAGGCCCCTGGGGAGCGGGCTCCAGCGGAGCGCGTGACCGGCGCGCGCAAGCCCCCACCCCGCTCCCCCTCCTCTGTCAAGCGGCAGGGTGACGGCTCCTTGGCGGCCCCGCCCCTTCTTCGCACGCGCGGGCTGAGCCAAGTTTCCCTCGACCAATGGAAACGCCCGGGAGGCCTTGATCGGCTGTTGCTGTGGCAACGGGGCGGGGCGCTTCAGCGCACGTGGTACAGGGCGAGCCGGGAGGCGGCGGTGCCCGCGGGTGTCGGTCGCTGGGCGCAGGCGGCTGTTCGGGCTGTAGAAGAACAAGGCGTCCGGTGGCGCTTAAAGACTGACAGTGATTTTTCCGTATGAGCTTTCCGGGGAGAGCATCCCGCTTCGTGAGATGCTTGGAAGAAGGAATTTACAGAAGGGAAAGAAAATAAATGCAGGGGAGTGCGGAGCATGGGATCAGGTCCTACAGTAACAGCAACTCAGAGCAGTTGTTAAGGTTCAAACCTTAGGAAGGATGCAGTCAAATTACCTGTTGTAACGGGAAAAGAAGCCATAGTCGCGATTTAGTCGTGATTTCACACAATCTAGTTTGCATATTAATTCCACTTCCACTGTTTCTCTTTGAAGTCTTGATGAACCACTGACCTGTCTGGCTATGTCCACACCTAGGTGGTTAAATTGATTTAACTTAAATCGATTTAACCAAAGTGAAATAAAACTTGTTAAATCTATTTAACTGAAATCGATTTAACAGGTCCACACCAAAAAAAAAAAAAAAAAGCCCCAACTCCAGCTAGCATGTCCATACACAGGACTTGCTAGTTTGATTTGGGCAAAGGGCACCCCGGCAGGTGTGGCAACAAGTGTTCCCTCTAACTTTTCATAGTCTGTGTGCACAAAAAATTTCTTTTGCGCAAATTTTCAGAACCAGTATCCAAATTTGTGCACACTCCAGTGAGTGTGGTCAAACTTGTGAGTGCAACGACGCAAGTGTGTATGATGCAAATAATATCCTGATTTTATTTTGATATGATGATGGAAATGATTTTATAAATTACAAAACCTTATTTGAAACAGCCTTCTTCAAGTAGCACAAAAATATTAGCACTGCTGAAATTTTTTCTGCGTGCTTTATTTTGTTGTGTGCATGAGCTTCACAGCCTGTGTGCGCATGCACACGCGCACAAGCTTAGAGGGAACATAGGTAGCAACATGCCCCCCCCTTGCAGGGCCATGTTGCCAGCCTATTCCCTGCCTGGGTCTCACCTGGAGAGGTAGGCAGGGGGGAAAAAAAACCCCCTAGGGCAGGGATTCCCCTGCACCCTGCACCCCTGGGGCAGGTGGCTAAAGAGGGACTGGGGGGGGGCGCCATGCATGCCCTGCAGCTGCCTGGCAGCAGGGATCGGGAGCCTGGGGGAAGTGGGGCGCAGGGTGATCCCCTACCATCGGCCCAGTCAGCTGGAGACAGGGGTCAGTCCCCCCTGCGCTCCCCTACACCTCTCCTCCCTCCCTGGCTAGGGTGCTGCGGGAAGGGGAACTTCCTTCCAGGGTGCCACACACCCTGGGAGGAAGGTCACCTGTTATATTGATATAACAGAGCCACACAGGGTTATTTCAAAACCACAGTTTTGCTATGACCCTCATTTTGATATCAAACTAGGTTTTATTATAACAAAATGATTTTCCTTATTTTGAAATAAAGGAGCTCTTTATATTTTGAAATAAGGAAGGGTTATGTGTACATAAGCATTTTAAAACCTGCCTGTGGACATACCCCCTGAATACGGTCGTTAACAAATCATTTATAGAGTGATTAGACAGATGGAAGTGTTCAGCAACAATGTGTCTGAGTGAGAGCCAGAGGTCTGGACTGCATGGGTGGTGCAAGGGCTTGGGGGAAGCTGGACAAGGGGGCATGGGTTAAAGTAAGCTGGAGTTACTACAAATTTGAGAAAGCCAGCATTTGTTCAGGGCCCAGAAAAATAGAAAAATTGGGTGGAACATGCCCTGGCCCTGGAGCTGCAATCAGGCTGGGGGAGGAGAGATGCAGGCGATGCTGAGTAGCATAGATGCTCCTGCGCCCACCACTCCTGTTGTCAGGGATTTCCCTAACACACCCACCACACGCACACACCTCCTGAATTTCCCAACACCAACTCCCGGCCCCCAGTCATCAGCTAGTAACAGTGTTATACCAAGTTAGTGAGCACCCCCAATACCTCCTACCCCCCCACCATTTCAAGTCCTGGGGAGAATACTGCCTGTTGTGAAAGGTAGCAACAGTGGTCACGTAAATACTGGGGGTTTGCTGCACTGGCCACACTGGGCTGCTCTTTCAGGAAGAAACAGCCTCAGGCTAAGGCAGTTGGGAGCTGCCTTCTGAGTCCTAGTGCTGGGAGGGTTCCCTTTCCATGTGTGCTGGGCTACCCAGCCTACACAGATATGAAATTCTTCCCATGCTAAGAACTGAAGGGAGTATCTAACTGCAGCACAGCACTGGAGCCCCTGCAGGAAAGGAAAGCAAGGGAAACTAAGTGGGTCTGATCCCAGCAACCCCTCAACATCCTCAGGCACACCCCACCATCTGTTGTGAAGTGGTGACACCCATCCACCCCCTCCTCTCCACTTCTCGGGCGGGGGGGGGAGATGAGGATACCCAGCTCCAGCCAGGGACTGGGGTCCCAGCTTCAACAGGGGATAGTAATGATGAGGTGGGGGGTGCTTGGCCAGGCTAGCCCTTCAAGGGGGAGGGGGATGCCCTTCAGTACCCCCACCTCATGTGGTAAAAAGCCAATCTGTCCCTCCTTCCCTCCCCAGGCTGGGTGTGGTGGTGAGGCTGCCCTGTCTCAGTCAAGAGTGGGCTACAGGGCTGTTGCAGGGGACCAGTGGCTGCCACACACTGGATAACTGCAGGGAGATGGGGGGGGGGCAGATTTGCAACCCCCCCCAGCTCATATCCCTTCCCTGCAGGTACAAACCCCACCCTTCCCAGAGCAGCTGGGATGGGGGCCAGGACTCCTCCTGCAGGGGTGGGGGGAGGCACAAAGTAGGCTTGGCCCCTGGGCAGCAGTCACCCTCGGTATGTCACTGCCAGAGGGGCAGCTGTGTCAGTCTAGTACAGTAAAACAAACAAAGAGTTTGGTGGCTCTTTAACAGGCTAACAAAATTATTTTTTCCATGAGCTTTCCTGGGAGAGAATCCCCACTTTTTCTGGCATCTGATGAAATGAGAATCTCTCCCACAAAAGCTCATGTAATAATAAATTTGTTAGACTTTAAAAGTGCCACCAGATTCCCGAGGGGACAGTGGCTGGTAAGGCAAAGGTTGATCCTGCTATGGGACCTCAGTGCAATAAGGTTCGCCTACTCCTCAGTTCCACAAAGCAAAAATCAATTTAAATACAGAGGGGTCAGGGACTTGGGGAACTGGCAGGGAAGGGGCCCTGGGGTTGTGGTCAGGGAGTCGGCCTGGCAGAGATTCTGGGGAAGGGGCCTGGGGGTGTCAGAAAGCCAGCTGGGCAGGGAAGGGGCAAGGGTTCAGGGAGTTAGTGGATTGGGGAAAGGGGCCAGGGTTGTGGCTAGTATTTTTATGGAGTGATAACTGATATATATGGTACTGAGAAGTGGTTGCAAATGCCTACCTGGGGCCCAGGCAATACGGGAAGGTGGCCCAGAGAGTAGGAGACTTCCAGGCAGAGCTGTAACTACAGCAAGGCCAACGAGGCAAAGCCTAAGGCAGTGCAGAGCAACTCAATGTAGCTGTGCTATTAAAGAGGAGGCTTTTATGGCGCTGGCTCTAAGCACCGCTAATGGGAAGGGATGCGTTCCGATCGGAACCCGGGCAGCAAAAATCAGAGTTACAGCGCTTGTTCTAGGGGTCATCAAATTATACTTTAACCACTGATAGGAGGTGCTGGGAAGATCTGGCTGCTGGATGGAGGGGATAGGAGGGTTGTAGACATAGCTGCTGCAAAGATTAGGCAGCACAGGGGAGTTGGGGAGGTTTTTGACAGCTGGGACAGAGCTTGGTTGTGTAGCCCCCACTCCACTCTTTCCCCTTCACTACACAAAGCAGAGCTAAGCAGAAAAAGGCAAGTATTTACTGTGGGAGTTTGCTTTATGCAAAATAAAAAAAAAATTTTTTTTTAGGAAAATAAAGAAATAAGCAATAAGTAAACCACCCTAACCAGAAAACTGAAAACATCTTGTTGGTTTTAAAAACATTTTTATGAGTAAAAAACAACAGGTTTGCTAAAAATGTTAATTTTATTTTCAAAAACACTCAAACTGATTTTATTTTGCTGTTAAGTTTTAGTTTCCAGTATTTCAAAAATCAGAAGAAAAATAGCCAACTTGAAAAATGTTCATGAAAAATTCTTTTGATTAAAAAAAGCTACTTTACATAAAAGTGTTTTGGGAAGAAATAATCCAACCAATTCTAATCCAGGAGCCTACTCAACAAACCAGTTTGTGATCTACAAACTCCCTCTGATGTCGCCTACCCATATAGGTGTACTGTCTTGGGACTTTCCTTTAAAGTGGCTGGCTTAGGTTCTCAGGGAGCTCTGGGAGCAAATGTATAAATGGCTGCAAATCTAATGAAGTCAGAAGAGTTGCACGCACAGCCACTCACTTGTACTGGAAGCTTCCGGGACAAAAGAGCAATGAAAGGAGGCAGCAGCTTCTTTTCCATAGCTCTGTTGTGAGCATGCCAAAGAAGCTGTGGCAGAAACATCTGGTGGAGTCTGGAGATAAGCTGCCCAGCACTGGGAGAAAGAGAAGCCAGTAAGTGAGCATGGCTATGCAGCTAGCACCAGAAAAGAAGGGATTCAATTAAGTGCAGAGTCATAGGTTCATAGATAAGGACCTTAATGGTTGAGTTATATCATCAAAGGAGCACCAGGAACTGAGTTGAAAGGGAGACTGTTCAGGAGGGACAGGAAAGAGGAGTATTGCCTGATTTTGGGTTGTTTGATAATTTCAGTGGACTTATAGGCTCACCAATAGGTCTGATCAGAAGATAATAAGGTTCTAGTCCTGGAATTAGGCTACACAGTTCCTCAAGGCCACCTGGGGTGCACAACAGGAATGTTCACATTGATAACTGATTATGAATAGTTTTACAGAATTTTATTGAGCTAGGAAACCATGACAGTCAAATGAATAATCAAATAGATACTAATTAGAATAAGTCTTTTTTTAAAGACACTTGTGCTATATATCTGTATTGTAGCTTTGGTTTAATATACTCACACCTGTCCTTGATGATCTGATAGAAGGATGTCCAGGCTCCTCAGTTCTCAAGTGGCAAGTGAAGAGGTAGGCAGTGCTAGAGATCAGAGTTATAATGCTAAAATTAATAGAATGAATATTACTGAGTATCACTAATAACTAAGTATCAACAAAGCAATCAGTAAACCTACTAGTGTAGTTTGCCCCTTTTATAGCCTGAACAATCTGGGTCCTCCTTTTAAGTCCTAACTTGGCTTCTTTACCCACAAATTATTAGGATTCACTTATTCGCCAAGCTGGCAGTTTCATGCATATAAAGAACATAGCTATACTCTTTCCAGACAATTTGTTTCTTATCTTTATTATTTCTGTGGGTTTTGTGGTGTACTTTGTAAAGTTTTTAATTAGAGCATAAACTCAGGCAGACCCTTCATCTTGATGCTCCCTGACTTATCTAGGATAAAGGTATGACCATATATGTATCTAATCCTTTAACATGTCATTACTTATCTGGGCCGATGGTCCCAAACACATGTGTGCTAGCCTTAGCTTTTCTGATAGGATGTGACGGCCTATAGGTTTCTTGCATTACAGCTGTACTATTTTAATATGAATCAATGGCTTTATCATAATAAAACAAATACTTTATAGAGAAAAGTATACATGTGCAAGCAAGCAAGGCTAGTTCTATAGGCCACAAAAGATAGGAGGAACATTATAGATAACAACAGTACCTACAATGGGGAAAGATCTTCATATACGAATAAGATATATGGATAAGAAGAAAAGTTAAAGGGAGAACAGTAGTTAAACAAGAAGTAAATTAACTAAAGAGTCTCTAATTAATACAAGAAAGGATTAGAAAAACATTAGAAAACAGAAAAGTAAAGCAAGAGTGAAATGTGAAAGAAATAAACTGTAATAAAAGATAAGTTTTTTCTCTATCCACAGTTAAAGAGAAAAGAGGAAGTGAGGTGTATTGAAAGTAAGACAAGGGTTTGTTTGAAAAAAAAAAAAAGCCATTCAAACAGTATGTTAAGGTGTGCTAAATAAAGCCACAGGAATAGAGAAACTGTCCAAGACCAAATGACTGTAAACCAGAAAAAGTGAAAGGAAAATTGTTTAATCAAATAGCCTGAAAATTGTGTCAAGGAGTAGGTACTGTACCTTTATGTATGCTCCTCAAAACAGTAATTAAAGATTGCACATCAGGGTTGCTCAGGACAGAAACTTTGCCTCCAAACTCAGACTTACAGAGGAAAGTGAGAAACTTAAAAGGGACCATATAATGCTGGTATTTGTGTTTCCAAGCATTGTACATTCTCATTCAAAATTCTGTTATTTCACAAATGTAAATTACTATAAAATGAATTTAAGATAGTAGCTAATATACAGTAGATAACAGTAATAGTTTACAGTGGCTTATGGTGTAAAGTAGTACTTCCTGCTAAAACATTTAACTGGTTTACCTGTGAGTAGCCTCTACTTAATTGATTTCTACTTTACCCCTGACTGAGATAAAACATAATTTGGCCTCTACCTTGCTTCTGCCTCCCTTGATTGCCCTAATTCAGAACACCCCGCCCATGTGCAAATTCCAAAAGAGTTGAATTTATCTGGCTCAAGAATACTCCAGATCCCTAGGAGAAGAGCTTTCCAGTACTGTAATTTAGCAACAAAAGAGTGAATCAGTTCAGAATTCAAGTTCCAAAGGGGCAGCAGTGTTAGTCTAGTTCAGTAAAACAAACAAGGAGTCCTGTGTTACTTAAAGAGTAGCAAAGTTATTTATTGCATGAGCTTTCATAGGAGAAAATCCCACTTCATCAGACGCTTTGAAGGTTCAGAATGTATGTGTATGACCTGTAACATAATCCATGCCAGTGGCTGTACTCCTGATTGCTAAACCTAAGAATGATGCAAAGTGACACATTATAGCAGTCAGTATTCTAGCCTGCACCTGTATCTAACTCAGCAGAGAAAGAGCTGTGCTGCAAGCTGTTAGGATGCTGTTTGATTTTTTTCATACCTGGCTGAATTTTTCTGTTTAGTAGAAGTTAAAGTTAACATTAATTTAAAAATTGTAAGTAGGTGCTCATAATTGTCTGCTGCAACACTGTGAACAATGATAAGGACCAAATCCAAGTAGGATTAAAGCCTTGCAAATAGCGTAGTGGCTAGTTCCTCTACTTAATATGCAGATAGTTCTAGGTTCAAGCCCTAGGGGGTTGGACTTGATGATCTCAGGAGGTCCCCTCCAACCCTATGATTTGATTTGATTTCATATTTGTTCCAAGGTGGTTGGCTGCTTAAGAGAACATAGTACATCTCCAGAAATAATTGCTGCATTTGATGCAGCTGAGGCCTTTAACTTTGATATAACTGAAGGGAGTTTTAATCCCATGGTTAATCATTTGGATAATTATCTCCTCACTAATCAAGTAACAAAGGAAATAAATTGACGGGGCATGTTTTTGACCATATTAGGAAGAAAAATGAATGGAGTACAGACTGACTGAAGGGCACCACAGAAGCCAGATGAAACAAAAATTAGACAGAAGGCATATCACATCCCCTGAGCAAATTTTAATACATTACAGTGTATTACAAGGCTTGCATAAAAAAAACAGCTAAAAGGAGAAACATGCTCCAAGTCCCTTACGAATGTACGGAAGGTGGCAGAAATGTACGACTTTGAGCTTTTTGTAGGTGAAGCACTGCAGGGCAGTTCCTTTATCATTTCTTGGTGGCCCTAAACTGACAAAGTACTTGTTGTTCTAAGTAACCCATACAAAAAACTTCACACTAACCTTAGTCGTAGAGGCTGGATAAATTTTGACATGACCAAACAAAGTGCACATCTGTTTGGAAATAAGCAGTTCAAAACACATTTATTGTTTAACAAGCAAACAAACAACCCGTAATAATAGAAAACAAGAACACTTCCAGAAGATGGTGGTTGTTTTATTTTTGTTGTTTTGTTTTTTTTGGAAGCAGAAGAATGCTAGATGCTTCTTCAAATGATTAAACTAGTGGAACTGCAGATCACTAGGTCCCATTGGTGAGAGTTTGCTGAGGATACCATCTAGAATAGATTTTTATGAGACATATGATGGATAAGACAGAACCAGACACTGATGAACTGTATACTGTTCAACAGACAAATGCTTCAATTCATTATTAAGTGAATGACCAGGAAACAAAAAAGAATATTAAGGTAGCAGTTTCTTTGGTTCCAGAAAAACCATGAGCCTGATTCACTATTGTGATTGATTTCAATATGTAAAACCAGAGTGAGGCAATATATTAACCAAGTATTCAATAGGGTACCTTGGAACTCAGGTGGGATTATATTACTGATTTATAAAGGAGGTTCCTTTATGCCATCAAGAACCACCCCTATTTCCATTTTATGATAGGAAATCCAAGGCACAGAAAAGTGAAACCCTAAAGCCACACAGCAGGCCACAGTGTGCATTTAAAATTTATATAAAAGGAAGATGAGGTTTGGAGTTGTGTACATTAAGGTAAAAGTAGGCTACTTATCAAGATAAACTGTACAGGTCAGATTCTCCACTATGTCCAAGCACTGTGGGCACAGCAGAAATGGGGCTGTCAGGGAAATGGTTGGAATTCCCTGGGTATGTCTACACTGGAGCCCTAGGTCGACTCAACCTCCCTTAAGTCAGCCTGTGGAACTCCATGGCTCTTGCTTAAGTCAAATTAATAACACCTGCTCTGAAGGTCAATTTAAGCTTTAAATTGACCTAGGAGCAGGGGCATGGGCTCAGCCACGCCCCCTGCCCCAATCCTGCCCCTGGGGACCAATCCGGCCCCAGCTACCGCTGGCAGGCAGCTGGGAATTGGATCCAGCCCTGGGCTCCTGCCACCTGAGGCAAGAGCGTGGAGCCTGATCTGGGTCCCAGCCCCTTGCCGCAGGTGGCAGGGGCTAGTAGCCGGCTCCTGCCACCCGCAGCTGGGAGCCACATCAGCCTCTGCACCCCTTGCTGTGGGTGGCGGGAGCTGGCTCCTAGCCTCTTGCCAGTGGTGGCAGGATCTGGATTGGGCTCACGGGACCAGACTAGGGTCCTGGACCTGGATCATGCCCTGGGGTGGGACAGGGGGTGGGTCCTGAGCGCAGGATATGTCTACTAGTGTAAACATACCCCTACATTGATTTCACAAGGTTGACTTTAAGCTAATTGAAAGTTGACCTTGTGAAGTCAACTTACAATAACCCCTTAGTGTAGACATAGCCCCTTGATTTTCTGACCAGCCAGGCTTCAGACTGGGTATCTCTGTAACCTGCACTAGCTGACTATGGACCACAAGGGATAACTGAGGATTATTGGAGTTTATCATGCTATGGGTTCTGGGGACAGAGGCATAGGAGTCATACTGAGGGACTCATAGTCAGTTTCCAATCTAAATGTGCCCCCAAGAATCTGGCCCTATCATTTTTACTTGTGGTTTTAACAAAGTAGTCAGTTCTGTCATCACTGGGATGCAGCTGGATAAAGCTCCTTTGCCTCAAATTGCTTGAAGGTAAATAAAATGGGCAGTGCACTGAAGAGAAGTTTTTGGAAAATATGCTGACATGTTTGGCCATAGGCTGGGTTTAGTAAAGATGATCTAAAGCCATGCCAAAATGGTACCTCTGTCCTGTGATGAAGAACACAAAGAGAATGTGGCTAAATATGATGTCCTATAACCTGTGCAGTTTTCAGAATGACTAGCATCTATTGTATGGCTTCAGGAACAGGATAGTACAATCTGCATTTGCAGAATTTGTAAAGTAACAAGCCATAAGAACTAATACCCAATTCCTCAAGCCCAGGATCTGTTAGCACAGTTAGCAGGGGGACAAACATTTACAAAATTAGATGTGCTTCAAGCTTACAAGCAAAATGGAGTCACAAAAATATTTGACCATAAGTACCCATTGTTTCAGCATAAGTGATTTCCCAATGGAATGGCTAGCCCTCTGGATGTATAACAGCTTACCACAAAATACCTTGACTTTAGCAAAGCTTTTGATGTGGTCTCCCACAATATTTTTATCAGCGAGTGAAGGAAGTAATGGTTGAAGGAATGAACTAAAATATGGATAGAAAACTGGCTAGATCATTGGGCTTAATACGTAGTGATCCATGGCTCAGTGTCTAGCTGGCAGTCATGAACAAGTAGAGTGTCCTAGCAGTTGGTGCCAGAGCCTATTTTATTCAATATCATGAATGATCTGGAGGGTGGGGTTGATTGCACTCTCAACAAGTTTGCAGATGACACTAAGCTGGGGGAGTAGGTAGCTACACTGGAGGACAGGGATAGGGTACGGAGTGACCTAGACAAATTGGAGGACTGGACCAAAAAATCTGATGAGATTCCACAAGGACACATGCAGAGACCTGTATTAGGACAGAAGAATACCATGCACAGCTACAGATCAGGGAGTGACTTTCTAGGCAGCAGTAATGCACAAAAGGGCCTGGGGCTTACAATGGGCAAGAAGCTGGAGACGAGTCAACAATGTGCCTTGATTGCCAAGAAAGGTAATGGCATATTGGGCTGCTTTAGTAGAATTCCCAGCAGATCAAGGAACTGATCATTTCCCTCTGTTTGGTATTGGTGAAGCCTCATTTGCCCAGTTTTGGCCCCCCTGCTACAGGAAGCATATGGAGTCCAGAGGAGGGCAACCAAAATGATTAGTGGGCTGAAGCACATGACTTATGAGGCAAGGCTAAAGGAATTAGATTTGTTTAGTCTGTAGAAGAGAGGCATGAGGGGGGATTTGATAGCAACCTTTAACTACCTGAAAGGGGGTTCCAGGAAAGATGGAGCTCGGCTGTTTTCAGTGGCAGTAGATGGCAGAACTAGGAACAATGATCTCAAGTTGCAGTGGAGGAGGTCTAGGTTGGATATTGAGAAAACTTTTTTTACTGGGAAGGTGGTGAAGCATAGGAATGGGTTAGCTAGAGAGAAGGTGGAATCCCTGTCCTTAGACATTTTTAAGGCCCAGCTTGACAAAGCCCTGCCAGGGATGATTTAGTTGGAGTTGCTCCTGCCTTGAACAGAGAGCTGTACTAAATGACACTAATTGTCTGTGGTTCTATGAAATCAAATGTTGAAGGGTGTGATCTGCCTTTGGAAACTCTTAGTTTTAAATAAGGAAACTAATTAGAGAAATCTGGGCTGTTATGCACCAATCAACTCTTCTCCTTGACCAGCTTTCCTCGTCTTAGTGAGTCGGTACTCCTAGCAGAACCGATTCTCCTCTGTATCGCCTCTCATGCCATCCTTTACACCTGTGTAGTGAATGCAACATGCTCCTATTCTGATTTGGGTGTGTTTAACATTTCCTTGACCCCACTGTAAGTGATTATTTGGGGTGCAAAGGAGTGGAGAGTAAGTCACAAGATAGCCTCATAGCCATGGAAAAGGGATCACTTTGAACTGGCTGTTCTCAGGGCACCATCCCCCCTCCCGCAAGGTAAAATAAATGCGCTTTTATCTGAATTAATTGTGCCAGTCATAGCTGTTATTCAAGAACATTTGATTTACCCCTCGCTCCATCTTCTGAGGGAAGGGGTAGCTGCTCCCGACTGTGTAACGCACTTCAGTAAGTGGCTAGAAAGCAGCAGTAGGATGAAAAAAAGCCAATCCTGTGAACTATCTGGCACTCAAAGGAAAGGGTCGTGGGGCCTTTTCTGAAGTGTCTGCATGGGAACTAAGGAGGATAAGCAGCATCCCCTCTTAAAATGTGGGGCCAGATGTAAGCTAGGCTTAGAAGCTGTGCCTAACAGCTTCGGGGGGGGTGGGGGCATCTAATCTGCATGGGTCCTGTATTAGCATGAACACAAAGAGCACAATTAGGTATTAGGATACTGCGTGCATGGCATAGTGGGTAATGGTATTTGGGGTTAATCTGATCACAAATCTGTCAATATCTGTAATTCTACTGAAGAGAAATACAAAATTCTATTCTCTGTTTGTTTCTAACCTGTCTGGGTTAGTTAAAGGATAAAAGCTACCCTTAGTTAAGAAGAGGATGGTAGGAGAGGCGACTGCATGTTTCAGTCTGAAAGAAGTTGAAAATGGGGTGGTGATTTGCTTAGCTCCTTCTGGAGCAATGCTTGATGCAATTTCTGCCTCACTCCCCTCATTGCCTCCCCTGTCTAATAATAGATCTGGCTAGGCTTCTTCTGAGGCCTTTGTCATTTAAATAGAAGTATCTGTTTGCAGTTATTTGAGGTTAAGAGCTGAAATCACTAGAGAGAGGCAAACTCACTCTGAGCTGAAATTACTGAGAGAGGAAACTATCTCTTGGAGCTGAAATCACTGAAGAGGAGCAGCAGATGAAAGAGCCAGCGGATGGTGAGAGTGGCAAGCTGGGCAGTGAGTGACTGCTGGGTGGAGCCAAGGGATGGTGCTATTGGATGGAGTGAGTGACCCGTAGTTGGTGCCAGCTGATAGCTGATCCGTAAGACACTCCCTATGTACCCTAGGGTTAGTTGGGAACCTAGTTAGCACTGATTCTCCAGATTGGTGTCGATTTTGCTAGTGAGTTTACCTTTGCTGTTATGATATGTGGGATCATGTTGGAAGCCTAATTAGCACTGACTCCCCAGATCAGTGCAGGTTTTGCCATTAAGTCTTGTATGTTCTGTTATGTGGTGAGGAGAGAAGAGATTGGGTAACTGCTCTGTACTGATTTGTTAGATCAATGCTGATTTCTGTTATTTGGCCTTTTACACTCTGTTTTACTACTATTAAAAGTTCTGTTTACTACACTCAGACTTGTGCTTGCAAGTGGGGAAGCCTTACCCCTTTGGGGTGCACAGGGAACAGTGCAGGATTTCCCAGAAATCAGGCTGGGTGTTCAAGCCGGTTGGTGGTGTTACATTATTGGGAAACCCCTAGGTATAGAACCCGGCCCTTGTTCTGCCAGCCTGCCCTGGCAGAAGGTTACACAGGCAAGAGCAAACCATGGAGAATGGAAACTAAATTCCTCTTATCCCATGAGAGAGCAGGGTTGAGATCGCAGGGCAGGGAATCCCTGAAGGGACAGTCACAGTCCAAGACTAAATAAAAATGGAGATCAGGTGAGAAGCTTAGCAGTTACCCAATCTCTCCTCTCCTCACACAAAACCAGGTGGGTTTTTTTAGACACAGAATGGGGTGTATTGAAGAAGCAGCCATCCAGATGGTGCCAGGTTACTCAGATACCATGGTAATGAGCAAAGGAAAAATGCCTAGTATGGACAGTTAGATACCTGGAATCAAGGTAATCAAAAATCAAATGGCTACCAGTGTTCCCTCTAATTTGTCACGGGCTGTGTGCACAAAAAATTTCTTTTGTGCAAATTTTTGGAACCAGTGTCCAAATTTGTGCACACTCCAGTGAGTGCGGTCAAACTTGTGAGTGCAATGAAGTAAGTGTGTATGATGCAAATAATGTCTAAATTTTATTTTGATATGATGGAAATTATTTTATAAATTACAAAACCTTATTTGAAACATGCTACTTGAAATAGCCTTCTTAAAGTAGCATAAAAATATTAGCACTGTTGAATTTTTTTGTGCGCACTTTATTTTGTTGTGTGCGCAGTCTTCACACACAGCTTAGAGGAAACATAGATGGCTACTCAGCACTCTCTCTCTCAAATTGAAGACCAAGGTTCTTGTGGCACATTAGGGAGTTTGAAATGCCTGCAGTGAGAAGTTGGTTGGAGCCAGCAAGCGTGTCCCATATCATGTAATGACCTCATTCCCAGCTACAGCTCTCTCTCCTTCAATGTAGAGAGCAGAGAGAGGGGAAGAGAAACATCTCTCATTAGTGTGGTGCTGCATCTTTTAGCACATTTTCATTTCTTCAGCAAATAAAAGAACCTTTGTCTTCTCATTCCATTGCCAGATAGCAGGCTTTGGTTATTTAACACTTCTATTTGCCTCAAACCTTTGGAGCATGCCTGTCTTGGATTTGCCTTCCCAACTGAATGTGACAGGAACCATAAATATTCTCTGATCTCTTCTGCTTCACCTGTAATTTGCCTAGTGTTGGCAATGAGCTGAGCTGAGCTGTCTGCCTTTGTCAGGATCAAAAGACTATCCAAGCCATATGATGTCACAGTGTTACCCACTGCCACCATGCCTCTTCTATGAGCACTCAGCAGAGAACAGGGAAAGGAATGGCCTGCAAATGTTTTTGTTATCCCATGACACCATCCTTTGGCCTTCTTAGCCTCCCCTTGCTCCCTAAGCATACACACATATGCACCCTATTTATGGTCATGGTCATAGCACCCTCAGGCAGTAACCCAAGCCCAGCAAGAACAAGCTCCTTCTGCGCAGAGCTGATGCACCAGACCTGCAGGCAGTGCAGTCAAGCAACAGCATCAGCAAGACACACTAGTTTTATACCTTGGGATCAAAGAAGGTGACTGCCTTTTCAAGGGGATTAGCTTGTTAAATGTCTCTTCAGATTATAATCTCACTACACATTTATAGTGATAACACATTTATATATTGCTTTACATCTTCAAAGTGCCCTGTAATGAACTGATTCATATCAGTGACACTGTAAGCAAAGAAGTGTGACTTCTGGGTGGTAGGTGAATAGGAGAGTGCCAGGAAAAATCCAGCAAGACATGGCAACAAGATTTAGTCCTTTTCTTCTTCAAAACTCTTCACAGACATGAATGAATGAATCCACTCAGCAACTCTTGAGAGGCAGGTTGGGACCATTAAACCCATTTTACTTGACAGAGAACTGAAGCACAAATCAGTTAAGTGACTTGCTGAAAATCACAAAGAGAATCAATGTAAAAATGAAAGTAACAACTAACATGTTTCTGACTCTCTGATCAGACTATGCCTCTCTGTTGGTGCTGGCAAACAAATGGGATCATTTGTCTCTGGGCCATTAGTCAATACCTAAATACTGTACTAGAAGACTTTGTGCTGCAGATAGCAAGGAAGGGGACTGGAAAACACTCACTTCCTATCCCAACTGTTGAGTAGTGTTGCTAAACACCTTTTGTATTTCATCCCAAAGGCAGGTGCATTTTGATGATGAGAAAATGACATGTAGCAACAGTGTGTTGTGACAGTTCTTAATAAAGCCTGCAACAAGTCATATGTTTACTTCAGGTGCTCCAAAATGGCATCTTCCATGTGGCCTACAGGTCAAGGTCATGCTGTGCATGTTGTTCTACAAATGAACTACAACAAGGGTCAGCAATCTCTTTGAAGGGCTCTGCTGAACTCTGCTGCCTGACAGTCGCCCTGTGCCAGTGACCACAATTGAATAGCAGTGAGGGGTAGGGAACTGGTGGAACAATGGTAAATATGGGATGGGTGGGGTGGCAGAGGAGCATGGCAGGGCATGGGCAGCAAAGGAGAACACAGATGGGCTGGCAGAGGAACATGGGAGGGTAGGGGTGCCTAGTGTAGGGCACAGGGAAGCACAGCAGGGCAGGGGTGACAAGGGAGGGAAGATGTGGTGTGTCAAGGGTACATGGCAGGACAGGGATGGGCAGGGACCTCACTAATTCTCCTTTCCCCCAAGCACCTCCCCCACTCTCCAGCTACTGCCGCTACCCCACCACTCCTGAGCCACCAGTGCTACTGGCCTCCCAGCCAGGCCCAGAGCCACCCACCGAAGTCCAAACTGGGGATTCCTGGCCCTGAGCCACTGGCAGGCTGGGCCCCAAGTGTGGGGCACAAAGTCCCAGCCCCATCGCTAGACTGGGCCCTGAGCCTGGGCTGCAGTCACCTGGCTCCCCAGCTGCCACCAGGCTGGACCCAGGCATGGGGCTTGAGCACCCAACTCCTCAGCAGTCCCCCACCACTGGGAATCCAGGCTGTGGGCTTCCAGCCCCCTGCTGCTTCTGGACTGGCCCCTGACCCCCTTGTTTCCCGTGCTGCCACCAGGCTGGACATGGACTCAGGGCTTGGGCTCCAGGTTCCTAGTCTCAGCTTGAGCTGCATACCCCTTCCTCCCCCCTCCTGGGTTGCAGGCTCCTGGCTCAGAATCTGGCCCTGACTCAAGCTGTTCTCCCACGCCACCACCCCCACCTCACTGCCAACTCCTCCAAGGCCTCCCTTCACACACACACCCAGGTGCAAGGCCTAAACAGCTCCTTGGCTGGCCAGCCCTGGGGCTGCTATGGGGCATTTTAAACTTCCCAGTGCTGATGCAGGATGGGAGATTTAAAAAGGTCCTGCCCAGCACACAGGTGAAAAAGCCAGGCTAGAAGTGGCAGAGTGGCACCACAGAGTCAGGAGCGGTGTGGGAAACTGAGAATGAGCTCGTGTGCCACCTTTGGCACATGTACCATCATGGGTTGCAGACCCTGGCACAACATCACCTCTACAAAATGCCATCCTTCATGGCAACTGGACAGAGTCATTGTGAGTACTGCCACTTGGCTAACACGCAGTCAGGCAGGCATCAGGGCATAGAATGTGTGCCGTGTATATATAGACAGGACACCTTCCTCTTCTTACCTAACTCCCCCTCTCCATTTTTTTTAAAGTCCTTATTTCCCTTTACGAGTATTAGTCTGTGCTTGGTTTCCTTTTGCCAAATAGAGATTACTCACTCCACCTCAAAAGGCTGTTGTAATTAGTTAATATTGCATAGTTATAAATATCAGACATCTCTATTAAAGTGCTTTGCAGCACTTGGTCAGAAAGCACTTACAGAAATGCCAAGTATTTATTTATTATTATGAACATCCAAACTGGGTCACCATTATGTACGGTATGACTAATGCTAGAAATGTCCCAATAGCAGGTTAATTCAGATATGGGTGACTCGTGGCCTGGGGATTGCAGCTGATCTGACAGATCACTTTTATCTGACCCATCATCACAGCTCCACTTGGAACCAAAAACCCTGCGGCACCTGGGCCAGGAAAGGCACAGGAGGAAAGCCTCACCTCTGCACAGTGATGCACCCTGCATTACCAGGACCTGTGGTGTGAACCAACAGGCTGCACTGGGGGGGCAGACACCATTACTGTGGGATGAGTGTGATGTGACTCGGGTCCTCTCTCCAATCCCCCTGTGGAATTTGACCCTGACCTCCCCCAGCATTACATGCACCAAGCCCTGAGCCCACCATAGGGTTTCATGGCCCTCTACTATCTTTATTGCTTGGCCCTAGGTTAATCAACAATGTTAGACTACTGCAGGGGTCAGCAACCCACAAGTAGAGCCATTTTTAAAATTTTCTTCAATAACCAAGCATTTTGAGAGCTGCAATGCGTGTAGTCTCCTGCTGGCGGGTGGGGGAAGCTGGCCATAGGGTCCCATGGCCACAGTTTGTGGGAGGGGGAGGCTGTAACCAGGAAGGGGCCAAGGTCCCCCAGTGGCAGTGGGGGGCTTGGAGCCAAGTGTGGCCCACACACGCACAGGGTCCCCCAGTAACAATGGAGAGCCCAGAGCTGCAAGGGGGGGCAGCCAAATAGCCACATGCAACCCTGGACCCCAGAGCTGTAATGCTGGTTTTTGGCACCTGGGGTGCGTTCGGATTGGAACACGCCCCCTCCCATTAGCGGTGCTTGGAGCAGGCACCTCAAAATCTGCCCCTTTTATAGAGCGGCTCCATTGAGCCACTCCAGGCTGCCCAGGGCTTTGCCCTATCTGCCCTACCCTAGTTATAGCTCTGCCAGAGCCGCAGGTTGCAGATCCCTGAGCTACTGGCTCCAGGGCAAGCTCATTGCCCTGAAACTCTGGCGCCAGAGGTCTGACGGGCACGTACCAGGAGCCCTGCACTAGCTCCACAGCCTGTTGGGATCACCTCCCCACCCTGCTGCCCCTAGCTAATGCCTGGGGAGCAGGGAAGCCTCCTCCAGCTACAGTAAGGCTGCTGGGAGCGCCACAAAGGGGGACCAGCCCAGCCTGGATTGGTCCCTTGTTATGAATACGGCTAGAGAGCCTGGGTTAGGGTTACCAGATACCAAAGCATGGAAAGGAGGACAGGGAAGTACAAACAGGAGGACACATGGAAAAAATGTTGTATTAATGTAATAGTCTTCTGCTTTTAGGGTGCCTGGGAACAGCTCCCCATAAAAATAGGGTGTTCCAGGGTGTGCCAGCTTACTTTAACCCCGTATGTAAAAAGCCGGACAAAATCCTGTATTTTTAAAATGTCTGCTGGATAGAGGACGTGAAGGTCAAAAGGACATGTCCTCCTTTTGCCTGACATCTGCTAAACCCTCCGCAAGAGCGGCCTGACTTTAGCTACAGGCAGCGCACAGCACGCGGCAAGATCCCGCCAGAATCCAGCTGCCACGCAACAACGCATGCGCGGAGAGGGGGGGGAGGACTGGGAAACAAACCCCCGTCGCTTTCCTCCCGGGAACCCGTCCTCCCCTCCACCCAGACAACAACCGCACCCAGCGCATGCGCAACAGTGCCTTGAGGCCGCTCCCCCGCGTTCCAGCCCCCTGAACGAGGCTCCGCCCCGTGCGCGCGACGTCGACGTGCGTCCCCCGCGCGCCGACGAGTGATCGTGACGTCCGACGCAGCGGCGGCGGCGGCGGCGCGGCAGTTTGAAATCCGCCCATCGGCGTTCCTCGCGTGGCCGAGGTGGTGCCGCTCTCTGTAGCGCGGGGATGTCGTTGGTGAGGCCCTTCGACAAACTCCCGGCGCTGAACTCGGCCGTCATCTTGGTAGGTCCGCGAGGCAGCCGCGGTGCCCGAGCCGCGGCCAGCTGGTAACCGCCGCATCGCGCCGGGAAAGCATGATTGATGGGGTGGCCCCCGGTTTTGGCCCCGCCCTGCGTCCTGGTTGGTGGAGTGATTGAAATATGCAAATTTAGCCCCGCCCTCGCGCAGGGAGACGTGCTGATAGGTGGGGAGGCTTGTTTGCCCCGCCCCTGAGAACAGCTGGTGGGTTCGCGCCCTCTGTCCAAGCGGGCTCTGGCTGTCTGAATCGGTCCCTCCTTGGGCTGGATGCCTGGGCTTTGTATTTGCTGCCCTGGGGGTGGATGGTTGATCCCCAGCCTGGGTGGGTGGAGGGCTGGTGGGGGCACCTCTCTGCTTACTTAGCATGTTGTCACCCTGGCCACTTGTGCTCTCTTTAACCCATGTGAGGTGTTACACCAGCCCCAGGGGCCTGTGAGCCCCATACAGGAGGACACTTGTGCCTGGAGCTTGATGGCTGCCACCCCAAAGGACAGGGCTGGGTGATGGCAACATGCATTCTTCTCACACGTGCTCTGTGCTGTTAACTAGCTGCCCTGTCCTGCCCCAAATGTAGCTACTCGTGTCAGTTGTCTTCCCTGAGTCCCGGAGTTCATAATATGCTATGGGGCCTCTTGGGGAGAAGGATATTATCTATGGCTTCCCTCCGCGTTCTAGTTGCATCTTTTACAAATCGTGTTTCCTTCCGGAACAGCTGGTGGGCACGGATGAAAGGCAGCAGCAGCAGCTAGCAGAAGTGATTCTTAAGGAGAAAAAGGACTTCAAGATAAATATGTAAGTGGTGGGGAAGGATGGAACAAAAATCTTCCCAGTTCAGATCTGAAATCATTCTTTTGCTGAAGTTTCTGCATGTCCTGTCTTTTGCTTGACTTAGTTTCAGCTTGAGACCTGGCCAGATACGTTTGTAGTAGTGGGTATGGTAGATGAAGTTAAAACTGGGAGGCTGCAGGAAATGGACAGTGATTCTATAGGGTCATTACCTGCACCTGCCAAGTGCAACCTAAAACTCTTTTGCAGGGGGTGAGCAGTTTTCACATTGATAGATAGTAATGAAATTCAGTATAGTCCAAGGCCTTCAATTCAGCTATAGAATTTGTTTTTCTCAGCTCCCCAGTACACAATATTGCAACTGCAAGCTGCAACTTCTTCTAGGTAGGAGTTAGATGTATGTAAAAGAGAAGTTGCTGAGAAGGGAGTATATTTGTTTACTGTGTGCATTATTTAGTCCTCTGTGGAACATGTGTTATAGCAGGGAGCATGCTTTCTAGCATGGGCAGACAGACTTGCATTAGATCTGCTTGAGCTAGCACTCTTTAAAAACAAAAAAAATTGACAAGTTGCAAAGGGGTAGCCGTGTTAGTCTAGTTCAGCAAAACAAACAAGGAGTCCTGTTGCACTTCTAAGGACAAACATATTTATTGCATGAACTGGTCTGGGAGAAAATCCCACTTGATCAGACACATAGATAGGGGAACTTAGGGAATGGGAGGAAAATACTCTGTAGGTAGCACAGGTGCTTGGAAATCATTGTTGGGTGTAGCATAATCATCTAAATAGGTGTTTTCTCTGTGTAAGCTTCTATACAAAAATGGGGAATCAGGCAAGTGGATTGCCTGAAAAGGCTTTAAACTGATTAGGTTTAAAGTTTTCTTTGTAAGATGTCAGCTAGTTGTGATTCTTGTTCTATATGCATATTTTCATGTACATGTTATTGATATACATTTGGAATTTTAACTCGTTACATGATTTTTGTCTTGGAATTTCCTTAATTGCTAATATAATGCTTTTGGTAATTATAGCTCTAAGAGCAAATGTATTAACTCAGATTTTTGAGGGAGGTATGTTCTTCTAGTGCTTCTTCATGTGGATTTTAAGTTAGTGTGTGTGTGTGCACCATGTGCACGGTCACTGGAAGATTTTTCACCTGGTTGTATCTTTAAGGTTGACTCTGGAGGCCCCTGGAGTTGCACCTGTGTGGTGCCATATATAGGGCCCAATTGACCCCTGCATCTCTTCAGTTCTTTCTTACTGTTCATGATGGTTGCTGAAACATTGGTCTTCTCTTGCTCTGTAAGCATTTTCCTAATGGTTGGTTGAACTGACATCTGTAGATAGATAGTTTTAGCTTGTATTTATTGTTAGCTAGTTAGGATCTTGCTTACTGGGGTATGCCTCATTCCTTGAGCTTAAACCTTGCAGGCCTTGCAAAAAGCACATGCCCAGAAGCAATCGCCATACCACTTGTCTAAAGCGTCTCAGGGAGATCACTGCAAGATCCGTTGGAGTCTACCCTAGGATAAAGATAGGGCGGGGTCAGAGATTGAAGCTCATTCTAATGGAGGCTGCTCTCAGACCACATTCAGTTCCAAACTTGATCAAACTGACATCTAGTAAATGCACTGCCATCTGTTAGTGCACCACCATCTGTAAGAGAAATGGCTCCAAGGAAGGACTCTACATCTCAAGACGCCCCCCAGCACCATCATGGATCACCCACCCCAAAAGACATCTCGGGGATGTGGCACCACTTGCAGTTCCCTGTTCCATGTAAGAAGCAGAGGAAGGAAGACAGGAGGCTTGCTGATGCTGAAAACAGTGTGATGTAAGAGCTCGAGCAGTGTGTGATGAGAGTCCTACTCAAGTGCTATACTCTTGATGGTGGTACCATCAACTCTGGCCCCAGGAAGGGATCTGTTTGAGTCTAGTGCCTTTGAACTCCCCACACAGGGGACCTGTGAAGAGGACCTTCAGCCCCCCTCCATGCCAGAGGCTTTTTGAAGTGGCCGTGGAGTTGATAGAGCATACAGCACCGTTGTCCCCTCCCAGGTGCAAGCATGCACTGGACATCAGACCACTGGTGCTGGAAAAGCACCTGATGCTGTCCAGGGGAAAACCAGCAATCATGCTGCAGTTACCATCTCTTAGTGCTGCTCTGTGGCACCTTCAGCAGCCATGCTGCCCTGATCCCCGTGAAACAGGTTGTGAGGCTCTGACTCAGAAGTGGAGTCCAAATCCTCCAGAAGCTAGCCCTGGTCAGAATGGTGGCAGCAAAGGATTGAAGATGACCAGCCCCATGCCTTGGCTGCCACAATGGCAAATGGCTGTTCAGTGGCCCATTTAGACCTCTTGGGCATTCCACCAGGCTCTGTGATCACAGCTAGGAGGGTCGTTATTGCTTACTGCCAGAAGCAGAGGTGGGTGATGTGCTACTTCATGGGACTGAAAGCGCCACCAAGCGTGGCATCAACTTTGGCACTGAATTTGAGCACTTGGAACTGGTACCCTCTGGGAGCAGAAGGTCAAGAGACTGCCTCATTAAAGTGTCATGTTTTTCATTTGCAAATTGTGCCAGTGAGGACTCTGCTACTGCTCCTTTTGGGGAAGATCGCAGAGCTCATCAGGAGCTCTTGAGGTGGGTGGTGCAGAATTTGGGGCTCCAGATTGAGGCAGTCTTCAACAATGTAAACTTGAGGGTACACCTAAAGATAGGCACAGTGAAAGAGTTGGTTGTAAATCTTAACTGGGAAGTGGGTACCCTCTCTCCATCATGAATAGATTAAAATACTTTACACCCTAACTTATGGTATTTTTGCAGGATAAAGTGTGACTGAAATAGTCGGATCTAGAATGCAACGCATTACTTACTGACATTGGCAATGCTACATGTGTGTAGGACAAGGATGTAACATTCAACTGTAGTTACAGGAGAAATTTTAGGCCACTAAAATGTAATTACTGTAATGGAAAGACACTACTTATATCCCCTTGTTAGTCATCTCTTTTAATATGTTAGATGTTTATAAAATCTTGACTGGTTTAGAGAAAGTAAATAAGGAAGTGCTGTTTACTCATAACACACAAATAGGAAGTTAACAAATGAAGTTAATAGGCAGCAGGTTTAAAACAAAGTATTACTTCACATTTCACACAACACATAGTCAATCTGTGGAACACCTTGCCAGAGGTTGTGAAGGCCAAGACTATAAGAGGGTTCAAAAAGAACTAGGTAAAAGTTCATCAAGGGTAGGTCCATCAGTAGCTATTAGCCAAGTGGGCAGGGAATCAGGATTGCTGTTTGCCAGAAGCTGGGAATGGGATGGATCACTTAATGATTAGCTGTTCTGTTTATTACCTCTGAAACACTTGGCATTCTCCATTGTCAAAAGACAGGATACTGGGGTAGCCAGTAGCCACAAGATGAACCCATTGGTCTGACCCATATGGCTGTTCTTGTGTTCTTACTGTTCCACATTAGGTGGTGCTGTGTGTAAAAATACTGTAGAACCTCAGCATTATGACCACCAGAGTCACAAACAGACTGGTCAACCACATGCCTTCTTCCAGATCATTAAGGGATCTTTGGGTGAACACATTTGCTACGTATTATGCTTGGAAATAAGCTCCAAAGCCAGTCCACATGTGGTATGAACATGACAATTACTAGATTTGAAGCTGATCAAGGAGACCACGGATGACACTCATTTTCTGACCAAAAAGGAAGAAAACAACAAAACAAAAATCAGCCCTAGTGTCACTAATGACTGGAACTATTGGGACCTTTGTTCTACATATCATATGAAAGATGGATTGAACAGCACACAGCTCCTAACACCTTTCATAGGAAAGACTGCTGCCTAGGCTTTGTTTGCATTGGTAAAAAAAAACCCTCTGGCAGTGAGGGCTGCTGTAAAGTATATAATGCTCAATTATTTTTGTCACCGCATCAGCTACTGCACCACCTCTGACCCAGAAAAGGAGAGGTGATGTCATTTAACAATAATCTTACATCACTTTGTATGATGGAATTTTTCTTACATCCTTAATGGTTTGCATGAAAAGGTATGTGACTTGATTTCCCTACATGTTGCTTGTTTAACAGGGTGGGGGGTGTGTGTGTATTGTGGAGGGTCAGGTGTGAGCTCACCTGGTAGGCTGGTTCTCAGACAAGGCCCTGGAAACTGTGAAACTTAAAAACCAGAGGCCTGAAGGCTGCCCCATCTTGGAAGCCAGCCAGTTTTAAGCAGTGGGAGGACAAAGGAACTGAAGAGTGGGCCCTAGTGATCTGGAGGGCAGTCACAGATGGCTGTGACCAGTGGGGGCACAGGAGAGAGAGGGCCAAGGTGCTCTCTTTCCCCAGGAAAGAAGGATGAAGGGAAAGCTTTTGGGAGGAGATGATAATAAAAGGGTGGTCAGTTAGAAGGAAAGGGCTCCTGGACTAGGGACAAAAAGCAGCCCATCAGGACTGGGGCAGGCCCTGTGCTCAGATTTTCCAGGCTTGGAGGTCCTGAGAACTTCCTAGGCTATGTTCAGCCAAACAATGAACCCTTTTCTTTGACTCTGGCTGAGAGTCAGTGCAGCCTAGAGATTGTGGCTGCATAGTTCCTTCTAGATGTGGCAGCCCCAGGGGGTCCATAGTGAGCAGACTCCCTGAAAGGGCCCATGGTGAGAGACGGGTGTGCTGAAGACCGAGATGTGTGTGTCCAGGAAGCAGAGGAGCTCAGGGCTTAACCCCAAGGGAGAGTGTGATGTTCAGGAAAGGCTGTTGCTGAAGGGGGTCCCTCCCAGATCCTGTAAGTCTGTGACACTGTGGAAGTGCTTTGGTGGTGAATTGTGAGTTCAGATGTTGTAAGCACTGCACAGACCTATAGTGGCACCGGGAGCTCAGGAAAGTGGACTCTACCTCCCAAAGTATATGATGAACCTATCCAGAATTCAGGAGATTGACAATTGGTCCCAATATTTCACATGTGCATTTTGTTTTTCAGTCAGCATGTGCTGATTATAGGAACGCATTAGAACAGTCAGAGGATTACAATAAAATAATCACTGTACAAATCCTTGCAGAAAACTGTTTTCATGTGAGATGACTTCACTCACCATCTTGAAAAGAAACAAAATATATGCTACCAAACATCAATTGTACTGTTAAGTTCTGTGTATAGGGCTTATGGTGGACACCAGCAGTGCCATTTAAGTGGATGATGAGTCTCATCAGTTGCTTATAGCCATTGAAATGTGTGCACTATGTCTGCTCCTGCTAACCATTCTACGGAGGTGGCTGGCAAAGTGGATTCTGCTTTACCAGTCCATTACTTTTTGGCTAAACTTGAAATCTTGTTTTGTCTTTCAGCCACCTAGCAACCTCCCTCCCTTTACCTGCAGAGAGAGATCATATCCGTCCCCGAATTGACCTGATTGTCTTTATGATTAACATACAAAGCAAATACAGGTAAACATAGAAGTTGTTGGAATAGAGATGAAAGGACTTTAGAAGTGTTAGTTTAGATTGGGGTAAACTGATCCAGCTGCAGGACCTGCATCATTGTGGTGCCTAGAAGCCTACAGAGCCATTGACTTTCAAACAAGTGGACTTGCTGAAGCAGAACACATCAATAGTTCATCGAGCTGTTATCCCACCAATAGCGTTGGGTAACTAATGTGAAAGCTGCTTTCCTATAATGTACTTAATTGTGCAGTGCTCTGCCATAGCAAGGAGGGTGGAATTTCTTCCTGATCCAGTGAGTTATCTGCTTATGCAGAGTCAGGTGAGTTGATATCTATCCTACAAATATGCTATCTTTAAAATGGAAAAAATGTATAAATTGATGGGTGTTGCCATGTTCTTATAATTGACCTGTCCTAGGTGGTCTTAATTAACAACCAGACATGAGCAAGTGATGTGTGCAGGTAGATGCCTTTTATGTGGGCATGGCTAGCCAGGTCCCTCTGTGGCACTAGCAGTCGATCAATCAGCAGGGCTACCATGATCTTGGGTAGCAACTAATATGCATATTTTACTCCTTGTCCTCTCAACTCTACCAGTAGACCTCAGTGTTGAAACACAGAGAAATCCAATAACGTTTGTATTTTTATAATGAGGATAAAACCTTATTAGTGGGATAGATAAGAGTTTTGCCAAAGCCACTTCATTTGTGACCTTTGTTCTTGGACTGTAACAGGTCTTCAAATGTAACAGGTCACACTTGACATCTGTCTGAATGAAAGCCACTCTAAAATACAAAGAATGGGATTTTCAAAGAAGACTAATGGAGTTATGTGCCCTGTGGAATTTGGATGTCTGCCTCTTTTAAAAATCTTCACCCACATTTTCATTCATTTGAAGTGTTTCCTCTTACTCTTCTGTTTTGTTCTCCTTTGTTTTATGGCTTCAGAAGCATGTATCATTAGTATATAAGCAGAAAGGGGAGTGATTCTCCCCGCCCCCTCCCCAAAGGCATAGATGCTAGTTGCCTTAGTTGACTTTTAGTAGGAGGTGTATGTCCATGTGCAACTTGTGCCTTTGAAAGTCCCTCCTTTTGTGCTATTCTGGTGTCCTGGTGAGTTGGTGACTGTGGCTGGATTATGTGGTGTGCTTTTCTTTTCCTCCTTTCCGTCAGTTTTAAGAATGTTGAAGCTTCACTATCATACATGGATGCCAACTTCTTCCTTGGAAAAGTGTGCTTCCTCGTCACAGGTGGTACGTATCACTAAGTATCTACTTCTTAATCCTCATTCTTCAGTGTTTCATCACTTCTCATTCCACTCCTTAAGACAATTGGAATGACTTCATGTTAAACCAAACAAGCCACCATCCTGTGACAGAAGCTCCTCTTTAAATATAGCTGAATCTCCTCTGTTTTCCACAGCTCAGAGCCTGTTTCTGGCCTCACTTGGTGCTTCCCTTACTGTTTTTTTTTCAATCAGATGTCTCTTTCCTGCCCTTGCCCTTGTGGATGTGAATGGCAACATTGATTCCCATGGACGTTTCTTAATAGTAATCGTAATGCCATTCTGTCTGACCTGCTCATTACTATACAAATAAGCTTTGCCATGGTGACAACTATGATGTGTGCTAGATTTGGATCATTTGTGGAACTAAAAAGTCCTCAGTTCTCTTCTCTTCTGCTGGGGGGTGGGGTGGCTTGGAAAACTGCAAAACTCTTCCTAATGCCTTTCTGTTTTGTCTCTGAAGTTGGTAAAGTGAATCACTGCAGCGTAGAGATGAATGCTGTCCGGAAACTGGGAAGCCTCCACTGCAGCCCTGTCATATTGTGTGAGCTGGATGTAAGGATGCTTAATTTGGTAACTGAGGGTGGGGGGAGAGAAGGGTCAGCAAATCCTCCAGCTCACGAACAATCCCTGCTATGTCAGCAATAAGTCATAATGAGGTGTGCACTCAAACCTAGTGCCAGTATGTACTGTTTGTGTGTGTTGATGTCACATATCAAAGCCTTGTGCCCACTCAAGAAGCGCAGGTGGTAGTCAGTGCACTTCTAGAAACTTGTTCTTGCTTTTCAGCTAATAATAATTTCTCTAGATCGTAATAGCAGAAGAACACAGTCCCTGCTCTATAGAGCTGTCCAATTAAAGTGACACATGATTGGAGGAAAGGGAATATTTATTCCTTCGCATGACACAAGAAGCAGGGGGGTCACCTAATGAAATTAATAGGCAGTAGGTTTAAAACAAACAGAAAACTTCTGCATACAATGCACAGTCAGCTGTGGAACTCATTGCTGGGGATGTTGCAAAGGCCAAACTGTAACAGAGTTTGGAAGAGAACTAAAGTTCATGCAGGATAGGTCCATTGGTGGTTTATTAGCCAGGATTGTCAGGGATCCAACCTCACGCTCTGGGCATACCTAGCCTTTTGACGGCTAGAAGTAGGGAGTGGATGATGGGATGGCTCCCTTGATAATTGCCCTGTTCTGTTCAGTCTCTCTGAAGTGCCTGGCATTGACTGCTGTCCAGTGATTTGACCCACTATGGCTGTTCTTATGTAAAATGATAAGCAAAGAAATCCAGGTGATCAAAGTCCACATCTTGATAGCTACACACTTGATTGTAAATAGCTGACTTCTTTCCCATGTGGACTTCCCCCTCTAATGTATGCAGCTCCAATACATGAGTTCTTTGAAACATTCTGCAAAACCAGGGTCTGCCATCCCCATCTGTTATGCAATTGCTCTGTAGAGTTCACACCCAAAACACTTGCTGTTCCTCAAACTCTAGAGAGTAAAGCACAGCCACTCTTAGAAGAGCACTTAATTCATTCCAACAGTCTGATGTGTGTACTCTGGGCTTCTGTTTATCATCCTAAATCTAGTGAATGCATCTCTTACCTTCACTCAGTAGATAGCTCTGTGGCTCTGCTGCTGCTTTTCACTCCTCCCCTCCCAGTTCCTCCAATTAGTTACCAGTGGGTTTGGGGCCACAACACTTCTTCAAAAGGGCTTTCAGCCTTTGTGACTCTGCCCCCTCCTCTCCATTGACTCTAGGCAAGTACATAAGCAGGTTTGGGAGCCTCCATGTCTAGTTGATCTGGGTCCCATCTCAGCACCAATTAGATTTTCTTTTGCATTCCTTTATTTTTAAATAACATTTGTGGGTTTTTTTCCCCTCCTGTTTCCAGTCAGAAAGAATCAGACTTGCCACAGCTCAGCGACTGCTCCGGATGTTGCAGATTTGTGCTGGTCATGTGCCTGGGGTTTCTGCCCTGTTCTTCAGTTCTTTGATGAAAAGCTCCATTGATGAATAACCTGGATCTAAATCCATCAGCATTCTTTCTGCCCATACCCTTTAGTGGTGTTTCAAGCTGCAGAAAGACATCAAAACAGGAATCTTGTTGGGAGCTTTTTCTGTTGATTTGTAATGACGCCTGCTCACTCACTGCCGGTTTTTTGCTTTTATTACCTTTACAGGAAAGACTTGGTTCTTGTGTTGTGGGTGGTAGCTTGAGACACAGTGGTGAATCTCATTTCATTCCTAGGTCCTAGTCTGTTAGTGACCGAGAGCTATGTGGGAAGGGGGAGAAGGATATAGTCCTTAAGCCTTCATGTTTCGGAAGGGGCAGCTGTACTTCAGAGACACATCAGTCTCCTTCTGGAAGGAAGTATCAGAAGGCTGCCACCTATTCTCTGCCTAGTACCAATGAACTATGATTGAAATAACGCACTTTTCACTTATGCAAAATATTTCACTGCCTCCCTCCAAAAAAAGTTGAATGAAACATTTTTAGTAGCCACCATACTAGCAGTAATAAACTAGCCTTTGTAGTGTGTAAGAAGAGATTGACCTAGCCTTTCTAATCCCAAAATATCTAACCAGAGAGGGAAGAGGGAGTTAAAGGAGAGAGCTCAGCTACTTGGCTTCCCTCTGTTCTTTGAATGAATGGTCATGTTTCAATATAGCTCCAGCTACCAGTGCCTGGTGGGTAAACACACCCTCCTACTCACATTAAATGCACTGCCATTGCAAAGGAAAATTTCTACAGGGCAAAAAAATACCCAGAGCATCAGAGGAGATGGGGGAGTGCTGATGGCATGTCTGTGGGGCATGGATGTGTTCAGTGGAGTGGTGAAAGTGTGGCTATTGAACAGAACAGTGCAGAAGTCGCTCTTCTCTTTTAGAACCAATACTAATAGCAAACCTGCAGAGAAGGTCTGTAAAATGGTTCATCCCTAACTTTCTGTAGTTTCCATTGACCTCTGGAATTCAGGTCCTTATTCTGCATTCCTTCAGCTTCCCTAGAGCTTGCATCGTCTCTGCACTCTCTCTTCTTGCCTGGAAAGATGATAATATGGCTAACCTGTCTCTAAACATGCTGCATGTGTGCTTTTTCTTACAGGTTGGATATGCCTATTAATTTGGACTGCGTATATAAACCACTAAGATGATATTTTGTCAAGGCATAAATAACAGTAATTCCTGATGTATTTATTCCCAGTCCAATTTGATATCATGTGCTGGAATATGATAATAAAATGTACAATGTCTTAAAAACAAGTCCAGACCCACTCTGTTTTCTGGTAATGTTCACTGACGCATTGTGTGGGTGTGCTAGGAAAACTAGGCACTTTTTGTCAGTGGTGTAGCTACACTGGTGTTACCACCAGCGTAAAAGGTGTGCAGGAGACCCTACTGATGTCTAGCTTCTCCTGTAATAAATTGGTATGGGTTATAATTACTACTTTAATCCACAAGATGGTGCTAAGACCTCACCACTGGAACAAACTTCCTGTATTAGTAAACTGGGCTGAAGAGTCTTCATGAAAGCATGATCTAGACCAGTAGTTATCAACCTTTTTTGGGTTGCAACACACTTGGTGGTGGGATGCAACCCTACAGGACACACCAGCTCACCTCTCTCAGCTATCTCCCTGACTCTCTCTGACACATTTGCTGCTCTGTGGTGACACAGTAATGTGTTCTAACACAGTGGTTGAGAACCACCAATCTAGACCAGAGATCACCAGTGTTTGCCAACACCTGTGCCACTGGCCCATCTGCTGGCAGAATCAGACACCAGCTGTCAGTTTGGTAGTAGTATGCAATATCTATGTCCTTTGCCTCCAGAAAAAGACCTGCCTCAAGCAGCACTTTTGGCAGCATGACTGCCACCTGTTCCATGCCACCAAAAGAAGCTATGCAGAATGCCACTTTCTGTCACATCAGAGCAGATTATCATCCGCTGCTGAATGAAGCTGCCCAGAAAAGTGCTTTTGGTGACACTGCAGCAGACTGCCGCCCTCCTTGCCACAAAATGAAGCCTTTGCCAGGTTTTGGCAGCACAGGTGGTACTTTGGCAGAGCCAACAAGGGTGCCATGTGCTGCATCTGGCATATGTGCTACAGGTTGTCAGTCTCTGGTCAAGACACCATAGGTGCTGAAAGTGGGGGTGCTGCTAAATGCCCTGGCTGGAAGTTGTTTCTATCATATGCAGGGGTTACACTTTGGTTTAATGGCTCTTAGCACTCCCACTGTACAAATTGTTTGAGCCCCCTGGATGCTTTTATACTGAACAGGAAATAAATCCTTTTCTAGAAGTCCTTTGAGGGAAGTAGGGGAAGTGTTGATCCCACATATACTGAACTAATATTCCTGCCTTTGGGGCCTGAAAGGCTCATAAAAATGCAGAACCCAGATGAGCCCAGGTGCTGTGCTTTCCCCTTAGCTTGCAGAAAGAAGTAACAGTAGCAAGGCAGGTTTAATCAGCTCTGTTTTTTGGTAGTCATCACAGAAAGAGCTCAAGGGAGGTGTAGAGACTGAGCCAGTACCCAGAGGGTACACAAATCCCATCTGCAATCCTGTTGTCACTGTGATAGTGGGGAGGGAGATGGGGGACTCCAGCAGCGAGCTTGAACAAAGCTAAAATGTTAAGCTGTTTCTGTGTCCAAAAGCAACAGCCTCTGGCTGCAACTTGTGGGAGGAAGATGCAGAGTAGATTTTCATGCCCATCCTGGAAGAATGCAGAGTCCCCAGCAGCACAATCAATGTGAACTATTTTCAGCTAGCTTTGTGTATCATGACTGCAGTAGCCAAAGCCTTGTCCCTATTTGGCATCATCGTCATGCCAAAAAGGAAATGAGTTCATATTTATCCTATACATTTTGAGTGTGCTGTTTCAGCCCTGTTTTCTCTTTGTCTCTTGAAATAAACCAGCATACAGTTTGGAGGAGCCTGTTGTCTCAATGTGACCTTGAAGCATAGGGGCAGACTCGTGGGGGTAGGTCATAGAAACAAAAGAAGTCTGGAGAGGTTCTTTTGTTCCCTTCACTAGCCAATGCATAATGGTTCCTTTATCCTATATTTTATTAACAGTCCACTTTTAAGTGACTCAGTCAGTAGAAACCAGATGAGTCATTTGAGAACATAAGAATGGCCATTGCGGATTGGACCAGTGGTCCATCCATCTACCTCACTATCCTGTCTGGCAGTGGCCAATGCTTCAGAAGAAATTAATAGAATAGGTTGGTTTCAAGCAATCCAGCCCCTGGGGTCCAGTTTCTGCTTTTGGCAGTTGGAAATTTAGGAATATGTGGAGCATGAGATTGCATCCCTGACCATCCTAGCTAATAGTCATTGATGGACTTATTTACCCTCCATGATTTTGCCAACTCTTTTCTGAATGCAGTTATACTTTTGGTATTGACAGTGCCCCATGACGACAAATTTCACAGGTTGAATGAATATGCAGTGCATGAAGAAGCACTTTTTTGTTCATTTTAAACCTGCTACCTATTAATTTCATTGTGTGACCCCTAGTTCTTATGTTAAGGGAAGGGAAAATAACACTTTTTCTTCACACTATTTGTGATTTTTTTTTAGATTTCTATAATGTCACCTCTTAGTGGTTTTTTTAATGATGAACAGTTGTGCTCATTTTAATCTCTCCCCATATGAAAACTGTTCCATGTCCTTAATATTTGTTGTGCTTTTCTGTACCTTTTCCAATTATAAAATCTTTTTTTGTGATGCACACAGTATTCAAGGCATGGGTATACCATCAGTTTGTATAGTAGCATTGTTATTTTCTGTCGTGTCTCTCTCTTTCCTAATGGTTCCTAATATCATTAGCTTTTTTTGATTCCTTCCTCCATGCATTGAGTAAATGTTTTCAGATAATTATCTATGATGACTACAAAATCTTTCTTGGGTGCTAGTAGCTTATTTAGATCCTGTCATTTCATATATATAGTTGAGACTCTTTTTCTTGGTGAGCACTGCTTTGCACTTACCACTTATTTAATAGCCATCACTTTCCTGGCAATTATCTTCCTTCTAGTAAGATCTTTTAAACTATTAAAATGTTTTGTGATAATCTAAAAAAATCTCTAAGATGAAATGCGTGACAATGCTCTTCAGTAACACCTACTTGTACTACTGTTACCAGTTTTTGCCTTTTTGCCCTCAAACTCAAATCTGTGTACTCCAACATGTTTTAAGTTTCCCCATTTTCAAAGCATCTGATGAAGAAGGATTTTTGTCCCATGAAAGTTCATGTGATAAATAAATCTGTTAGTCTTTAAGTGCCACAGGACTCCTTGCTTTTTTCGCTGGACTAGACTAAGATGGCTGCCCCTTTGGAATCAAAATGTTTTAGCACAGTGTCTCGTCTGCCAATACTACTTCATAAGGGAGAAAATGCTGGAACATTTGTCCTACTCTTTCTGAGGCTTTTTACAGGTGTTGAATCTCTGCTGCTTCAAGATGAAGTCTATTTCCTTCAAGAGCTGCTGTTCCCCCCTTTCCTCTTTCAAATATTTCTCTTATGGCTAGAAAAAATATTCTTCTTTTACTCATGATCCTGATCAATTGATCTTTCTGTAATATAACTGGCAGGGTAACTGGAGGATGCCTAAGAATGTGACACTCTCTCAGGTCCATTACATTTCACAAATAAAATTTCTTGGAACTCATTGAAAGTGACAACGCCAGCTAAGTAAAGACCTCTGGGAAATGCTGGCTGTTTATTTAGACAGGAGGCAGCAAGGCCTGTCATGGAGCAGGGCCAGACAGTCACAAATATCTTTTGATCTAGACTCAAAGCACAGGTTTAATACTTACTAGAAGTGGGTTACGGAGACAGCATTTATATCTGAATGAGGTTTGTGGGAGGGTTTGAGGCTGAACGAGGGCTAGATTTAAGTTCTGCCATGTTGAATTCACCTGAGAAATTTGGCCAGAATGGTAGAAATCTAATGAAAATTGTGCAATGTCTCCTCTACCTCTTTGTGTCTCAGTTCCCTACTTCCTATGGATTTGGATGTTAATGTCTAAGACTTAGTCTACACTCACAAATTGTGCCAGCATAGCTTTGCTGATTGGGGGCAGGGGTGGTGTTTTTAAACTAATTTAGTTCTGCCTTCAGTGTTGCTTATACCAGTCAAACCAGTATTAGCTCCACTGGTACAAGTCCTTCTAAACCAGACCTGGAAAACAGGCCTTCCTGGGTTTTAAATTGACATATTATCGGAATTAGAAGGGTTCTGATCTGGGGACTTAAATATGAATCTTTGCAACTTGGTATGGAGTTGGGGACTTGTGTTTGAGTTCAGGTTCCTGTTTAAGGCCATCACCAATATTACCTTTTGAAACCTGCTGAGGCTAGTTGCCACGTAATTTAAATCTCCAAGAAGTATGGCTAGAGTAGAGGTCTGCAACCTGCAGCTCTGAAGGTGCATGTAGCTCTTTGGCTGCACCCTTGGAGCTCTGGGCTCTAGGTCCCCCTGCCACCAGGGGACCCTGCAGGCAGCGCACTCCTGGCTCCAGGCGTCCCCTGCCAGTGCCACCAGTGGACCCTGGGGGGGACCTCACTCCTGGTTCCAGGCTTCCCCCAGCCATCCAGGGGACCCTACAGCAGGTGCCCTGGCCCAGCTCCCCCCATCAGGAAGCTACAGCCATTGTGGCTCCCAAAACACTTGGTTATTGAAGGAATTTTAAAAAATGGCTCTTCTTATCTTTCAGGTTGCTGACCCCTGGGCAAGAGGGTTATAAGCAGTGCAGGGACTACACTAGATAAGATGTTGTCATGATGTTTGGCTGCTCTTCTGACTGTGGCAATCAGTTGTGATGCCAGCGAGATCAGATGGAAGGTGGTGGTGCACTCTCTCCTGAGTCAGCACCAGGGCCGTCCTGGGGGTGTGTGAAAGGGGCGATTGCCCTAGGCCCCGCAGTTCTATGGGTCCCACACTGTCCTGCCATAAGCAGGAAAGCGCAGGGCTGGAATTGCTGCCCCCTCCCTCCCATGGCCGGCTGTTCCCCATCCGAGGGATGGAGTGAGCCAGCCAAAAGCGGCAGCTGGATTCAGCACTCCTGCTCCCCCCTGCCTCTGCTGCCTTCAGCTGTATGCTGAAGGCAACAGGGAGGGGCCGGGAGGCATCCTAGGGCTTGTACCACTGCCCCTTTGGACACGCTGCCTCCCGCCCCCTCCCAGCTGCTTCCGGCACAGAGCCAAAGGCAGAGCACGTGGCAGCAGGCAGAGGGGGGAGAGCAAGAGCGCTGAGCCCGGCTGCCAGTTTTGGCTGGCTTGCTCCATCCCCTGGATGGGGAATGGCCAGCGCAGGGATGAAGCGGACCTGCCCTTCCCCTCTGGGCCAGCCATTCTTGGCCCCCAATGTGGGGGGGGGGGATTAGGAGCCCAACAGAGGGTGATTTGCCCTGGGCCCCGCGCCTCCCTAGGGACTACAGGCACTGTACAGTGTTCAAGGACACTGAACCAGGGCAGATCTCCACTGTCAAAAGAGACACAGACCAGATGCCCCAATGTTGCTGAGAGAAAAAGGGAAATATGTTTTCCAATTTCTCACATCTGTATTCACTTTTGATTGTGTACATACAGGGAGCTTGGGCCCAGCTAAGTTCCAGCTGTGCTGGCTACAGTTTCTTGGCCTAATTCCCCTTGCAGGTTCAACTGTGCGGTATTCTTCACTCTCTAGCTGAAGCTGCTGAACAACTGCCACTTTTCATCCTGCCACAAGCTGTCTTTTGTTGGTAGGAGCAATGGTTCCTATGAAAGAAAAAGTAATAGCTAAAAAGCACTGGCAGCTGGGAGTGCTGGGGTCTTTTTCTGAGTTTACTGTTGACTCCCTGCATGCTCTTGGGTATGTCATTTAAACTCTCTCCCTCATTTTCCCTATCTGTGAATTAGAGGACTGTTAGAAAAATGAATGGACATTTCTAAAGCACTTTGAGCCCTCAGATGAAGAATGTGATATAGGTACAAAGTAGAGCTAGTTGGAAACATTCAGAGAAAATGTTTTGTTTTGTTTTGTTTTGTTTTTCTTTTGTCAGGCTTTACTGATGCAAAGAAATCAAAATCTCCTCCTGAGGCTACATCTACACTTATGGCAGCCCTTGGAGTACAGATTCTTCATGCCCAGCTTGCATGCAAGTGCAGTAGATTTTGCTTATTAGCAGCCTCTCAGTTGCCAGCAAGCAACTGTTATCCAACCTTTTGTGGATCACAACACACAATTGTCTGCAAATTTCGAGGACACACTAGCCAACTCCCTCCAGTCCAAATCCAGCCATCTCCTTGATTCTTCTTGACACACGTACTGCTGTGTGGTGACACAGTAATGCAGGCCTCGACAAATCAATATTTCTGGTTGCCATAGCCTGTTGCCTATCTCCACTGCAGAAATGTAATAGTGGAGCACCATCTGGCAACCAAAAGAAAAATTGCTGGCCTCTAGCTGTGAGCCAATTTTGTCCATCCCTGCAGTAATGTGTCTTGACACAGTGGTTGAGAACCACTGTGCGGATAATAGCAACAAGAAGGCAGGTTTGCAATGCAGCAGCCAGGGAAGGAACCATTGGTTTGTGCCTTCCCTTGCTGGACTCCTGTAAGCCTGCTTGCTGGTAGAGCTTTCTTCCAAAAAATCTTGCTAGCTAGCAGCATACCATTGACAATTTCTGAATCACATGAACATTAAAGTCAGTGGAACGGGATTGGTTGCCAGCAACATGGTACTATTAAGCAGACAGTGCATAAAACAGGAGTCTCAAACATGCGGCCAGTGGGCTGCATGTGGCCCCTAAGGCTATTTCCTGCAGCCTACAATAACACTATTGTTACCAATATTGGCAATATCGTTGTGTGAAAAGGTTTCAGTGGTGCGGCCCTCAGGCTAACATACTAGTCCTCATGCGGCCCTCGAGGTGATTTGAGTTTGAGACCCCTGCTATAAAAATCTACTGACAGTAGCAGTGTTGATGGTAAGGTATGACTCAGGGGTGAGTAGAGTGCCCTAAATGGCTGAACCCACTGATATATACCCACTTGCACTCTCTCCACACCCAACCTGTGCTTTGCATCTCTAGACTGCTATTTTTAAACCGTGGAGTTTCCTGCTTTCTGAGCTTTATCCTGCTGCTCTGAAAGGCTCTAGTTTCCCTACTGCATTTTTCCCCACACGAGTTTTTCACCCCAGCGGGTAGCTATGCATCATGGTGACAAATGTGGACAGACCCTGCCCTGCACTGTGGTGTGTAGCTGCAATAAGTAAAGATGTAGCCTGAGACAAATAGATTTTTCTGAACTTTTGACAGGCCTTCAGCAGCTGTCTGATCAAAACCTCACTGATTTTCTGCCAGCTCATCTGGCAGGCTGCTAGGGCCCCCAGGCTTCAACGCTGTGTGGCAGCCCCATTGCACAGACTGCCTTGGAGTTGAGGCTCCAATTCCCCGGCAGGACATTTTGAAATTTCTGGGTTTTGTGCTGAAGTGGAATGAAACCAACTTTCAGGACTCCTTTTCTCCACCCAGTTCTAGGGCAAACTTCTGTATGTATTTCTTTTTGTTAAATTGTCATGCTGCCCTTGTGCCTAGATGATAACCAGGATGGGGACCTATTACAGTTAGAGAATCTTTGCTCATGGCTTTAAGCCCCAGGTAGACAAGATAAAGAGTGGCAGGAGAAACAGAGGGGTGAAGTGATTTGTCCAGGACCACAGAGTAGGTCAGAAGCAGGAACAGAACCTAGTCTTCCTGCTGCCCAACACAGAACCCTGTCTGCTACACCATCTTGCCTTCCCTAGTATAATTGCTAAAATCCATTGAAGTCCTTCTGAAGGCAGGAGGTGCTGTAAGTCCTATTCTGTTCTCCAGGACTGGCTAACAGGAGGGCTTAAGGAAGGGGCTTCTTCCTGTACAGAACATCACTCACTGTAGTGGTACAGCTGTGAAAGCCACTGCCTTCCCCCTGCGTCCTTCACACATCCTTTCATGGCTCAGTGAAGGCAGTAGTGTGTGAAAGAGAGAGACCCTTTATTTTACATACCCACAGACTGCTGTTCCCCCCTGAGCACAGGTGAAGCTGTGGTCTCCTGCAGAAAGAACTTTTGGGGACTGCAGATGGCACAGGAAGAGGAGCTGAGGGGAAGGCAATGAGAGGACAAACACAGATGATGACCAAAGCAGACACTACAATTAAAGTCCATCTCTTTTCCTAATACGTGCAGCAGCAGGGATGTCTGTGTTCTGCATATTTTTACCAGTGGGGCAGTTTTACCTAGACATGGGCAGCATCCCCACGTCTCTGAACCCAAACTTCTTGTGTTTATAGCAAGTGGACTGCAAAAAGTGGACCTAAAATCAGTTTGAAAGCCAAAATTCCTTCACGTTTGGGTTTGGTCCTTTTATAGAGTTGCAAGTGGCAAATTTTAACCCTTTTTCCAGGCACTGGCTTCTCATCCATTTCTGGCCTCATTGATCTCTAAAACAAGTGTCCCTGCGTGGACCTTCTTAGCCAACAGCAATGAAATGAACAATCATAAGCATTTACAAAACAATCACTGTAAAAAAACAAATGCACGGTAGGCACTGTCCTTATTTTTTTCTGTCAACATTGATCCTTTCTCCTCTTCACCCCTCCCCAAACACTCTCCTACTCCGGTGTGTTTCAAGTGAGCTAAAATGTCAGTATTTGTTCTTCTCCTCCAATCTCCCTATTTATAGCTGTCAAAAGTTGGCAGGTAAAGTGAAAACCAGAACAGTGTTCAACTCAGCCTTCATCCTGTATTAACAGCCCATAGCTCTTACAGGATATAGCACTTCTCATCTTCAAAGCACTCTGAAGAAAGCAACTAATTAATTTTCATAACACCCATGGGAGGGAGATGACTAATTATCATGTGTTGTTATGCAGAGTGGCATAGAATCAAAAGAATGAGCGAGATAAAAGACCTGGTACAGTGCTGTGTGTCCCATCTTGTTCACCAAGCAGGCATACCTCGGGCTGATGCAGTTGTTCTCTACACTCAGCTCTCCAGGGCTTTGTCCAGATTAGTTTTAAACCACTCCAGCAGTTAGCAGAAGCCACGTTACCTGAGGAGACTATTCCATGGCCCACTCTTCCTTGTCATTCAGGGAATTTTTCTGCTATCCCATATTTCCCATGCATCCAGTGTTCCCTATGTGAGCCATCTGTGTCTAGGGACACACCTGGAAACACCAAGGGCAGGGCAGGCTGCAGAAAGAGCAGATTCTCCCAATCTGATGACTAATACTGCAGTTAGATTCTCCAACCAGTTGCCAGTAATTTTTCTAATTCCCCTAACTGGTTATCAAGAAGCTAAAACAAAAAAACAAACAGTCCCGTTCACTGCAGTTCAGTCTTTGGCTCCCAGTCAGCAACTAGATTCAGTAAAGTTATAAGTTATCAAAACTCTGTTCCCTTTACCAAAATGTTCTTGTGACCCCAAAAGGGCGAGACACATTGCCAGATCAATATGTTTGAATCTGACCCAAAATGCCATGCTGCCCATCAATCCTTTAGTAGCTCCAACTGAAGGTTTATTATACCAGGAAAGAAACAAATAATGAGAGATGTTAAACTGATCATAGCAATCAGATAAATACAAGTGACTTTAAAGTCCATATGTATCAGTTTCTCAACAGAATTGTGGAGTTTGCAGGCTTGTACAGTCCCTCTGGTGTACATTGAGTAATTGGCTGGGTCTCAGTCTTTGGTTTCACAGCTTCAGTTGCAGATGAGTTGATCCAGAGGTAGGAAGCAGGGATGGAGCAGCTACCTTTTACATCCTTTGCCATATGGCTCATGAAAATTCACAGAAATAAGATGGAGCCCAGGGCCACTATCCTAGGCAAGTCCTGGTGACTCATAAGGTGCAGCCTTATGGGAGAGAACCCAGAGTTCATTGTACATTTGATTTCCCTTAAGCCGTTTGGCCATCAAGCAGGCTTATTGATGCTGCCAGCCTGTCTGGGGTGTCACCCAGAAACATAGCACAAGTTGAAATCCAGATATATTTGACATATTCATAACTTGCAATGCAAACACAACACACACAAGCAGTACCACCATATGTGGCAAATAATAGCCTTTTTAATAGTACCTGACATGTCATATCTCATATGAATTATTGTAGCTTTGCAATATTGAGATCAATAATATTATGACTGGTCATTCACATTCCACCCAATATCACACCCTTGTTACCTGGTTCAGTCACCTTAAACAATTCTCTCTAGTCTCTCAGCACCCCTGTTCTCAGCAGTGCCCCTCTTTCATCAGTTTTTCCTCTTCAACTTGCTGCTGTGCTGAAGGCAAATAAGACTAAAGTGTATATGTAGGACACGGACGGTGGAATGGGGCAGGGCAGTGAAGGGGCACAGAGGCGATAGCTTCTGGAATGTGTGGTTTCTGCCCCCCTGCCCTTTTTAGGCTCACCAAGGCAAATTCATCTTTCCAACCACCCCCCTCCTCACAACTTCACTCACTCTGCTCCAGTGAAACTCCACTCTGGCTCTGATGTCACAGCAAGCTTTGTGGGGGGACATTCCTGTGAGTGGCCCTGACTTTGAGGGACCTGAACCAGAACAAGCACTCTGAACTCATCTGAGTCTGATCAAGCAGCTTCCACATATGAGCTGTTGCTCTGAGAGTTAACCAGGAGTTGCTTATGTGCAGCCACAAGTGACAGGGGCTTGGTCATATTCAGCCACACAGCAAAGAGTCACTGGGTGCAGGAATCACTGGGTGACACCCTATGCCCCATGTTATGCAGGAGATCAGACTACTAGATGAAGATCATGGTCCCTCCTAGTCTTGAAATCCATGAATCTGTCATTCGACCTCTTCTTGGTATTTTGTATTGAATCACACTGCACACTCCCCATGCACGCTTTCATGCTGTAAATGCATTGGAGCAGGGCTCTGTTATTTGTCTGGCTTTATTTATCCATTGTGTGGGGCTGATACACAGTGATAGTGCTATATAAATAATACAACTGATACATTTACCATCTGCTCAGTGCTGAATGCCCATGCTATTTAGGACACTCAGTGCATAACCATTATTCTTTCATCTGAAATCTGTATGGGTATCTTTTGAGTGGTTGCTGATGTAATCAGCTGAGGAAGTCATTTTTAACCCATCTGTGGTGTTCATTGCACACAATGCAAGAGTTGAACTCTGGCCAGTGTTACATTACCATGAGGATGTGAGTAACAATTAAGGCTGATTTTGATACTAATTAGGCTTAAATTGAGTGAATATTGATTGAAGTGGAATTGCCAAAGAATCAGAATGGGACAGATGCAAAAGAGTGGAGGAAACCCCAGACTGATTCACAAAAGAAATGATGCGGTGAGAGCAAGGGACTGGGATGCTAAATTTCCCTGCTATCAGAAAGCAAGGGATTAAAATAATCCTAATTACATGGTGCCTTAAACTATTATCAGATTAAATGAGCACCCTCAGAAAGGTGCCTAGAATACTTTCCAAGGGCCTGAGAACCAGGGTTATCTGGTCCTGCCTGGCTATGTCTACATTAGCAAGCTTAGTTCAGATTTCCTTAGTCCAAACTAAGCTGTTCCAGGTTAGTTCAAACTAACCATGGTTTATAGACTAACCATGGCTTTTTAGTTTGAACTAGCTGAGTTTTTTAGTTCAAACTAAAAAGTTACTTCTAACTAAAAAAGCACGGCTAGTTCAAACTAAAAGTTAGTTTGAAATAAAAAATGTGGTTAGTTTGAACTAACTACTTAGTAAGGCATCTATATTGCCCTAGTTCAAACTAAAGTTTGAACTAAGTGCTAAGTTAAAACTAACCATTCAAATTAGTTCAACTAAGTTTTGCTTAGTTTGAACTAAAAAAAAATGTTTAGTTTGAACCAGCCAAAGGCTAGTATAGATGCAGACCAAATTTGTTTGGACTAATTTGGCAGGGTAGACATAGCCTCTGTGTCCTTGTGATTGCCCCAAACCAAAGCAGGGGAGGTGTAGGAATAGGAGTATCCCTGCTAGGGAGCAAGAAAGTGTTAACAACCATGAAAACCAGCACAGATGTGCTTAGGAACAATCCTCATCCAAATCACCAGGAGAATATGAGGAGTAGGGAAGGGGCCCAAGGAAACAATGTGATGGAAGGTGGCCAGAGGTTTGCACCCTTATCACAGCACCTCTGACCTGTCCCCTGACATGTGTTGGGTTAAATGATGGCAACCACATGCTGCTGTATATTAAGAATTTTAGGCTAAATTCTGCTCTTGGACCTGTCAACTTCCTTGACTTTGTTGGGGCTCAGGTTGCCAGGCTTTGCCTGAGAGCAGCATTTGTTGTTTTGTTTTAATAGTCATCATTTTATAGGAAAACCAAAACTCTCTTGAGCCTCTGAACGAACCAAGGACTTTCTCAGTTGTAAATAGGAAAGAACTGGCCTCCCAGCTCTGTATGGAAAGGAAGGTGGGATTAGGGAGGTAAAACATTCTCACCACACCTGTCTGGTAGAGAGGCACATGCAACTACAGCATCACAAAAGTGTAGTTTCACTTGGCATTGCTTCTTTTTCCTTGCTTAGTACTTGTTCTGCCTTGAGCTGTTACAATCCCTAAGAAATGGAAGAAGTGATACTGACTGATGCCCACTAAGGATCTGTCCCTCGTGCGCTGTAGGAATGAAGAATCTTTTTTTAAATGATCTCCATGTAATTGAATGGACAACACAGCAGCAGGGCAGAACATTTTTTTGGGAGAGGAGGAATTTGAATGGTTCCAAGCCACCTGTGGGGCCTCACATACATCATCCCCTTTCCATCTCAGGTGCCTCTCCTCTCTTTGTCCTCATAGTCATGCACTCTTCCATCCTTCCTTTCCCCACCTAACTTCTCTAATTTACTGTTTTCCTGCTAACTGAGTAAATGCTCCATGCTAACCACAAAGGCCATGTACCACAATGCTGCACAAAAGAGAAATGACCTTTGAAATATTGGTCGAACAGGGAGAGCTTCAGATCTCAGAGATACCCAGTGTGAATCCTAAGTGACCCCAGGGGGAATATTCCAGAGTCACGCCAGTATGATTGGAATCAGAGTCTGGTGCCCAAATGTTCCGTATCACCTGTTCTGGTGGAATGTTACAAAGTCTGCTCCTAGCGTGTAATTCCACTAAAGTTAACAATACTTGAGGGTGTGCTGCACTTTACAGGGTCAGATGATAGCCCACTTGAAACAAAGGGTTGTCCTGGACTTCTTTCTATTCATCATTCAGGCCTTCCTGTGCTGCTAGGAGCCAAATACAACTAGAGGTTTCCTGTGCTTCTAGAGCAGGGGTCTCAAACTCAAACCACCGTGAAGGCTGCATGAGTAGCAGCAGAGGGCCACATAAGGATTAGTACTTTAGCCCAAGGGCTGCACCACTGAAACAGTTCAATATAATGATGTTGCAAATATCAGTAATGATCGTATCATTGTGGGCCACATGAAATGACTTTAGGGGCTGCATGCAGCCCTCGGGCCGCGTATTTGAGATCCCTGTTCTAGAGCCAAAGAATGCTGGCTGCCTTTTAAAGAAACCCTGCTAAGGGCACAGGAAGATACCATTACAATGAGCAGAAAGAACAGCAAATGTGGAAGGCACCCAGTGTGGCTTAACAGAGAACTCTGCACTGAGCTAAAGCATAAAAAGGAAGCTTACAGGAAGTGGAAGCTTGGACAGATGACTAAGGAGGCATATAAAGATATTGCTTGGCACTGAAGGGATAAAATCAGAAAGGCCAAAGGACAATTGGAGTTGCAACTAGCAAGGGATGTGAAGGATAACAGGAAGGGGTTCTACAAGTATGTCAATAACAAGAAGAGGATCAGGGATGGTGTAGGTCTCTTATTGAATGAGGCAGGTATCCTTGATATGGAGGAATGAGGAAAAAGCTGAAGTGCTCAATGCTTTTTTTACTGCAGTTTTCACAGGCGGGGCCAGCTCCCAGCGCACTACACTGGGCATGGCAGATTGGAGAGAAGAAGAGAGGCCCTTGGTGACAGAAGGTCAGGTTAGGGACTACTTAAAGAAGCTGGATGTGCACAAGTCCATGGAGCCGGATGAACTGCATCTGAGGGAGTTGGCCGATGAGATAGCAGTACTGCTAGCCATTATCTTTGAAAACTTGTGGTGAACAGAGGAGGTGCCAGAGGCAGGGACATTGCTGGCGCCAGGCACATGGGGAATGTGCCCAAATCCTGGCGCCAGTGCCCTGGATCTGGCAGGGCCCCACCTCTCCCGGTCAGGCTGGAGATCCGGAGCCCAGCCACCTGCAGCCACAGCAGCTCTGTCCCCAGCCGGGGATCCAGGGCTCAGCTGCCTGTGGCCACAGAGACTGCTCCTGGCCCTGTCCCCAGCAGGGGATCCAGGGCTCAGCCACCCATGGCCGTGGCAGCTCTGTCCCCAGTGGAGGATCCAGGGCCCAGCCATCTGTGGCTGCGGAGGCCACTCCTGGCCCTGTCCCCAGCCAGGGATCCAGGGCCCAGCCGCCCACAGCCGCGGCGGCCCCATCCCTGGCTAAGGATCTGGGGCTCCGCTGCCCACAGCCTCGGAGGATGCTCCTGTCCCCGTCCCCAGCCGGGGATCCGGGGCTCAGCCCCTCGCAGCCACTCCCGGCCCCATTCCCAGCCTGGGGCATGGTCTGCAGTCAGGGGGAGTGGCCTCCTGGCCGGGGGCATGGCCTGGGCCGGTGCCCTCGGTCTTTCCCCAGGGGAGCGACGCCCCTAGCCAGAGGACTGGAAAAAAGCAAATATAGTGCCTATCTTCAAGAAAGGCAAAAAGGAGGATCCAGGGAATTACAGACTTGTCAGCCTCACCTCAGTCCCTGGAAAAATCACAGAGCAGGTTCTCAAAGAATCCATCCTGAAACACTTGGAGGAAAATAGAGTGATCAGAAACAGTCAGCATGGATTCACCAAGGGTAAATCGTGCCTGACCAACCTAATTGCCTTCTATGATGAGATGACTGGATTTGTGGATGCGGGAAGAACTGTTGGTGTGATATAACTCGAGTTTAGCAAGGCTTTTGATACAGTTTCCCATAGCATTCTTGTCAGCAGGTTAAGGAAGTATGGGTTGGATGTGTGGACTGTAAGGTGGATAGAGAACTGGCTAGATCAACGGTTTCAGTGTGTAGGAATCAATGGCTCCATGTCTAGTTGGCAACCAGTAACGAGTGGTGTGCCCCAGGGGTCAGTCCTAGGGCCAGTTCTGTTTAACATTTTCATTAATGATCTGGATGATGGGATAGACTGCACACTCAGTAAGTTTGTGGATGACACCAAGCTGGGGGGACCGGTAAACACACTGAAGGGCAGGAACAGGATTCAGGGAGACCTTGACAAATTGGAGCAGTGGGCCAATAGAAATCTCATGAGGTTCAACAAGGACAAGTGCAAAATCCTGCACTCAGGATGGAAAAACCCCATGCACTGCTACAGGCTGGGGAGCGATCAGCTAAGTAGCAGCACTGTAGAAAAGGACCTGGGGGTCATGGTGGATGGGAAGCTGGATATGAGTCAGCAGCGTGCTCTTGTTGCCAAAAAGGCCAATGGCATACTGGGCTGCATCAGGAGAAGTGTTGCCAGCAAATCAAGGGATGTGATCATTCCCCTATATTTGGCACTGGTGAGGCCACATCTGGAATACTGTGTCCAGTTTCGGGCTCCCTACTACAAAAAGGATGTGGACAAATTAGAAAGAGTCCAGCGAAGGGCAACAAAAATGATCAAGGGACTGGAGCACAAGACCTATGAAGAAAGACTGAAAGAACTAGGCTTATGCAGCCTGCAGAAGAGAAGACTGAGGGGGGTTTTGATAGCAACTTTCAACTACTTGAGGGATGCTCTAAGGAGGACAGAGCTCGGCTGTTCTCAGTAGTAACAGAAGACAGAACAAGGAGCAATGGTTTCAAGTTGCAGCTGGGGAGGTCAAGGCTAGATATTAGGAAAAACTTTCTTAGTAGGCAAGAGGTGAAGCATTGGAATGGGCTACCTAGGGAAGTGGTGGAATCTCCGTTTTTGGAGATGTTTAAGGCCTGGCTGGACAAAACCCTGGCTGGGATAATTTAGTGGGAGTGGTCCTGCTTTTCTGGCAGGGGGTTGGACTAGATGACCTCATGAGGTCGCTTCCAACCCTATGATTCTGTGATTCTATGAATATTTTGTGTGTATCATTAAGCAGATACAACCAACCTCAGACTGAACCCAGTGTTCCCAGTCTCCTTGTATCTCATCTGGAGGAGAAGAAAAGGTTAAATTTTCAGCTTATGTCTTCCAAAATGCTGTGCTGTGACGACTGGTTCCTTGCCACAGACAGACAGCTGCAGTGTCATTTTCAGCAAATATTAGAGCTGACCACTCGGATTTGAGGCTACTTGTTGATCTATTTCTTAGTCATCAAAAACTAGTGTTATGTGGACTGACATGCTAACAGGCACATATGGTTTTGAAATATAACAGTACCTGCTGATGCTCCTGGAGGTTGACTTGGTTTGTAATCTGATCGCTGGCACAATGTAGTTAAATTCAAATCAAATTATTTTATTGGCATAACAATCTCGATGGATGTTGCCAAATGTTAAAAATATAAAAAAGTTGGGGCCCTCTGTGTCAGTGGGAGATAAAATATTAGGAGCATTTTCCCAACCAGGTATTCACAGTGTATAGGGAAGGGAGGGTATCCAGTTGTGTATTTGTCATAAATATCCATTCCTGATTTGGTGCCACGTTGCAGTGTAGCATGATGTGCCACACAAACAAAGAAAGTGAATCAGTTAAAGCTACAATCATCATGACCCATTTCCAGCTGATTTTTGGAAGTCAGTACATCAGTGTTCGCAGGTTCATGTTCCCGTTGTTAGTTGCCACTTCACAGCCATCACAGAAGCACTGATTTGTCATTCTATTGTTGCCACAGGCTCTAGGTCTGTGAGATGGTCATCTTTAAACTGTGGGTGGTCCCCAGCTCTATGATGTGACTGCTCCTCTGCTTGAAAATAAACATGTGTTGAAGTGCTTGGTTGAATGGTGGCCACACTGTTTCATGCTGCAGATGCGCTAATGGAGTGGAATGGGGGGAGATGCGTTGCACAGGAGCCAAGTGAATAATCACAGCAACTTATTTATTTGAGCTGTGTAGCCTCTTTTTCTGTTTGGGAATTGTCTGCAAGCATCTTACTGTTCTCTCGTATTTACTCAGTATTCAAAAATATTCACTAAACCACTCCTATGAATAAGCTGCAGTCCGTAGCTCTTCCGTGAACAGATTGGTACAAGTGTTTAATATGCAAAATTAAAACAGGGTTGGTTAGTTTTGATTTGACTCCTAGGTGACGAGTATTGTTTCTGTTCCCCGATTTGGGGCCTTCTCCAAAGCCCATTGAGTCAATGGAAAGACTCCTTTTGACTGCAACAGGCTTTGAGTCAAACTACTCATGGGGTAACTCTGGCTGGCACTCATTAAAAAAGCTGCAAAGACATAACTAAATTGCTTTAAAAGGGATCTCACTCCTCTGGGGCAAATCCCTAACATAGGTGCTCCTAAATTGCTTTAAGCCTCACTTCAATCTATGATTTAAATGGGATCTGAACCCTACAATAAATACACTAAAATGAGGTTTAAACTGATTTAACTGCATCTACATAAGGGTTCAATCCCTACTTAAATAATAGATTTAAATGAAGTTTAATCCAGTTCAAATGTATCTACATTAGGAACTTGCTGCAGTGGACCTAGGTCACTTTTAAATCAATTTAGTTACACTGATGCAAATTTTTATAATCTAGATGAGTCTGAAGAATCAGATTTCCTATGCAAATAGTCATATAGACAAGGTCAACATTAATAGTGGATATTTTCTTGCACACAGAGCCAAGGTGTAGAAACACGCAGACAAGGCACTTTACCTAGCCATTGATATGACTGGAACTACTTGTGTAAGTCAAATTACTTGAATGTGTAAGTGTTTGCAAGTTCCTGTTCTTAATTCACTGTTTCCATGATTATTGCTACTGGTGGAGTCTGTTTCTGAGATATTTGTGGGGATCAGAAACAATGGGGTGAACATTCAATTGATCCAGGTTCAATTTTTAATGTGTTCAAGTGAATGTTAGTGGAAGTTATTTTGAGAGATTTTTCCCCAGCTCCAGAACTAACCCTAAACTTTTAATTGCTGCCTTTATACCTTTCTTGTTCTATTTCTTTAATAGAACCCACTTGGTTAGCTAGATTCCCAAGCTCTGGGGGCTTCCATTTCTTCACAAACACGATGAGAAATGTGAATTTCCTTAGCCAGTGAGTCAACTTTCTGCTATTTAATTATTCATGTGAGTGATTATCAATATTTGCCTGTTATATAGTACTTCTAGATGCAAACACTTCACAACCATTAACCACTTGCTGGGTCTTGTTTAGATCAATTGCATATTAAGAGTAAAGAGAGCAAGAGACAGATACATAAGACAAAGGGGAAAGGGCCTGATATGCAGACCTGTACTATTGACCCCTCTTCACACTGGTACATATTCATCGGAGAAGTTTCATGGAAGAATGGGGTTTTCTGATGAGTGAGTGAACTTCAGTGTGAATACAGAACTCACATCTGGCCCACTGAAGAGATACAGATAACTGGGCTTATAGCAGGGCAGTAAAAGAAATTGGGGAGGGACTTAAAAAAGTGATTTAAAAGGACTTCAGAGGAGAAGTAAGAGAGAGAAAATGGGTAGAATGACAGAAAAGGTTAGACTTACTGATCATTAACAATGTGCATTCAGGGAGAGGCATCTTTCAACACAGTAGGATGTCGAAGCATTTTGCCGACATTCATGCATCAAGCCTCACATCCTGCGCTGTTGGTTAGGGATTATCATCTCCAATGTTCTGTTCGTTTGTTTTAAGGTGCCCTAATGGGAACTTGTGGGCACTGAGTTCTATTGAAAATCTGGCCCTAACTGTCAAAATGTGCTTTAAACTGCCTTTATTTAGACCCCAAATTTGAAAATTTGACCATGAGTGAATTCCCCAAGGTCATGTAGTTAGTCTGCAGGAGAAATAAGAACAGATGTAGGAATCCCTGATTTCTACCCTAAGTAAAGGGACAACTAGGTAGAGAAGGAAGAGGGAGATGTGGAAAAAAGAAGAAAGACGAGGAAGAGGGGTAAGATGGCCAAATGGAGATGGAAAGAAGGGAGTGATGGAAACGGGTGACTTCGGTCACTGAGATGACTGGAGCAGAGAGAACACAAATGAACTGGGTGGGGGAAGGTAGAGATGGCCCACATGGGCACTAAAGATAGCAAATGTCTCTCTTGAAAAAAAGACAATAGCTGGTGAGCAAAGAAACTGAGAAGCCATTTGCCTGGTAACACACATTTCAAGATAAAGGTTTTCGGAAGAGCATTGAAGCTGATCATTATATGGGTGTAAACAGCCTACTGATCTGACTCATCACACCACCCCAAGTCAGTGGGTGCCACAGGAACCTGATGACTAAGGATTGCTGGAGTGTTGGAATCGAATTGGTAAGAGCATTGTCATGATTCCTACTTCCAACACACTAGAGCTGGAAACAAGACTGCAATGAATATACCATATGTGTGTATATAAAGAGGCACTGAGACTCTGCCAAAGTGGAATTCCTATTTAGTGAAAGCTTTTCAGGCTCAGTTTTGAAAACAGCATTTGCTAGGGGCTGGGTTACAGCTGTTGGCCAGAGATGTTTATTAAAGGGACCTACCAGGGGTTAATGACTTGCCAGCTGAAGCCCTCATATCAATGGGGTACGTGCCTAAGTCTAACTTTCCCTGGCTCTTTGAAATGCTATAGCATAATCTTAGCTGAAGTTTGAGGCCTTTGACCTCCTGTCTCTGTGTAATAAGGGCATGAGACACGGGTGCCAGACAGTCTTTATTTCCTAGTCCTAGTCACCTCACCTGGGTCCATTATGAATAAATGAAATATCCTTGTCACAAAGTAGTAGTGCCTTCTCAATCCTGTGGCTACTAACATATATTAACAAAGCCTCTCATCCCAGCAGAGCGTGTGCTTGTGAGTGAGTAGTTTCTCACTTTGCTTTTTGCTGCAATGCTGCATGTTTCATCAGAGCTGGACCTGACAGAGGCTTCAGTTTGGGGTAGAATTTTTACACATCTAATAGGATCATATCTTGCAATTTTGTCGTGAGTCACTTGATATTTGTTGGTTTTGCTAAAGTCCCAGTTTCTGAAATCAAGCGATTACATGATAATGCCAGCTTTCATTTAAAGACAAAACTGCTTCATGATTGTGGCTAAAAGCTCGAAAACATGATCCAAGTGAAGCCTCCAAACCTAGAAGGCAAAGAAAAAGAAGGTATCTATTCTTTTTAAGACAATTTTGGCAGGCCTCAGCTCCTGGTTTTTGAATGCCCAGGGCTGGGAACACTTGGGGATGGGTTGAAAAATGCCTGATTCGTTTTAACATCACATCACTGCAATCACCTATCCAGACTGACTTATTTTCAAGCCATCCCTTTGTAAGAGTCTTCTTGCCATTCAATCCACCTTGTTCCTTTGCAAGTCATGGCACTAGAAGTACATGTGCCCAGCTTCTCATTTGCTGGATGGTCAGACAGTCCAGCTGGAGTGCATGTGAGGTGGTGAGAAGTGACGAGGGAAAAAACCAGAATATCCTCTCAACCAACCAATCTTCTGTAGGACTGGAGAAATCAGGCAAGTATCACCGACAGATATTTTGAGCCCCCACAGAGGCATGTCATGTTTCCTTTCCAACTGAACCAAACTAAAGTTTGTATGCGGAGAAGTGTTCTCTTGCCTATTCATTATGGAGTTTTGTTTAGTATAGTGAGAGGGAGAAGACTGGGAATAAGTGTCTGAAACTGATCAAAGGGAAATCTAGACTGAATCTCATGAAATATTTAAGATCTATTCAACTACAAGAGTCTCCCAAGGGAAGTGATGATGCCCCATTCTTGAGGTCATTTCAAACAGGACTGGACAAAACAATGAATAATATGCCATAAGAAAGAGGAGAGTGAGGGTGGAGAGTAGTGGACAAGATGGGTCCATCACTGATTTCTTTCATCTTCAGGGTCTAGAATTCTCCAAATGACAATGCTCTTGCTGTGAAACAATGATCCATCCTGCAGTATTTTGGCTGCAGGAGAAGGGAGCCACCACTGATGACAAAAGAGTTAATGTGTTAAGGGCATGATCCAAAGCATACTTAGGTGAGTAGGAGTCTTTCCACTAAGTTCACTGGACTTTGAATCAGACATGGGTTCCCCTATGACAGCGATTCTGAAACTTCGTTGCACTGCATCCCCCTTCTGACACCAAAATTACTACACGACCCAGAGCAAGGAGGGGGTTGAGCCCAAGCCACAACCCAGCTTCCCCTTCAGCTACAGCCCCTGGTGACAGGGCTCAGACTTTGTTTCAGTGCCAGGCCACAGCAAATCTAATGCTGGCTCTTGTAACCCCCAACTCACAGTTTGAGAATCACTACTCTATGACATAGGTCACAGATGACATGAGTGTTGAGGGTCTTGGCCTCACCCCAGCCAGCAGTTGCTTACATCACAAATCCACCTTGGCATGTTTGGCTATGCCTGCTCCACAAAAGGAGGAGCAGTGGGTGCTGTGGGTCAGGATTCAGGTGCACTGGCCAAACTGTGGAGAGATGACCAAGACTGGCAGGAGGAGCTGGAAGTTCAAAATAAAAGATGGAGGTGCTGTGACACCCTGGAGAAAAGTGCAGTAGTAACACATAGGCAGATTAGCAGCAAAAAGGACACAAAATAATTTGTTTAACATGATGTGGAGGAATTCCAGGGCTGAGGCCTAACTTGTGCTGAGCCCTAACAACATTGAGACACAGATGGATAGCTCAGCAGGCCTTGGAGGCAGAGGAAGACCTGCATTTCTCTGTTCCACTAGCACGCCTGGAAGAGGGCCAGTAGAAGCAACTAGCTGATAAGGAAGCTGTAGAGAGCCGTGCTTCAAGGACAGTGTACTGAAATTTGGAAACAGAGAAGGTGTTTGGATTTGCCTACAGATTTCTGAAAGTCAGTCCATTTGGGACAGCTCAAGGACTAGGCCAAAGATCTATGGCACAGGTGAATTATGATTGGAGAGTATGTGGGATAAGGCGGGTCAAAGAGAATAGGTTGTAATTGGGGAAATTTTGGTACAAAAAGGCTGGATCCAGAACTTAATTGGCTATACAGTAATAATTTATGCTTTGTAATATGATGTAATATGTCACTATATAGGAATGATGTACACTATTCTCGGGGCTCTTGGGCCCACAGCTGTGTAGAATAAAGCTCCACTCCTCACTAAGTTTGTGGCCCCTGCTTACTGAGAATTCCTCTACAATGACCAAATACAACACATGATGCCAAGGCATATTCCACCATATTCAGACACCTGCAGCTCTGAAGATTAGAACTACATGGGGGTGGTTGTGGACAGAAGTGTTTGTTCAGCACAGGCCCATGTGGAGAGTTCTAGTTTTGCTGATACTTGTACTGAGATATGGAGTCATGAGCCCTTAACCACAGCTCCAATCCCAACGTGGGATCTTACACACTGTAATTGAGAGAAACATGCCTTGGGCTGGAAAGGAAACCCCTTCAAACTAAGACAAAGAAGGGTGAATACAGAAACAGAGCTGGGCGCAGCTGAGACCTCCAAACCAAAACCAAAGTGTTGATGAGAGAAACAACGTAGTTAGTGAAAAGGGAAGCGAAACAGCAAGAGGGATGGAACTAGTGGGCAATGACTGAGAAAGAGTTTTAATCGTGGCTTTCACTTACTTGGATTCCTTCTACAAGTAGTGCTTCTCCCATGAGGATAGACTGCATGACAGAGTGGTTGGCTCTGGTGTGACAGGAAACAACATACTGGACTAGAAGGACACTAATCAGATCTGGCATGGTGGCTCTGATGGGATATGGAAGAGGTAAGCAACCAGGTTGGCGGGGGGAGATGGGCTGAGGGGTGTTGCATGGTCAGGCAAAGGGAGGGGGATGGGCTATAGGCGGGGGCGTTGCGGGGGCAGGCTTGGTTAATGCCTTCAACAACACGTTTCTTCTCCTCCACCTGATAAAAGGCCGCCCTGGAGGAAGTTGAGAGAACAGGAGCCCCCAAGGGACAGACACTGCTTGACAGACCGTATCTCCCTCTGACGCAGGCCTCAGGGATTTGTGAATACGCACTTGGGCAGCATTTGTCTAACTCTCCATGCAATAAAGTAATTTGGAATCAGACTCAGACATGTCACGGGGCAACCCTCCCTGCATCTATCCCCAGTGTTTCGACCCCTTGATCCTAGGATGTGTGAGCTGCTCAGAACTGCCTGGACACGAGGAGGAGACAAGTAAGAGAACAGCTGCAACCTTTGTGTTCCCTAAGTGGGATCAGGCCCCATGGGAGGGAAAGATTCCAGGGGTTGCAGAAATGAGAGACAGTAGGCAGGGGGATGGGACCCTTTACAGGGATGGAGAATTAAGGAAGGAAGAGGAGTTTCATCCCAAACAGAGAGGGGAAAAGAAAAAGGAAGGAATAGGATAATCACTCGCAGCCCAAGAAGGGGAGAAGGGAGTGACAGAAAGACAAATGTGACCCCCAGAGCTAGGGAGAGAGGGATCTCAGCCCACCACAGAAACAGAAAAGAGAAGCAGTATGAAAGGAGCCTCAACCACACTACAGATAAGATGAGGACCCTTTAGGAGAGAGAAGATGGGGGCTCGGACTGTTACTTCACTGTGTGAAGAGGACAGAATGGGCAGAATTATATTTGGTAAGATAGTTTGCCACACATTTGATGAAAATGTTGAGATTATCCACTGACTTTAAGCTCCCCAGACCCTGAGCCCAAAGTTGGGTGGGATTGCTAGCTTCTATCAGGCTGACCATTGCCTATCTTGCATTGTTTCCCTCCACAGCATACCATACCAGTGTGACTCCCACTTCAAACCAAGCTTCAGCACCTGCTAAAATGGACCTACCTAGCCCAGGTTTGATCTTTGGGATCCCTGCTTTAGTGATCCTAGTCCTCGTGCTGGTTGCGCTCCTGGGATTGCTGACCTGTAAAGTGAGGAGGCGGTGCAAGAGGAAAAGGGACAGACCTGATGAAAAGTCTAATGGTAGGTGTCTGTTTCATAGTTTGTAAAGGCAGGAGGGATCATTGGATCATCTAGCCTGATGCTGTACTGCAGGCCATAGCATTTCACCCAGTGATGCCTTCAAGTCCCACCCCATGCAGCTGAACTTGAGCACAGCTTTTTGTTAGACATTTAAGCTTGATTTTAAGACTACATGATGGAGATGTACTGCAGCCCTTGAGCCTGTGTTCCCATTATCAATCATGTAAAATAGTGCATTATGTTTCCAGTTTGGACTCTGCTGACTTGACCTTCCAGCCACTGGCTCATGATATGTTTGTCTGCTAGATAAAAGAGCCATCTAGTGTCAGATACCTTCTTGCTCTGTAAAGAACTCTAGGCAATGGTTCAATCTGATCTTAACTCTCTTTTCAATAACCTAAAATAGATTGTGCTCCCTTAGTCTTTAAAAGGCAGCAAGGCCTTCCAGAGCTCCAAGTGAGATAAGATAAGACAGGCAAAATACTGTCCCAGCTCTTCTCCAGAGGCCCCAAAAGCCTCAAGAAGCCTCTGTTGACGATCTTAAGGGGGAAAAAAAGAGTGAAATTCTCCAAGTAGCCTTGCCTGAGCCCTATTTCAGCACATGAAGCTTTAGGAACACAAACACTTCTCCTCCCCACCTTATTGTTGGGACGTCCATCTGCACATATAGGTGATAGATGCTCACAGCGGTTGGCACACATGAATACAATTCACAAAACACATTTGTTTGCAGGGTAAAGAGCACAGCTGTTTGGGGAAAAGTTCAGTAATAATGTAGTAGGGCTCTATAGGATTTATTCCAAAAGCCACCTCACTGAACAGAGAATGAGATCCTTCTATAAGCTTTTTTACCTGCTTTATAGAATTTGGCAGAAGAGCTATAATGCGCAATTAGATTTCAGAAGCTGGTTAATAAAATCTGTAGCAAAGTTACCATTTTCTATTCAATTCCATGGAATTTTTCCACAGGCTACACATGTACACCCAATTGTTCATGCTTGCAAAGTTAGGCCTGTACTATTAAAATAATAATTAAGCAGCAAAAAAGTTCATTAACACAGATGGTCATCTGGTGGTAGCTCATGCCATTCCAGAATTTCTGAAAACCCCAAAATATAGAGTTAAGGTAAACACCCAAACCACCTTAATTCTGCCCCGCCCCCCCCAGAGCTGGCAATAGCCACTAGGAGTTATCTGCATGCACTCAAGCTGCATTCGCTGTGCTAGGTGGAGTCACACTGAATGGTGGAGAACAAGAAAATCTGTGAGTGCGATATGAGGAGACCTGGGTCTGGGTCCCCCCATATGTGTGATTAAAGGGAAAAGGTGCACATGTACCTTGAGGATCCATTCAGCATCATTTCAGCACAGAATTATATAGATCTTTCACTAACAGGATACTGGCATTTTCTTGCCAAGGGTATCATTGGTACTGAGGTAGGATATGAGAGCTCTTGTTAAATTTAATGATGGGTAAGAGAAAGTCCTGGTTTACATGGTCTCCTGTGTGCAGTGTGAAGGGGTTGTTGAAGGGTAGAGAGTGGTAGTTAAATTTTTCAAGTGTGGTTTTTGGTCAGGGGAGTAGTATCCATGTTTGAGTGCAGGGCAGGTGAAGGTAGCACCTGTCTGTTACAGAAGAAAGGCAGAGCACGAATGTGTCTATTATGCTTGTATTGCAGCATCACTCAAAGAGTGCAGAGATGATGTTGTGTGGCATTTACCTTAACTCTATTTCCTGGTTTTCTCAAGTCTGAGTTTTGCTGAACACAGCAGTTTGAAGGACATGACCTACGATCAAGCAACTTAACCTTAATGCTGTGATAACCTTTTTTCCCATTTGATTTCCTAGACACGGAAAAATGTGTGTTGGTAGGAGTAGGAGCTATTTAGACAGATGTGATGCTCACCTAAGTTTGCAATTGATATGCTGATGTGGCTAGGTAATACAATAATCAAAGGAGCTAGCTTTCACATAGTGCTTTTCATCAGTAGCTGTCAGAGGACTTTACAGCATTATCTCCATTTTACAGAGGGGAAACTGACTTGCCCAGGGTCACCCAGAAAGCCAGGGACAGAGCTAGGAACAGTCTAAGCGTGGTGGGATTTCCACTAGCCCAGTGCTTCTCAACCTTTTTGGATCAGGATCCATTTGTAAACATTTATGTCGTGTTGTGACCCAATACATATTCTGGGGGTTGAGTCCCTGGAGTGGTTTCAATCAGGTCTTGCCCCCCTAGGGAGTTGGGTCCGGGCTGGCACTCATCCCAAGTGGCAGTTCCCGCACTGTGGGGATGGCTAGGCTTGGCTCTCTGCTTCAGGTGGTACAGCCTCCAGGGCAGCAGCACTGCTCAGGTTTGGCTCCACCCCCCGACTGGACCAAATGTGTGTGAGTGGAGTCGTGACCTGGCTCATAGGTTTGTGGACCCCCATAGATGGGTAGGCCCCCGCCCTGGATCTTGACACATAGAGGGGCAGGGCTGAGTCCACTGAGAGGTGGAAAGCACCAAATACCAGCTCTCTCAAATTTGACCTATCTGGACTGCTGGATCAAGAATAGTGCTAGGTCAAGAGTAGTGCTGGGACTCAAGAGGACACAGTGTCTGGATCAGAGAGGTGAGCCCAGCCAGCCACTGCCAGCAAACAGGAGCCACAGGAGCTGCTATGCAACCTTTCAAAACATTCTGGTGATCCAGTTTTGGATGCTGATCCATGGTTTGAGAAACCCTGAGACCATCTGTTTTGATTCCTCAGTCCTCCTCTCCCCTCCTTGATGCTGTGGTACAATGGAATGAGGATAACAATCACCAGGTGTGGTTGCTAAGAAGGCTGGTGAGAGAAATCTCACCCAAGGTCTATGCCCCAATTTTACTGCATGATTGTTACAGTATGGGAGAGTGGAGTGGCATGTGTCTCCTTCTCCAAACCCTAGATAGAGATTCCAACCCTCCAGAATTGTCCTGGAGTCTCAATGAATTAAAGATTAATTGTCAGTTAAATATTATACCATGTGATGGAAGCTCCAGGAATACGTCCAACCCAACCCCTTCTTATCCTAGTATGCCATTAGCATGGAAGAAGTTGCTCCTTGTTGTCTCCCATCCTAGAGTGCTCTATACATGTATTACAGAAGAGGGCTGCAAACACACTATCTTGGTTGTAGAGTCAAAGGTGGGCTCACTGAGCTAGAGCCTTCACTCCCAGCTGGAACTCCTACCCTAGCCATGTCCAAGCCTACCCAGTCTGTTCCTCCTGTCTTCCCCCCCACATTCTGGCAAGCCATGCCCCCACAGAGCGATGATGTTGTATTAACTATTCATTTTCTGGATTTCAGCTTTTTAAATCTGTTACCTTCATTCTCCTCACCCCAACTCACATGGAAGGCCAGGGAGAAGGACTCAGGCCCCGCCAGATCCCAGGACCCACACCAGGCAGGGAGCAAAGCAAGTGTCTCTTAGATCCCAGCACATATACAGAAGGAGAGAATGCAAGACTGAGAGGCCACCTCATCCCAGTTTCCTCCACTATTCCCTATTGCTGCTGAATTCTCCAACCCCTCATTTCAGAGCCAACCTCCCTCTGCATCCTTATTACTACCTACTCTCCCCCCCTCCTCCCCTCCCAGGGAGTACTTGCATTTATAATTTATTTGCTTTTCAAATATAGTTCCATCACCTCCTGAATATTCTGCTGTACTCAAATCACATTTTCCAAAACTAACAAAACTGGAGAGGCAGATTTTCCCCACATGTTTACAGTTTAGTCTCAGATTTCCGCTCAGGGTAGGTTTCAAACTTCAAAGTTTCAGGCTCAGAGAATTGTCAAGTAGTCCAGTCATCTTACTCAGATGATCTCAGATGAAAGAGAATACTCAATGGGGATGAATACAGCCTGAAACATAGCTCTGAGACACGTGAACTGCTCCATGGCAGTAGATGTTCCCTTCCCCCCAACTGGGGAGTTTCTGATATGTATCAAGCATTCCCATTCTTAGCAGTGTGTTTAAGAACATGCTTGGAGCATCCCTATCCTAAGCTAATACTGACTCACAAGTGGGGGAGGGAAGAGGGACTTAGACCCTTCAACAGAGGGTCTTCCAGCACTTGGATCATGTGGGAGGAAAGACCACCATAGATGGGTAGGCCCCCACCCCTGGATCTTGGGACATAGAGGGGCAGGGCTAAGACCACTGGGTGGTGGGAAGCACCAAAAAGCAGCTCACATGCGGGTAGAGAGAAGGTTTCAGACTCCTTCTCCTCACTCTGGATCCTGGCACATATACAAAGAAAGGAAGAATGTGAGCCTGACAGGAGTTTCTGCCCATGTTCTCCCACAAACTCCATGCTGCTTACCTCCATGTCGTCTTCCCATGTCCCTCCCCCTAGGCCTCAAGCCTTCACCTTCTTTAACATTCATCCCTTCCCTCATTGGAGCTCCAGAACACTCTCAGCCCATTCCTCCACCCCATAATGACTCTCCTTGCTAGCAAGCATTCACATGTCCAATGTTCTTATTTCTTACAAAAAGGTATCAATTATATTCCCCCAAAATGAAAGCAAACTGTGACATGACAGACAGATTTCAACCTTTCCCAGATTTCTGCTTGATGTTGAGTCTAAACTGACATGGCCTGGTGGAGTGTGTGAAGAAGAGCTCTGTTTAAGTTCAAAAGCTTGCCATTTTCATCAACAGAAGCTGCTCCAATAAAAGAAGTGTTGTAGCTTTGCCATCTTTGTCTTGCTGATGGGCTAAGCGAGTTCCCTTCAAAGTTTTACTGTATCCTGACTATCCAGTGAAACTCTGAAGGCTAGCAATCCTATGAACTCTGTTCATGCTCAGTGTAATCTGTTAGGCTCATGAACAAACATGGGAGGCTTGGGACAAGTCTACTGGGAAAAGCAAAATCTTTTTCAAGCAACATTTTAATTTGACTTCCCTCAAAGGGTCAATGGGTGCCACATGCTCTGTTTGGGTAATCCAAACATTGGAGACCTTAGTGAGAAGATATGAACCTTTGTTTGACCTCTCAATTTTCTCTCTCAATTTTAAGAAAGTCTGCTTTTCTGGGGCTGTATCTTGGGAACCATGGCTCAAATGATGGTGAATTTGGGTAACTACCAGAATCCTATGCCCCCATGAGGTACAACTGATTTCAAGGCAATTTACTTAACCATGCTGATTTTAGAGCACTTAGAAAGGTTGAGTTTAAACAGAGAGCTGGTCTTAACTGCTTCCCTCAATTTTATATTTGCCACAAAGGGGCTGTGCTCCCTAGCAGAAAGGCAGGGCTGCCCTTCATCCTTCAGGGCTATGCTCCTTAACTGAGAGGCACAGCCACAGTTGGGCTGGGTGTGGCCACAACTCTTCCCATGGGAGTTTGCGCCTCTGCCCTGACTCAACCACTTGCTCTCTTCTCAGAAACAGTCACGCATAATTTCATGTCTCTTTAAGCACGTCAGAGGTTTCCGGGGAGGGGGTAAAATGTGCTTTCCTGTTCTCTTCACCCTTCCGCTTCTGAAGTTTCTGTGCAGCGGGGGGGGGGGGGGGAAGGAGAGGGAAATTCCCTATGAATGTCAAACTAAGCCATCCCTGTGGGCAGCTTCCCACCGATGCTGGCTCCATGACCATTCCCGTGGCTTGGAATGAGGAACTGTTTAACTGCAGTTTAGCCCAAGGTCTGGGACCCTCCCACTTTGCAGAAGTCCAGAGACTTGGGGGCCGGCCTGAGCCCAGATGTCGAAAGTACAATTGACCGGTCCCTTAGCCCAAGCCCATGTTCCCAAGGCAGCTGGCAAAGGCCAGCTGAAGGTTTTTAATTACACTCTAGGCAGACCTACTAGGACCCGTCTGCACTGGAAAGATCAGTCAGGACAGAGCAATTGATTATTCTACCACCATATTAGTATGACCTGGTGGAAGGTTTGCCTTTGTGCCTACATTCAGGCTGCCTTAATCTGGTTCAGCTTTGACAGATGATAGCTCCCACACTTGGGGAAGTCCTTTAATGCGCTAGCTGATGGCCTCATTTCATCCCCAACCAGCTATGTCGCCCTTCATCCAAAACCCCCTTCAGTAGGAGGAGGTCACACACTGTAGTTTGCGTAGGCCAAGCTCATTTCACCCTCCAGGAGCTCCTTACATTCCTCCATTCTCCCCCTCAAGCTCATCCTGTGCCACCTTCCCATCATTCATTTCAGGAATTCCATCCCACTCCTCTTTATCCGCCCCTGCTGGGGGCTATATGTGTACCCCATTTCCCCCTGTGCTAGCATCCATAAGCCTCCCTCATCCACTGGGTGTTCTGTGTGCCTCCATGACAGGGTGCCCCAGTCTCGCCACCACGCCAGGGGCAAAGTTCTCCCTATTTCCTTCTTCCCCGCAGCAAGTTTCATTCTGCATATCATGCCAGAGGCTCTGTATGTCTCCTCCCTCTCCTCTCCTCTCCCTCCACAAAGCTCCTGTCTTCCCTCCCCCACCCCTGAAAGGGAGGGACGGCTGGCAGTGGCAGGTGGCCCTCTCCCTCAGCTGGAGTAGGCTTTGAGGAGGCAGGATGTTAGGAAGGAGAAAGGGATGAATGAAGCCTCCTTTTCTCCCCTATCCCTCTGGAAGAGCAATTATTTCTCTTCCATATTCATGGTGGCAGGATGGTAAACTCTGTTGGGAGGATAAACAGGGGTCTGGTTCTGCTGCAAGATGGTACTGGGCACTATCAATGGATGACAGAAGCTCCAAATGAGCCCACATCATTCCTCTTTTGAATCAATAGGGGTCTGGCCACTGAGGTGCTGAGCATGCCATGCCAACATGGCCTTGATCAGAGGTGGAGTTCAAAAGCTATCCTGTCACAGGTAAACAAAGAAATGTGGCTGAATGTAAGGCCTCACGAGCCACGCCTACTGCCCTTCCCCAAAAATGTTCTCCATGCCCTCACCCACTTTAGCCCCACCCCCAAAATACACCCTCCCTGCTCTGCAGATCCCCTACCGGCAAACCAACTGGGTGTATTATTAGCTGAGACAGCCTCTCTGTCCTTGCCTAGTCCCCATGGTATCCCCTCCCCTCTGACATGCCCCCCTCCACTTTGCCCCTTACTAATGTCCCAGAGGTTTACAGCCAGCAGAAGAAGCAGAGCTGGCTAGAGTAGGGACTTTGCTTGAGAGAAGGCAGCATAGCAATCAATTGTTCTGTCCACTGAGCACCAGCTGTGCCTGTGTGGTGCATCCAGTGGCCTACTACTGATGGCGCCTGCTCAGTTCTTACTCCCACACAATTTGGGGGTAAGTTACTTCAAGTGCTGCCTGCTCAGCAATTGCATGACTCATGGATGCAAGGTGCTCTTCAATACGGTGGGTGCAGAACAATCAATGTAATGTGGCTAAGGCAGACTTGATCCTCAGGAGATGGGATGGGGAGGGAAGGCAGAACTCCTGCTTGGCACACATCTCCTACTTGTCATGGGAGCACAAAAATAATTTGGCAGCTGGGGTGAAGGTCAAAGTGCTTGTCTTGAGGATGGGGAAAGGATCTGTTACCTGAATGACTGTTAAAGCTGCCTGTTCATAATAGGAGGATGCTCAGTGGTAACATTCCCCAAACCTTTAATCCCCTCCTTCCTTGCAACACCCCACCTCCATCTTCCATGTGCTCCTGCAGGGTGATGTCATGGAAAGTAGCTCCATGCCCCAAGCTATATAGCCCTCCCTGGCTTTCATTATTAATCAGGGGTTTTTCTCCTGTAGAAAGCCAGGCCTGGAAAGGACCGAAGCTTCCAGAAGAAGATGACCTCATAATAGCCACATGCCCACACCTGAATGGTGCCCTGAAGCATGCTGGGTCAGCAGGAAGAGGAGATTTCTCCAGGAGGAAGCTAGTCTTCCAGGGTGGGGCAGGAAGTGATGTCATTGAGCTCTCAGTTCTATCTGCTGGCAATGAAGAACGTGACCACGGCTTTCCACTACCAGCTACTGAGCTGGGGGCCACTGTCCTGGTGACCACAAAGACTATTCAGAAGAACAGCACTGCCGAGGAAAGACCATGACAGTTGGCACTAGCTGGTTGCCTGCAGAAGGTGACATAATTCCTTCATTTGGGTGGATAAGATGTTGCATGGAAGTGACTTGAATGAGAACTAGACTTTTGACTTAAGCAAGGTTAGCCTCCTGTGCCTTTTGCCTTTTATATTTCCACTTTCATGTGGTGGTTGAAGTCAGGAAATCCCTGTTATGTTGCTCACCAGAACAGGAAACCTGAGTCAACTGTATTGTCCCCAGTCCATGAGGTCTGTAGCTGGAGGGGCTAGAGAAGAGTAGCATATGAGGAGAAGTGATGGTTCAGAAACAACCACCCATTTGTACGATTGCTGTACCACCAGGAACATGTGAACTAGCAACCATATGTTAAAGAAGGTGTGTTGTGTTGTGTGGGACTCCTAGGAATAGGGACTGGGGAGGCTGAATGGTTAGAAAGGAAGAATGCAGAGTGAAAGTTTAAATGGAAGGTGGGAGTTTCTGAAGGGTCTGATCCTGCACAATTGAAATCAATGGAAGTTTTGCCAGTGGCTTCAATGGAAGTGGAGTTGGGCCCTTAGTGCTGGCCCAGTCCCATATTCTGTGGGGACCTCTGCAAAGTAACATAGACCAGGCCCCATCCAGCTTCTGTTCAATTTACAATCAAGTTCTGCAAGCTTCTGAAGACCCATAAGGCACGCACCTCCTTCTTATGACCCCTTCACACTGTAACAAACCCTCAGCATCTTATTGCAAAGTTCTGCGGCTCTGTGAATTCCTTTGCAGGGACCTGGGAAGCCAAAAGGGAGCTGAAATACATCTTCCCCACAGAAAGTAAGGGAAAGAAATCTCTGCTGTGATCAACTGGCCCTGGAATGAGACAGGACCATGGACAGAGAATTGAGGCTACTGCTCCTGCAGGCACTTTGGATGTGGGCACAGATCCCATTGGCCACCACTGCTTTGGTTCATGTTTTGTCAAGAAATAACAGCATGTGTCATGACAACAAGAATTATAATAATTGAGATTTTTTGAGTGATGGGCAGGTGAGAGGGACTATTTAAGCATTTGTCTAGATGAGGAAACTGATCAGCATAGCTATCCCAAAATAACTCCCCATGTGGATGCTCTGTTCTGAAATAAAAATGACTTTAGTCTGGAAGAATTGCTGTAGAGAATTTCAGAGACTGCTATAGGGAACAAAAGCCTGAACTCTTTGCTGCAAATGATGTCTCAGACTCTCTCACAGCAATCTGAACAGAGTAAGAAAGCAAAGCATATTACCCAAAATGCTTCTTAACCTGACTGGTGGCATAAAAGTCAGTGTTTGTTGTGATGGGGCAAGTGCCCGGATTCAAGTCCCAGTCTTGCCTTGCCTCATCGCTGGGAGCACTGCAGAAACTGGAGTAAGTTCTCAGCAGCTTCTTCATGGAAGGCCCACACTCAATTGCTTGCCTATGGCCATTGGCGAGAGTACGGGTAGCTATAGGCCACAGTGCAAGGCAGGCTGCAGCTCCAGTTGTCACTGTGCTGTCTTCTCCATACCACAGCAAAAGGCTCTAGCAGTGGTGAGCCTTTTTCTGCTGCCTTCCCCCTGCCAGCGTCTTTCCGCATGGCCAGCAAGACTTTGCAGTGGGAGTAAAAGACTCTGGCAGTGGGGAGACAATGGACACCCCTCTGCAGAAAACAGCAGCGTAGCTGTGAGAGGCACTGCTCAGGCAGAGGAGAGATGTGTAGGGCATGTACTGTGGCATTCAGATGTGCTGGGCACTGCACTGTACTCCCTTAAGTCATGCCTCACTAGCAATGCTGCTGTTTAAGCCCATGCTAGCTGAGCATGCAATGTCAGTTCTCTACAGGCTGCCTAAGTAGGGACGTGCCTTCAGCATCTCATTGCCTCAGAATAGAAAAGTGATGGAAGCACTGGCAGGAAGCACCCAGACAATCCTTGTGCCACTGCTGTAGTTACCATAGCCCACCCAGGGCAGCAGTGACTGTCCCTAAAGGCAGAGGTGTTGCTGGCGCTGGGATCTGGGGCCCGGCCACCCTCAGCTGCGGCAGGCAATCCGGGGGCCCAGCGGCATGCACCGGCAGCAGCCCCATCCCCAGGCAGTGCGGCGACGCCTGTCCCTGTCCTGGGCCAGGGGGCGTGACCTGCAGGCTGGGGGGGGGCCTGTGGGCCAGGGGCGGGGCCTGGGCCCGTGCCCCGGGTCCCTCCCCTGGCCAGCGACGTCCCTGCCTAAAGGGAAGACCTCATCAACATCTTTGCATCTGAAGACCTCCAGTTGCTGCCTTTCACAACAGCTCCTGCTCAGATGCTACCCTAGAATCCTTTGCACTGCTTTCTATAATGGTTTCAAGGGAAGGGCTGTTGAAATTAACTGAACAGTTTCTGGGGCATTCTGGAAAAGAGACTGGTCCTGAGTGACAGAGTAAATCTGCTTCACTGGAAAAGTGGTGAAAGGAGGGAGGGTTGCAAAAATATCTTCTCCGTCCAATTTCCCCTCTGACCTAGAGACAGGACCATCTCCAACCTAAAGGAAAGAAGTTTAAAAAAACGTAAGGGGTAAAGATGGAGGAGGCTGATTCTTAGATTCCAAAGCCAAAAGAAACATTTGAGATCCTGTAGTCCAAGGTGTCAAACTCACAGCCTGGGGGGTGGAATGGGGGCAATGGGCTGGCCACATCCAGCCCACCACGGGTGCCAATCCAGCCCATGGAACTGCCTGGGGGACCTCTCCCCAGCAGCAGTGAGTAGCAAAGACAGACTGCCACTGGCAGAGCAGGGCTAAGCCTGCTTGTGACTCAGGCTATGTCTACACTGATGGTGGCAATTTCACCACTGTCAGTTTGCCCTCCCAGGAGTGGGTCATGGTCAGCCACTCCCAGAAGTTGGCCCCAGAAGTCCTGGGGGACAGGGGGCACAGGGAAAGGCTGACAGCAAGGGTCTTGCAGTTGGCTTTTCCATAATGTGTAGTGGCGGCTTTAAAAGTCGCTGCTAGTTACACAAGGAATTTTGCATTCCCTTGCATAACTGGTGGTTGACTGCTGCCAAATTTGCCCTAAATGTAGACTGGGGCTCAGTCAATGATCCAAGTTACAGCACAGGGGAACAAAGGAAGAGCTCCAGACAATCCTGGCTCAGCTCTGCTGTGGTCTACCAACCAATAAGACTCTCAGTCACAGCAGGCTAGAGTGGCTCCTGGAGAGCCCCCCCCCCAACTGTTCACTATCAGTCAGCCAGCATGCTAATTTGATTGACAGCACATTGCACAAACCACAAATAAGAAAGGAAAATGTAGGAGAGGCCCATGTGGGAACAAGCCCGTAGAAGGGCAGTCAGGACTCAGCCCAATCAAAGGTCAGCATGCTGAATGACTGACTATGAGTGGCTGGGGAGGCACAAGCACAGCCTACCGGTGGGTGTGACTGTGATAGACTGATTGCCTACCACCACCCAGTAGGGGAAGTGGAAAGGGAAGGGGAAGGGGAGTCTGGGAGTTGCACAGCAGGGAGGCTCTGGGACTGAGTGTGGGGAATGGGACCCTATAGGGCAGGGAAAACTGAAGGTGTCTGAGCCTGCGGGCTTGGGGAGGGGACACAGGAGCCCATGCTGCTCTAAATGTTGCAGGGAAAAGGGCTGGGGAACCTGTTTGGACGTATGGCCCTTGTCAGATGTCCAGCCCTCCACTGTGGCCCCCCATACTGAATGAGTTTGACACCTATGCTCTAGTCTGATTTTCTGTACAACACAGGCCAAAGAACTCCTCCACAGTAATTGCAGGAGCAGATCTTCTAGAAAACATCCACCCAATCTTGATTTAAAAATCATCAGTGATGGAGAATCCAGCAAGATCCTTGGTAAATGGTTCCAATGGTTAATTACTCTCACTGTTAAAAAATTATGCCTTATTTCTAGTCTGAATTTGTCTAGTTTCAACTTCTAGCCAGTAGCTCATGTTATATCTTTCTCTGCTAGATGGAAGAGCCCATTATTAAATATTTACTGCCCACCTCACATGCAGGTAAGTATAGACTGCAATCAAGTTACTCTTGAACCTTATCTTTGTTAAGTTAACTAGACCAGGGGTCTCAAGCTCCAAGCACCACGAGGGCTGCGTGAGGACTAATAGAGGGCCGCATGAGGATTAGTATGTTAGCTCGAGGGCCGCACCACTGAAACCTTTCCATACAATGATATTGCAATATTGGTAATGACTGTGTTATTGCGGGCCACAGGAAATAGCTTCAGGGGCTGCATGCAGCCCACGGGCCACATGTTTGAGACCCTGAACTAGACTATGCTCCTTGAGTTTATCACTATAAGGAACGTGTTCTAATCCTCTAATTCTCATGGCTCTTCTCTGAACCCTTTCCAATTTACCAACATCTTTCTTGAATTGCAAGCACCAGAATGGGACCCCACACTCCAGCAGCAGTCGTACTTAGTGCCCATTAGCTCTCTTGGCAAGAAGGTCATGTTCAGCTCTCATTCACCATGATCTTTTTCAGAGTCACTGCTTCCCAGAATTTTTCCAGTCTAGCTTGAAAGGCTAGGGGCCCAAGTGACAGGGTGTCCATCGCCTTACCTAAAACCATAGTGAAACATCCCTCTAAAGGGATGCTATTAAGCTTTGAATATCAGAGGTTCATGCATGAACCCTTTCAATTCATATTGAATTCCTGAGGCAAGTAGTCACCTACCTGTTCAGAACAGGTTTCTTCCACCATTATTTTGTCTGTCTGACCCATTGATGGATCAGAACACAGCAGGAATAATTCCCCATGCACACACCTTTGAGTGAGGTTGGGGAACTGTATCTCATTGCTGCAGTACTCTTTGTAGATACTTCTTGTTCCTTATTTTCAGTGCATGGAATGACTGGATCTGCTCATTGCCTGTGAATGGGGAGAATGGTGAAAGCACATGAAGAAAATGAGTTGTAATGTTAAGAATAAAGTGAAATTTATGTCAATGCATGAGGCTGCTCATCTAGCTTTGTGGGGTTTATGGGGGGAGAAGCTAATTCAGTCCTCACACCCATGTTTTTACTATTGTGCTCAGTTGATAGTGCTGGCCTGAAAGTCCTCTCTCCATAAAATTGGCAGAACAAAGCCAACAGCAGTCAAAGCTTCCTCTACACATGATCCTCAGTAGAGGATTTCTACACATATTATTTGCTCATGAGAGGAGACCACCTCCAACAGTGTGAGGAGTCCAATCGTCCTGGCAAATTTAGTCCTTGAGATCTCTACTGAGGCTGCACCATGTTTAGGACCAAATACCTGCGAGTTATAGGTGGACATCTCCCCACCTTTAAAGAGTTTGACTAAGTGGGATTTTCTCCCATGAAAGCTCATGTGATAAATAAATTAGTTATTCTTTAAGTGCCACAGGACTCATTGTTTGTTTTACTGAACTGGACTAACACAGCTACCCATTTGGAACATGCCTATTAAAAGTTAGACTCAGCCTACACAGTATCAGTGACCAGGGTGGTAGGCAGTAGAGCCTATTCATTAGCGCCAGAGCCTGGCCTAGCAGTTAGAACAGGGATCAGGAGTCAGAGCCAGAGGTCAGGCAAGGAAGCAGGGCTGAAGCCCACTAGCATGGGACTGGAGAAATGCAGGCAGGCACAGAAGAGAACACAGCTGCAGGCATACACATGGAACAGCCAGCTACTGCTGCTGAATTGAAACAGACCCATTGGCAACTTGCAGCCAATTAGGGTGATCCTGAGGCAGCCCTGCTGGGCTCATTACCTGCACTGAGGGCTGAATAGGCTCAGCTGAGGGAACTCAATCAAGTCCATAGTTCCTGGCACATGGTCAATTGGATGGTAACAGCTTTCAGGCACTAACAGCCTCCTCTTTAGTGCCTCTGGCTTATTCTGACACGTGAGCAATTAATGAGACTGCCTCGGAAACATCTTTTAGCACTGAGACCTTCTGGTTTCATCTCTTTGTAGAGCGATTTGCTCACCAGGTGAGACGGGCAGTTGTGGGAGAGCAAGACGAGTGGACAAAGGGGAAGAAGGTTTGAAAACAATGTAAGGTGTACCCCTTCCACAACCCAGTTCAAAGAGGCTCGCATCAGCGTGGTGTGACCTAGAAGCGTGCATTGCACAGTGGGCAAAAAACTGGTAACAAGCACCGCTCATATTGGTGACGAGGCTAGAAATCTGGGGCTATCCCCAACAAACTAGTGAGATCTGCTTAGGGCTTGGTATGTAACTGCTGGGCTCCCACCACCCACCTCTGGCCATCTGGGTCAGGTCACTAGAGAGGCCAGTTTGATGGATTTGGCATCTTAAAGCTTTTTTCTATGTTACAAAAGTACCAGTGTTAGCAAGGCTAGGACTAGAACTGACAAGGTGCTTGAGGCCAGCAGGGAGATATGCTGACAGCATTGACTTTTTGGAAACTCTGGACATGGTAATAGCAGGGGACCAGGCAAGACAAGAGTGAGAAGCACTGGCATAGGTGGGTGGGGTCCCAGGGCAGGAGCATGGGGGTGGGGTGCGGCAGTGGAGCGTACTAATACAGCTGTACTTAGGAGCTTTAAGGACAGGGAGTGCTTGTGTGGTTTGCATAACTATGACACATTATATAAATTGGATTTTTATTCTCTGTGCCCTGGCTAAATTCCAGTTGTGGTAATTATATCTCACCTACTTTAAATCTCCCCCTGCAGTTTCAACTGTATGTAGCATTTTTTGTTTCCTAGCCTCAGCTGCTGCACAGTGGAGCTAGCATGCTGCTAGACAGTTGCTGTGTTCCACTCTGAGGTGCTGCATTTCAGTGGTACTGTGAGTGATTTCTATATGCACAGACTAAAAAGCACTTTGTGACAGCATTAGCTATCAAAATCCAAGTTAGTTAGGAGGCCAGAAGGATGGGTTTGTGGCAAAGGTGCTGCGCTAGGCCTCAGGACAATGGAATTCAGTTCCTGTTTCTGCCATGGACTCCTCGGATGAGGCACTTTCTCCTTCTGCCTCAGTTCCCCCATTCTGAAAACGGAATGATGGTACTTCTCTTTTTTCCACCCTGTGTCTGTGGTGTCTATTACACTGTGAGCTCTCTCTGGCAGGGATGGTCTCTTAGTACATGTGTGTATATAATGCTCAGAGCGCTGGGGATCCCAGTTTGAGCCAGTGCCCCTAAGCTCCTCTCCAGCCTCTCACTCTCTCAGGCACTAAGAATTCACACACAATCCATAAACATGTAGCATTCCTCCCACTTCTTAAACCAAATCTCCTTTCCTGCACCTGACTTTGCCCATTCACCATTCCACAAGCCAGGCTCTGCTGATGTTACTCTCCCATGACATAGATAGGGATGGTGTGCCATGGAGAGGGGCTGAGCCCCGGCTCAGTCACATTTCATGTGCAGCATTTGATTGACAGCTCAAAAAAACAAAACAAAACGAGGAGGCTCTCTTCTGTGAGGGGTCTGGAGTAGCAGGGTGGGGTGGAGCTGGGGGTGTTGACAGTTGACTCTCCTCCCTGCCCTCTTACTTTTCACAGCAGGTTTCACTTCCCCATATTGAGTAGGCCATGTGTTTCCTTCCCCTGCTGAAAGGATGTTCCCTGCTGGGTGCATAAGAAGGCTTCACTGTTTTGCTTGGGAAGGTCTTTCAGAGCTGGGGGGAAAGTCTGTGGAAACCCCAGAGGCAGATCTGAAGGAGTCCCAGCTGAAACAACCCTTTGTTGTAAAAGCATGTCAGATCTATTAATTGCACAGTTATGACATCACCTCCCTTTCCAAAGACAGGCATGAAACAGGTTCCAAGGGTCATAAGTTCAGCACCAATGTGGACACAAGAACTTCTGGATATAAACTGGCCTTCAGGAGTTTTAGACTTGAAATCAAATGAAGGTCTCTAAACTTCAGAGGAGTGAAGCTCTGGAATAGCCTTCCAAGGGAAGCTATGGGGGCAAAAGACCTAGCTGGCTTCAAAACAGAGCTTGATAAGTTTATAGAAGGGATGGTATGGTGAGACAGTCGTATCTGGTAATGAATTGACTTTTGATGGCTAGCGGTAAATATGCCCAATGGTGTGTGATGGAAAGTTAGATGGGGAGGGTTCTGAGTTACTGCAGAGAATTCTTTCTGGGTGTCTGGTGGTGGGTCTTGCGTACATGCTCGGAGTTTGGCTGACAGCCATGTTTGGAGTTGGAGAGAGTTTTCCCCCAAGGCAGAGTGGCAGAAACCGGGGGAGTGGTGGGGGGATCACTTTCTTCTGTAGCATATACCCTGGGTCACTTGCTGGTGGATACTATCTACCTAGAAGTCTTTGAACCATGATTTGAGGACTTCAGTAACTCAGAGATTGGGGGTAGATTGCTGGAATGGGTGGGTGAGGTTTTGTGGCCTGTGTTGTGCAGGTCAGACAGGATGATCATAATGGTCCCATCTGACCTTAAAGTCTATAGGTATGTCTACGCTTGTACTACTTTAAATCAAAATAACCATCATTATTTTGATTTAAAGTGTATGTCCCCACTAGCTTTCCTTATTTCAAAATGAGGAGCTCCCTCATTATGACATAAGAAATGGTCATTTTGATATATTAAAACCTGCCGTTATATTGAAATGACTGTTAAATCAAAATTATTATTTCAAAATAACACAATGTAGATGTGTTATTTCAATTTAACTGTTATCTCAATTTATCACTTTTTGACCTTCCTCCTCCCAGGGTGCCCTCCTCTTTCTATATATTGGGTGGAGGCATGGCCCTTCTTGGGGACAATCTTGCTACATCTCCCATGATGCCCCTCTCCTAAATGGAACTAGCAAGTCCTTTCCATGGACATGCTAGTTTGATTTGGGTTTCTAGTGGGGACATGTTAAGTCAATTTAACTTAAATCAATTTAATTATTGTTACTTTGATTCAATTATATCAATTTTAAGTTAAATCGATTTAACATTCTTAAGTGTAGACATATCCTGTTTGTCCAGACACACGTGAGTGGGGCAAACTCCAGGTTGTCATGTTGCCATGGTGCTTAAGGGCCTTTGCATTGGAAGGGGACAAACTGTGCAGTGGGGTGGCTCTAAGTGCCAATTACTTCTCCTGTTCCAGGTTTATCTTATGCCCTTCAGAGTGTGTAACTGAAATTGCTTTCCCTTGTATCAGGCATCAGCAGGCATTTCTGAAAGTGTTAATGAATGCCACTATAGCCCAGTGACCTATCCAGCCAGTGGTGGATATTAACCACCTCCTCACTTCTGCAGGGAGCCCTGACACCAAATGGCGGGACCTAATCCCATCTGCGGAGGGTGAGGACCCCCAGTGGGCCAGCCTCAATGCCACCTTGACCCCGCAGCACACCAGGGATATCACTTGGCAGCTCCTGCATGGAGCTGTGAGCATGGGCGTGTACTTGGCATGGTTCATCCTCAACCCAGACACCTGCCCCGTCTGCGGCAAGAGGGAGACCCTGGCGCACGCATACCTAGAGTGCGCCAGTGCGCAGCCCTTCTTCCGGCTCCTCCAGAACCTCTTATTGAGGTTCTGGCTGCACTTCTCCCCACACATATTCCTATATTCACTTCCCATCTGTGGCCCCACGAACTCACGGGATGTGCTCACCAACCTCCTCCTGGCCTACACAGAACAGGCCATCTACAAGACCAGAGAGAAGAGGTTGGCTGAGGGAGGGGCCTGCGACTGTGAGGCCTATTTCCAGTCCTCATCTGCTCGCACCTCCGGGCAGAGTTCCTCTGGGCGGCATCCGCTGGCTCCCTCGACACCTTCCAGGAGCAGTGGGCACTGTCCTGGGTTCTCTGCTTGGTGTCCCCTTCTGATTCTCTAGTTTTGAACCTTTGACCCCCACATCCATCCCTGTTCTTCATTAGTTGTCCCCCAAAATTAGTTGGCCCTGGGCCTAGGGCCACCTCCCCTTAAGCTGGGGGAGGGGTGTTAGTGGTGGGTGGGCTTGCACCCACTCACCTCCCGGCATCCAAACAATCACTTCTGTAGGGAGCACAGCTACAAAATACACCTGGCCTTGCCTTTTCCATGTTCAAAGGAAATTTAATCATTTGTGGCGTTACAATGAAACAAAAAGAAAACCCACTCCATCTTCCATGCACTGCATTCACCTCAGGGAACTGCAGGTTTGCATACCCTTGGGTATGTCTACACAGCACTTTTATTTCGATAACACTGGTTATTTCAAAATAAAAGATATTTGGTCCACATGATGTTTTCTTATTTCAAAAGGACGGATCCTGTCCTTTCAAAATAAGAACTGTTGTTTCGAAACAGCTGTTATTTCGAAATGGTTATTTCGAAATAAGGCCATTTGGACATGTTGTTTCAAAACAACACCATTGTTTCAAAACAACTGTTTCGAAACAACATGTCCAAATGGCCTTATTTTGAAATAAGCATTTCAAAATAACAGCCGTTTCGATAGTAGGCTTTCCCTTAATTCAAATTAACATTTTGTTAATTCGAATTAACTTATTTCAAAATAAGGACTTTATTTCAAAATAACTCATTTTGAAATCCTTATTTCGAAATAACGATGTGTGTGTAGACATAGCCCTTGTGTGAGATAAAAGCAAGAGGCTGTGGCGGCCACATGCTCATGGCAGAGCTCTGTGTCAGTCTCACCATAATCCTAGCTTGAGAGCTGAGGGTCCTAGATTCCAGGTGCAATGGCAGGAAAGAGAATACAACAAAAACCAAAAGGATGTTAAAAATATATAAAAGAAATTATTTAAATGTAAGATTGTCTAGGAAGCATGTTAATAGATGTTACAACATTCTAATAGTCCTCATTAAGGGTAGGAAAGCTTCTAACCATAACCCTGAAACAAATGTCACTAGTTCTCCAGGCTGGAGTAAGATCCTTAAACCGGAACAAGTCTGAGTTGCAGTCAGCGTCTAAATGGGAGCAGGCTTCTTAGTATGGAGTGAGCGCCTCAGCTAGATGGAGCTGCCAATTCCACCTGGGGCATCTGGGAGCAGGAGTTGATTTCTAACTAAACTGAGCTCCCAAAGTGCAATCCACTTCATGGGGCTGGAGCAAGCATCTAATTATGTAACTCCCCTGGGGTTTTAAGGAGCATGGTCCCTTTAAATTTTTGCCCTGTGGGAGAGGTTGTGGAGCTGAGGAAGGGGCTGGGGCTGGAGCCGGAGGCTGGGAAGGAGGAAGAGGGAGAGAGGCTCTGCCTGAAGCCAGGGAAGACAAAGCACCTGACTGGGGATGCCAGGCAATGTTCCCTCTAAGGTTTGGTGGCTTGTGTGCAAAATTTTCAACCTGTGTGCAAAACTTTTTCTGAATAAAATTTGTGTGCAAACTCAGGCAACAAAAATTATTGAAAAATCTAGACCAATGAAAAATTAATATAAACTATTTAAAGCCGTTTTTTATTACTAAAATCACCCAATTTATTTAAAATTTACCCAAATTGCTATACAATCAAAAGAAACTAATCCATGGCTTTCTAACAACCCAAGACCAAAGTTATATTCAATCCGTATCCTAGGTGTCACAAGTCTGCCTAATACCCTCATCTCCTGTGTTCTACATGCAGAGTTACAGTTCACACGGAAGCCAGCTAATTATCACTGACAGCATTTAAGATACACAAGGAGTTGTGTGGCACTTAAAGACTAAGGTTTATTTTTCGCATGCGCTTTCGTGGGAGACTCCTTGTTTTGTTTTGTTTTCCTGGAATGGACTAACATGGCTACTGCTTTGGAAATTGGCAGCATTTAAGATGTCTTGATGGTCCCAGAGGGGTAAATTCTATTGAAATTTTAAAAATCAAAAAAAGATTCCAGGCATCTCTTTTCAGGAAAATGCTGCTACAAGAAGGATGCTAAACACAACTGAAATCAAAACAATGGGCTTCTAGCTGCTTTAAGATAAGGCTACAGTATTTCTTAAAAGCCTATTTTCAGTCCCTTGTATCTTTACCTGCCCCATCATTTTGGGGCTACAATTCAACTTAAGAGAAAATCTCTACTAAAATACCACATCACTTTAATGCATTATGGTTTCTTCTGATGGACAGACTAGGGTGCATAGTGAAGAGAATAATCTCATGGCTCCTTTGATTCCCAGTCTTTTGGCTGTTACTATATTTAAAACAAGTACTTATCTGATATCTCCGTTACACCTCTAAGATTTCTGTGAATTATTCTTCAAAGCATCTGAGGAAATGGGGTTTTCTCCCATGAAAGCTCATGCAATCAATATATTTGTTAGTCTTTAAGTACCACAAGAATCCTTGTTTGTTTTGTAATGAATTGTTGTGAGTTACAGGATTCTGGAGAAAACATCTTCCAGGTTCTTTGAAAGCACAGGGTTAGCATGCTCAAACACTCTCACTGTTCAGTCACTCCACTTAAGTAACATCCACACTAGCTTTCAGGAAATATACAACGGATTTTTAGATTTTTCACCTCCACAGCTTTATCTAGTTACAGAAGGGACATTTTGGCACTATGCACTCCCTGTTTCCCACTTGAGGAGTTTCAAACTTCAGGGTATGAATGGCACTTACTCTTTGCCATGCCTCTTGTTTAAAAAACTGAAGAATTACCCCAATTCCGACTCCCTAAGCTCCTTGCCCCCATTCTAGCCCTCCTAAACCTCACCCCCACCTCCCTATCTTCATGCCACCTCTTTCAGCCCCCCCAAGCCCTCCCCAGCCCACTATCCTGACCCCTCCTCCCCCCTCCCCACACGCCCTCCCTGCCCCCACGCTTTCCGTGCCAGCTGCCTGACCAACCCAACCCCCCCCCCCCCCCCAGCCCTCTTTACTGGCCAAAGAGCTGGGCAGGGGGCAGGAGGCCACGGTGCTGGCCGGCAAGGACGAGCCTGGGCTGGAGGCTGGGGCTGGCCACACGAACGGCCAGACCCCGGCTGGAAGGGGGGGAGTCGAGGGAGGAGTGGCAGGGCTGGCTCAAGCCTGCAGACCCTCCCTTCCTCCGGCCGAGGGGCTGGGGTGAGGCTCGTGCCCGGACACAGCACTCCCGTGCGTCTCTCCTCGGCCACGCTGCCACCCTGAACTGCCCCATGCGCGGGGGCAGGAAAATCCTGCGCGGCAGGATTTTTTTAAGCGCGCGGCTGCGCTGCCGCCCGCCTTAGAGGGAACAGTGATGCCAGGTCAGCCCCCACAGAAGGACACTGTGCTGGGGAGAGTCACCCAAGGACAGAGCAGCATCCAGTGACTGGCCATCTGGAGCTGTGGGGCCATGGGTACAGCACCTGGGACTCATGGGGGAGGTTGTAGTTAGTTAAGTGGGGAGGGTGTCACTCTGGGTTCGCAGAGAGCGGCAGAAGAGGCATCAGAGGGTTTTCCTTTGCTGGGAAAGTGCTGGCACTGAAGACTAGGAGTTGCTGGACTGAACACTGGACTGGAACTGTGCTGGGACTCCTGAACTCATGGTGCAGAAGCAGAGATCACGTCTGCCTCCAGCCTGCTGCATTGTTGGGCCTTGGAGGGCCCTGTGTTAGCTGTTACTCTGTGCTACTGCTGCCCCATCTCCCCTGTTGGTTTCCCCTTTGCACCTCTGTAAATAAACCTTCCCCATTCCCATAATCCCTGCACTATCCCAGTGTGTGTGTGGTCACTCTTGGGGTTTGGAACAGGTGCCCCTGGGGGCAAAGGGGCTCTCCTTGCTGTGTTCCCGCACACACCCTTCTCTGGTCAGAGCTGCCTGCAAGGCAGACTCAATCTGGTTACGTGGGTGTTACACTTGGTGGCCCATATGGGGAACTCTTGCAGACACAAACCTCTATGTCACACACTTTGGGTGCTCCTTCACAATGAAAAGAGAAAACCTGCTGAAAAAAAAAGAAAAGGGGAATGGAGAGAGAATTACTAGAAGACCTTTGCCGAGGGGCACAGATCTCAGTAGCCCAGGCTGTGCTGGTGGCCGGGTTCCCAGAAGAGATGGAACCCAATTAAATTCAGGAGAGCCTAGATGAAGTAGGAATACTGGGGAGAGTGAAGGTCCACACTCATATTTACAGTCGTGAATTGAAGGGCATGATAGCACTATGTAGTCATTCCAAAGAAGCAGATCCTGATAAAGTACCCAAAGAAGGGCAAGTGGGAGGTACCCCCTGGACAATTCTGGGGCCAAGACAGCCCTCTGCTAGTGCACCTTTGTTACTGGAGGTGGACTCATTAGCTCAGAAGCTACAGAGTCTGATGGCAAATGGGAAGTGGACACGAGAGGAATTAATATTGGCATTACGAGGGACTCCAACACCTGCAGCACCCAACCCAGTGGAGTGGGCAAAAGAGTTGGGGAATGCCCGCAGAGATGTGTTGAAGCCAGTATCTGAAAATGCACCATACAAGTGGTTACCTTGTTTCTCTGGAGTCATACCTGTACCCTCAGGGGAAGATGATTATGAGACCTGGAGGGAATCTTCGGTGCCCCTTGTCCGAGAGTGGCAATGCTCCGATGCTGAAAAGCGGAAACGGGTGCTTGAGAGTCTAAAGGGACCACGCTCCTTAAAACCCCAGGGGGGTTAAATTAAATTAAGCCACTGCCCAGCAAATAGGTAGAGGCCAGGAATATCCTACTTCAGCATCCTCCAGTCAGGAGTCTCTAACCCACTTTCCCCAGCTAGAACACAAATGGGGGTGAGGGGCAGAGTGCAGGGTATAGCTTAGGGAAGCCACACAGCTTCTGCTGAGTAGCAAGGGAGAGCCAGGAAGGGTTAGTCTGGTTGATTATTGAGCTGTTTGTAACATGCAGGTGATGGCCTTGAGCCACTAGGTGGCTCTGCTGTACCGCATGTGTGACTTGCAGTATTGCTCTGTACTGAAAAGAAATAAAGGTAGCTACAGCCTGGGGTTGAGAAAGGGCATTGTTTGAGTTAGGTGGGAGCCCAGGTTGGGAGTACCAGGATAGCAGAGGCTGATGACCATTTTTTAAATGCACCTCACTGTGCCAAATAGTGTATTTTCTGCCAGCTGGATCCTCCTAATGTCCTACCACCACAGTATCTAGGCACCTTGCACATCTTGCTCTTCTTTCCCAGACTCCAGGAGAAATAGCTTGATTAGTTGCTGGGCTGTGTGAGAAAGGTGGGGGCACGTGTTGAGTGTGTGAATGAATTACTAATAGAAAAAAGCACAGAGGAAGGCATGCATGTTGCAGTTCCCTGGGAAAGTACTGAACTCCCAGATCTTTGAAAGGGCAGCTTCTCAGGACAATTCTGGTAGGTAAGAGTGGGAGGCTTTTTCAGCCTGTAGAACATAAGTAATTATATTGTAAAGGCAGGGTTGGGTGCAAAAAGAGGAAGACAAAGTTCAAATATAGATCTATGAAAAGTTGGGGGGGTAATGCTCTCCTTTTCCCAGAGAAAATGATGCCACTGGCTTTTTGCTGTCTCTTGCTGAAATGAGTGCCATGGTCAGAGCCCAGCTCCTGAGAAGTTGTCTTCTGTCTGTACAAGCCTCTGTGTGTTTCTTTGTGGATCAGAGCTGTCGTGATCTCAGAGGAAATAATCTCTAGGTCATTGTCATGGCAGAGAGATTCCCCCATGGACATTGTCTACTTGCAGATCAAGTACCACCTTCATCAATCCCTATCTAGATCCTTACGACCAGTGGTTCCCAGCCCATGGCCCATGAGGGCTTTCCAAGTGGCTCACGCCTCCCATCTTGCTGGATGCAGAAGGGAGACACTGCCTAAGGACCCCGGTGGCATGTAGCACAGGCAGGGTTAAAAGTCCACTTTAGGCTCCTTGCTGAAGCCAAGGGAATGGGTGATCAGCGCTTCCTTCTCCTTGTCTGTAGCAGGGAGCATGGCAAAGTGCTTCCCTTTGGCACTGGGATCCTGCCCGAGCTGGAGGGAGGGGAGAACTAATCCTGTCCCCCTGGCTGGAGAAGGGAGCCACTGCCTGGAGACCCAGGTGGAGCACATGCAGCTACAGAATGCAGGCAGTTTCACTGCTGCAGTCAGGGAGATGGGAAATCAGAGAGGAGGCAGCCTCCTTTCATCTGGGTGCAGAGGGTGTGGGGTGGGGTTGAGGGCTGCTGGCAGAGACTGGTTGCCCTTCAAGTTTGTAAATATGATATCTGTGATCCTCAAGTCAAAAAGTTTGGGAAGCAGTGCTTAAAACAGTCTGGCTGGATGATGGGTTAATGTCTATCACTGACAATCTCCTAGCATACTCCAGTGAACCTTTTCGAAACCATATTATCACCAGCCATGTGGCAGCATTCCTTGCTAAATGCATAGGTAGCTAGGACCAACCCAGGGAAGACTCTCATTATCAGGGCAGAGAACTTGAACTGGATTCTGTGCTGGGTAACCAGAAAGCAGCACCCTGAATGGATGTGTTCACAGAGCTGTGTTGTTCAGCGAACAGGCTGCTGCCTTTTCTGCCCAGGGAAGCTTTTTCAGGGTATGGCATGGGCTCCATGGGAGACTTCTTCTCTTCCTGCCAGTCCTTGTAAATTTTCTCTAAAGTGCCAATCACCAGGCCATCTAAACACCAGTGTTTTTGTTTGTCTTTTATCCCTCCTGACCGGCTCTTCCTGATGTAATCCTAATTGCAGCATTATTCCCTTCTGCTGCATGCATGTTCCCTTGTGCCCTGGCTGTCTTTGATTTCACTGTCTGACCTTCCAGCTTCCCCCTACCCCAGCTCCTGCTTTAAAGAATCAACCCCTGCTACCCCTAAAAACTTCACAACTGAAACTGCTCTGATTTACTTCCTCCTCTTCCTTAAATGGCTTGAAGGAAGAAGCTGGCTGGTTCCATGTGCTGAGTCTGTAGGGGGACAGGGCCTTCCTAGTATCTCTCATCAGCATCCGTCCGTAATCACTACCCACTGTGTAATGACAGTAATTAGGAAGAGCGAAACTGCCTCAGGACTGGAAGAGCTGACAGAGTTAGGGGAGCCAGATGGTGTTCACACTTAAGGAAGGATTTAAAAAAAAAAAGGGCACTCCAGTTAAATCAGCTTCCATTTCCTTTAGTTAGTGTCAGAATTGCTTTGGTCCTGCAAAGTCTCCAGAAGGACTTGGCATGTTCTGTGGGTCAGTGTATAGCACGTCTGATGGGTGCAGAAGTGTGACATCCACCATGTCAGCACTGACTTTTTTTAGCAGTCAAGGATAGAGGATGACAACCCGAAGCCTAATAGCCTTGTGTCCCGGATCCCAGTCTAAGGACCTGTCAGGGACCATGCATCTATCCTCCATGCCCTCTTGCCCCCTCATGAAGCCACAGGGGCTGGGAATGCAGGGAAATGGAATGGGCAGCTTGCTGGGGGAAAAGGTGGGAGGAAAAGAGGATGTGGAGAGTGAAGAGAAGAGGGAGCTGGAATGCAGGAAATGGAGTGGGAGGGAGGTCTTGGATGAAGGGGAATGACTTGGGAGCCACTTCTTAAGATACAGCTGTTCTCCATCACTGCAGCTCCACATATCATCACTGTTCACACTGTCCCTTCAGACTGCAGTGTCGACTGCATCATTCTGCAGAGGAGGCCTTGAATTAGGGTCCCTTCAGTCTCCCTTGGAAGCGAGAGATGCCCCAGAATGCTTCAATGAGGCAGAGATAACCATGGTGACCCAGCCAACATCCCCTGTATTATCTGAGTAATTCCCGGGGCCTGGTGCTGGTGCTGCAGATGGGATTTTGCTGAGGGCATGTGGCAGGCCATTGCGTGTGCCCACTCAATCCCTGAGGCACCAAGCCCTGGCTACCCAGTGAAAGGGAAGCCATTAGCCATCATCTCTAAACCCTGGCAATATAAATATCTGCCCTTCTCTCCTGTTCGTGAGATGTTGAGAGGCCCTGAGAGCAGCAGCAGCAGGGTAGAGAAGGTGCTGTGTGGCCAGCTTGTTGGTGGAGGAGGAGCCGTGCTGTCACCCCACAGCCATAATTAACAGACTCCAGTGTTTGACTCTGCTGGAACAAAGGACTGTCTCTTACCTAGTCATTAGCTGGGAAATGGTTGTTGGGAGCGACGGGCGAGTCATGTAACTGAGCCTGCCCCACTTGGCGGCTGCTGCTGCTGTGCAGGGCCCAGGATAATGCACTGGAGGGGTGGGTAGGAGCAGGATAAGCTGTGGACAGTGTGGGAAGGACAGAACATTCAACCCCAGGGCCTTATGGCTGTCACTCTGTATTATGAACCCTGTAGTTTGGGACCTGTTGGTTACTCTTGGCCATTTGTTTGGTGTCAGGAAACAAGTTGCGCAGGGAGGTGATGGGTGGAAGGGATCACTCTCTGGATTGCACCAGCTGGAGACCTCTGGGATGTGTCCAGGGTAGGCCTCTACCACAGCAAGCAGTCAGCTCCTGGTCACTTCTGTGCTATCTGCCAGTGCTGCCCAGCATTGCAGCCAAGGTAAAATTAACTGCAGTAACACTCATCTTTTCACCTGCATCTGTCCTCTAGGTCTGTCTGGCCAGCTCTGTCCTATGCCTCCCTCCAGCCCAGAACCCTGACTGGGAAAGAGAACTCTCCTGTTTTCCAACACCACGCACCACAATGGTGCATGCTTGACCCTATCCCACAAGCCCAGATTCCTCTATTCTCAAGCCATGCCCTACCCCAGCCTGAGCGGCAATGAAGCCACGGTCAAGGACTGTGATGAGCCAGGGTTAAGCTGAGTGGTCCTGTCTGTTAGGGCCGGGTGGGGTGGAGCATGTACTAGGTGGGAAAGAGACAGCCCAATAATTTCCCCTGGAAGACGTGTGTGTGGCTTTTTGTTTGGGTGGAGAGATATTATGAGTAAAAGCAGGAATCCCAGCAAAACTGAGTCCTGGCTGCAGCTACTTCAGAACAAGGGAAATAATGACACCATGTGCAGAGAAGTAGGGAAATAAGTAAGGATAATCTGGGATGAAAGAAAGAACCCCTTAATTGGTCCTTGCAAGGTGACTGGGGGAAAGGTGACAACAGTGGGACAAGTCCAGCTATGCCTATGTGACATGATAACCAGGAAGGCCACAGCCACTGTCTAATGGGGAAGAACGCCTGGGAGAGAAACTGTTCTGGCTGGCCCAAAGCACTCTGACTGGAAGTAACAGGCTGCAGTTGATCAAAGGGGCAGCTGGATGTCAGCAAAGATTTGCTGAGTGAGAGAACTATCAGATGCTGGAATAGTCTCCCAAGAGAGGTGGTGGAAAACTCAGTGTTAATTCAATCACTCAGAAATGGCCTGAACAAATCCCAGTCTCCCATCCTAGCAGCTGCCAGGAGAAGAAAGGTATTACAGATCTTCTTTCCTCTTCTTCCTCACATATCCCTATGCCACCTGGTAGAGTTCCCACACTGCCCCAAAGTCCACCAATTGCTTCCTGCCCTCTCTGACAGCTGGCAGAGCACAGGCACTGGCTGGGAGCTGAGTTCTGCTGTTGTTGGGTTTCAGGCAGAGTGAGAATAGTGAATCTTAGCCCCAGGGCCTCTATTGGAGCCACGTCAGGTCGCAGAGAACCTAAGCTACAGGTGGCTCAAGAGGTGAGATCTAAGGATCGCTGCCCTCCACCATCACTGAGCAAGGGGTGTCTAGTCTCAGCCTGGAATATCTTTAGTGACGGTAATTTCACTTATACCTTCAAAAGTTTTTCCTATTACTTAGCATATCTGTGTGGTACACAAGTACCCCTTTTGTCTAATCTCAGTTTTCCTTGTTTCCTGCTCTGACCCCAAAGGCTGTGTTCACACACAGGGGGTTATTTCAATACGGTTGTTTCGAAACAACTTGTATCGAAACAACACCTTATTTCGAAATAACTTAATTCGAATTAACAGTTTGTTAATTCGAATTAAGGAGAAAAGCTCAAAGCAAAATAGCAGATTCAGGCAACAGTTATTCTGAAACAAATCACCGTTGTTTCGAAACAACATGTTCGCACAGCGTTGTTTCGAAACAATCATTTCAAAACAACGTTGTTCTGTCCCCGCATGGGGTTTAACTTGTTTCGAAACCATTGTGCGTCATGTGAACAGCCTAAATCTTATTTCGAAACAACCTCTGTTGTTTCGAAATAAGAGGGCTGTGTGAACACAGCCAAAGAGACTGAAGTCTTGCCTTGGGCTTACTGCATCCTCTTGTTTCATACTGATCTCTTAGCATGACTAGATCCTCTAAAACTCTATCCACTTGGTATATAAATAAATCTGATATCCAAGAAAGCAAGGAATTGACTCTAAAACCAGGCAGAGTGACAGCTGAAGCTGTCCAAAGTCCCTTCGATGCACCTTATAAGAATAGAATGGCTATACGAGGTCAGACCAGTGGTCCATCTAGCCCAGTATCCCGTCTTTCAACAGTGGCTAGTCACTAGTGTCATGTTTCAGAGAAAATGAACAGAACAGGGCAATCATCGCAGGATAATAGCACCCTCTACAATTTCACCACCATTCTGTCCTGCAGCAATGACTCTGCCAATCCCCCTTCCTCCTAACCTGCAGCACCCATCTTTGGAAGGCCTGGCCAAGTGAGGAATCATCTTGCCACTAAATATGTGAATGACCACAACAAATCCTAGCACATCAAAACTTGTGGCTTAGCACTAATATGCATATTGACAATCCATCCTCAGCTGTTTAGTGTAACCTAGATTACAAGCTCTTCAGGGCAGGGACCTAGTCTTACACAGATCTGACAGCACCACATCCCCAGCCGATGATATAGAAATAACAGATAATAACTCTGCACCAAGGCAATGCTGAACAACAAGGGGGAGTAGATCTGCCTAACTGCAGATTCCTATCAGCCCATAACTTTCACCTCATTTTGGATCTTTTCATACAATTCCCAGAGTCAAAACACTTGGTGGGAGAGGAAGGAGTAGGGGCAGAGTTAGGAAAATTCAACACAGAGAGAGGTTTTTATGAAGGAGGTAATGTACATGCATTCTCATATACCTCGCCAAGAAGCCTAGGCACATGGGCTGTGTTCACACGCACAGGGTTATTTCGAAACAAGTTGTGTTTCGAAACAACTGTGCGTCGTGTGAACATGGTTTTTTTTGTTTCGAAACAACGAGGTTGTTTCGAAACAAAAGTGCCGTGTGAACACAGCCATGGTTACTTGCCTCACAGACTGAACCCTTCCTGATACCCATTTTTTTTTCCAGTCACCATCAGTCATAGCTAGGACTCCAAGATACATCAGCATACAGTGTAAGTGCATGTTATCTGAATGTGTGGTGTAGGGTTTGGTTGGTTTTGTTTTGTTTTTTTATTTAAGGGAGAATGCTAAAGTTATAGGACTTGCAGAGAAGATTATAAGTTGGGTGAACTAGATCATGTCCAATGACTTCCATCCATCTGTGATCCTACAGGGCAGTCTTGAAGGACAAGACCTTTTTGCCATACTTTCTCTTCCCCTGTGGACCTTTCCTTCTTTGATCATCTTGCTAGTAGCATCTCAATTCTGGGGCTTGGGAGCAGCAGGTCTCTAGCACCTTATGAAAGCGAAATATGTTGAAGAAGAATCCATAAATGAAGCATCTATGAAGTTTACTGTAATGCTTCTGAAGTTCTGTTTATAGGGCAGGTTTAATCCATCAGACACTGACTAACTTAAAGTACTAACAGTCTTAAAGGACAGGCCAGTTTCTTAGGGTTTTACCATGGTAGCCCCTAGGGGTCACACTGGTAGGAAAAGGGAAGCTTTCTGTCTCTGAAAGGCAAGATTCAATTGGGATTCTTGACTTAGAGCAAGTTCTGATTGATCCTACTGGGAACCCTTGCTGTTCCCCATCTCCTCCTCCCACTGGTTTACTGCCACTTGCTCAGGCTGAGAGCCTTATGGGGTGGCAGCAGATATTGGCTGTGAAGGACAAGGATAGACGAAGTCTGTTGTGGGCCCAGAATGATATCTTGCTGAGATTCAGGTGCAGGTGTGAGGTTCTCTGCCTGCTGGAATGAAGGGACTCTTCTGCTTTTCAGGGATTCCCCCTTCCAGACTATAAATTAACAAGACTAAATCACAGAAAAAGGAGCTAGTCTGCTGTTCCTAGTCTAGATATACCCTTGTCAAGTAGAGGAAAGACTAAGGAGATGGGTCTCATTCAGGTGCTGAGTGGGAGAGACAGAAGAAGCCTGACAATGCTCATCCCTCAGATCAGAATCACACCAGAAAAGCTGGTGTGGAGGCACTACACTGGGACCCACAAGATCTGTGGTCAGTCCCCTACTCAGCAACACATCATCTGTGCTGAGTCATGTGTATGCGGTGCTCTGACGCTACCATGGGAAGATAAATGGCCAGCTCTACTTGTCCTTTGGGTTTGAAGGGTTAATTTAAAAATAAAATCAACCTGGATCCTTTGTTCTCTGCTTGGTACATCGTCAGTCCAATTGGTGACTCTTCCTTTCCTTCTTCCCCACTGCAGCAGACCCATCAGCTGGTGGAGGAATATGACAAGGTGTGGGGTCCCTGCTGAAGGAGTTGGGGAGGGGAAAGCATCTTGGAATGACACAAATCCTTCCTGACTCCTGAAGTGAGCAAAGGCGACAGGCAGATTGTAGGGGGAGTATATTTGGGCTGGTGTCAGTGTGTTGTGCTGACAAGGGACTGACCCTTTCCAGCCTGGGGCATCTTGGATTGTTGCCCATGAGCAATGCACTCAGCTCTGGCTGGCTATTGTGGCTTGCAGTGAGATAGTCCTCCTTTCTCTTCTCATTAAGGACAGAAGGAGTTGATCTAGCTGTTGATGAATTACACAATCATATTCAAATAGCTGTGGGCATCTGGCACTGGGCACTGCTGGAGATGGGATACTGAACTAGATGCACCAGAAGGCAAAGTACTGGACTGTCCAGGCCATTGGGCTCTCATAGCATGGTACTTTCTGTATTTTTACAGCAGAGCAGAGTTTGGGGAGGTGGAAGAGGATATCTGCTGTTTTCATGAGGGTGCTGAGAAAGACCCTCTTCTGTCTATAGGATGGGGCTGGTCCTCAGAGAGAGTACAGGAATCAAGTCCAGGGTCCTTTCCTAACAAGGGCTGACCCCAGGGCTTAGAGTGCCTGGACACAGGAATCCAGTTCAGGTTCTCCTCATCTCAAATAATGCACAGCAGCTTATTTTAAGGCAGTGATACTATGGCTCCAGTTCTTCTAAAAAAGGCTTCATGCACAGTCCACTGCAGTTCAGCTAAAAATACAGTGCCAGATCTTTTTGGTCCAGGTTACATACAACTGAGCCCACCCTTCCCTTATGGTAAAATCCTGTAGAGCTTAACCATATCCTTTGTGTACCTCTTCATAAAAAGCAAGCTGTAAAACTGAACAGAAAATCCCATTCCTGCTACAGGCTAGCTAAGAAAAAACAGAAAGGACAGAATTGTCTGTGAAATACTCCAGGATATATAAATAAATAAACTTAAATGTGTTAGTCTTTAAATGCCACAGGACTCTGTTTGTTTTACAGAATTGGAGGAAAATAAATGCAAGGAAGTGTAAGTCATAAGATCGGGTCAGACTGTTACAGCAAAATGGTGTGACCTGATCCTATGACTTACTTGTCCCTGCATTTATGTTCCTCCCATTCTGTTAAATTCCAGGATCCTTTCCTGAAAGACTTGGTACTTCTATCTCAGTCCTGACCTGCATCACTCCTTGCTGTTTGACTCCTGGGATGATTCACAGAGTTCTGCTAAGGTACTTCACTCTCAACCTGCAGTGCTCCCTCCTGATTCAATGCTGGAGCCCTCACATTGCTCTGTGAACGCCCTGCATTTCTGACCTACAGATTTAATCATCCTATAACACAGCATGAGAGACTGCTGCAAACAGTAGTCATCCACAGCCTGTTCCCCCACTGCCATCCAGAATCCACCTCCTAAAATGGAGGATGAGGAACTTTTGGTCTCTGCAGCCACACCCCACATCTTCCACAAGGACAGCAGTGGCTCCACACACTCTCTTTCCCTCCACCACTCTGCCAAGGTGAATGCACTTCAGTTCTGACCTGCAAAGCCTGCTCCAGGTTAAGGTGAGACATTGTTCTGCCAGTATCCCAGGTGACTACACTTTCCAAACTTGTGCAGTTTTGAGTTTAAATCCTTGGCAGTGCTCTGTTGAAGAGTGGTATGCTGCCCCCTCTTCGAATGCTTTTAGTAGATTTGCTATCTTCCCTAGAACCTATATCAGTAAACAGCATCCACAAAGGAGTTATTAAATTATGCAGTGCTTACGTATGCAGGGAATATCATGCTGAATTCCCAAGCCATAGCCTTCATTTGTAGCCTAGTGTGTGAAGTATTTGAAGGGTGTGATGTGCTTTGGGGTTGTGGGTAAAGGGAAATGTATGGGGGAGACAGTAAAGCAAGGAATTGTGGGTAAACTGCAGAAAAAGCTAGCTCTGACACATGAGATATTTGGTTCCCAAAAGCTGAAGTCTTACAGTGGACTCCTGAGCAACAACACTGAGCAAGTTATGGACATCTTTGGCAGTGTTGTTGTTAAAGCATAGCTGGATAGTGGCAGGGGGCGACACCATAAGTGGATTTTGACTGCTGAATTTGGGACCAGTGGTGGCTCATGAACCTGACCAAGGCCCCTTCCACCCAAAGCTACTCTCTTTCCACCCCACTCTGGTCACAGCCCTGCCTTGGTGAGTGACCTGACTCTGAGCACCAGCCACTATTAGGCACCACCAACCAGAGTGTCAGACCTGCCAGCTGGCTACAGTGCTGGAGCACCCTAGCACCAGCTGGGGCTGGCCCAAGCACCACTGGAATTCATGCCCCAGCACTGCGCTGCCCAACCCACTGGGCCCCAGGCTGGCTTTTCCAACCCAGCCCTGAGAGCACCTCCAGCACACCTGAGCACTGGCCCTCCTACCCAGAGGCAGCCTTAGGCAATTGGGGTCCCTAGGCGAAGGCCCTTTATGGGGCCCCCTATAGGCTGCTGCCCTCACTGGGGCCCCAGGCCTCTACTGCTGCTCTAACTACCCCCCCAAAAGTCCCAGCTCCCATGGGGGGCTGCAGACCGCCAGGGCCAGAGGCTGCACCGCTCACCTACCCACCTGGCCCCTCTGCAGCAGGGGCAGAGCAGTGCTCTCTCCCTACCCGCAGCTGGCTGCACCTCCTCAAGGGCAAAAAGGAGAGCAGCTGGCACGGCTCTGTGGCTTGCTGAGAGTGGGGCCCCCTGGAGCGGCTCTCTCCAAAGAGTTTGGGCCACTCCGCCCCTGGCCACCCCAGCCCTGAGCAGAGGCTGCCTCACCCCCAGGCCCTGGACTGGGCCTGTTCAGGCCTGGGGTGGCTGGGGGCAAGGCGGCCTGAACTCTTTGGAGCGGGCCACTCCAGGGGCCCCACTCCTGGAAAGCCACAGCTCCGCACCAGCTGCTCTCCTTCCTCCCCCTGGGGAGGCATGGCTGGCTTGGGTGTACGTTGGGAGCGCTGCTCTGCCCCCGCTGCAGAGACGCCAGGCAGGCAGGCGGGAGGTGCAGCTTCTGGCCCTGTCAGTCCACAGCCCTGCTCCCCTACCACCCCGCAAGTTCAAGGGTAAGTGAAGCAGGTGACTGCTACAGGGATCCCTCACTGCTCGGAGCCCTAAGCAGCCGCCTGCTTCGCTTACCCCAAAAGCCGCCTCTGCTCCTACAAGCTCAGGCTGGCCTGTTGCCAGCCAGTCCACCAGCTGACCCTGGCCCTGGATTGGCCAGTGCACCTTGGACAGACATAATGGAAACAGTTATTCTACTTCTGTAGGGGCACCATTTCAGATTTTGGAAGAGCGGGGCAACTTTAGCCATGATTCCAGGGACTGCTTAGGCAGCTAAAAACTCCACAGGATGGGGTGGGGTGGATGGGTATGTGGGTTTTTTTGTTTGTTTTTTGGGTTTTTGTTTTGTAAGTATAAGTTAGAAATTTAGCTGACACGGGTACAGTTCCTAATTTCTGTAAAAAGAAAACAATAAACCCCAATTAAGCCATTTTTAAAGTTTTCGTAAACTTAGAACGTTTATGGGTAGTACAGCAAACGATCCCCATTCTCAAATTTGACTAGATAGATAAAAAATGACAACATGGATTTAGGCCACTACAAATGGAAGAATTTTAAGTTTAATGCAGTTGGTAACTAGTTATGTGCTTTACTTTCTGCATTTCCCTAAATGTAGACAATTAGGGCTAAATCAGTTCTTCTACTTGTAATTCATTTCATTTTGTTCCCTAATATGTGCCCCAATGATTGGGTTGCTAACACTGCACAGGAATTTTGGTCTCAGAACTATTTTCAGTCAGATATATAGCCTTTTAAGATGGTTTTAGCGTATTTTGTACTCTATGGTTTTATAACTTTGTTTCCTTTCTTTAAGTCATAGGTGCTGTAATGAAGGGTGCTGGAGGTACAGCATTCTCTGACTTAAAGAGGTTTCTATTATTTAGAGAGTCAGCATGAAGTGGTTTCTGTTATTTAAAGGGTCAGCATGATCTCTAGATTATTCTTTGGCATGATATTTTTGAAGATCTTTCCATCATGAAAGAAGTTTCAGATTATGTGCTGTAACTTGATCATCTTTCACCACTGACATAAATGAGCTGATGTTGAACTACAGGGTTAAGATGAGAATTTGAAAGTTGTCAAGGAAGAAAGTAGCAGAGAGAAAGTGTGCATTAATTAACAAATGAGGGAGGCGATTAAATTAATGATGACTCAGAAATCTAGTGTGTAGTTGTAAGGATTTGAGAGAGTAAACACTAAATGTCAATGAAATTCACTGCGGTTTGAGACTCTGGCCCCCTCAAAAATATTAAAGAGCAAGAGGAGCTAAAGGATTAGATTACTTACCAAGAGTAGTTGTATTTACACCACAGACATGACACACTGCTACAATGACTGCTTGATGTGGAGAGGCAGCAGTACCTTGTAGCAAAGGACGAGGAATTTCTCAGAAGTTTTTTTGGGAGTAAAAAGCAGGTCTTAGAAAAATTCAACCCTGGATTTTGTAAAATCATGGCAATTGTATGTAATAGCTTATGTGGACCTATCTGGTAGTTCAAAGCCCTTTATTGGTAAAGCAGAATTCTCACTAGTAGGATTAAATAGCAGAATAAATGACCATACTGGGCTCTGCTATCCACTTAAAAAAGAGCATTGGGGAAATGGGATAGTTCAATTTAAACAATAGTTGTGGTGTGATCCAGGTGATTGTTCTCCAGTGCTGCCCTTTCACTGCAACCTGAAACGTCCAAAGCTGGGCTGAGCCATCTGTGAGGTTAATTATCACCTGACTGTGCCTGTGGGCAAGGGAGTTGCTGGTGCCAGGCTTATGGGGCTTGAGCCCTGAGTCCCAGCGTCTGACTCCCAAGTCTGCTGCCAGGCCAGCCACAGTGGCAGCTACAGGAGCAGCGCACAAGCCCTGAATGTCAGCATGCTGAGCCCTGGATCTTTTTCTGGGCTAGTGGCGGTCCTGCCTATGGGGCTGCTATGGTGCTGTTTGGTGTCACAAGGAGCATGCTCCTACCTTTTTAACATGCCAGTGTGAAGGTGAGGGGCAGATGATGGCGAAACTGCAACATCTTCAAACTAAACCAAATTCTTATGAGTTTGCCTTGTTTCTTTCACAAGCTGAGTCTGTTTTTTTGCCCCAAGACTGAAAGGGCTGTGAGGCTTCATCTCAGCCCTGCTTCTGGTTCTGCCACACACACTCTTTCTTGTTGGCTGAGCAAAGACTGGCCATTGAGGGGAAGAATTGTGGAGCAAAGTAATTGCATAGCTCTAACTGAGGGAAGGCATACTGGCTCCGGGCACTCTGCAATTATATTTGGGGCATGGGTCCCTGAGCTGGGGGCATTGCCCCCCACCGTCCTGTACTCTGGCCATGGCCCACACCCTTGCCAACCAGGTATGCCAGGAGTGGTGAAGCATAAAGATCCTGTAGTGGGATTATGAAGGCTAGTTGGAAGGGAAAGCACTGAAGAGGCCTTTGTCTTGTAGTGGAATGGAGAGCAAACAGTGAGACATACATGTACATAAGCATGCACGTAAAAAAAAAAAATTAGGTCTTTTCTGTTGAGTGCCCCCTAGAGTAGTGCATCTTGGGAAGCAGCAAGCAGTGTCCTTCATGTTGGCAGTAGGAACATGTCCTACTCCTTCTGGCTCCAGTGTCTGCCTGAATCAGCTTGCTGGATATTCTCGAATCCCAGAGGTTATTTAAAGCACAGATCGATGGCCTAACACAGGGCCTGGTTTTCAGTAACAAGGGGTGAATAGGAAGCAGCCAGGAGGATCACTGTGTGAATTTGGAGAGAGGAAGGAGCGCAAGAAGCTTGGTTTTGTGGTGTTCTTGCAGAAACTGAAAAATAGTTAAAAGTAAAGAGCAGAGCAAGGGTGAAGGAGATGAGGGGAGCAGGCAGCTAAGACACCATTTTGATTCCATGCTACCATGGGGTGTGATCTCATCAGGTCCCCTAAGCCAAGCTGGGTCAGCCCTGCTCTGTACAATGTTTAGATGGAAAACCCCAGAGAAAATCCAGGAGCTGCAGGAAGTAGTGCTGGTGATTTAGCCTCACTCTTCTCAGCACAGATCCAACACCTCAGTGTGCTGCAGATGTTGCTGGAGGTACTGTCTTTCAGCTGAGACCTAAAACAAAGATCATACCTACTCATGATAATTAGATGTATCATAGGATTTTCAGAAGGCAGAATGTTGTTATCAAAGTGTCCTTGCCCAGTTTCAACTTGGACAAATGCACCGTGACAAACTAAATTCCCACATGAAATTTCAATCACATGGATGTTGTCAGGGTCAGCCAGATCATACAGGTGAACTAGGAGGTTGCCTATGGCATCATGTTTTAAGGGGTGCCAGATTAGATGGAAGTGAACTTTTTTCTATATTAAAAATATTAATATGTTATCTCTTATTATGTGGGATATAGTTCACCTAGGATGCCAAAACCCCTTGGGCCAACCCTGGATCATCTTCACTAACCTGTAGTATTGTGTGGCTGCATACTGCTAAACAGCTGCTGCTGACTACATGATGGAAGTGCTTCTTTTCAATGACAGGGAGTCTAGAAAGGACCTTGGGTCGGAAGCTGCTACAGCAAAGTAAAGGGATATGATGGGGACACCAGGTATAGCTCCACAGTTAAGATTGAGATGAGTTTTGCACTTACCAAACAGGTTGATTCCCTGCTTCGATGTATGCAGAACGCTATGCAACTACCCCAAAGAAAATAGAGGATAGAATGAGGGCTTTTTCTTTCAGAATAGAATGGGTTTTTTTTCTTTTTGTTATTGACAATTTAGAGGTAAATACACTAATTCATTTACAAATTGACTTTATTTTTTAAACGAGTTAAGGAAAGGTAGCATGTGTGTGTGCTGACTGGTGTCAATAATGGAATAACACAGGCTCTTCAAATCGTCCAACAGTCATAATTCACCAAAATCTTATGCATAGGCTACACTTAAAGGCCTTTTTTGAGGTTTAAAGTGGTGGTGGGGGGGTTTTCCTAGTATTCTTCATGACTGAAAGTTTCACCTGAAGTAGAAAGTGGAGATTAATGTTCTTCAGCGAATTCTACCAAGCACCACCCATTTTCAAAATGGCTGCCATCTCCCTTGTTCTCATCCGAACTGAGGGCACAAGCTCTCCATAGCACAGATGGTCCCCCACCATTCACCTGCTCCTCACAGTGCTCCTTGCTGTCTTCTTACAAAGGGGAGGTCCACAGTCTGTGCACTGGCCATCTTGTGGTCTCAGTCCTACAGAAAAGAATGGGTGATGGTGGTCATTTTGAAAGATGATGTGTTAACTGAAGGCAGACTGTGACCCAGTCCAAAACACAGTTGTTAGCAATTTTGAAAGTGGGAAATTCTTAGTGACTTTTTTTTTTTCTGAAGGTGGAGGTACTGTTCATCAGCCTCTGCTAACAGATAAACTTTCCAATGTGAAGAATGATGGCAAAAATAACCATTCATGCAAAGTATTTCACTGCAAAAACTACCTGTAGACAGCACCAAATAGGACTAGAGAGGGTGTGGGGGGGAGGGGATTTTGTATGTATATGTGTATCTGTGTGTGCATGCGTGCATACCTGTGTGGTAAGCACAGAGGGGAGTGTGGGGGGGACAGGAGGTCATGAGAAATGCCAAAGCAACTGTAAAGTCAATGTAATTTGTCAGTCATCTTTAATCACTTTGTTGTGTTGCTCCAGAATGGGGTAAAACAGTCAGAGCACATGAGTCAATCTGACCCTAAAAGTTAAAATTAAACAAACAAACAAAGTGATTTCAGACTACTATCTGAAGCAGTTAGTAGTTATCTTTAAATCATTAGTGACATTCTCTTTGGGTTTCTTGTTTACTGTTCATAATGAACTTGTTAATAATTAAAAAAAACAAACAAACAAGAAAACAGCCTGAACTCTGCCCTATAGTGACACTATAAGGAGAAAAAAAAAAGGTGTGGGGGGGCCTTATTATGTCTTTAAAAATCATTTTAATCTAATCTAAGACCTCAGACCTTATTATGCACTGATCACAAGCAATATGGTCATTGCATGGTGTCCCAAAAGGGAAGAGTTAAGGATATTTGGGTGCCTGAACTGCATGTTTCTCATCTTAAAGAGAAATGATCAGGTTTAAGTGTAAACTTAACTCTGAATTATTTGAGTTTGTAACTTGGTTTGGGGATAATTGCAAGATCCCTGTAATATGTTTTACCTTAAATTACTCATGTTATCTCAACCTTCACCCCATCTTAATGTAGCATCTGTTTGAGAATAGCATTAAAGTTCCAGCACTAAAATGCTGGTGATGGTGAGCACTGGGAGCTCCAGCTCCCAGGCAGAGAAGAGATGAGCGTATGTGGCCATAGCTGTGCTTTGCTTTTTGATTTTTCTGCTGCCTGGTGAATCCTGCATTCTAGCTCTTTCAGAGTAGCTGGGGGATTGATCCTGTATGTGCTGAGGGACTGGAGTGAGTGTCTTTTTGCCCTGGGTTTCTGCTGGCTCCCTCATGGGTGCTGCAAGACCTGCAGGCTGCAGTTAATCTCCCAGCACTGCCTATTTGCTGTTTCTCGCTGGCTGGTTCTGATTGTGTGGCGCTCCATATGCTCAGTATGTAGGGTAGGGTGCGTGCACGTGTGTGTTCCTCTCACCACAGGCGGCACTGGAAACTGGCTCTAGTGACTTGGAAAGACACATGACATACTTTGGGAGGATTTGTTGGCTGTTGAGGGTAAGCCCATCCTCTACCCCCACCCCATGCCTGGAGCCCCTCCTGCCTGCTCTCCCCAGTTCTCATCCCACCACCAAATGGGCTCCACATGAGATCCAACATGGCAACTGGAACAACAGCAAAGAGCAGCCCCCCTCTCCAGAGTGGCAGATCTCTGTGTCTGCCTAATGGGTTCTGACAGCTTGCCGAGGAGAGAGATCCTGTTGCCTGGTAACGGCAACGGGGCCACCTCAGCCAGTGGGAAGATGGGAGCAATTGGCCTTCCCACATTGCTCTGTAGCATCCCCCCAGGGAAGTGGGTGACTTTACATGGGGGTGAAGGAAGATTCCACAGTGGATTTCTGAGTTCTAATATGGGAGCTGCCATTGATTCAGTTTGACCTTGGGCAAATCACATAAACACCCTGTGCCTCAATTTCCTTATCTGCAGAATGGAAGTTAACACTACTGACCTCACTGGGTTAGTGCCTGTGACATGCAATTGAAAAGGTATTACTGTAGTATCAGAAATGCTCTGTGGATGGAAACCACTGTCTATCTCAGGTTTGTATATACTGCAATGCCCAATAGTACTTCATTCTTAATGTCTAACCACATGATCAGCCCCAGTGTAGCTGTACACATACGTTACATGAGGATGCATTTCTCTTGATGATGCAACAATGTGCCATTCTTCTGCTATAACTTGGGGAGCTATGCCGCTGGGGAGTTCTCAGCGCTGCCAAACACAGCAGGAATAGTAGAGGGGTGCTGTTTGCTGGGGAGAGCACACTGCAAGAGGTGGTGTTAGCCATGGCACAGGAGCACTAGCTGGAAGGGCTTATCACGTGGGCTCCACAGGGACCAGTTTTGTTCTGTTCAATATCAGTGATTTAGATAATGGCGTAGAGAGTACACTTATAAAGTGTCTACATGATACCAACTTGGAAGGGGTTGCGTGTGCTTTGGAGGACAGGATTAAAATTCAAAATGATCCGGACAAACTGAAGAAATGGTCTGAACTTAATAGGATGAAATTCAATATGGACAAATTCAAAGTGTTTCATTTAGGAAGGACCAATCAGTTGCACACATACAGGATGGAAATGACTGCCTAGGAAGGTGTACTGTGGAAAGGGATCTAAAAGTTATAATGGATCACAAGCTAAATATGAGTCAACAGTGTAACACTGTTTTGTTCCTGGGATGTAGCACTGTATGCAAGACACAAGAAGTAATTCTTCCACAATATTCCATGTTTGATTAGGCCTCAACTGGTGCATTGAGTCCAGTTCTGGGTGCCACATTTCAGGAAAGATTTAAACAAATAGGAGAAAATCCAGAGAAGAGCAACAAAACTGGTTAAAGGTCTAGAAAACTTGACCTGTGAGAGAAAATTAGAAAACTACTACTATTATTTAGTATGGAGAAGAGAAGACTCGGGGGAAGGGGGGACATAACAATTTTGAAATCCATAAAAGGTTGTTATAAGGAAGAGGAAGATAGGATAGGGCCAGGGTTGGCAGCTCAAAAGATAAGAGCCATTTTTAAAAATTCCTTTAATAACCAAGTGTTTTTAGGGCTGCAATGGGTGTAGTCTCCTGGTGGGTAGTTCAGGGAATTATGCCAAGGCACCCCACAGGGTCTCCTGGGTGGAGGGCAGAACCAGAAACAGGCCTCTTCCAGGGTCCCCTGGTGGTGGTGGGGAGCCTGTAGACTGACGTGGGCCACCCGCAGGGTCCCTAGGTGTTTGGGAGGACCTGAAGTCAGAAACAGGCTGCTCACAGTTGGGTGAAGAGGGACGCACAGAGCGGCAAAGGGGAAGCCAAAGAGCCACATGAAGCTCTGGAGTCACAGGTTGCAGATCGCTGGGACACAGCAAGAAGCAAAGGGCTTAAATTGCAACAAGGGCAGTTTTGACTGGATGTTAGGAAAAACTTGCTCTTAGGGTTGTTAAGCACTGGAATAAACTGCCCATGGAAGCTGTGGAATCTCCATCATTAGAGATTTTTAAGACCAAGTTGGACAGACACCTGTCAGGGAGGGTCTAGACCAGGTAATGCTTGGCTCTGCCTTGAGTGCAGGGACTCAACTCTAGAAGACCTCTCGAGGTCCCAACCAGTGCTAGATTCGGGGGGGGGGGGGGGAGCTGCCAGTGGGAGGCACTGGAAATAGGGCAGGAACACCGGAAGCAAGCGCTACCAGCCCACTCCAGCTCCAGCTGGGGAATGATAGCACCAGCATTGCACCACCTGGCTTAGTTGAGAACAGGCTGTAGGAGGCATTTTCACACTATTGCTATCTCCCTCTGTCACTGATCTCTGTTTTAAATGGGTCAAGAGGCAATAAAGAGGCTATAGCTCTCGCTCTCTCTCCATCTCTTTAGGAGCACATTTACCAGCCCTGTTGACTTTTGCTCCTTCTCAATTTTTGTCACTGCTGATTTGCTCTAGTGTTGCCATGGTCCCTGGCTGTTAGAGACACAAGAACTATCTCCCCTGGATGGGCAGTGTCAGCAGTAATTAACTTCTAATTAAAACGCCAGTTTCTGAGCAGACTGTCCCCTACAAGCCCTGGAAAGGAACAGGCCTACCAGCTGAGCTGGGTTCAGCACCGCCTCCCCCTCTCCCCACAGAGCTTGGGCATGCGGAGGCACTGTTTCATCTCTCCCGCTAAAACCTCTGTCTGGATTTTGGATGAGTCCTAGGTTCAAATCTCAGCCCTGCTAATGAGTGAGACATACCACACTGGCAGTCAGTCTAACTGCCAGGCTGGGAGGTGGAGGGAGCAAGGAGTCCACTAATAACTAGCTATATCTGCTACTCTTGTTCATGGATGGTGCACAGAGGGTCATGGATGGTGCACAGAGGGAAGACGGCAAAGCGACTGTCCCCTTAAGGTGCTCATAAGTACAGGTAAGACTGTCTCTCCCCATCCACTTCACAGCCTCTGTGACGTATGCCTGGATCCCACTAGAAATATCTCCCCATTTTAGCACGATGTTAGAGCACAGCAGATCTATGTAAAACAATACTGCAGTGTTTTACATTGCCAGTTGCCAAATGGTAACAATATTTCAAAAGCATCTTTTCACCCACTCAAATGGAGTCTAAAACACTTTGCTCACTAACTGTGCCACCTGGCTCTAAAAACCTATCCACAAATGGAATGCAGCTTCCTGAAGGAAGAAACACACAGAAACAGTTTCACAGTGCACAACTCCACCCAGCCGTTTAGGACAGGAAGAGAAGTAGAATCCTAATGGCCCTGCAAGGCCAATTTAGGAAGGGATGAAATAATTACCCATATGGGACTTGAATTTATCTAGATGTGCATGTGTTATGTTCCTATTCCTGCAAAGATCCCCTTGGGGATTTTAATTCCCTTGAGTGGTCAAGGATTCATTTTTACATCTTGTCTGAGAGGCAGCATTTCAGCTCCTGCCCCACATCACTCAGGGATATTGATCCAATAATGAGTTACAGGGTGAAGAGAACCACCTATGTTGTCTTCAACATTCCCTCCCTGCAGCACCTTATCTCCTGTCTAAGTTCTGACTAGTGCCAGCCTTATAGGTGGATGAGCTCTGAAGAGAAAAGTGTGATTTGGCTATAGATGTACATGGTGGCTCTCAAACTGTGGTCCACAGAGTGCTCCCAACTGTTGCACAGACCTCCTTTGGTAAAACAGGGGAGGGAGCCTCTGTCAGTTTTCAAGCAGTGACACTAAGGGGAATCCATACCAGGACTCTTTTTGGCTTCACTAACTAAAAATAACAAATTGTCTCTTCCCACTGACTGGGAATGTCATCTCTCATTGCCTAGCATTTCTATAATATAAATTCAAATGTGATCATATTGGCAGATGACATCCAATTTGGAGGGGCCAGGACCAACATGCGGAGCGATTGAGAGATTAGCACAGTGGGAGCTGCAAGCATCACAGGAAGATCTTACATGTGGCCCTAATAAATGTGACATCTTATACCCAGGGAGATGAAACAAACAACACAGAGACAAACTGGGGGGGAGATAAGTAGGCGGCCACCCCCATCACTTTAAAGGACGTTCATTTTCATCTTGTCTCCTTAAATCTGTCCTAGTGCTATGTTTCTGTGTAACCAAGCAGTACAGCTGCCCCAGGGAAAACACGCGTTTTGAGTCGGATTGGCTGGTTGGGAGAGGTCCATGAGAAGAGCTCTAGCTTAAGAAGTGCCTCACAATATGAAATAACTTGAGACCCGTGGTGCTGTACATGCACAAGCTGTGTTTTAGAGAGACAAACCAGTCAGCTGGTTGCCAGCCCTCCTGGAAACCCAGCATAAAGCCTCTTTTCAGTCACCTCAGCAGTCCTGGAGGGGGAAGAATCCTTCAGCTACAAGCAAAGCAGGCAGCTACTGGGGGCCTTACTATTTTGAGGATCCTGCAGCAAGTGAAAACTCTGGAGTGAATGCATTAAGCAGATTTCTCCCTTTGGCAGCAGCAAAATTGATGGGCAGAAGGTTGGTTCCTGGCCTCCTCATCCTCTGGCAGTTTGTGGTTTCAGGGAGAGTGGGGGATAGGGATAGATAGAAAGATTTTAGAAGCATCCCAGGATGTCTTCTGTGCCCCTGTGTCTCAGCACTTCATTTGCTCTGTCAATGCCCTTGATAAAACTAACCCAAAGGGACAGGGCAGTGAAGGGAAGGAAGGTGAGTCTGGCATCTGATGGGGGACAACCTATGTTCCTACTGTATATTGTTTTCCTTTTTCCTGGCAGCCAGTGTCACAATGTGTTCATATCCCTGGCCACAGGTGGAGGATAACCGGTCCTGATGGCACAGACAAACTTCCAGACCTCTCCAAGGAGGCATCTTTCTCTCGCTTGCTCCTTTTTTTGTGGTGTGCAGGTTCAGGAAAGTGATTGCAAAGTGGGTAGGGGTGCAGGCAGGAGCTCACAACTGTCTGCTCCTCCATTTCACTCCACAGCTCTGACAATGCTCTTTAATCCAAAACTGCAGCTCTCCTGCTGTTCTGTTCCTAAAAGCCTCACACAGCTCTGACTTGCAGCACCCGTCTGTTCCATCACTGGGCTTGCCACATGATCTCATACCTCTTGCCCTGCCATGTGGCATCCTTTTGTCATTCTGGACTTCTTCTGCCAATGTCCCTCATTCCTGACCTGCACCATCCCCTCTGCCGTCCCAGCCCTAGACTCCCCCATTCACTCACTGCACAACCAGCTTGAACAACTCCAACCCTCGCTCTTTTATTCCTGTTTTTCTTGACCCCATCTCACAGCTCCACTGATGCAGTTCAGCCCTGACCAGTAGCATTTTCTGCTGCCCCAGGCCTGGGTATTCCACACACAATTTGGCTGATGAGCTGGGCCCCACCACTACCAGAGCTGAATTCTCCTCAGATTTCCACGTAGCTACTCAAGCTGGTTGCTGTTGTGTAATTGAGAACAAAATCTAGTTCCCAGTGTACTGCCAAGGAGGGGGATTTGGCATGGGATTGGTACAGTTTAGTCCCTCTGACCATGTTTCTTTCCCCCTGTTCTGTGTCTGTCTGTCTGTCTTCTATATTGGGGGGCATAACTTGGTGAGGTATGTTAATGTTAAAACCTGTGAAACGCCCAGTGGGAAAAACAGCACAAAAATCCTGAATCAGTTAAAGCACTACATTTTTGTCAGTTAATTTGCAGGTTTACACTCCCCTCCACCCCAGCCCCAAACTCAGACTGCTGCTAACCAATGTGGCAAATCATTCGCAAAGAAGAGGTAAAAGGAATTTAAAGTCCTTGCAACTAATTAGGGCAGTGGTTCTCAATCTTCTGCGGGTGACGACACACTTGTGGCATACCAGAGTTCTCCAGGACACACCAATCCAACCGCCTCCAGGCCAAATCCAGCCATAGTCCCGTGACACACTTGTACTGTGTGGCTACACAGTAATGCAGGGGTCAGCGATCCCTGGTACCTGTGCCAAAACTGGCAGAGCAGCCGAGCCTGAGCAGCACACAGCGCTGCTCAGGCCCCCTTGTTCCCCCAGGACCCCACAGACTATGCTTTCCTGCTGAGGAGTGTGACCAGCAGGTACAAGGAAGCTGCATCATGAGGCTCCTGGCCCCTGCTGGCCCAGCCTCCTGCTTGGCAGGGATAGAGGAGAGCAGGAGGGTCAGCCAGCCTGGAGCTGCTGCTGCCAGGGGCAGGTGATGGTCAGCACCAACACTGACCCCCAGAGGCTATCCGCCACTGCCGGCGGGCCCCAACACTGACCCCCGGAGGCTGCCCACTGCAGCTGGCCAGTCCCAGCACCAGCCCCCGGAAGCTGACTGCTGCTGCCAGCTAGCCCCAACACTGACCCACAGAGGTCACCTGCTGCTGCTAGGGGCAGGTGCTGGCCAGTCCTGACCCCCAGAAGTTGCCTGTCATTGCGGGGTGGCTGGTGCCGGCTGGCCCTGGCCCCCCAGATGCTGCTTTCCACTGCCGAGGGTGGGCGCCAGCCTTGATTCTGAAGTCTGGCCCCACCCCCTTTTCACCCCCCCCGAACCCACGGAGGGTGCGGTCAGTGGGGCTGACATGGGGGCCAGCAAAGGTTGCCAACCACTGCAGTAATGTGTCCCAACACAGTGGTTGAGAACTGCTGACTTAGAGCATCATGTCCTGCTGGAAGGGCTAAGACTAGAATACACTGTGGACTCCGCAGGATCCTTGCCCCAAACACTCAAAAATCATGAACTAGGCCCACAGAAATCAGGAGATTGACTTAAAAATAATGAGGGGTTTTGTCTTGTTTTGCTTTTTAAACAGAGTAGGTTGGAGGCTTTTCTTATTTGTCTTCTGGTTTCTGAGCCTTTGGGGTACACTTGAGTTTCTTTTTCAAGCTTTTCTCTACAGTTGGGAAGACTAGGAACCTGTTTACTTTCAAAAAAAACTGAGATTCTCCTTGTGACACTGTCTGGGTCTAGGGGACTGTTTGATTATTTTTCATATTAATATTTCATATTTGCAATAATCCATATGTGATATGCCATGTTTGGCACTAGTAGAAAGATTGTAATCTGCGAGGAATGATTATATGGTTTATATATAGGTGTCAAATCTGTATTAGAAATTAGGAATATGTTTGTTCTATTTATGTTCCAAGTTATTTGATTCTAAGGGAATGCCAGACTGGGTGTCTGCAAAACCATTGTCCTCTGAATGGCCCATTGAGGAAACTCCCAGCTACGGTGGGCCTAGGAAGAAATCCGTTTGATGACTCACCCAGACTGACCATGTGGTTTAACTCCATTGTGATTTGGCAAGGACTCTGAGAGCATAGGGAAAGCAGAGATGGTAAAAGGCAGTGGCCCCATCTCCATTTTGTCTTCCATCTTTTGTCTTCAGTCTGCAACCTGCAATCAACATTATCCTCTGGAACCATTCTCCTGCACTGAACAAAGGACTGAGACCCACCCAGGTGCTGCATGTACACCAGAGGAATTGGACTAACCTGCAAACTATGGATTCTTCAAAGACTTGCTTTCTATGGCCTACAAATCATTTGTATGTATGTGATTCACTTTGACCCTTTAACATCTCTCATTTTGCCTCTTTTCTTTTTATATTAAACCTTTAGTTGTGGTTACTAAAGGATTGGCTGGCATTGTGGTATTTTGGGTAAGATCCAAGCCCATATTGTTCTGGGTGATGTGACTGGCCCTTTGGGGTCAGGAGAAGCTATTTCTTTAAGACACCCAGTGACTAGGTGGGGACCTGAGAAGCTGATGTGAAATAAAGGGGGCTGTTTCTATTTTGTTATGCTTGGTGATGACCAGAGTGGGACATCAGAAGCATGTTTTGTTACTGACTGGAAGCCTGGTTTAAGTGACGCCCATCAGTGGTTTGGGGGTTTGGCCCCTGGTTTTACAGTTTGCCCTGATTTTCTTATATTCAGAAGGTTGTCCCAGAAGGCCCAGGTCACACTCCTGCAGTCTCTTGTTTTCAGCAGCTGCTGCAGCTTTATGAAACAAATATCATGATGAAAGCCTAAGAGTTGGCAACACCCTCATAGCTCTTGCATCTTTCCTTACAGTAACTTCTTTTAGGCCTGGTGAGGATTGTGCAGAACTCAAGCCTGGTGGTGCTAGCTCAATTATTTCTTACATTGCTTCCTGTTGACAGAGGCCTGAACTGCAGTACATAGCTGTGACCTGCCCTGTACTAGCCTTGGTGGGGGAGGGACCCCTAAAAACAATTTTCCTGTAGTCTTCCCTACAGTGCCCCTTACCAGACCTGGCATAGCTGTGAAGAAATGATGACTAAGACTGCCAGGCTATTCCTTACAGTGATTCAGATAAGGAGTCCTGTGGCACTTTTAAAGACTTAACAAATTTATTTAATGCATTAGCTTTCATGGACACAATCCCACCTCATCAGATGCATGAAACAGAAACTGCACTATGTTAGGTATATGTACACATGCAGAGAAGGATGAGTCACAAGGTCAATTCAAACAGTTCCAGGGGAGTAGTCTATTAGTTTATTTCAGCAAAACAAACAAGGTTTAATACAAACAGTGTGGCTGTGGGCCTTGAGCAACAATTGATGAGAAGGTAAGAATGTTAAAAGAGGAGAAATCACCTTTTCCTTTGAATTAGCCATTCTAAGTCCCTATTCAGACCTAGTCTGATGATATCAAGTTTGCATAGAAGTTCTAGCCCTGCAGTTTCAGGCTGAGGTCTGTTTTTGAGGGTTTTTTGCTGAAATACTGTAACCTTCATATCTGTTACAGAATGTGCATGGAGACTGAAGTGCTCCCTTATCAGTTTGTGAATACTACCATTCTTGATGTATGTCACAAATCAGACATCACATTGGTAGAGGTGCAGCTGAATGAGCCCTGATGGAATGGCCGGTTTGGTTGGGTCCTATCGTGGTGTCATTTGAGTAGATATGTGGGCAGAGCTGGCAACAGGATTTGTTGCAGAGATAGGTACCTGGATTAGTGTTTCTGTTGTATGGTGTGTAATTGCTGACAAGTAGCTGCTTAAGGTTGGGGAGCTGTCTGTAAGTGAGGGCTGCCCTATCTCCTAAGGCCTGAGAGAGTGAGGGATCATCCTCCAGGATAATTATATTGATTCTTGCTGAAAAAGGCTGCACTATAGCAGCTGTGAATTCCACACCTAGGATCTTTGTCCCATTCCCTCTCTCCTTTTCTGGTGTGAGCGGCTAGGATTGCAGCAGCTCAAAGCTCCCCAAAGGCCAGCACTCCTGCACCATCCCCCATATTGAGTTTAAATGGGGGGGGGGGCCTGTGCCATCTGAGCCCATCTTAAAACTGGGAAACTCTCATTGTCTGTCCCCCCCAGCCAGTAACAAATTCTGCTCCCTCTCAGTGGGGTCTTTTTGTTTTCTCCTTTCAAAGGAGGACCAAAAAAATAAGTGTCTCAGTAACCTCCAAACAGCGCCAGCCCATTAAGCCTCCCATTCAAAAGCCACTGAGGCTGTATTGGGGGTGGGGGGGGGGCAGGTTGGAGGAAAGCTCCATGAGATAGGAAGTGAGTTCACTGTAGCCCACTGTTCTGTCTTGTCCCCCCGAGGTAAAGGAATTGGAAGAAAAATGCGATGAGAAAATGTCTCTTGCGATGATGTGGAAGACGGCAGAGGGGCCAGTCAGGTGTTGCTAATTTTTGTCTTTACCAAGCCAACGGTGAAATAAATTTACTCTGCTCACCAAGGCATGAGCTGTCCCCCCATCCCCATGACAGCTCTCTTTCCCCCCATCATGCACAGGAGTTTCCCCTCACCCACCAACCCCTGCTACCAGCTGACTGGGAGAGCCTAAGCAGGCCTTTCCATAGGCATGTCAGCTGAAAGGCCCCTGAGTAGGCTAGAAAAGCAATCTGGAAAGATAGGGTAGGTAAGAAAATGCCCCAGTAGCGCATCTGTCTGAAGTAACTTCAAGGCACTCCTTACTTTGGCCTCCCAGGATAACAGAACTCTCTACTCCTAGCTCCTCTTGAATCTCAGGATCTCAAATAATTTTACATGTAATAATTAAAGCCTGACAGTTCTCACTGTGAAGTATTGTGTTAGCACTATCATACTGGTGGGGAAAATAAGGCAACAAAGGCAGAGACCCATGTTTTCAAAAGTGTCCCCTTAATGTAGGTTTCCTCCATCCTTGGGTGCTAGACCAAAGGTACTCAGGGGACTGATCTTGGAGAGGTGCTAAGCTGTTGTGCGTCTGTGTGCGTGCTCTACACCTCAATAGGCATTTTTGAGTGTTGTCCCAAGTGATTTTGCTAAGGTCACACAGGAAGCCTGAGATGAGACTACAACTGTCAGTCAGTCCTGTGCTTTAGCCACTAGACATCACTCCCATCCAGTTTCATGCTCTGTGTACTCTATCTGCATGGGCTAGGAAGGGCTGGAGGAGGGGGAGGATGGCTACTGTCTAGTTTAGACCCAAAACTTGAATCTTTTTTTAAAATGTCTAAAAAACTTGATATGAATAAAAATATTTTCATTAGTGTCTTTTTAACAATTACTTTTTTCCTTGGGGTTTAAATGTTGCCATCCAGTGTCAGACACAAAAACACAGCAGCACAGAGTATGAGAATCAAACAGGAAACCAGTCAGAAACTGAAACAAAGCTGTCTCTGGTGCCAGCACCTAAATTAAGGCCTTGATCCTGCAAGGGATTCAATTCAGGTCCATCTCTGCACGCATGCCAAGACCCACTGAGGCGGCCAATGGGTCTACATTAACCTCACCGCAGGATCAGCATCTGCATGAAGCAATGCTGCCAGTTCTCACTATTTATCATGCGAGTGGTATTATTAAGTGTTTTTTCTTAAAGACCCAACACCTGGAGTCAAGAAAACCCCAGCTTTCATTCCACATGCTGCTTGTGCTCCCCCCGCCCCAAATTTGTAGGCTTCACAGTGGCAAAGGAAAATGAGAAAGTCTCACCCAATTGTAACCTAAAGACTCAAAAACCTAAGGCAAAGAAGAGGAAAAAATTATTATTTTAAAAAATTCTTACAATTTGAAATCAGCCTCATGATTTTTGATTGCTTAGGGTGGACAATGCTGGTGAAGTACAGTAAAGGAAACTAAAACCATAGTTACTGCTAAGTAAATGCTTTTTAAAAATGTTTTATTTTACTAATCTCTCTTTTTAGTAAAACAAAATAAGTGCATTTTAAAACAGGGTAGCTATAGACCAGCAGCATGGACCATGGTTAGCTCTAAGCTCTCAAAACTCATAAGACAGGCTTAAAATCTTAAGTACTAAAGAATTTTTTTCAAATAACTTGACTCTTTTTTTTTTCTTTTCATTGAATTGGGCTTTGAGCTTTAGGGTTACATTTGGGAGAGATTTTTCTTAGGACAATGGGCTCTGTTACTGATCTGCTGGGAAACCCTGTGTCGCCTGTGTTTTGCCTTGCATTTTTTGTCTTGTCTGTTTCAACTGTAAACTCTTTGGGCCTGGGACCATCTGCTACTATGTGTCTGGGCAAGTGCCTTGCTCAACAGGGCCAGAAACAGCTACAGTCATTCGGCATGACTGTATTGCAATTTTTTTTTCTTTAACTCAGCAGCATCCCTGCAGCATGTTACTACTGTGTCACAGTCATTTAGCAAGATCAAGCCAATGCACTTCATACCATGCACACAGGTTCCTGGGGCAAGGAGGCGACAGTCTGTTTCGGGGTAACACTGCTGAGATGTTCCCCAAGCACACTGCACTCAGCACTGGGCAGCAGTGAAGGGGAGTCACACATGAAGGGGAAGTGGAATTCAGAGGAGAACAAGGATGATGAGCAAAAAGGAAGTTTGAGATGAAAATCAGGGTAATCTGAATTCTAAGCATAGGAGCCCTGTGGAAGTCACGTAAATTTAAATGAAACAGCAGGGGAGAATATGGGAAACAGCCATGCTTTGAGTTGAGGATGACCAGGTATCTAAGTGATCATGTGTTAACCGCAACTGGTCAACTGTTACACCATGTCCAATAGATACTCTCACGAGTTGTCTTCCAAGAATGCTGTGCTGTTTGGACTTCTGTTTGTTTGAAGTACATGGGACAGATCCTCAATAGGTGTAAACTGTCATTGTTCCATCATGATGTGAAGTAATTTATATCAGCTGAGAATTTGCCCCAATCAATGTTAGCACTGATGAAAACTCTGGAGATCAAAGTCCTCTGTTAATGTCCCAGCCAGCTGCAGCACAGGTAATTAACCAGTTAACCTCTGGAACAATTTACAGAGGCTAATTTTGGATTCCCCATCACTAGCAGTTTTGAAATCAAGATTGTTTTTTTTTTTTTTAAAGTTCTTCTCTAATTATAAGGTGCTAATGGGGGGGGGGCAGGTTTCCTCTGGCTGGTGTTATAGATGGGGCTCAGACTATATGATCACAATGGTTCCTTCTGGCCTTAAGCAAGCTTGGCTTGTGTGCTTACACACAACACAACTCTGCTCTTCCCTGGAGTGGACTGAAGAGTGCTCACCCTTCTTGGCCCATTGGTTAGCTCACCAACAAGAGTACCAGTTGGTGCCAACTGCAGCAGGAACAGGGTGTTGACTGGATGCCGCAGCAGCTCAGACATCCAGACCAGGTCTACATTGGCCATCGAGTTTGGCTGCAGTCAAAGGGAGATACATGAGCTACGTAAAATAACTTGCATATCTCCCTTTGCCTTCCTAATGCTCACTTACCTCCCTGGCTCCTTTGCACTAAGTTGAAGGGAAATGGGAAATACCATCCCTTCAACTCAGCACTACTCTTCTTACAGGGATGGACTTATTAAACTGAACTCTAGATCGATTTGAGAGAAACTTGATTGACCACTCAACTGAACCAGAAACACTGATCTGACAGTGGCAGTATAGAGTTGGCCTCAGTCTGCCCTTCACATTCCTCTGCAGATTCGGTTGGGAAGAGGATCTTCACTTTCCTTCCCGCACACTGCTGTGGGGAGTGGCTGGTGCCAAACAGCTGCTGTGCTCCAGCCACCCTGCAAGTGGTTCTCTGGAGGTGATGAGTGCATAGTTATGAGGCACAGTGGGACAAAAGATCCTGTGGAAATGTAAGTTCATACTAGGGAGGTGAAAAGGATAGTGGGGTGGCTGTGAAGAGGGAGAAGATTTATCCAGAACTTCACAAGCTCCTGTCTCCCCCCCCCCCACAGTTCAATGGTCCCCTGTGGCCATTTTGGAAGAAACGGTGTGAAGCTGCCTTAGTATATTAACCAAAGTGTTTCTCAAAATACACCTCCATTTGTTCTATCCTCACCCCAATGATTTCTCCCCGTTCTGCATTCCTCTCCTGGGCTTCTTCCACTGAGCTTGAAGTTAAGGACAGCTGTGATGATTTAGGGAATTTGTCTGCACAATGCATGAATTCTGTGGAATTATAAACTCTGTATATCGTAGAATCATAGAGTTAGAAGGGACCTCATGAGGTCATCTAGTCTAATCCCCGGCGAAAGAGCAGGACCACTCTCACTAAATCATCCCAGCCAGGGTTTTATCTAACCGAACCTTAAATATCTCCAAAGATGAAGATTCCACCACCTCCCTAGGTAACCCATTCCAATGCTTCACCACCCTCCTAAGTTTTTCCTAATATTCAACCTCAACCTCCCCAGCTGTAACTTGAAACACTTGCTCCTTGTTCTGTCCTCTGTTACTCTTGAGAACAGCTGAGCTCCCTCCTCCTTGGAGCACCCTTTCAAGCAGTTGAAGGTTGCTATCAAATCCCCCCTCAGGCTGCAGGCTAAATAAGCCTAGTTCCTTCAGTCTCTCTTCATAAGTCTTGTGTTCTAGCCCCTTGATCATTTTTGTTGCCCTCCACTGGACTCTTTCTATTTTGTCCACGTCCTTTTTGTAGTGGGGTGCCTAAAACTGGGCACAGTATTCCAGATGTGGCCTCACCAGTGCCTAATAGAGGGGAATAATCACTTCCCTTGATCTCCCAGCAACACTTGGACTGATACAGCCCAGTATGCCATTGGCCTTTTTGGCAACAAGAGCACACTGTTGACTCATATCCAGCTTCCCATCCACCATGACCCACAGGTCATTTTCTATAGTGCTGCTACTTAGCTGATCGTTCCCCAGTCTGTAGCAGTGCATGGGGTTCTTCCATCCCAAATGCAGGACTTTGCACTTGTCCTTGTTGAACCTCATGAGATTTCTATTGGCCCACTGTCCCAATTTGTCTAGGTATCTGTGAATCCTGTCCCTGCCCTCCTGCAAACTTACTGAGTGTGCAGTCTATTCCATCATCCAGATCATTAATGAAAATGTTGAACGGAACCAGCCCCAGCACCGACCCCTAGGGCACACCACTCATTACTGGTTGCCAACTAGACATTGAGCCATTGATTCCTACTCACTGAAACCGTTGATCTAGCCAGTTTTCAGACTATAAACTCCATTTCGATTCTAAGAGTGGTCTTTACCTTCCCACTATCCTTTGACCTCCACCTTGAACTAGAATTCCAGCAGGGTGCTGATACCAAGACACCAACGGAGGGTGGTCGACCTAAAGTGTTCTCCCATTGAAATGGACTAGTTCTAAAATAATGGAAGCCCCTGCCCAGAAGAACTGAATTAACAGTGGATAGATTGCCTAGCAATGAAGGCACCTGGAAAGGATTTAGTATCTTGACAAAGGCTGCTAAAAGTTATAAAGGGCAGGAGCTTCTTTTTGGGGGGATGGGAGGATTTTTATCCAGATCAAGAAAAGAAGGACTATCTTCTTGAACACAGATGGCTCCCAAGGGAAAGATGAGCTAGTTAAGGTCATCACATGTAAAATGTTTGTTGTCTTCTAAATGCTCTCTACTCTCCTGTGCTTTATTTACTCCCCACAGACCTCCTGAGAGAGTTAAATGGTAATCCAGCAGGCTCACTCCTTGGGGATGCAGTGTCTTGAGGAGAAAGTATTTAAGTACAGGGGAGGCTTGAAGGTTCAACACTGAATCCGGGGGTTAGGAAACTAGATAGCAGGTTCCCACCCTCAAGAGGGATCTCAGTTAGAGGTCCAGGTTCCAAGATTGTGCCTAGGGACCCCAAAAGTGGCTGGGCTCCATTCAGGCTCCATGGGATAAATCACCCAGGGAATTAGCATCTGGATTCCTTCACAGATGTCTACTGCAGTGGTTCCCAACATTTTCTCTGCCATGGCACACCTTGCTATCTTTAATTAGAAGCACTGCTGGCCCGAGAAAAGACCTGGGGCTCGGTGTGCTGAGACGTGGGGCTCGAGCTGCATAAGCGCACCGCCAGCGCAGGTGGCCCAGCTGTGGACCTGGGGCTTGGGCTCTGGGGCTCTGTGCTCAAGCCGTGTAAGCCCAGTGCCAGCAACGCCCCTGCCTTTAATTCATTTGCAGCACACCACCTTATAGTTTCCAAATGAACTCATGAACATTCTTGAGCCAATCCAGAGCTATTTGAATAATTTTTCAAAAAAATTTTGTGGCACACCTGCTCAGACCTCATAGCACACCTGTGTGTCGTGGCGCACTGTTTGGGAAACACTGATCTATTGAGTGGTGAAAAGGTGGGGGGGGGGTCAGCTGGGATCTGTGATAGTAGGATTTTTTTTATACATCTCAGAAACCATTTCTGTAACCCACTTTCAGCTTCTCCACCAATAACTGCTATGTCAGCCTTTGGAATAAAAGTCAATGGCTGTAAGCTTCAAGGAGGAGAGAATTTGTTCAGGATGGTCCATGGGGTATAACTGTGAGATGAAACTCAGACTGAATATCTGGGGACACTTCCTACAAGGTCTGTTAGATTGTGAAGTAGTCTCCTTTGACATGTGATGGAGGCACATGTAAAAATTGTACTAAACAAGGCCTTGGAGAAACCAACACTGCTTTGGCCTGCATAACTGTCTTTCTCATCTTGAATGCCTGTGCTTTGAGCTCATTTTTAATAATCCTTTTATTAACACTAACATTATCCAACATTATATAAGAATATGCATAGTAGTTTTAACATTCACGTCCATATACATCACATCAGTGCCACTGTGCATAGGAGCTCCCAGAGCAGGGCACGTGCAGAAAATCACCACACTAACACACACGAGCAGCTTATCACAGGACCTACAGCAAGACCAGCCCTATCAGATCCTTCAGTCATCCCAACCTATTCGGGATTGTTCCCTATGGTACATTTATATAGTGGTTTGTTCATTGTAGTTGGAGGGTATTCCACAGCCAGACACATCTCGCCATTAGGAAATGTTTACTGCCCTTCATCCTAACTTTTCCCTATCATAATTTCATCCTCTTACTCCTAATTACATCCCTGTAAATAATGCTTCCAAATACACTGCCTCTTCATAAATCCATGGTATACCCACATCTTGAATACTACATGCAGATCTGTTCACCCCCATCTCAAAAAAGATATATTGGAATTTGAAAAGGGCAACAAAAATTATTAGGATTATGGAAAAGCTTCCATATAAGAAGAAATTAATAAGACTGAGACTTTACAGCAAGGAAAAGAGGTGAGTAAGGGAGGATATGATAAAAGTTTATAAAACTATGACTGGTATAGACAAAGTAAATAAGGAAGTGTTATTTACTCCTTCTCAGAACACAAAAACTAGGGGTCACTGAATGAAATTAATAAGCACCAGTTTAAAATGAACAGAAGGAAGTATTTCTTCACACAATGAGCAGTCAACCTGTGGAACCACTTGCCAGAAGACGTTAGGAAGCCCAAGACTATAACAGGGTTCAAAAAAGAACTAGATAAGTTCATGGAGGATAGGTCCATCAATGGCTGTTAGCCAGGCTAGCTGGGGATTGCTATTTGCCAAAGGCTGGGAATGGCCAATGAGATGAAACACTTGATAATTCCTAGTTCTATTCATTCCCTCTGAAGCACCTGAAATTGGCCACTGTCGGAAGCCAGGATACCGGGCTAGATGGACCATTGATCTGACCTTGAATGGACATTCTTATGGTCTCCCATTCCTTCATGTTTACATCCTTCAGATATTTGCATGTTGTTACCATAGCTCTTCTTATTTCTAAGCACATTGCCAAGCTTTACACATTTAGCTCTTTTAATCTCATTTTAGAAGTCAATCTTCCCATCTCTGATGACAATTTTATGCTGTTCTTCTTTGAACTTCCTCCAGTTTGCCAGTATCTTTTGGGTAACATGATGCAATGCCCAGAATGGAATGAAATCTTCCCCAAAACTCACACGCCACCTTCTGAGGTGGTACCGCTGCATAAGCAGTGTAGAACTGCATCTGCCTTAGTGTAGCTGTAGCCTATTGGAAGCTGCAATCTAGCTTGCTATTCACTTGTACCCCCAGATTTCTCCTCACCTCAACTAATATGACTGATTTTCTCCAGTCATATTAGCTTATTTTTTTTCCAAGCTGTGTATTAATTTATTTTCTCCTTCTCGTACTAAATTTCTCTGGTGTGCCTTATTTGAATGAAAGTAGCACCAAGAAACCCTAAGGAAGGCCAGGCCCCTGTACGCTGGGCCCTTTTCACATGAGCTAACTGAATAATTGGCTTTTCACTTCAGTAGCTAAACTGAAAAATCAGAATTAAAAATTGGTTAGTTTTTGAACCAAGCAGATTTTTTTCAGTTTTTCATCATTAAGCAAAAACAAAATAATTTATTTGTCCAACAAAATATGTCAAATGTCATTGAAAGTGGCATTTTCACAACAACACACTGACATTTTTTAAATAAAATCTTTCAACATGTCCAATTTATTATTTTTTTTCAACTGAAACTATTAGAAGACTTCCACATACATTCACAAATAGTCTGAAGCCCTGAGAAAAACACTTTTTTGGCCAAATTTCTATTCACTGAACCAATTTTGACCAGTTCTCTTTCATATGCACATAATGACAAACAGTCTCTATCCCAAAGTTCTCACAATCTGGGGAAATAGGGAAGTGAAGTGGGAGCTATGGCAGCAAGCAACAGCTGGCCTTTGATTGATTCAGGAACAGACTCTAGCTTTCCTGATTCAAAATCTGTTCTCTGGTCCACTGGACCATGGGTTCTCAACCTTTTTCTTTCTGAGGCCATCCAAAATTATATAAAAATTCTAGGGCCCAGCTGGGGTGAGGTGAATGCTGTGGGTTATAAGAAGGGGCTCAGGGCCTCCAGGCTTCAAAAGCCAGGTGTGAAGGGGACCAGATGGGGAGTTCGAGGTTTCTGTCCTGTGGGGCAGCAGTGAGCCGGGCTGAGAGCTCTAGCGGGGCTTCAGTTGCCAAGTGAGGGATTTAGGGTTCCAGCTCTGACTGGTGCTGGGGCTCAAGGAGTACCTGAAATGGCTCAGGGGGCCCCAGAGGCTCTGGCCCTCAAGTTGAGAACCACTGCATTAGATTATTGTGCCTTTCAAGCTCTGAATTTTTTATTCTAGCCTATTTAGGTCTGATATCTTGCTCATCTCTGTAGTATCTAGTGGTGCATTAAGTAACATGACTGCACATCTGTCACATGTTGTTTGTTCTCTCATCCTCTCCCCAGCAGGAAATATGCATGCAGCAGCGTGTCCTGTTTTGGTAGTGTGTATAGGTTTTTTTAATTGCTTTATGTAACTATACCTTTGGTTGTGTGTTGATATTGGAGAAGGCAATGTCAAAGAAATGTGCCTTGCACTTGAGGTGGAAAGAAGTGAAGTTTCTGATGGTCCTTACTTCCTGAGGGAGATCATTCCACAGTCTTGGACCAGTCCTGGAGAAAGTTTTCCCCTGCATAAGTGAATGTTACTCCTGCTATTAGAGTTCTGTTGTGCCAGAGGTGCAAAGTTGCCAACCACAGTCTTTATCATAGGATCATAGAAGATAGGGTTGGAAGGATCTCAGGAAAATATCTAGTCCAACCCTCTGCTCAAAGCAGGAGTGTCCTGAAGCTTTAAATGGCCTTCTAGGCAATGGGCCCGGGCCATAGAACACTTTGAAGGTAAGGGCCAAGACCATGAACTTGATTGACTATTCTGTGGGAAGTCAGCGTAGAGAGCTGAGGAAAGGTGGTATGTGTTCACAGATGCCTGGGTTGCTGAGGAGTTAGCTTCAGCGGTCAATATTAGATAGAATTCCTAAATGATGAAGGCTTCATGCCTAAGTATGTCACAGAGCTGTAAGCCAGGTGAGATATAACAGAGGAATGAACAGCTGAGGCCAGATCTTTATTCCCCATCATGGGACAGAGTTTCCTAGCCAAGTGGAGATGGTAGAAAGCGTTACTTGAGGATACTGCTGTGTGAGAATTGGTATAGGCAAGGAACCCAAGTGTACTCCTAGACTATGGACTCTGTAGGCCCCTGTGTCTTATTTTTCTGATGTGACTGGATTTGAAACTGCCCTCTGTTCAGTATCATTTATGAATATAACTAATGTACTGTTTAACTCCATATTCCAGACACCTAAAGAAGGTGTCGAGTGATGCCTATGCTCAAACTAAGCCATGCAGTACCCTGCTAGACACCACTCCCCAGCTCAATATTGGCCAGGAACTTGGTTTTACATCTTCTGTGAAAGTCAGCACCTCCACAGCACAGAAGACTAGCCATTACTGGGTTAGTTGTGACTCAAAGGAAAGAGTCCCTTATAGAACCACCAGTGCCACTTCCTGCAGCATTTTGCTTTTCCTATGGATTCTTTTCATGTAACAGGTAATTTGACTTCACCCTCCCTCTGTGTGCTGTTTCCTAGAGTTTGAATCTTTACAAATGCTCTGATTTGCTGTTGCAGTATGACCTGATCCCATGTCTTACACTCCCTGCATTTATTTTCATCCAATTCTGTAAGTTCTCCCTCTTCAAAGCATCTGATGAAGTGGGATTTTCTCCCACGAAAGCTCATGCAGTAAATAAATCTGTTAGTCTTTAAGTGCCACAAGACTCCTTGCTTTTTTCGCTTTAGTAGACTAACACGGCTGCCCCTTTCAGAACTTGCTTTTCCGAGTAGCTCTCCAAGTCAAAGGTTAATCAGGCTTCAGTCTGCTTAGCTTGAGAGCTGACACAGCCTGGTGGGAGGGTCTTGTCTGTACTCAGCTCTCCTACTCTGAATCTCTCTCCATCACCTGTAATTTACAAAGCCAAAGGAAAGTAAGACACAAAATAGTAAATGCCTCCCTCGATTGAAAAGAGGCCTCCATGAGCCAAGGGCAAACAGAGCTCAGGGTGGGTGGCAAAACAAAGGAGGCATCAGTTCTGAGTGTGCATAGCACAGAGTAGGGCGAGGCAAAGGATTGTGGGATGTATGCATGGCCGATTAAGTTAGGGCTGGTGGCATGGTAAGGCACTGATGGAGGCATCTGTCACATTCCACTGTGCATCCAGGCAGAAAAGTGACACAGAAAGGCATCCAGGCACTCAAGCTTTGTAAGTCATTGGGGCTGCAGAACAAAGGATTCCCTGCCTGGAGGGGTTCTGCTGGCTCTCACTCTCCTCCAACACTTCAGGGGCAGCCAGTGTCACCCCACGTGCCTTCTGTGCTACAGAGCTGGGGTGGCTCATTATGCTCCCTGTTTATGCTTCCTGAGGATCCTATTTCCTCTCCAAATAGTTGGGGGGGGGGTTCAAGTCCCCAGGAAGCCAAGAGCTCAATCAGGGCACTCTCTGCCCCCCTCTGTCTTCTGTCTCTGGTCCTTCTCCCCTAGTGCAACTGGTATCATGTGGCCGCTAGTTGGGAGTGTCAGTGGAGAGGGCAAGAACTGGCTGGTTCATGGAAACTGAACAGGTCTCTCATCCTGGGCAACTACTAGGACGTCTGCACTTTCCTCATTGCCGTGTGGAGGAGAGACAGGACATACTGACTCCCAAACCACTCAGGAGTGAGCACACACCCTTCTAGTACTGTCAGGTACCCCCTAGCCTCTCACCCATCAACAGCACATGGGCAATGTCACACTGGAACAGCCCATTGGGCCCCTAACCTGATGTCCAAAGTCTCCCAGTAACTAAGGACAGATCAATTAAAACATAGCAGGATCCCAGCCTCATCCCCAGTTCATCTGATTTTGCTATACAGTACCCTAGGAGTGTGATTATTTTTTGAGCCCACTAAGGGACCAACTTCTGTCCTGTAGCAGGACCATCATAGAATCATAGAGACTGGAAGGGACCATGAGAGGTCATCGAGTCCAGTCCCCTGCACTCATGGCAGGACGAAACACCCTCTTAAACTATTCCTGACAGGTGCTTGTCTAACCTGCTCTTAAAAACTTCCAGTGATGGAGATACCACAACCTGCCTAGTCAACTTATTCCAGTGGTTAATCACCCTGACAGGAATTTTTTTTCTAATGTCCAACCAAAACCTCCCTTGTAATTTAAGCCCATCGCTTCTTGTCATATCATTAGCAGTTAAGGAGAATAATTTTTCTCCCTCCTCGTAATAACCTTTTGGGTACTTGAAAAGTATTATCATATCCCTTCTCAGTCTCCTCTTTTCCAGACTAAACAAACCCAGTTTTTTTTAATCTTCCCTCATAAGTCAAGTTTTGCAGACCTTTAATCATTCTTGTTGCGCTTCTCTGGACTTTCTCCAATTTGTTCACACCTTTCCTGAAATGAAATGCTGATCCTTTTCACTTTTATCCTAAAAACAGGGGGTCTTTGTGTTCCTGGAAACACATGATTCTTTTTAGGCTCTCACTAAGCTATTTGCTTTGGAATATCCAGCAGCAGTGAGTTCCACAGCTTGATTATATGCTGAGTACAAAAAGCTCTCTGATATCTATGTTGTGGTGCTTCTCCCCTGCCCCAGTCCCTTGCTCTGCCATATGAAAGAGGAAACGGGAGAGGCCAACTAGCCTTCTCTTCAACATTCATGATTTCAGGTACCTCTTTTATTCTCCCTCTAGTGCCTTCATCTTCCAAACTCAATAATTACCTTGATCTTTAATCAGTCATGGCTCTGAAGTCCTACCATTGTTCTCCTGTTCACAGAAAGCAGCCCCTTCATCTGTGTCATCCTTTTAAACTTCAACAGGACAGGAAAAGAAGCATACAGGTGAGTGGGTAGGAAGGCTGGGTGCCTGTCTTTTAGAGGGGATGGTCAAGGTTATGGAAAGAAAATGGGGGGAGGGTCCCCTCATTCCAATATGCCTGCAGGGACATCCAGACTCCAGGAACAAACAGCCACATGAGAAGAGATGCCTCCACCCCATCACCTTGGCTAAGCTACATCACAGCCTGAAGAACTGGGCCCAGAGCGGGTTTGGGTTTGTCAGCTCTTTGGCTCAGTCCCTAGTGGATTTGGTTGTGGTCCTTGTAAGGTAATTTCCCAATGGAAGGTTTTTATTCTGCAGGGAGATGACAGAACATAGTTAATATGCCCTTCCCTACCCCTCCTCCCAAAGGATGGTCCCAGATCTCAGAACCTGGAATTCTCACCCCCATCCCCAGAATGTGTCTGATACGTGGTGGCATTAGGTCATTTTCTCAGTCTTACTCTGAGACTTATTTGCAGCTTTTCCCCCTGCAGCAATGGGGAAGCAGGCTGCCAGAGACAATCCACACAATCGGAAGGGTTGCCATCAGCCCTCTGATCCGCAAGAGTTAACTGCTGAAAGGCTGGCTGGGCAGAGCCAGTGCTAGGCATAAGAAGACTAAGCAATTGCTTAGGGCCAAGAGCAGCTCAAGAAGCCCCCATTTGCTTTTTATTATTATTATTGGTTGGGACAGGGGATATATTCCTGCTTAGGGCTCCAATGAGCTAGCATCATTTTGCTGCTGGCATCTGACTTCCCAGAACTGCAGGACTCTGTAGCCCCTGAGTCTTACACATATGACCTTGCATAGTCACACTCTGACTGATGTTAAGGCAAAATCCTTGGGATCCAGCAGCTCCTATAGTCAAAGGAGGCCCAAACTCTGCAGAATCAGAGCAGCAGATTTGCTGCTGGTCTGTGAGGCTGGGGTCTGTCGCTTGGAGGAACATGGAGGATTCAAAAGTTGGGAGAAGATACATGGAGTGCTAGGAAGAGAGGCTAGTCCATACTATGCACCCCTGAAGTCTTTGGGTGCAGGTTCACAAGACTCAGTTGGGTCTAGGCTCTGTGTAGTCATAGCCTGTCTCTCGCTCGCTCTCTTTCTCACACACACACACACCCTTCTGCACATGCGTGAATAGTTACAATGACATGTGCTCTTACACACAGGCAGTTATCTACACAGTTACAAACAAGCCATTGCCCATTTACATACGTGTGTGCATGCATACAATGTTCCCTTACACATGGGTGCACAAAGGAACACACAATTACAAACCTTCACCCCTCTATGTTTTGTACTGCAGCATGCAGTACACACTTTTATTATTTGTATTACTGTAGTCCCTGGGCGCCAGAGTCATGGACCACAACACACATTAGTAGGAGCACTTCCCTCAGATTGAGGAAAGAGATTATTGCCCTCCATTTGGCACTGGTTGAGCATATCACTGCACTGGTGAGGCCACATTTGGAGTAATGTGGACCATTTTGGTCCCCCCACTATCATACAGATGTGGACAAATTGGAGAGTCCAGTGGAGGGCATCAAAAATTGTTAAAGCCTGGGCACATAACTTACGAGGAGGTGTTGAGGGAACTAGGCTTGTTTAGTCAGCAGAAGAGAAGAGTGAGTGGGGATTTGACAGAAGCCTTTAACTACCTGAAAGGGGGGTCCAGGAAGGATGTAGATAGATTCTTCTCAGTGGCAGAAGATGACGGACGTAGGAGCAATGGTCTCAATTTGCAACAGGGGAAGTCTAGCTTGGATTTTAGGAAAAACTTTTTCTTTAAGAGGGCGGCAAAGCATTTGAAGGGGTTACCTAGAGGTGTGGTGGAGTCTCCATCTAGGTGGTTTATAAGCCAAAGCTTGACAAAGACCTTGCTTGTTTAGCTGTGGTTGGCCCTGCTTTGAGCAGGGGTTTGGACTAGATGATCTCCTGAGGTTCCCTTCCACCCCTAATCTTCTATGATTCTGTGACTCCATTGTGCTAGCCGCTGTACAAATGCAGAACAAAAACATGGTTCTTGTCCCAAAGCGCTTACAATCTAGGTGTAAGACAAGAGACAACAGGTGGTACAGGCAGATAAAGGAATACAAGGGAACAATGAGACTCTACTGATCAGAATGGCAGGGGGTGGTCTCAGCACACGTGCAGATTTTTCTATTCATACTGCACTCATCACTGATGCCCATTGAGCTCCTGAGCACACATGGTTGTAAACATACTCACACTCTGGAACCCAATGAGCTTGGCACAGCCTCTCTTCCTGAAGAGAGGCTGTGCCTATTGCTGCCGGTCTGCCATAGAGAAGGCACACCACACTCTGTTCCGGCCCATATGGTCTCATCCTAGCAACTTGGCCTCACTAGACAAAGCATTCAGAAAAATCACCACCAAGCAAATGCAAAAGTTCTCTCTACTGCAGCTGTTTCCAGTCTCCAAGTCTGGCTAACCTCAGCCTGGGGACTAGCTGTTTTCATACAAGCAGGAACACTGCTGTTTAACTGCTGTGATTTTCGCTTATGTGAAGAGGGTGAAATCTAATGCAAGATGTAGGATCAGAAAGGATTGCTCTGCCTGCCACCCCCACCCCCATTCCCACCCAGGAATATTTCAGCCCCTTGGGGCAGTTCTTCTCCTTCTGTACTGGGGGCTACTTGTTAGGATCATAGCCCACATAGTTGATTCCCAGTGTGGGCAGGGGAAAGTCAGACAGTTGAGGGACTCAGGCCTTGCTGTATTTGTATCTAATGTCTTTCCTGGTTGGTATTATACTTGTTATATTTACTGAGCATCCTAAGGTCAGAGCCATGTTGTGCTAGGTGCTGTACAAACTTAGAGAATGAGCATTCCTGCCCCAGGAAAACTTGCAGTCTAAATGGACAAGCTAAAGGATGGGAGGGTGCAAGCAGAGAGATGAAATGTCTTGCCCAGGGCCACAGTAAAGATCAGCACCCAGGTCTCCTAAGTGCTGGGCCAGCACCCCCTGTGGAAACAAGGCCCTGATCTACCCTGTGGGCCAAATTCCTCCCAGTGCAAGCGCCTGCCTTCAGTGCATCTGTGCACATTCTGTCAGAGCAAAATGTAGCCCATCAGAGCTACTTTTTGCCTTCCAGGTGTCATTCAGGGGGCCCAGCTCACAAGCTTTGTCTTGTTTACATCCCACCAGCATCTGCTGTAGACTCTAGCGGGGAACAATGCAGGCACAGATTGTCATGGGGTTTGCTACACTCCCACCTGGGTCTGAGAACCCCTCCTTGAGCACATCTATCAGCCCCAGCAACTGCCTCTGTGTTGGGCTCTGTGCTGCATATCCATTCAATGTAGATGCAGCAACCTGCGATCCCACACGGAAGCCTTGGAGGTGGCCAGGCATCAAGTCCAGTACCAAGCCAGATGCTGAGTGAGAGGGCAATTGAGAAGAGGCTGGGCAGAAGAACTATCAGTCAAGGCTGCTTCTAGATAAATTGGGACAAATGTCTGACTTTGTGAGAACCAGGCAGCCTGCTAAGACTGTTGTGGTTTAAAAGCAAACCCATGCAAGCCTCTAACCCAGTTCAACTGGTCTGGATATCCTGAAGCCAAAGTGCTGTACTGAAGAGGTATACAGAGTGTAGCTGCCAGCCTGAACCACCAACACTACATGGTAGCTCTCCATGGGAAGGCGAGCAAAGAATAACTTCTCCAGCTGAAAAGCACCTGGGGAACTCCAGGTCAGCAGAATGTAATGAAATGAGAGCTATTAATCTTCATGCTTCGGAGTATAAACCGATCACCATCTGGAGGCAGGAGGAAATGTCTCCCCCTGGTACTGTACTGCACAATGAGGTGCAGTAAGAAGTGTTTGTGCCTTCAAGTGAAGCATCAGGAGCAGACCGCTGAGACATACTGCTGTCATCTTTGTTTAATTACTTTGCTGGAACAGGCCAGGGTACAGGGGCCAAATTGCACATCCCTACACTGGCAAAACACACTCCAGGGTCTTTAATGGCCACAAGTGGTCAAGATCTCAGTTATACGTCTCCTCTGAAAGATGACCCTTCCGGCAGCATAGCATTGGGGTACTATCAGAGTAGAGAAGAGCACATCCTTTTCTGGATCATCCTGCGGTATCTTAGGACTCCTTGGACCCAGCCTGGCCTTGCTTCACAGGAGAGATGTAATACGCACAGGCCAGCAGGGCAACAGAGTAGGGAAGGGGAAGACCTGCAAGAAACACGTGAGGCCTTCTCAGGTCTGTCTGGGAGTTCTCCCATCTGGGCAAGTACAGACTTCCTAACTAGGACTGGCACAGGCGCTCTGAGGGGGCGGTGAGGCTGGCCTGGCCCTTGCTTGACCCTCTCTCGTGTGGGAGGCAGAATACCTGCAGCAGCCTTCCCCCAGTCCCCTGAGACTTGAGGTGGGGTAATGCTGTTCTCTTCCTCCTTTTGCTCTCTACTTTTGGAGCTCTCTTGCCTTAAATTATTCAGCATTTCTTAACAGCTCCAGCTTCCTGGATTCACAGGAGTGTTTTAGCACTTGGGCTTTTTCAGGCATGCCAGTGATTTGATCTAGAATTTTTGTGTTGGGTGAGGGGAACAGGCTGCCCTCCCCAACACACACACACACACACACACACACACACACACACACACACACACA